>CM050168.1:41253555-42453555 GCA_027410445.1 Discoglossus pictus
GGGTGGATGGAGAGAGACAGAGGGTTGTGTGCTGATTATAGAAGGAGAAATAAAGAGACCGACTTCCTGAGATATCGGTAGCAATCACTCACAAAGTGTTACACATTAGTTATTTTTTTTTACGTTTGGTATGTATTACTTATGTTATTTTTAATGTCTGCTTTTACATATAAAAGTTTTGTGGAAGCATGTTAATACATGGGTGTATGGATGAAAGGGTTAACCACAAAACAGGTTGTCCAAGCTATTGGTTACACACAATGCCTATAACAACCTGTTTAATGGTCAACTATACTCTAAAATCAATAATATAACACTGCCACCACCAAGGCAATTTAAGTTGGAACCACCTATGGACGCCTTTGGTTACTCAGAACTATAAATATTAAAAACCCCAGTTTGGTCACAAGCGAAAACCTAACACCTTATACACAATAAAAAATCTCTACAGTAATATGAGGTTCTTAAGAGCACAGAGGCGGAATTTAATAAATGAATAAATCTATTGTAAATGCTCAATATATAGGGATAAAACATTTGATAAGCTTTATACAGTGACATTTAGTACAATCAATTATTATTAAAATAAAACAGGAATAACCACATAGAAAAAACATATACCTTGGTTAAAGTAACCAGATTGTAATAAGTCTGACTGATAATGCCTCAGCATCCAACTTGTATGTTTTGCTGGTTCCCCAATGGTAGGGCATGAAACATACTGCCAGGGATAGTGTGACCCTGGGGACCTTTACACCCACTCTCATCCTGATTCTAGTTAACTCGGGAGACAAAGTGACCACGACTGAAGGTTGAATCAAAGGTTGTCTCAATGTATTACATGTAAGGCCTGGCATTAAATTGGACATAACATCCACCCATTTATTACATATTTTTTGTGTATGTGCAGTTATGCTCCTACCATAGTTGCCTTCCAGAATAGCGACATAAAGGAAGGCGACATAAAGGAACTAGAAGCCTTCGTGCGTATACTTAACAAAAACACCATGAATATTAAACTGACTTTGGAAGCGGATGAGAAGGAAATTAATTTCCTAGATTTAAAAATTATGAAAACTGATAAAGGTAAACTGCATACTACCTTATTTAGAAAGGAAACATCGACTAATACGACACTGGCATGGACTAGCCAACATCCAATATCACAGAAAGCGAGTATTCCAATCGGCCAATATTTACGACTTCGCCGAAATTGTGATACTTTGGAAGAATTTAAATTAAAAGCCTCCGAATTGAAAACAAGACTGAAAAGTCGTGGCTACCCGAATAGAGTGCTAAAGAATGCCTATAAAAAGTCCTTAGATAAGGACAGAACAGAGTTATTGTTTAAAAAACAAACAGAAAAAAAGGATGAAACAACAAGATGCATTCTATCTTACGGAACAGACAGTGAACAAGTAAACAATATAATCAAGAAACATTGGCATCTTATATTCGAAGATGAAGCACTGAAGAATACCCTATTAGAGTACCCCAACATCACTTACAGAAGAGGTACAAACCTCGGCGATAAATTAGTAAAGAGTCTCTTTACGAATAAGAAAGAAGATAATAAGAACTGGCTGGCCAAGACCAAAGGACTCTTTAGATGTGGAAAGTGCAAGGCATGTGAATATATTAAACCCGAAAAATCTTTCCTCCACCCTTGTACGAATAAATTTTTCCCGTTGAAATCATTCTATAATTGTCTATCTACCCACGTTGTCTATGTCATAGTTTGCAAATGCAAAAAAATATACGTGGGAAAAACTATTAGACAAATAAGGAGGAGAATATTAGAACATGTGTCCTCTATCACTAATAATTTGGATACTCCAATCTCGAGACACATTCGCCTTTACCATCAAGGTTATGTAAAAAGCCTTGAATTCCATATCATTGATGATATTAAAACAACGATAAGAGGAGGAAAAATGGATCAAAAACGTATGCAGGAGGAATGCAAGTGGATCTATTTAATGGGTGCCCAGGGTCCATGGGGTCTCAATGAAGGGTTTACCTTTAGTCCATTTATTTAAATCTAAAGTTCTTGTGCTGAGTTCTCTATCCTGTTAGAACACCTAACATTTGAGTAGCATATATTCATATAACAGAGTAATAAGCTATAGGAATTAAAAGCATATTGTTCTATATTCTAGTCCTTAATTACACTTATAGGAATGTCATTAAGACTCTATTATAAATTTTCCCTCACCTAATATGTATTATATAGTATATTATTACTATTGTTCTCTCAATAGATTAGTTTAAATTTCTCTATATCTAGAAGTGGGTTTGTGTATCTTTCTTTTTTATCTTTAGCAGGAGCGGTGTTTCCCTAAGTCCTCTCAATCATATCAAGAGAAGATCTAGTGAACAGTTTAGTGTACTTTCTAAGGGTTATTGTTAGAAATGGTGTTATTCATAGATTCTATATTGAGAGTTACAATTCCGGAAGTAAATAAGAGTTTATCCTCACTCGCGTCATCGCGTAATCTCGCGGGAGGTCCTTAAGCATTGACGTAGGGCGTTAGACGTTATGTATTACGTCATGACGTAAACAACGTAAAGGCGCGAAAAGTAATTTGGAAACAGCCAATACACACTGAAGGGGTGTGAACTAACGCCCTGGTAACGCCCAAGAAGGCACGACCTATGTACTTTAAAAAACCCCGCGAATCTCCATTATGGCTATGCACTCTATGTGCCTTGAAAAAGATAGTGTATTTACTATCGAAACCGGTCGGCTTTTTGTATATTTTTTTGTCACTTTTCTGGCATTTTGATATATCCAGTGATCCAACTTCTCCATCTGTACATTTGTACATTTTTGATAAATATGGAGTAATCTGGTATGTACATTTAGGTATTTTATTAGGTAAGTGTTGAGAATGCTTATTTCACGGCTTCTGTGAGCTAGCAAGCGTATTGTACGCATTGCTTTGGTGTACTGTTCACCCTTTCCCTTTTTTTACTTACCTGATATACCTAATATATGCTAAGTATCTCTTGCCTATATATTTATTTTTTATTATTATTTTTTATAGAGTGTTTTTTGCCATTTTTCTATTTTTTCGCTTTTTATTTATATTTTTTTCACCTTTTTTTCACTTTGACTTTCATTACTTTTTATTAAGTTACAGTCCAATGATTGTCCTAACAGAAGATTGCCCGGATATTTAGTTTCACGTAGTGTTACTTACCTGATATTTAATATCTTCCCATTCCACCATTATTGGATGGAGACACTCTTGGTCATTGTACCTATGTATTGTTTTTTGTGATACTCCTGCTATTAGAAAGATATTCTTTTTCTTTTTTTACGAGTTTTTTACTTTAGGCATTAATCGCCATTTTTTGTTCTTTTTCTTTATTTGCCTTCCAGAATAAGCAAAAGGTCACAGCCGATAAGCAGTTAGTTAATCACAAACATTTCACTAAATAGAGTAAATAACAAATACAAGATGTGTGGTTACAAAGTTCAAACTGGAACATTCTCATGCAGTGAACATCCCATCATATTTTGTGTACAACCCCATTATACACTAACACCAATACAAGAAAAATACTACTCCTTTGTGTAAGAATTTATGAGTTTTATGTAACTGTCTGGCACCCCCTAAAATTCCGTATTCACAATTATCAGAAA
This sequence comes from Discoglossus pictus, assembly GCA_027410445.1. Classification (NCBI taxonomy): domain Eukaryota; kingdom Metazoa; phylum Chordata; class Amphibia; order Anura; family Alytidae; genus Discoglossus; species Discoglossus pictus. The sequence continues at coordinate 41,257,205 of CM050168.1, forward strand.
GTTCAAATAAACTCCTTAACTACCCAGCTAAGGCAATTTTTATAACTTCTTCATATTTGTGACATTCATATTTTATTTTATTTTTTGTTTTCACATGGACAAAATACTACTAGGAAAACTAGCATTATAGTAAAATATACCTATTAAGATTTATGTACTGAAAAATCATAGGCAGCATTATTTGTGCTTGCTTAACTAGCTGTGTGTATATATTGATTAATATATATCACAACCTTGTATATAATATATTCTCAAAGCTCCCTATATCATATAACAGCCCAAGACAAGAAGTTGTGTTTTGCCTAGATAGTTGTATATTCAAATGAATGGTCATAATGGCAGGGAGAATTGGATAATCTATTGTAAAATTACAATATTGTGATTTATTACCATCCATTTACATATCCAAATGAATGGTAATAAATCAAGATATCTCTTTATCGTGTAATAGGTCATGACAAGAAGTGGAGATTTCTAGTCGCACTTTTATGGAAGCTTTCTACACCTAACTATTCATATAAAACAAGATTGTAACGGCACAAATTACATTTTTGGACTTCGATCAATCATATCGTCCATATATTAAAGGGTCACTATAGTTTCATTTGTTTTCTATATGGTATTTTGAACTAACTAATCTTGATAAAGGGCAAAATGTTTTTAGAAAGCAAAATGCTTGTGCTTATGTGCAGTAATTCCTTAATGTCTGGTTCAATTTTCTTTTCTGATCTGATTCTGTCTGCTAATTTTCTAGCAGTAGTCCTTGTAAATCAAAAAAACTTTACACTAGTTCAGAATGAAAGCACTGGCAGTTTTAGCTACCATATCCTCATTGAGCAAACAAAAGCGTCCTCTGCATTCCGAGTCTCCTACCACCTCAGGACATTGATCAGTAGAAGCTAAGGGCCCCATTACATTTTTTTGGGAGCTGATTTATGTGTCAAGTTGACTTTATAGTGATTCCAATCCACACAAAATCCAGCTCTACGCACAGACAGCGCTGAATAGTGTAAAAAGTCATAAATTGACAACTTAGGGGTAGATATCCCATTGAAGATTAGGCATGCCTATTCCAATATGAGGTACAAGGGCTATATACAAATTAGGGACTGTAAATTAGCCTTTATGTGCGCTGATTTTCTTCCGCAATCTTACATGTAATTCAAATCACAAATAAAGGCCGAAACAAGCCTTGCGAACAGCACTAAATGCCATTTAAATATTTAAAAAATGATTATGTACAGAATAGCTAAACATTCTCATAGGCATATATATTGCATACTAACTACATAATAGGCTAATCTGATATTTGCATGCATCTGTGATCATCAACTATTGTCAATAATACACATTAGCATCACAGATATCAACTGCAATGGTAACACTGACTCCAGTACATAAGAGGTTAATAGAAATCAGGAAAGCCGCATGACCTACAACAGGTGGTGTAATGCATTGCTAATAAAAAGGCTAGCCACACCTTAAACACTAGTCATTGCCAGCATGAATCCAGATCACATCAGAAAACCTCAAGAGATTACGAATGGCATATGGATGGGAAGATGGTTGAGACGTGTAATAATGGACAGCCTGAGCGATGAAAGAGAGCAGTAGATGGCTGTGAATGTGGCTGAAAGGCGGCCTTGGATCCATGCTGGTGATGAACAAGAACTGCAAAATTACTATATAGCCCATTGACTGGTATTTTGGGGCTGGATCACTCTAGTGAGTGGGACCAGACTGATATACTACAGGATATTTCTCCCTGTGAAGGGCACAAGTGAGCTAAAAGTGGTTGCTCTCAGAGTGGGTTATAATGACCAAATAACTAATCTATTATGGTTAGATTGTTATCTGATTGTTCACTGTTGTGAGCTCTACAGTATGTAGTTGTTTCTCACACCGTCAGCTACTATCACAATAGCATTTTGGATATACATGTAAAAGAGATGTGACGCTAACCGTTGAATGAGCTTGTGAATGTGTACTGTTCATCGTCATTCATTCTTTGTATGTTTATTACAGATCTTCAAGACGTGTCATCTGGATTACTGTATGATTCATACATGAAGCTTATCCAGAGCTATGGTAATATTGCATCATGAATTTGCAAGTCCTTTTATTATTCTAATGTTATCTTATCCAGTGTGATAACTGCAAATAATTATGTTAATCTTGAGAATCACTGTAAAGCTTCACTGGCAAATTAATATGAATAAGATATGTGAGATAAGTCAACTAATGTTCTCAGCATGGTGTCAGCACATGTGTGTACTCACATACTGTGCATAGATATAGATGTACCACCTTTCCTCCTCTCCCCTACTTAGCCCACGTGGAAGTCTGCATCATACTTACTTCCAGATCTCATTCTAGTGCTAAAGTGACTTACACCATGCACCTGTGGAACAGTAACTTGAGGCTTCTAACAGAACTGTTCTTGAGGTTATGTTATGACTTCCAAGCCTCCTTTAATGTTCACCACATATCTATATTGTTGTATTGCTATCATTGAACATCATTGCACATTATAGTTGTGTTAAAAAAATCTACATTCCTGCCACTACGCATGTTCACCTCTTGTTATCTGTGTATTTATGTGCTAATATGATATATTGTACATGACATTTTATCATGTTGGATGAGACATTGTAAAACCCATTCAAATCTACATCCATCTCAATGTCATCCTCACTGACAGCATTGTGTTCCTATATCCTTTTCTCTCTGCTCCTTACCTCCATCTAAAATAATCCTGTGTACACCTGTCCCATTAAGTCTCTGTTGGTGTGCAGGTAAATATGTATACACTAGCGACTTGCCCGTCAAAAAATGACGGAAATAAAATTGTAAGGCAGGTAATGCTGTTTGGTCGAGACATTAATTTTTTTGGTGGTCCGAGATCTTTCGGCGCTTATCGCGAGCCTCGTGCCTTCGGCGCTCGTTGAGAGGCTGTTGGTTGTTTTATATTTTTTTTTGTTATAGGCACTTTTGCTGTTATTGTCGGCGTTGATCTGATTTTTGAACTTATTGCAAGGCTTTGTGTGCTATGAGCAGCGTTGGCGCTCGTTGTGAGTCGCGCGGTGAATGGGTTTTGTGTTTATTGTGAGTTTTTTGTTTGTTTTTGTGTATATTTGTTTTTGTATGCTAATGAAATAATGAATACATTAATAAATGAATATGCTTTACTTATTTGGAATTAATATATGCAGGAAGCATTGTGCTGAAGAGCTGACAATCTGTTTTGATGTTCCTGCAGCATACAATGTAGGTTTGCACTGTTGTTGAGCTGAGGTGTAAGTGTCAGCAATGTGTGTAGTGTAAATAGGCTGCGTGCGCGAGGGGAAGCCGTTAGGGTAGCTGTGTGCTTCCTCATTGTGTAAGCATTAGTGTTGTAAAATGGCGGCTAATGTGTATGTGGTACACAGCTGTGTATGATGTAGCGTCCTTGTCAAGAGTGTATCTTGTACCTCATACGGCTTTTTAGAAAATCTGTATGTGCTTGGTGGTGTTTTGCGTGTTTAGGGTCCTGTAGCCTCGCTTTCGTTTTTTTCGGCTGCCATTTTTTCTCTCACCTAGGGGATTTTCGTGTGGGTAAACTCGTGAATTTGGACTTAAATTGAGGTGTAACTTCACTTGCAGAGGTCCTGGGTGCCCCCCTTGCTGTGGGTAAGCATTTTATGTATTTGTTGTGTGTATTTATTGTGTTTTTAATGTTTTCATGTGCGCGTGGTTTGGGCGTTAAGGTCGTATTTTTGCGAGGTCATAATGTTTTTTTTCTAAGTCCTGTGGTTCAGATTTTTTTGTGTACGTCCGTATATAGTGGTTGAGTGTATTTTGGTAAAGTGACGCTTGTGTGGGTGTTTGTAAACGTGTGTGAGGCGCTGTAGAGCCTCCACCTCTGCAAAGGTCCGCATTTTCGGTCCGAAAGTTGTAGGGGGTCGTAGGGATGAGCAAGCGTTAGCAACAACCCACATTGCTGACAACTATATATGTGATATAATAAATATGTTGAATTCAACATAGTATCTTTTTGTATTTATATCTTATGAAAATAACATATCTTCAGCGGAATAATGATACAGAACAGTGTTATAATGTAGTGAATGACTAATATTGCCTCCACAAATAAGTATTACTGTTGCTCATACATATTGTAGAAATGTGTGCTAAAGTTCTGCATGAACACTCTATGGTCACACTGATCCTATGAACATGTTTTTTGATCAAAAATAAGGCTAAATATTTTAATTATGAAGTCACTCCTGATGCATATTGTAGGTGTTTGCACCAGTATTTGAATTTTATGTTAACTAATGTTGATATTAACATAAAAATGTACATGGAAAGTGTAATCACTTACCCATAACACTCATTTTTAATTAGCAAACCATTACTGACATGGAAACACATGATTACAGTAATCAAATGCATGAACACAGAGATGCCCATACATATTTTATTCTCAACCATTATTGATATATTTGTATGATTGTTGTTATCCAAAATGTATTAATATCTTGTAGCAGATGATTTCTTAATATGTTTTATACAGATCCACTATACCTTAACACAGGATGGGTAGACACAATTATGATCTGATTCCACATGTCAGATCAGTAACTAAATGTAATGAATGCCAATGTCCAAAATCAGTATCCATTACAAACACATTGACAAATCCATTATGGCATATTAATAAATATTTATTAAATCCACAGACCATATTCTTGCACATATAGTTTGATTAGAAAATGTTTGAAATAGTATCACATAGCTCTGAAATAATCAGTGTATGGTCATATTCCAAAAAAATCTGAGAGGAAAAATGTAGCAACATATTTATGTACAGTACAGTGCGTTATACTATTACTTTAACAATTACCTAACTTAAAAGCAATGCAAACAATGCTGTATCCGTCATGAGAAATCAATTGTCCTGGCCAATTGCAGATATTTATCAATTATATGGTATGTCACAATGAAAGAATAGCTGTGACCATAATAAATAGGCCCATAGTAAAATCTTTATCTCTATATGATATTGTTTATCCACAATAATAACACGTTAAAGGTGTACAAGTTTTATTATGTGATAACTGTTTGTTGTGATATAATGACATCTAAACATCTAGACATGATTATTGGTGACAAGCAAAGGTCATCAGCATTAATGTCCTTTAATAAGATCAGAAAAGCCTATCTGGTCTCCTATTGTTAAGACAGATGACATGCTTAGCTCACACATGTATAACTGCTGGGTTTGTTTAACATATTAGTGTAGGACTATGCCATTCCACAGACATATGTGCATTGGTACATATTAAACGTAACATGATGCTTAGAGCATGATATACTGTATGTGTTTATTTATGGCATTTAGATAATTCTGCACTGGGGATGTCATTAGCATCATGGCTATATGATAGCCACTGTATATAGATCACTTACATTAATTGGTAGCACTGCTTGCAGATTAACAAACTGCCTTAATGGATGTGAAATGTGTCTAAAATAAAATAACAAGAATAGATTGTACATAAAGTTTAATTAAAAAAGTAAATAAAAATATTACACAGGGACTACATCATCTCCCTTGGACTGCAAGAAGATTCAATAAATCAGTACTTCAGGAAATCAAGACAAACTGTTCACTAGAAGGTATGATTATGAGGCGAAAGTTAAAATATTTTGGCCATATCATGAGACGGCAGGATTCTCTAGAGAAGACTCTGATACTGGGAAAGATTGAAGGCACAAGAAAAATGGGAAGACAGAGGAGGAGATGGATAGATGAAGTCACTGAAGCAATGAAAATGAACTTGATGGAGCTCAGAGGGGCAGTGACTGAGAGATGTACCTGGCGTGCTATGGTCCATAGTCACAGAGAGACGAAAGTGACTAACGACTAAACAATAACAACATTATCTCCTCTGAACTGCATTCCTCAATGACAATCAATTGGTGAGATGTCAACCATAATCAAATGTTCCACAGATAAAATTATCATATTCTGATGATGGCTAGCCACATAATTTATATATGTCAACATCACAAATGCCCTAATCATCTTTTCTGTAGACAGAACAAAAGAGGGGGTGAGAGAGGAGCACCACCTCCTATTGCAAATAGATAATAAAACTAACAGCAAAGCCAAGTAAGAATAAAACCAGAAGACTCACATTTACAACCTCACAGTATGAGTTATGGATAGCATGTCACAGGAGATCCCTTACACAGGTCATCTTTGGGGTTCCTTATTATTCTTTTCTTGGCAAGTATTCCTTTTCCTGAAGTATATCAGGATCTCTTTTCAGTGGAAAACTGCTTTAAACACTCTCTGTATGTGACTGTTAGGAGTATTCTCAACTCCTTGGTCCCAAGGAAGCACTCCCAAGTATGGAGAGCCATGGCTGAATAACTTTAGTAATCACACCGGCGTGTTTGCAGATAAATACCAGTGATACTTTATTGTATATTATTAATAACAATGTTAAAATCAATTATATCAGCAGTAAAACAATATGTATAACATTTGATTATGAGAGTAATAGATTTAAAATCACATATAATAGTTGTAGTAATTACTAATGTTGATGACGCAATGTTAAAAGTTTCGGGCTTGCGCAAGTGCTCATCGCGAGGCCTGCAAGACTTTGAAAAAGCCTGGGGCGCTCATTGCAGGAACATGTTGAGCACCGAAGGCACTCATTGTTAGGCCCTCAACACTTTTAAAAATTACTTTGAAATGACGGCATTCATTGCAGGCTCATTGAGGCCTGCAAGACTTTGAAAAAGGCTAGCAATGAGCGCCTTTGGCTCTCATTGCTAGGCCCATGATGAGCGCCAAAGATGCTCATTGCGAGGCCCGCAAGACTTTGAAAAAGGCTGGCAATGAGCACCGAATGCGCTCATTGACGGCCCAAAATGAGTGCCGAAGGTTGTAGGCATTTGGCGCTCAGTGCATGGCCCGCAAGACTTTGAAAAAGGCTGCCAATGAGTGCCAAAGGTGCTCATTGCCAGGCCCCCAATGAGAGCGAGGCACGCAACACTTTGAAAAAAATCCAACTTTAACGGTCACCATTTTTTTCAATCCCTTAACTCTGAAGCCGTTGGAAGACCGCCAAAAGACTACAATTACTTCAAAAATAAACTTACAATCTCATACACAGCATAGGGGTAGAGGCAGGGAGCCTGTGAGTGAGGTTGCAAGCTAATTTGAGGTTTAATTAGAGATCGAAAATCGGCTAAGCGAGAAAAAAAATGGAGGGCATAAACCCATAATATTTTTTTTGAAAAAGGCAGTAACACCGCGAGGCCCGCAAGACTTTGAAAAAATAACCAAAGGTGCTCAGCATGGAGAGGAAGGAGAAAGACACAGGGGAGGGAGAGGCACGCAAGTTGGAGGGGGCAGAGCCGTACATTGTGTGGCAGACAGCATTGCCAGCCTTTAAATTGTATTGCCGCCATTTTTTGACGGGCAAGTCACTAGTAAATAAATAAAGTGCACCAAACGCGTTTCCCCAAATTCTATGGCTTCCTCAGTGGTTATCACAATTTTTGAAAAAAATAAAATTAATCTAATGTGTGATGTAAATGTAAGTATAACAAAAAAAATTATGCTTTTTATCCAGTTCATTTTTATGGTGTAATGGTGAGGGTATAGGGTGGGGGTATTGGGTTAATGTGAATTGAGGCCTATGTGTAATCTATGTAGCTATGAATATATTAAGTCATGTGTAGGTAAATTATGTGAAATATGTAATGTAAGTGTAACAGTAAATTAAGTGTAAAATGTATTTAACAAAACTCCTTCCTAGCCCTACAGCAAACCTCTGCTATTTCTCCTATGTATGTAATATACCATCACGCCTAGACCTGTGTGTTTGCTAGTATAAGCTACAACACGGTCAGCATTTTGGCAGAAAACAGGCTCTTTTATAAACTGTAAATGTCAGTTAATGTGACATTTGATTTATTAGTGGTTCTTAGAGCTAATGCACAGCGTGGAAATTGGCTAGACACGCAAATTGACTAAGTTCCTAATACGTCACGTAACCCAGCCGCTACATAGAATTCGTAAGGCATTTTTCTTTTGAAGGAAACAGGGGTTTGTGTGATACGCATACAATACGTAAATATGATTGGAATAGCTATGTAAATCGAACAAAAAAAAGCTTCCATAAATATGAGACATCGATTTTACGTAGTAGCATAATGGATTGGAATAGGGCCGTAAAATGGTAGATTCCACAGTAGCATGATTGCGTACAAAAGGTAATCAACTAAAGGCTGTATTATTATTTTTTTACATTCTAAATACATTTTTGAAATGCCATTCTTTAAATGAGAACATTTGCAATATATGATTATATTGCTCCTGTATTTTTATTAAAGGAAATGTTTACAGTTTGCAGATAACAAAATTATCTTTACCAGGGTTGAACTTACAGCAAAACTACTATGCATAAAAATGTAGACTATTTTGATGACTACAACAGAAGAAGACAGGTACTTGGGAATTATTATAGTGCATGATTTAAAAATTGTAGGCAAGTTAACAAAGCTTTATTAAACATATATTGAATTTTCATTTTAGAGTAAGATTACATAATTATCGACATTGACTGTGACCTAATTCTGACAAATTATGGTATTTTTGTTTTCTTTGTAGGAAGAAGAATGGGGCATTGGTGAACCTCCTGTACATTTCTTTAGCAGGTACCGCTGTAATATAAATGTGTATTTGTGCTGTGCATGTATTTGTGCATCAACACTGTACATTTATTCCCTATGCATAGTATGTATTGTCTCTATGTCTATGTTTAACTTTAAATATGTCTGTATTTATCTGAGTGTGTCTCATGCAGTACTTGTCTGAATGTCTGCGTGTTTAGCTATTGCTCCGGCCTGTAAATATATTGCAATATAACTATATAGAACGGATGATAATGTATGTGTGAGAAGCAGATGTTGGCATTTGTGAAAGTCTGTATTTAAATATCACAAATGTTTTTTTAGATTAAATCTGATTTTGTATTTTAACCCTGTGTGCATTTCTGCTTGGTTTTGGTGCTCTCTAAATTCATGATCAAGTATGTATGAATGTCTGTGTCCATTGCTTTGCTATGTCTCCTCATGTGTCTCAATGTGTATGAATGTCTTTGTGTTTCAAAGTGTCAGCCTTTCTGTACCTCTACATGTTCAGGTCTTTCTCTGCAAGTGTGTATATATATATATATATATATATATATATATATATATATATATATATACTACCTCTCATAAGCGTGTGCCCGGATCCTAGCTTGTGTAGTAGATTTTGTGGGGAGGTAGTCTACCACAATAATCATTTGAAGAGCAATAGAAACCCTCCACCGTACAGTAAATATATAGTACATTTGTGTTCATATTTGAAGATCTAAAATAAGTTAAGAAATGTATTTCCTGCTAAGAAATCTGAGAAATACAGTTATATAGCCAATATGTATGGGTGAGTACCTGGCATTGTGGGTTTGACGCTCTCCCATGCACCTTATAAACTTCCTAACTCCCAATTCCTCCCTCTCCAAATTATCTCAGTGCCTACTCTCCCTTGGCACTCTGAGCATACCAAGTGGACGTAGCTTTTGGCCACACCACCAGTTAGACTGGCCCGGTGGAAGCAACCATTGGCGAAACGTGCGTTGGTTGATTTAGGAGCATGCACGAGTTTCCATAGGCTTAGACAGGCCTTGTAATGCGGGTGCGAGGATCAAAGTCTTGATTTTGCTTTGCACACTTCATAGACTTTAAGCATTTTCAATAAGGTTTTTTGACTTATGGTATATTATATGATTGTATTCCTAATGGGATTTTGCTATAACATATCCTGACATATTGTAACCAGTATCCTACATCTATTCTCAGGAAGCTGATTTTATTTATTAGTGCAATCTTATATAGTGTAACCGAATATATTGGAGGATTATCATATATCAACCATTGACACATATCTTTGTTTTTTTTTTTTGTTTTTTTAGTTTATATTTACACTGGTATATTCTCCATTGAGGTATATACTCTTATACAATTCAATTAAATGTTAAGTTTTAGCATCTTTTACTATGCTTACACATGTTTAATCATATCAGCGATGATTTGGTGTACCCTTGACCTCTTAACAAGATTGTACAATATAACGATCTTGTGGTCAACCGTATGAGCTGACACAGTGTATTTGGCTTATTTAGTTTTTGTCCATTGGGTATTATTGTGACTAGTTTACTCATATTATTAGTTGCCACTATCTCTTTTTTTTGTTCACACACACATATATATATATATATATATATATATATATATATATATATATATATATATTATGTGTGAAAGTCTGTGTGCTTACATTGTTTTGGTGGATACTTATATTTTGTGTGTCTCCCTATGCGTGCCTGTGTGAAATTCTGGGTGTGTCTACATTTTTCAGTATTTGTGTTTCTGTTTATTTACATATTTGCGTGTCTCTATATCAGTATTTCTGTGTCTGTGTATTGCTAGGGGAATGTATTCTGAGTGTGTCTGTTTTTTGTTTTTTCGTGGCTGTGTATACAATTTCAGTGTTTTTGCTTCTGTTTATTTTTGTATGAATGTATTTTTGTGTGTCTGTTTGTGTGTCTCTGTGTGACTGTGTGTCTGGCACCCAGCAATGTTCTGTGACGATGAATCTTTTGCAGAAATCAAATTTCCCAGAATGATCAGGTGGAAATCAGAATTTTAATCACTGCCATCATCACATCGCGGCTCGGCTGCCTGATCTTCAGACATCTGTTCTCTAATTGGATTGAATTTCAGAATAAAACAGAACTGTAAAGGAGCAACACCAAGGGAGGGAGGGAAAGACAAAACAGGAGGTGTGAAGAGCAGGGGAGGGAAGAGTGAAGGGGGTGAGGGATAAAGTCAGGGAGAGAACATAAGGGGGACAGGTGACAGAATGGGGAGAGAACATAAGGGAAAGAGGAGAGAGATAATGGGGTAGAGAAGCATAGAGTCGGGGAGAGAGCATGAGAGGAAGAGGCGTGAGATAGTGGGAGAAGCAGAGACGGAGAGAAGAGAGGCAATGGGGGAGAGAAGGAGACAGAAAATTAAATGGATGATAAAAACAGAAACAGCAATATTAGAAGGAGAGGAGAGAGAGAATGGGGGAAAGAGAGAGAAAACATAAAAGGGTTGTGTGGGATAGAATTAGAACAACAAAGGGAGAGGACAGTGAATGGGAAGAGAAGGATACCGATGGTGAGAATACGAGGAGGGGAAGAATAGAGAGAGAAAGGGAGAGAACATTACGGTAGAATAGAGAGAATCAGCAGAGAAGGAGAAAGAATGTGCAGAGAACAGAATAGGGAGAGATGGGAACAGACAGGATGAGAACATGAGGGGGAGAGGAGAGGAAATGGGGAAAGAAGCAGACAGAACATTAAGTGGGAGAGAATAGAGTGGAAATATTAGGGGAGAGGAGAAAGAACAGGGAGAGAAAGAGAGGGAACATTAGGGGAGGAGAGAGAACAGGTAGAGAAAGAGAGGGGACATTGAAGGGAGTGGGAGGAATAAAAAGAGAACATGAAGGTTAGAAGAGAAAGAATGGGGGACATGTGAGAAGAGAGAGAGGGAAGTGAAGACTACAGATAAAGAGAATACATGAGGGGAAAGAATTAGGAGTGAAAGATAGAGATAGGGAGAGAACATGAGTAGGAAAGTAGAGATAATGTACAGAGAAGGATATAGAGCGGGAGGGAACATGATGGGAAGATCAGAGATAACTGGGAGAGAAGCATAGAAAAAGAAGATAAGAGAGAATGTCTAGAGAAGGACACAGATAAGGAGAGACCATGAGGGGGAAAGCAACTTACATTTAGGTGATACTCCTGTGGATCTCTGCACAAATCGTACCTTGTTTTGGGTTCATGCACTGTCAGGACAAATTGGGGTCATAGGTTTAAAGTGTGGTATTGCAGAATAGATTTTTAGGGGTGTATTTTTGTTTTAGACAGTAATAATGTAATTGCTATTTTATATAAATCTCATTTGTATGCTTAGATCAGATGAAAATGTTTTTATCTTAGCAATATTCTTTTTTTTATTGATTTACAATACTTTTCTTTGGGAGGGGTCTATAGAGTCGACTTGGTGCCCTTGGCAAAGCCTTATATATTGCACACCATGTTGAAAATACAGGAAAACATAAAACAAATGCTTGTGTTGCTTGGAAAACTATCTACAATTTCAGTTAAAGTCAAGTTTAATTTATACAAATCCACATCTGGAGATATTCCACTCAAAACGTCTATACACCATTATTGAAATTGTAGGTTTTTATGTTATAAAGCCAGAAATCAAGCTTAAACATGTCAACTTCAAGAGAAAAACAAATAACAAATATGTATTATTATTAGGAAATATAATTGAAATTGAAAAGCTATAACAACCTTGGATGTATAAGTGTGCACCCCAACTAATACTTTGTGGAAGCACCTTTTGAATTTATTAAATTTATTGTAAGTTTTTGTGAATATGTCTCTATCAACGTTACATGCCAGGACTATCCAATATTATCCCTCTTCTTTCAAATTGCCAGAGGATCTTATGATCACAGCCCTCTTTAGGTCATTCCACAGGTTGAGGTCTAGCCGTTGACTGAGCCATTCAAAGACTTTGATTTTCCTTTTCTGAAGTTATTCCTTGGTTGATTAGGATGCGTGCTTTGGGTTGATATAATATTGGAAGGTGAAACTCCTCTTCATCTGCAGCTGTCTAACAGAAACCAGAAGGTTTTCTGCCAAAATATTTTGATATTTGGAGCTTGTCCTTATCTCCTCTGTCTTGACTCTGTTCCAGCTGGAGAGAAGCAGCCATAAAGCATGATGCTGCCACCACCATGTTTCATAGTAGACAGAGTGGTATTTGGATGATGAGCTATGTTGTCTTTGCCTCAAACATATTTTTTAGAATTAAGGACAAAAAGTTCAACCTTTGTCTTATTAGACCATGTAACGGATCTACTGGCACCCCGACCGGGTACCTCCGTTGATGGACGCGTCCTAGTTTGCGTCGAGGCCTACAAGCACCGCACCGGACACCACACTACCACAGACTCCACAACCGCCATAGCTTAAAGCTCCCAGGGAGTATGCAGCGCATAGCAATCCCCAGTATGATATAGCAATCCCCTCCAAGAACGAGACGAGGCTATGTTTTGAAGGGTCAAAGAACTCTCTTTATTGAAACAACACACATTTTTAAACACTTCACATACACAGTAGGGGCAGTGACTACCTTTGGTCAACCACTAATTACCTCTGGCCAATCAGACAGGGTTAAGGTGTGGGAGCCAGGAGTCCCCTCCCCCAGGAGCCGCCCACTAGGCATGGCTAACTGCTCATTCTACCTCTGGCGGTGGAGAGAGTAACATCTCTAAGCTCACTTATTCCCCTGCTGGGAGTATGGGGAAACCCCAGGTCATCTCATTATTCAAGAGTTCCTACCCCCATTGTTCATGGTGCCATCTTGTCTGCTAAAACCCTTTTGTTCTGCTATCTCTTGTGTGGTTTAGCAGATACTATTAATAGGCAGATGGGCAACTCCTGACCAAGTGTATGAGACCAAAGATATTTGACTGCATACCACGCAATACAATATTTTTACAGATATAATAACAACATTTTATAACTCAGAACATATCTGCAGATAGCTTAGGTCTGAGCACACATTATTACTGAATGGCGCTCAGACCACATACATACAGTTCAATGGCCATGGAACCAAAGTCTTTCTCCATAGGAAAATAAAGTATTTAAATGCCGGTCCATAGTCAAAAGGCAGGAGGCTGGCAAACAGTCCTCTCCAAGACAAAGTGGTGAAGGGCACTTCGTCACAGACCATAAGACATTTTCCCACATGGTTTGGTGATAGAATAGATTTATTGTTTGAAAAATGTAGATGGGCATCCTTCTTGCCACCCTACCCTATAGCCCAGATGTGCAGAATATGGTAGATTGTTGACACATGTAAGGAGTGACCAGTACCTGTCAGAAACCTTAATGTTGCTGTAGGTCTCCTGGTAGACTCCCTGATAAGTTTTCTCCTATCATGTCATCAATTTTGGAGGCTCGCTAAAATCTTGGCAACATCCCTTTGGTGCAATATTTTCCATACTTATTGATGATAGTCTTCGCAGTGCATCCTGGTACATCAAATGGCTTTGATATTCTTACATAACCCTCTCCTGATTAGTACCTCTCAAAAATAGGATCCCATAAACGTTGTGTCAGCTCCTTAATGACCATCACTATCCCAGTACTATAACCAAAAAAGTTTTAAGGAAATCCTACAGGAAGAACTGATTTTTATTGAGGGTTGATCAGAATCACTTTATTTCATGGCAGGTGATCACTACTAACCTTTGGACATGGTATTGGAAGTGGGACTGCCTTCCAGGGGAAGTGGTAGAGTCAAAACATTTAAGTAATTTAAGCATGCCTGGGGTAAGCATAAGACTAATCTGAGGCTTAATTAAGCCACATTTTAAGCAGATAAATGGGCAGAAGCAGACCAGATGGGCCATTTTAGTTCTCATCTGTTATCAAATCTGTATTTATATAGTTTATACAGGACAGGGAGCTCAGATCTGACCTGAAATACAAAATTGTATGCCCTTGATGATGTCCTGGGAAGCTGCCCACTTCAGCCACAGTGTACAGCCAGCCCTAGGTGTAAATTTTTTTCCCTTTATCTCTGAGTTGGTTGGCATTGAGTAAATACCTTTGCCTATTTTCGCTTTCAGATGTCTTTGTACCTAGTAAAGCATTATAATTTTTATCAGAGTATCAACCTTTCACTTCTTTTTTTCCTACTCCTGTTGGAGTGTTGTAGCAAACAGATGAAGGATAAACCTTTGATATTTGTACAGCTCTGTTCCTAATCTCTGAATAAATCTTTTTTTTTTTAATGTTTTGCTTAGTATAACTATGTTTTAGTTTTAGGTTGTAATTTTTTTTTTGCGCTGGGCCCCCCCGGGACCAACTCACTCAGAGCCCCTACCCAAGACCCCTTCCCATAACATCCCCATTCCTAAGACCCCTTCCCATAACAACATCCTTCCCCAATACTCTTTTGCAAAGCTGCTTCCCCAAGACCCCTTTCATAGCTGCTTCCCTTACCTCCTGTCTATGTGAAGCACACATATATACATATACTATCTCTACATATCAGCCAGTCTCTCTTAGCAGCCATCTTCACATAGCACCCAGCCGCTTTCAACATCCACCTCCACAGAGCACCCAATCCTCTCTGGATCTATACGCACACAGCACCAACCCCTCTCAGCCCCCTCCTCACAGAATCCATCCTCCTGTTCTTTGCTGTCATCCATCTCCAGTGTGCTTAACATCTCCACACTGTCACCTCTTGGAGCTTTAGTAGAAGTTATCTGCTGAAAATAAAGTTAAATGCAAAAACAAAAACAAAATACTAATCCCCCCCCCCCCCCCCCAGAAAAGGGCACCTGCACTACTGGTAGCTCCGTCCCTGTTTGTGACAAATTATACTTTTTTACTCTGCTCACAAAACACAAACACATCAATCCTGAAACTGTCCAGACATCTCCTTTAATGTAATTTGTAAATTAATAACCCAGTGTGTAGGTGCATTTGATTCATTATTCACGTAAAACCTGCACTTTCCATGAAATTCCTTCATTAAATTGCAGGTTTGGTCACTTTATGAAATATCACAGCACAAATCACATATAATAGTTGTCAAACTGCGATTTGTCGTCACGCTTGCGTGCCTCGGTTTGGAGGCGCGCAGCTTGCTGCAATGAGCACCAATGGCGCTCATTGGAGCCAGCGGCGCCGTACCACATGCGAACCTCGCAAAGCGAGGCAAAGCAGCCGCGGAGTGCGTAACTTTAAAAACCCCACCCCCCAAAAAATAATGTACACAAAATTAGAACACACTCACATACAGAACGGGGGGAGACACAGGAAGCCTGGGAGTGAGGTTGCAAGCGAATTACACCAATATTGGGTATTTTCACCACACGAAAATCGCCTAAACAAGGAAAAGAATAACGTGCGAAAAACGCAAAATTTCAGAAACAGCATGAAAACGAAGCTTTGCAACGCCAGGATCGCAAAACGTAGAAAATCAACGACGGCGAAAACAGTAACACTTACATTAACAAAGCCAGGCACGTGGGACTTTGGAAAAAAAAACGAGGAGCAAAAGCCTTGCATTGTATAGCAACCAACCTAACAATTTTATTGCCCCATAATTTTTGACGGGCAATTTGCTAGTTATATATAATGATGAAGTATTTATGTGGCATTATCTATGGGAATATTAGTCAGAGTTTTAGTGGAAATAAATGCCATATATTATAACAACATTTTACCACAATTTGTGTCTAAACCATGGCATCAACATGTGGGATAATGTAGCCATGTTGGGTGTGTGCTTATGTGACATACATTACCTCAAGCAGAGGCTCAACTGAATATAAGCAAACATCTGGAACGCATGCATTACATTTTTCAGCTCAGTATGCTCGGACACTACACTCGCCAATTCAGCAGTATTTTTATACCATCATAGTGGTATATTAGCTGGTATCTGATCATTTAACAGAAAACGGACAGTAGGAGATCTGCTGCAAATCGACAGATCAATGTATGATTGGATTATATTTGTTATAATTGCTTTCAGAAGGTTTAAATTTAACTCGCATTGCCCTTTTCAATATCCAAGAGACTACAACACAAAGCAGCATGGTACTGCTTTACTGTGCATGTTACAGTGGTTCCATTTGGAAAGAGGGCTTGCTGTGACATCATTATATAGTGGCTCCCACTGGATATTATATGTGCTGTTACAGTTGGATCTACGCATTCGCACACACTCATCTGCTTAAACTCCCACACAAGCTCTATTTCTCATCATACATAGTTCTGTACTTAATCCATCTGCGAAAAAAACTCATTGTGATAGCTATCTTTTTAAAAGCATGCAGAGTAAAAAACCAAAACACACAGAAGCTACCTGAGAATGCAGATATTAAAAGCATTTTTGAGAAATGCTGTATGTTATGACTTTATGGCAAAATCATATATTTTTTTTAACTTTTTTTAGACATTCAAATGTGAACACAAATGCAATATTTATTTACTGTACTAATGTACGGTGGAGGGCTTCTATCGCTCTTTTGCCCGCCATTAATTAAATGATTGTTGTGGTGAACTAGCTACTCATAATGTCCACAACACAAGCTAGGAACCAGCCCCACACTGATGAGAGTCAGTAATCTTGAAGCAGCTGTACATGGGTTGAATTCCTGGCTTGCGTATCATCCATCCTGAGCTTTGCTCAAAGCTGTATAATACAGCAGGCATATGCTTAAAGGAAGCCATGTTTAAAATGGTAATGGATTACAAAAGCAAAGCTTTTGTGGGCATATTTGCATGTCCCCGCCCAGGTTCCCAGAATGCAGTGTAATAACTGTATTTCTTGTAATTTTGAGCAAGAAGCAATTTTTTTTACCTTGTTTTAGACTTTCAAATGTGAACACAAGTATATTATTGGATGACACTCTCTTTATCTTTCACTGTCTTTGTACTGTTAATACCTATACATTTGGCTTATTCACAGATGTATTAGGTATACAGTCTACTCATAATCTGCAGAGAACTACAGTTGTAGTGTATGTGGTGTCCATCTCTGTTTTGGGTTTCCAATTCTTTTTCACAAATTAGTTATGTAAACAGCAATTTTGACCCCACAAATATAATATATAATATATAATATAATATGATCACTCTAAGAAAATATACTAACCTATTTTACTTAGAGAGAGATTTATTTTCCTGCCATTTTCATCATTTAGGAAGTAACGTTAACGTTTGTTCCGCCTTTCAAAAGCATAATAGTATTAGTCTACCTTGCAATAATAAACTTAACTTCATAGTTAGGTACTGCTTTTTGTCTAAGGTATTTTGATCTCAAGATCACACTATGAAGTCAGTCTCACAGAATGCTGGATGTCTAATATTGGTTGTCTTATATTGGATGACCTCTTTACTGCAGCTTACCAGGGAATATAGACTCAACATCTTTCTGTGTCTTTTAGACCAACTAATATTTTATTACTTGACCTAAGCAAGGCCCAGTTGGTATGTGCACCTAACGATTTAGACACAAATCATATGTTGGCTATAATGATTAGACCACTTATTGGAGGGAACTCGGCCACAGCGTTTATTGGTAAACACAAATGATGTAATAACAATAATAATCAATAAATTAACATGACCAAGCTAGGGGATGAGCCTGGCCAGAGACAGTACACCCTATGCCCTGAACCCTCGTCCAGGGCCTACCGTGCTGGAAGAGCCGTACCACCGTAGGGTAGGATCTCGCCAACTTTACCACTGTCCCGGCTACTCCACTCACCATCCGCCGCTGTGACAACAACATAACACAATTCTGAAAACAAACATACGGACTTAAAACATATCCCAGAACAACGACTGTTTAATACAATTAACTAGATAAATACCTCCCAGATAGTATATTTTATTTTTTCATTATTCTTTTATCTTTCTTTATTTTTTTTATATATATTATTTTTTTTCAATTTTTATTTTTTAGTATTGGGTATCTTCACACATGGCTAGCTGGGGGCATAATGGTGCAGATGGTGCCAAAGAGACTATAAATGGCTCTGCCCCCTCAGCTAGCAACCTCCTATCCCATACCCCTGTCCTGCCAGGTCAAATGGCCCCTGCCCCCAACCTCAAGAGGCCTGGGGTGGACTACGGACCCTTCAACTTATTAAATGGTCGCACAACACATCTAACAATTTCAGGCAATGTAAGGCACTAAGACAAAAAGGAACATGAAGAACCAATATGTATTTCCTTTTTTTAACTTTTTTATCATTGTACTTATAATTTATTAATTCTCCAATATCCAGAGTATTGAGTTTTAAACATGTAAGAAAGGAGAAAGTAATATCAACAGTGCAAATTTTACCAAGACTTTATGACAAATGTCTTCCGAGCTACATCCACCCTATGAACTTGCCCTATGAGGCTTCCAAGGTGTTTGGAAGATGTCACATCTTCCTCTACGGAAAGCAGGAGAGAGAACCGGGGACAGTGAAATAAAAACTAGTGTGAGATGATATAAATATCTCACTGTATACAAATGTACGGATGTCTTTAATATTTTTAAAATAAAACGTATTGACGGTTTTACACTATTAGATATTTTCCTATCTTTTGAGACCCCTTACGGATTGTGTTGAAAGGAAAAGGGAAAGTGATTGAAACCAGCATTGAAATGTGTTTTCAAAGAGCCTGAGTCCCCTCTGGATAATGTGAGTATTGTACCATTGAAGTTCCTTCATAAAGTGTTGGGAATATTTACACTATTTGTCTTCCTTTCTCATTTTTTTTGCATGTTTAAAACTAGCCACTGCAGAATGAAGAAAATATAAGAAATGTAATAAAAATGCAAGAATTAAGATTATACATATTAGTTGCTCATTTGTCCCTTTTTTTCTGAGAATGAAGAAAATGCCCAATGTACTAAATCAGGACGGGCCCTTGTTCTTTCTAATAAAGGGCTATCTCTGCACATGTTAAATTTATTCACTTATTCTCTTTCACTCTTTAAGTCATAATTACAATCACAAAGGTAATCAGGACAGCACGTGGTATCCATTTAATGTAGAGGATTAGGAAGATCTAACTGTTCATGCACAGTGTAGTAGTTTGAAGCTGGGGAGTTGCAAATTCATCAGTGAAAATCTGAGATACATCACCATTATGTTTTATGAAATGCCATATGGGATAACTATTGAAATATACGGAAATGCTTATAGTATGTATTACACCCTCTCTCACATTCTCATTAACACTGCAGAACAGATGAAAGTGTGATAAACATGAAACATATAGAGGATCTGTATATCTGTCATTTTAATGGGCCACTATAGTTCAAGAAGAATGGCACTTGTTTATTATGTAGCAAACTGACAACATTAGCAGCTGTGCAAGCCATTAGTATAAGCTTATTTTAAGAGAAAATCAGGATTTTTAAATATGTTTATGTACAGAGAATTTCATCTTGTCTTGCATCACTTCCTGAAAGCTGGATCATGATAGTATGTTTTTATCTATTTTTTTTTATTAGGGAATATAACTCTATAGATAAATAATATCAAGAGTAAAAAGATGATTGACAAATTCTCCTCCAGAAGAGAAGAAGGGGAGTGAAAAAAGACTCTGATTTGTTATTTAATATTTTTTGTAGCAGCTTAAAATTTAATATTTTAATGATAATCACTTAAAAAGAAATTACTAAAATTATAGTGCAAGGGAAATTGTGAATTTAAAAAATGGTTGCCAACACGGGTTTCCCCTTGATATAATAATCAATTAGTCTCACTGAAATGCCTATTACTAAGCATAAGATAAGAAGTCTGCCTTATCTATGTATCCCACATACACTCTAAATGAATTATTATTAAAATACTCCTAAATAGTGTCATACCTCATAAAGATGCAGCCACAGTCAAGGTTGCACTCAAAAGATGGAGTTGCTCTTTAGTAATAAATATTGGTGTAGATAGGTTTAACCACAGCACAAGCTGCGTACTCACCCAAATGAGGATACTTCAGTGTGTTCCAGTGCAGCTCAGTCCAGCTATATAGCACTTCCTAGAATTTCCTGGAATTACACTGTGTACTATATTAAGCAGCTGCTCAAATTTCAAGGTGAGTAAGAGGTACTTAAGACATATCAGGGGATCCCAGGCAGCTGGTAATTACGACGCGCTTTTCTCCTAATATCTAGGATTCTCCACGGGATGTCGTTTTTATCTATCAGTAGGAGCAATGGCGGAGCTAGTGAATGAAGGGCCCTGGTGCCCAAAAAATTGGGGTGCTCCAAGTGGGTATGGCCAATTGTTTTGTGTTGGGGCCCCTCCCAGGCCTCCATCTTGTATATATAATATATTTGACCTGAGCATAAGTGACTGAGTCTGTGAAGTAAAACCCATATACCAACACCAGTTCCCAAATAAAACACTGACACAAAGTGTGGGATGAAAACAGGCCACAGCTTTATTGATACCAACATAACATGATCATAAAACAGTGGTGATTGCCCGATAGATAAAATTAGCCCAAAACCGCTGAGGCCTCCAGGAGCACCATGCCCAGGAGACCTCTGGACCAACCGTGGTCTAAGACCATCACCAAACTATTGGGCTCCAACCTATAGCGAGCAATCTCCCCCGCCACCAGCTAGCCCATCATGGCTAGCCCCGCCAACCAACAAAGCTAAGGCCTGGCTCGCTTCAACCCTGGAATCCGACGGCCCCACAAACAGGAAATCATCTAAATAATGCACTAACGAATCCAACCCTGTACGATGACTAGTAACCCAATGGAAAAAAGAACTACATTTCTCAAAATATACGCAAGATATTGGGCAGCAGATGGGCAGACACAGATCCATGCAAAACTGCCCCTCGATGTGACAACCCAAGAGATAATGGGACGCTGGATGAACTGGCAGTAAACGGAAAACTGATTCT
Organism: Discoglossus pictus; assembly: GCA_027410445.1. Lineage (NCBI taxonomy): Eukaryota > Metazoa > Chordata > Amphibia > Anura > Alytidae > Discoglossus > Discoglossus pictus. The sequence goes on from CM050168.1 coordinate 41,278,839, forward strand.
ATATCGACTTTTGCCAGAAGCGCCCCAGCTCCAACCCTTTTAACCAATCCCACTGTGTGCTAAAAAGAAGTATATTGAACTGAGGCTACATCCTTCCTGATCCCATTGTTAACCGCCCCCTTTGGATAAGATAAATGGTGAATCAACCGAAAACGCCCCACTTCTTTCTTCAGGACTAAACCTAGTGGTGACACCACTAAATTGGGAATAGGCAACAGGCCATCCCCCTTTGAATTATTGGCGTCTGACTTCTGGGACTTGTTTCTCTTAAAGCACAGAAAAAGCGGATGACCCAAACTACATTCTGAGCATTAGTGCCTAAATTTGCACGATGCGCTCCATTTGCACGAGCTCTCATTATACGCAAAGCAACAACCACTCTTTTTGCCCGTTTCCGTGCTACCAGGTTTAGACGCTCCCAAAAATGCAGGTCGTAATGGGGTGACAATCTTGAGCCAGCTTCCCATGTCCCTATCATCCCACTGCATCTCAGGTCTCACTGCAAACTTCTGACGAAACCTCTCGTCATACTGCCACCGAGCATACTGCGACCTTTCCCTGTCTCCTCTGACATGGTGCCCATGTTGAATATGTCTATAAGGAGAGTAGGGGCTGATTGTTCTTCCTCATTCTAGGGTTAAGATGGGGGTCTATTTCTCTCTTTCTCTAGGCACCATAGGTGCAATTATAGTTCTTTATTGTGGAGGTCTTTAATATGTCATTTTACATTTGTAAATGTTTATATGTTCGTCTTATATTGTGTTATTGTTCAAGATGTTTGGTCACTAATCACCTTTCTTTGATTCTGCCTTTTTGTGGTGGCTGTGTCCTGCTCTGAGGCTGGTGTTCATCTAGATCCAGAGGCTGAGATAGGTTTCATTAGAAGGGGAATGCTAACACCACACAGAGTTCCACATCGATAATTTGACTATGGGTAGTACAGAGTATGTAGTATTAACTCGCAATATACCCCTTCTTTGAGCTCCTTACAGTATATAAGGAGAATTACCATCCGACAAAATGGAATGAACTCCCGATATCTTAGTTAAGCAGAATAAATGCCTTCAAAATGAATGTGCTCCCTAAAGTCTTGTACAGTAACTTTTCCAATCCCTTCCTTTACTCATCAATTTATGTGGTTCCAAAGGAAAGTCTCCAAATGTATTTGGCAGAACAAAACAGCGAGGTTCAATAAGATGTTAATGTATAAGCATAAATCGAAAAGAGGACTATCACTCCCTGATTTGAGAAAATATTATAGGGCCACCCAACTTTCTTTGATTTCTATTATCCACTCGGCACAACATCAACTGTCATGGGTTTTTATGGAGGACCACTTATTAGCACCATTCTCTTGGGACACTCTTATTTGGCTAGATAAAATTCCAGATTGGGTCTATAAGATGAGACACCCAGTTATACATCCTACAATACAATGCTGGAAATGGACGAGGGTTCACTCCACTTTATTCTCACACCCTACTTTTCATTACCCGCAATCTTCAAAGGGCTTCGGTGAAGATTCACTTTCTTGATGGAAATCGAGGGGGTTGGACAGGTTAGGAACCTGGATCAAAGATGATAAGCTATTGAGCAATAAGGAAATGATAGACTCCTTTAACCTAACTCTGCATAAACATTATAACCTGTGTAAGATTTAATACTTTATTGAATCTATAGTCAGAGCCCATGGCCTTCCCAAGGATCTGTCTCAAGAACCCCATGGCAAAGAGGATAATAAGTGGTTTATACGATCTATATAATTCCCTGGATCCATCAATCAAATATAGCTACATGCGGGAATGGGATAAAGATATGGCGGAGAGTTGGGACATGGAAAATGTGATGTTTCTTGGGGGGTCTCTTAATCATAATATTCTTGAATTAGCTGTAAAAGTGCTACACCGTACTTATCTCACCCCAGAAAAATTAGTGAAGTGGAAATGCTCGGTGGATCCAAACTGCTTTAGGGGCTGTAACTCCATTGGCTCATTTATTCATATATGGTGGGACTGCCAGAGAGTGAGACTAATATGGGAAAGTATTTCTAAATTGGCATCTAAATTATTTATTGTCGTCAGTGCGAGAGACTATGGAAACATGTTTATTGGGAATTCCGATGACCTCGCTTTTACACACTCAAAATAAACTTTTAAAATGTTTGTATTTGGCTACAAAAATTCATATAGTTAAACAGTGGAAGCAGGGGTACCTAAATGTACAGATAATCATAAATAAAATAGACGATGTAGCTACAAATGAAAGAATTACACATTCTCGGGAATACTCCATGAGTGGCTTTATGGAAGTATGGGGACCTTGGTTGGTATATAGAGAATGGCGGATGATTTAGGAATCTTCCCTATATTCATACACAGAGGGGGTGGGAAGAGGGACCTGGGTGGAGACCAGCTTCATCGGGAGGTGCAGTGGCCAGGAAAGTGAAAGGACTGGCAAGACTACCAAACACTGGCAAAAGGTATTGATGGTGATCTGTACTGTTTAATTGTATTTTGTTTTTCTGTTTTTTTCTCTTTGTTATTACTGATTATTCGAAGGGTAAAAAGGAAAATAATTGACCTAAGATGGTTCCATATAAATTAAGTAGGGACTCTAGATATGGGTAACTATATAGAGTCAATGTTAAGACACAAGGGATAGCGACTGGCGACAATAGGGTACCATGTTAGTCAGGTGTTGGAAAACTGGGTTACCTAGGATTACAGCTAATTGTATAATACTTCAGATAACTGATTATATGTTCTGGAAATATATATCATTCTGATGTTAATGAGATGTATGCTATATCTTACCTGATATGTGATCCAATCCCCATCTAATAAAAAAAATTATGAATTAAAAAAAAAAAAACAAGGAAGCAAACAACACCTAAAATAAGAAACAAAATACTCAAATAGAAAAAGTATGAGGCAACCACCCAAAAAAACCCACAACCACCAAGTCCAAAACAAAAGACCTCAGGTCTCAGAGGAAGCCAAGACGCAAAAGGTGCGCGTCAGACCATTCCACACTTCAGTCCCATGCTGATGACGTCAGACGCTCTGCAGGGATCGTGAGTTGAAACCCGATCCAGTCTTCTGATGCCCACTCTGACGGCGGAGATACTTACCTCTGGATGTTATATTTTGACAGGATGTCATCTCTACTGATGTTAAGGTACTGAGGGATGTAGTTAATAGGCTAGCCAGTTTTTTCACTCAGCCCAGAGACATTTGATCCCGCTTTATAGAGGATCAGTAGTGGGTCCTGGATGCCAGCCACTACACCTGAGAAATATTAGGGCCACAGTGATATGTGCCTTTGTTTCCTTTTTCTTTGCCTTATATGGTACCTTATCATTAACCTATTAACTTACAGTGTTATTGTCACATAGTGCATTACTACTAATTGGTATTACTAAACTTGAGGTCTAGCCTATTGAATGTGGTCATTAGTTTTCAAGCAATATTCTGTGCGCTATGTCTGTGACACTATGACATCTTGCTATTAATCCAGAGTACTTCATTACTTGCAATTATCATCGCATGAAACTAGATAGAACAACTGTATATTTATTTTTAATTGCTGTTATTACTCGTTAATGTATATGTATAATTATAGTGCATATGCTTTTACTATAACAATAAAAGTTTAAAAGTTATATTTTATTAATGTGTGGTTCTCGATTTTCTTTACTCCAGGTCTATTCCATACTGTAATATCTGTCCTACATAAAGACGTTCAGTGACTAAATTAAGAGTGTCTCTTTTTTCTATATTCATTGGATTATATACACTCGTCTGTCACTGTTAAGCCTACCTATCCCATATATAGTTGTGAGCAGGCGAGCCAGCCAGAGCCGTTGCTCATGTTTGCGGGCTCGCGCAGCGAGCCGAGGCCCTCACATAGCAAGGGCCGCAGTTGCTGGCATGGCGCTCCTTGCCAGCAACTGCGACCCTCGCAAACTTTACGTTCGAACACAAACAACACAAAACAGCAACTGCGACCCTCGCAAACTTTACCTCGCAACGCAAACAACATACGACACACGTTACCACTCATTACGACCTCGCAAAAATCGCCCACAACCCGCGAACATGAACAAATTACAAACACAATAAATACACACAGCACATACATAAAAAGCTTACCTACAGCAAGAGGGAGCATCCAGGACCTCAAAAAAGCAACTTACACCTTTATTTAACGAAAAATAAAACAGTTTACACACTAAAAGATTCTCTAAGCGAGAGAAAAAATGGCCGACGAACAAAACGAAAACGAGGCTACACCGCTCTAAACATGCAAAACACCACAAAACACATGCGAGACACGTTACCACTCATTACGACCTTGCAAAAATCGTCCGCAACCCGCGAACATGAACAAATTCCAAACACAATAAATACACACAGCACATACATAAAAAGCTTACCTACAGCAAGAGGAAGCATCCAGGACCTCAAAAAAACAACTTACACCTTCATTTCACTCAAAATTAAAGAGTTTAGACACTAAATAATTCTCTAAGCGAGAGAAAAAATGGCAGCCGAACAAAACGAAAACGAGGCTACAGCACTCTAAACACGCAAAACACCAACAGAAACACGCAAAACACCACAAAAGACCTACGGATATTCTGCTAAGACGCATACCACGCATTACCTGCCATTTTACGCCAATGCGGAAGTACACAACTACGCTAACGGTTTGGTCTTGCGCACGCACACTATTACACTGCACACATTCCCCACGCTTACACAGCAGCTCCACACCACTAATGCTGCAGCAACATCAAAACAGATTGCAGCTCTTCAACACAATGCTTCAAAATACGTAAAGTATATTCATTTATTAATGTATTATATATTTCATTATTATACACCCTTAGCTCACTTAGAATTTCATTGCCGTCATTTTTTGATTCGCTAGTATATGATATTTTTGGTATATGTTCAAGATTTGGATGGCATTATAAATACAGTAATCCCACGCCACTTTTTTTTTTAAATATTAAGATCCATGCACCATCCAGACATTCAATAACTATATTACCTTAAGTAATTGCTTAGTCCATCCAGTTGGTAGCTGCAGCTCTCGGTTCCTACTTCCGCATGAAGTTGCATTGCAATATGATGAAGTTAACATTGGTGTTACCAAGGAGTCACAGCAATATCACTGTGGCCATGTCCTATGCATTTCACCCACTTCTCCTGGAGCACAATTGAAACAGAGAACTGCAGCTACCAACTACCCCTGGATGGACTAAAGGATTACCTAAGGACTGCGGTACCTTTGTTTTTCACAATTGTTTTTAATGTCATCTCTTGAAGCTTTAAAACTGAATCAAACAAGAGCGCCTTTTAATATGTGTTTATCATTAATACATGTGAGGCTGCAGTTAACTTGTACCTCACTTCTACTGGGCTCGGGGTTACCTATCTAAAAAGATTACACTACCAACCCTTACATTCAAATAAGATGAGACACATTTAAAATATCAGCATGTTAAGATAGTTCATTAGATAGATATATCCACCAACATGGGCATAGGAGCCCAAAAAAATCTAGGGGGGGGGGGGGGGTAATTCAACTCTGCTCCGAGGACAGGAACCAGGGGTGGATATACCGCAAGTGCACCCAGTGCAATGCACCAGGGCCCTACTTTCCTTAATGTCAAACATCTGCATTATATCTAAACTTTGCACCAACATTTTGAGATTATTAATACAATTTTCAACAATACTCCAATTATTATAATCCATTGTTTTGTAACTTGCTGACATATTCCATCCACTTTTGGATCGCTACCTTGTTGTGGCGAAGGGGCTTGTGTAGGTCAAGGAAGCTGTGAGTTATACCATGCAGGGTCACACAAGATGGGCAGGTAATAGGAGAGAGGTCAGACAAATCGCAGTCCACTGGAGAAGAAACTGGCCACCAACTCCATTATATTTGCCAAGAAAACCTGTGAAAAAATGTGCCTGGCGTGCTGCGTCCATATGGTCACTGAGGGTCGGACAAGACTGAAGCACTGAACAACAACAACATATTCCGTAGCACGAATGAAAACGCCAATGAAAAGTTACATGGATAAAACAAAATTACGAATATCTACCAATAACGACTTTTTATTTAAAAAATATAATAGACTTTTTAAGTAATTTCAGGGGCCCCGATTGTTTTTGTTTTACAACAAGGAGTGACAAACCTGGGATTGAAAAATAATAATGTTTTTCTTGTTTGCATGCAACAGTTTAATGAATTCTGACAGACACTGTTAGGAAGCTTCATATAATTGGTAAAATGACTTTTTAATATGTTTGTCAAGGTTAATTTTGAAATTACAATCACTTTGACAGTTAAATGAAAAAAGGTGTTACAAAGACAATATCAATTATAAACACAATAACATGCGTGTTATGTTAGTTGCTATAAATTCTAGTGCTAGGTACAATATTAAGACCCCTTCTAGATCGCTACCTTGTCATGGTGAAGGGGCTTATGTACTTCAATGAAGCTGTGAGCTATACCATGTATGGTCACCCAAGGTGAGTAGGTCATGGCAGAGAGGTCAGACAAATTATAGTTCAATTGGAGAAGGAACTGGAAACCTACACTATTATATTTGCCATGAAAACCATATGGATAAGCACAACCAGAAACACAGATAGATGCCTGACGTGCTGTGTCCTTATGGTCACCGAGAATGACTGAACAACAACGAAAAATTAAACAGTCATTATAATGGTACAGCTTTCACTGTTACATAGTAATGATCAAAATAAATACAATTTCAACTAATTGTGATTTAAAATGTGATAATTACAGAGAGGACACTGAAATTTACTGGTTTCCTTGTAGGCTGGACCTCCACCAAACTTTTTTAGACTATGACTTCTCTACAGCTGCCTATTTACTGCACACCTTTACAGGCAGAGCTTGGGGAAATGTGCTACCTAATAATCAGATAAATTAGCAGTGTTCAGTGTAATATCAATTTTTTTAATAACAATAAAAATTTGACACTGAATTTTACTACTTAAAGGCATATCTACATTTCCCGTATTATGAATGCATCTGATAGAGGAGAATCAGTAGTGTATGCAAAAATGTTTTGAATGAAAAAATGCCAAAATAACCATTTATAAACTCACTCTGATGTTAGCTATTTTTTCAGTTTGCAAGCTGCAGCTTTTGTTAGTTGACACTCCTGAAAACCTCTGCTAATATTAGCATAATATTCATAATTCATTTTGGCTAACTAGGAGAAAGCAGAGTTTAGCTGATACATTTGTATCATACTCTGGTGTTTCTGTGTTGCAAAGCAGCCTGGGATATGTAGTCTCTCTCTCTCACTCATTGTGCTCTGATTCAGCTGTGAGCTCAGACCGCGCCAAACCATGTAAGCATTTCTTCCTGTGGTCTCTACCAGAAGGGTCAAACTCTGTATCTGGCTGTTCTCTTCAGCGAGGGCCGTAGTTGCTGGCAAAGAGAGCCAAAGGCACTCCTTGCGCTGGTGGAGATGAGCGCCGTAGCCACTCATCCCTACGACCCTTTACGACTTTTGGACAGTGGGAGGGTCCGCATTTGCGGAGTTGGAGGCTCCCACGTCAGCTGCAATGAGCCACAGGCTCACTGCAGGCCGCAAATGCGGACCCTCTACGGCGCCTCACAACCGGTTACAAACGACCACACAAGCGGGACTTTGAAAAAAACAAACACGCAGTGACTAACTACGGACTTACAAAAACAAATACGAGTCGCGGGACTTAGAAAATAAAAAATTGCGGACTTACACAAAAAAAATTATGACCCGCGGGACTTAGAGAAAATCCATTACGGACTCTAAAAAATACAACTTTAACGGACAACCCACACACAGCGCAAACATTAAAAGCACAAAATACACACAAAAATAAAATAAAAACTACCCACAGCAAGGGGGGACACCCAGAACCTCTGCAACACAGCTTAAACCTCGAATTCAGTCAAATATACAAAGTTTCGACACTCGAAAATCCCCTAAGCAAGAGAAAAAATGACAGCCGGAAAAAAAAAAAAACAAGGCTACACGACCCCTAAAGTTGATAAATACCACAAAGCAAATACAGCTTTTACAAAAATCCGTACAACCTACAACATACACCATTAGCAAGGACGCTTCATCATACAAACCCGCCTACCACATACACATTCTCCGCTATTTTACAACACTAACTTACAGAATGCGGAAGGACCCAGCTACATTAACGGCTTCCCCTCGCGAACGCAGCCTATTTACACTACACACTGCACACATTGCTGACACTTACACCTCAGCTCCACAACACTGCAAACCTACATTGTATGCTGCAGGAACATCAAAACAGATTGTTAGCTCTTCAGCACATTCCTTGCTGCATATATTAATTACAAACAGGTAAAGTATATTAATTTCATTAATTAATTAATTAATTAGCATAACAAATTTAAATAGACACAAAACAAAAAACAATTAACACCACACTAGCGACAAAACGAGAAGGCGCTCATTGCAAGCATTTGAAGTAAAAAAACTCAATCTAGGTTTTAAAAAGTCAAAATGAAAATTAAACTTATAGGCCCTCATTCAATTGCAATTTGGCCAATTGAATAGGGGTCTAAATAAGCACATAACATATATTTTTTAAAGAAGTTTTTGGTTAGTGAGAACCTTGCTTTTGGATAGATGTTTACTAACTAAAAACTTATTTAAAAAATATATGTTATGTGCTTATTTAGACCCCTATTCAATTGGCCAAATTGCAATTGAATGAGGGCCATAGAGTTTTGCATTTCAGCAGGTCTGCTTCTTTTTATCTCCTATCAGGTACTCAGGAGGATGGTCCTAATGGAAGTCTTTATCTGTTGTCCTGATAACATTTTGATCTGCCACCTTCTCTGCAGTGCCACACCAGTCCTTTTTCACCTTAGGACACCTAATAGTATTGCTAGAGGCATATATGCTGGAAGCAAAAATCCCCCCAGATTAAATGAATAGGGGACACAAAAATAGCTAATATTTGGCCACTAGAAAAACTGAAACTTTGATCCATAATTTATATAAATGTATTATAAGTTGGCATATAGACATATATACTATATATCACATATATAATTGTGAGCGTACGGGCCGTTGCTCACGCTTGCTCACGCGTAGCGAGGCCCTTGCCCGCAGCCCTCGCGTAGCGAGGGCTGCGGGCAAGGGCCTCAGTTGTTGGGATGGAGCAGCCACCTCCTCCCCACAATGCCCCGGTTCGCCGACACTGCCAGTAGCCGCACCATCCCGGGGCCCGGCAATCCAGTTGTTCGGATGGAGCAGCCACCTCCTCCCCACAATGCCGCCACTGCCACTAGCCGAACCCGCCAGACGCCGCCACTGCCAGTAGCCGCACCATCCCGGGGCCCGGCAATCCAGTTGTTGGGATGGAGCAGCCACCTCCTCCCCACAATGCCCCGCGCAGGGCCGACGCCGCCACTGCCAGTAGCCGCACCATCCCGGGGCCCGGCAATCCAGTTGTTGGGATAGAGCAGCCACCTCCTCCCCACAATGCCCCGCGCAGGGCCGGCCTGGGGAACAGGAAACACTGTGAATACGCGGACTGGAGCAGGCCTCAGAGCTGGAGGAGCCGGGCCTGGGTAGCTGACTGTGAGTGACAGGGAGATAATGGGGTCTGAGGAACATGTGCAATCACTGAGACCTGCCATATAAACTAATTATACACTGATCATTAACACCATGTGTATGTATATAATGTGTGTGTGTATTGTGTGTGTGTGTGTATAGATATTGTGTGTGTGTGTGTATTGTGTGTATATATTGTGTGTGTGTGTATGTATAATGTGTGTGTGTGTGTATATATATAATGTGTGTGTATATTGTGTGTGTGTATTGTTTGTGTATATATAATGTGTGTGTATATATAATGTGTGTGTATATTGTGTGTGTATCAACTGCGGCCCTCGCGAAGCAACTGCAACCCTCGCAAACTTTACGGCGCAACGCAAACAACATACGAGACACGTTAACACACATTACGGACTCGCAAAAATCGTCCGCAACCCGCGGACATGAAAAAATGAAAAACACAATAAATACACAGAACACATACATAAAAAGCTTACCTACAGCAAGAGGGAGCATCCAGGACCTCAAAAAATGAAGTTACACCTTCATTTAACTCATAATAAAAGAGTTTAGACACTAAAAAATTCTCTAAGCGAGAGAAAAAATGGCCGACGAACAAAACGAAAACGAGGCTACAGCACTCTAAACACGCAAAACACCACAAGAAACACGCAAAACACCACAAAACACCTACGGATATTCCACTACAGACGCCTACCACACATTAGCCGGCATTTTAGAACAATGCGGAACTACACAACTTCGCTAACGGTTTCGTCTCGCGGACGCACACTATTACACTGCACAAATTCACCACGCTTACACAGCACCTCCACACCATTAATGCTGCGGCAACATCAAAACAGATTGCAGCTCTTCAACACAATGCTTCAAAATAGGTAAAGTATATTCATTTATTCATTTGTATTATATATTTCAGTAGTACACACAAAACAACATTAGCTACCTTACAATTCCATTGCCGTCATTTTTTGACGGGCAATTCGCTAGTATATATATAATGTTTAACTATATTGTGGTGCCAGGGGCATTGAGAATTTAGACAAAGAAATTGTAAAGTTTTTGAGGGGCACTGCTGCAATGGGCCTCCGCAGAGTTGGGCCCTGGTGCATTTCACCGTGTGCACCTGCAGTATATCTACCCCTGGTTCCTTTCCTTGGAGTAGAGTTGAATTATCCTCCCTCAATTTTTTTTGGCTCCTATGCCCATGTTGGTGGATATATATATATATATATATATATATATATATATATAATGAACTATCTTAACATGCTGATATTTTAAATGTGTCTCATCTTATTTGAATTTTAGAAGTTTTTTTTTTATATATTACTGAAGCGGACTCGAATTGTCCAGCTTTCCTGACTTTTAAATGGAGATCTGCATAAAAAATGTCCAATTTATTGTAATTAATGATGGAGCTTCTCCCATCTTTTTTCAAACTGAGCACAGTGTGAAGCACATTTCCCCACTCACCAAAGCTGTGCAATAATGAGGCAGCTGCAGGGATATCTGTTGGATACACTGTTTCAGCTTCAGTCAAAATTTGTGGAAAACCAGATGTGTCTTACAAAAGATAAACTTTTTATATAACAATAAATAGATTTTGCTGAGCTTTACTATTTAAAATTCATTAGTGCTGGGTTATTAAAGTAGATTTAGACAGTCAGATAGATTATTTCCTTTACAATTTGCCCATTAATTCTATGTTTTCATGCATGAGCTACATTAAATCATATTGGAGCTATGTGAAAGAAACTGATTGCTTTTCAAAGCTCATGTATAAACACTCTATATTAATAGGAGGAGCTTAAAGCCAACAGTCTGCTAGACTGTCAGGTTCTTTCGAATACACTTTTAAAATGTTTCCTTTTCAAATGAAAGTTGATTAGTAGAAGAAGTGTTGCTTAAATGCTTACTATTCTTTCTTTGAAAGGATTTTGTTAAAAGTTTTGAAATTAACTGTTTTTTTTTTGTTTGTTTTTTATCAGAATAGTCAAGGAATTTATACCTCTTTTTCCACTAGTAAGGTGTACAAAATGGCAACTAATGAGAGTCTTCAGCAGCTAACATGACTTTCTGTGCAGAGTGAATGTATTCCTCATAGTGACAAAGCTGCCAAATTTGAGCATAACCTTCTGTTTCACTACATTGTCATGGTGAAGGAACTTGTGAGCTATACCATGTAGGCTCACCAAGATGGGCAGCTTTATGGCTGAGAAGCCAGACAAATCAAGGTCCACTGGAGAATGAAGCTGCAACCCACTCCAGTAACTTTGCTAAGATAACCTTATGGACAGGCAATCATAACAATATGGCACCGGAAGTTAGAAGGTGCCTGCCACATTACTGAGGAAGGGCAGAGGGCAAGTACAAGTAACACCAGATCTAATGAATTGGTTAGGCTAAAGCCAAAAGGACACCCGGTTGCGGATGTGTCTGAAGGGGAAAGTAACCTGGAATGTTAGAACTATGAACCATGGCAAATTGGATGTGGTCAAGAATGAGGTGACAAGGTTAAACATTGATATATTGTGAATTAGTGACCTTATATGGACTGGAATGGGACATTTAGCATCAGACAACCACCAGATCTTTTACAGTGGTCAAGAATCCTGCAGAAGAAATGGAGTACACCTCATAGCTAACCAAAGGGCTATTTTCCTGGGATCCCAGATCTCTTCAGAAGGTGACTGTATCCATGAAATTAAAATATGTTTGCTTCTGGAGAGGAAAGCTATGGAAAGCTTGGACAAGCTAGTAAACAGTAAAGATATTACACTATCAACGAAGGTCCACATAATTAGAACTATGGTATTCCTAGTAGTAACATACAAATGTGAGAATTGGATCATAATGAAGTCTGAATGCTAGAATCGATGCCTTTGAATTGTGGTGTTGCCAAAAACTACTTAGAATCCCTTGGACTGCAAGAAGGTCCAATAAATCAGTACTTCAGGCAATCAAGACAAACTGTTCACTGGAAGGTATTATCATGAGACTGAAGCTCAAATATTTTGGCCATATCATGAGAAGGCAGAATTTCCTAGTGAAGACTTTGATGGTGGGAAAGACTGAAGTCACAAAGAAGGGGACCACAGAGGCGGAGATGGATGGATGAGGATGAGATCACTGAAGTAATGAACACAAACTTGATGGAGCTCAGAGGGGCAGTGATGTGGTGTGCTGCGGTCCATAGGGTCACAGAGGTCAGATGTGACTAAACGACTAAACAACAACAATACCTGAACTGCCTCAGCTAAGACGTAATATAGACAAAATAATAATGATAATATAGGGGTGCATGTGAAGAGATGTGAATGATAGGCTTTAATCACAGATTAAATTCTGTTTCTAACACTTATATTTCATTCAATAAATGTTGTTACCTGAGCACATTTCTACTGAGGTTGTCATCTTTTTCCTTAATCCATCTTTCCCTACTTATCATCTTGCTCTTTCCTATTATCACCTCTCTAATCTCTGTCTTCCCCCCATATTCCAATTACTCCATTCTCTTATTTCCTAGTTGTTTCTTCTCATTCTACACTTGTGAGAAATGGAACTGTGAACGTGTTTAAATTGAATTCTCTCTGGAAGAGAAGTGGGAAATGTTGGGGAAAGTATTTACCAGCACTGGATTAATCAACAGCTTTTGACAGGGTCAACCATGAGTAACGATGGTCAGGACTCTGGATGCACAGTCTTCTGAGTTATAATATTTTACAAGGGAGGCAAAATCTTTTTTCCTTGTGAGTGACTCATTGCTAATTTTGAGACACTTTCAGGGGTAATCACTGTTTAAATGACCACTGTGAATTAGCAAAATCTTCTTTTCAGAGAAAATCTTCATTTTAGCAGACACTGCTTGTAAATCGAAGGTGCCATGATGGTCATATTCCTTTTTTTCAAGACACAATTGGAGATGACAGAGCAGGGCAAGAATACTTGTAAGTTGCCTCTTTTGAACTTATGGTGAAAAGTATTCTGTGCTGAAATATCATCTGACTCCACCAATGAATGAACAAATCTCCCTCCCCCTCCCTCCACTCTTGTAAATACATCAAAACCAGGAAAACACACCAATCCAGTGTCCATGCAAGCAGGAACTGTATAATATACAAGCATGACATGAACAAGTAGTTTATACAAGACTAACAGCCCTATAAAATTTGAAGCCCGTAGTGGCATCGGCAAGTCCGTAAAGGCTGGGGGCTTGAAATTCTGCTGCGTTATAGAGCTATTAAATTAGACCCGCGAGTTTTAGGTTTGAGTTAAAAAAACGGTAAAAAAAATTGCACGTTGGATGAGCGGCCATTAACATGATCAATTAGTCAAACCCGTAGTTACAGGTTTAGAGGGAGCCAATGGCAACAGAGATCGTCATCACTATGTCAATGAAACATGGAGGTTAGATTTCAAAGCCTTACGGGCTTCAATTACGAGTTTTGATCGGACCCACATTCCAGAAATAATGCAATATTGATAAATCCATAAATATGATATTCTAGTCCATGCAAGTTCCATTATATGTATTAACACATTGATTGCTGGGATCGATATAACACTGAAATTAAAGTGAAAATAAAGTATTTTATATTGCAGATTTGCGAGCTTGAGAATGTTGTGCTATTAATTCTAAGACCTGACATCACTTTCCCTTTTATTATATGTACAGTATTGTGTGTATATTTGCATTTACAGTGCTACAGTGCTTTTACCCCCTAGCGGGTACTCTCTAGCACTCGTTGGCTTTTTTGATCTATTTGTGGATTACAAGCTTGAACGCCAGTGAATTAGTTGCAATTTAATAGTGTGATTGGAACGTAACAGTTACGGGCTTGACAGTTCAAAATTCCACATCCGTAGCCTTTTCTCTCCCTTACCCCGCAAGTTGTTGGCGGATTGCTTTACATGGCTAATTTAGTAGCCGCAAATTTTGCAGTCTACCTTACGGGCTACTGTTTTACACGTGGAGGGAATTTAACAAGGCTATAAATATTTTACCTAAAATACCCACAGTTTACACATTGGCTAAAGTTGTTCATTCCTTATGAACGTCACAATCATATGAAGGTTTTCCAAATCTACAGATGTCCTTTATAATACACTACTACTCTCTTACTCAGACCACCTATCGTTTGGCTGAACACCATTTCTATGGCAGGAAGAGTACTCCAACTAACTTGAAGCATGACACTATTATTACTACTACACTTTCCTATCCAGTGGTTCCCAAACTGAGGTTCATGGACAAGCAGTGTACCAGGACCTTTATTCAAGAGGTCCACAGAACAGCTCAGATAACAAACAAAAAAACAATGACATTTAATAAAACCACATAAACTATCTCTAAACTTAGATACTGAGTATTTTTTAAATGCATACTTCCTGTCCAAGAACAGTACACTGTTTCACAAGTGATAACCAATGCCGATAATGGTCTTTAGAGAGTTTCTTTGGTCAACTTTTTAAATCAAAATTGTAATTAGGTTAATTACACCCCTTCATTCTAATTGTTATGTAAAATGTAGATGTCACTTACTTCTTAGGAACCCCCACATTAACAGATTATTATCTTCTGCAGCATTTCTATTTCCTTTTGTTCTCTCTCATGAGTGGTGACATCTTGCACAGCTGTGACCTTAAGCCATTCCCAGAGTGGAGGGGTGTAACACTACAAATGCATTGCTGTTAGCAAGCAGACATGCTGTGTGTCTTTTTCATTTGTCATGTAACTAATAGTGTGAAGCTCTGCCAATCTGTGTTGCCTTAGGTCGCAGCTGTGTAAGATGTCACCTCTCATGAGATAAAACGGAAGAAAGTTGGAAGCTCCATAAGATAAGAATCGATTAGCCTGGGGGCTCCTTAGAGGTAAGTGAATAAAATTAATTAACAATGTTACTGCACCTACCCGGCAATAAACTTCTTCTACTTTCATACCTTAACCCTCATGTACTATCGCTAAATTCAAGTTTTTTTTACAAATTTTTGTACTGTTATCTAATTCTGTACTTTGTCTAATTGTACTCTCTTTGCTATTTTGTACTGCTTTAGTCATTTTGAATTATGTCTTTAATCTTCTCTGTTTGCAATTTTGTAAAGCACTTTGAACAAAAAGCTATATCAATGTAAATAAATAAATAAATAAAATATAATAAATAGGAAAAATGCTTGTGGTTCATCGAGCAATTTTGCAGTGGTCCTTCAAAATACAAGAGTTGAATATTGTTATTCTAGCCGATTTCTAGGATTACAATCTCAAAAATAGCTCAGAGAATTCTTGAAATGTCTTTAATAATAGAATCAGCTATATTCTGTATGTTTTTTGCAGTTTTTCCTCTTCTGTGATGATTGAGGTGGTTTAGTTGAAATGGGTTTGTCAGTGACCTGGGTGCCTGCAACCTTAAATGATCACAAATGTTATGTCAAGTGGGAAGATCTGGAGGACACAGTTCTTGAGGGTTTTGAGGAATCTGGATCAAAAAGAGAGTAAAGCAGAGTTGTTTCTGGATGAGGGAATATGGGATAGAATAGAACATGTCAATCTATTTTTCTTGACTTAAAGCTGTGAAAAAGTATTCCTTCTCCATGAGTTGCTGTATAATTGCATATTTGTTACACTTAATGTTTTCAAATCTTTAGACAAAATCTAATATTAGATAAAGTTAAACAGAGAGAAGAAATATTACTTTTTTTACTTATCTAATTTATTTAATTAACAAGGTTATCCAACTCCAATGACTGTGTAAAAAATCATTTCCCCCATTTAAATCAATTCAAGGGACCCCTGGTGGTCCAGTGGTTAGGATTTGGTGCATTCTATTCCACTCCAGATGACAGGATGGGGGAATATGGAAAGTGCCTAATGTCCACATGGGGTCCCTGGCCTGTTGCCCACTACTGATCTATACAGTGATAATAAAATGACTGCACTGTATAATTATGCAGAGTATTTATACACAGATAATGAACACTGTGCACTTTATAATGTAGCAGAGTACCTATGTACTGATAATGAACACAGTACACTGTATAATGTGCTGTATATATATATATATATATATATATATATATATATAGTGCCTTGCAAAAGATTTAACCCCCCTTGGCATTTTTTGTGTTTTTTTGCCTCACAACCTGGAATTAACATGGATTGTTTGAGGATTTGCATCATTTAATTTACAGAACTTGCCCACAACTTTGAAGATGTTTTTTTTTTTTTTTTATTGTGAAGCAAACAACAAATAGGACAAAATAACAGCAAAAGTCAATGTGCATAACTATTCACCCCCCTAAAGTCAATACTTTGTAGAGCCACCTTTTGGGGCAGTCACAGCTCCAAGTCGCTTGGATAAGTCTCTATGAGTTTGCCACATCTTACCACTGTGATTGTTGCCCATTCCTCCTTGCAAAACTGCTCTAGCTCCTTCAAGTTGGATGGTTTGCGCTTGTGAACAGCAATCTTTAAGTCTGACCACAGATTTTCTATTGGATTGAGGTCTGGGCTTTGACTAGGCCATTCCAACACATTAACATGTTTGCCCTTAAACCACTCAAGTGTTGCTTTAGCAGTGTGTTTGGGGTCATTGTCCTGCTGGAAGGTGAATCTCCATCCTAGCCTCAAATCACGCACAGAGTGGTACAGGTTTTGCTCAAGAATATCCCTGTATTTTGCACCATCCATCTTTCCCTCAACTCTGGCCAGTTTCCCAGTCCCGGCTGCTGAAAAACATCCCCTCAGCATGATGCTGCCACCACCATGTTTCACTGTGAGGATGGTGTTTTTTGGGTGATGTGATGTGTTGGGTTTGCACGAGACAGCGTTTTCTTTGATGGCTGAAAAGTTACATTTTAGTCTCATCAGACCAGAGCACCTTCCTCCATACATTTTGGGAGTCTCCCACATTCCTTTTTGCAAACTCAAAATGTGCCATTTTGTTTTTTGCTGAAAGTAATGGCTTTCTTCTGGCCACTCTGCCATAAAGCCCAACTCTATGGAGCGTATGGCTTATTGTCGTCCTATGTACACATACTCCAGTCTCTGCTGTGGAACTCTGCAGCTTCTCCATGGTTACCTTAGGTCTATGTGCTGCCTCTCTGATTAATGCCCTCCTTGCCCGGTCCGTGAGTTTTGGTGGGTGGCCATCACTTGGCAGGTTTGCTGTTGTGCCATGTTCTTTCCATTTGGTTATGATAAATTTGATGGTTCTCCTGGGGATCATCAAAGATTTGGGTATTTTTTATAACCTAACCCTGACTTGCACTTCTCAACAACATTGTGCCTTACTTGTTTGGAGAGTTCCTTGGTCTTCATGTCAGTGTTTGGTTAGTGGTGCCTCTTGCTTAGGTGTTGCAGCCTCTGGGGCCTTTCAAAAAAGGTGTGTATATGTAATGACAGATAATGGGACACTTAGTTTGCACACAGGTGGACATCATTTCACTAATTATGTGACTTCTGAAGGTAATTGGTTGCACCAGAGCTTTTTATGGGCTTCATAACAAAGGGGCTGAATACATACGCACATGCCTATTTTCTGTTTTCTATTTCTAAAAAATAGTTTTATGTATATGTTTTTCTCATTTCACTTCACCAACTTGGACTATTGTGTTCTGATTCATTACATAAACTTCAGATTAACAAAACATTGAACTTAAGGCTGTAATGTAATAAAATAGGTAAAAAGTCAAGGGGGTGAATACTTTTGCAAGGCACTGTATACATTAATAATGACCATACTGCACTGTGTTATGTGGACTATCAATACACTAATAATGACCATGCTGTACTATATACTGATGCTTAGTATCTATAAACCTTTACTAAATGTGCTGCAATGCACAATTATGCTGAGCATCTATACATTTCTAACAATTGAATAGTTACGCAGATAGTTCTCTGCCATCATACTTCACACTCACTTAAAAAACAAACAAAAAAATGTCATTGCTAGAAACAAAGTTGCAATCATTTAGATAACTCGCATTTTCTGATCTTAAATGGATTAGGTGACTTACAGCCCTATTAAATTCCCTCAACGTTGAAAACCGTAGCCCGTAACATAGCCAGCAAGACTTACGGCTATTAAATTGGTCCTGTAAAGCAACCCGCTGACGATCTGCGGGTTAAGCGTGAGAGAACCCTACGGGACCTGAACATTCGACCTGCGTGCCCACAAATCCTTTGATCTGTCAAGCCTGTAACAGTTACATTCCAATCATGCAATTAAATTGCAACAAATTCACTGGCTTTCAAGCCCGTAGCCCGCAAATAGAGCCAAAAAGCCAATGGGTACTAGAGAGGACCCGCTAGGGTGTTAAATTCATATCCGTAGCACTGTAAATGCAAATATACACACACTACTGTACTCATAATAAAAGTGAAAGTGATGTTAGGTCTTAGAATTAATAGCACAACATTCTCAAACTCGCAAATCGGCAATATAAAATACTTTATTTTAAGTTCATTTTACCGTGTTATATCGATCCTGGCAATGAATGTGTTAATACATATACTGGAACTCACATGGACTACAATATAATATTTATCTATTAATATTACATAATTTCTGGAATGCGGGTACGATTGAAACTTGTAATTGAAACCCATAAAGCTTTGAAATCTAACTAACCATTTTTCAGTGACGTAATGATGACGATCTCTGTTGCCATTGGCTCCGTCTAAACCCGTAATTACGGGTTTGATTAATTGATCATGTGTACGGACGCACATCCAATGTGCGAAAAATGGTTTAAGGGTTTGTGTCTCAAGCCCGTAACTTGCGCCCTGCTCGAATTTAATAGCTCTGTAACTCTGCCAAATTTCAAGCCCGCAGCCGTTGCCAGTTTCATGTTGCACTTATGGGTTTGGAATTTAATAGGAATTTAATAGGGCTATTCATTTATTCCATCCTTTTCAATACAAAATGTACACCTCGATTACTTTTAAGAAGCCCCTAGAGTAATAAATTCTCACCATTTTCCTGTTCTCTCTCATGTGGGGTGTTATTTTTCACAGCTGTGACCTCACGACACAACCACAGGGAAGGGGCTACATATTACCCGTAGATTAGAGGTGTAAGTTTTAAATGACAATTACATACAGGATGCTAAAATTAATTATTTCACCATGTAACACAACAAATGCCTGAAGAGTCCATATAAAGTATTAACTTACCTTTAATATGGTATTATTATTATTAATAAACATTATTGCCATAAATATTTCATTTAACCCTAATTAGATCTGTTTTTCTGTCAGTCCATGTGGGAAAAATTCAGGTGGGATAGTATTTTTGCTTCAGTGCTATTTTGTGCAACGAGATCTACATAGTAAATCAGACTTTTAATAACTCCAGAGATTCCTCTACTAAGCCGGGGATTTCATAACTCAATTCTCGGTTCAGAAACTCAGTCACGGTTTAATAAATCATTTCAGATTTCATAAGTTTGGCGATGATTTAAAAATTCAGAATTAATATAGAAGGTAAAAAGCTTAGTAACATGACGGGGGCTTAAAATATATATGTATATTGTTGGATTTAAAATGTCAGCAAGGGGTTAAGTAATTGGTTTTCGCAGTTAATTAACTCACCCTGAGGTCTAATAACATGTCCGGAGGTAGAATAACTGATCCAGGGGATTAATCTGTGTTCAAGCCCCATCTGATTGCTTCAGGGAGCTGTCCCCCACATGCAGATTAGATCACAGAAAAAAGAAAGTAATTCCATGAGGATAATTTAATGCATGTATTACTTATATATATATATGTCTTTGTTAATTAAATGAGTAAAAGCATGGTCATTAGATGATTTCACTATAAAAAGCCACATTACTGGGGGGTGACTTTGCAATACACTCATTTTTATTTAAAAAAATGCTATTTTAAGTGCAATAAACATTTTGTTATTTATTTTTTTGCTCTGATAAAATGCCTATAGGATGGTATAGTGCCATAGATAAATGTAAGTTCTGTCTAATTCTCCCTCTTTTATCCTTCCGCTCTGTCTTTGCTCCCTCTGTCCTCAGGCAGTATTTTTATTTTTTTTCTTTGTCCTTCTTCTAAGTCTTATTTCCCCTCATGTCCCTGTCTCCCATCTCAGTCTATCTCCCCTTTCTGTCCCCCCCCCCTCTGTTCTTTCTCTGCCCCTCAGTCCTTTTTGTCTTTTTCTCCTTCCTCTGTTTCTCCCCCTTTCTCTTTAACTCCGTCATTCTCCCCCTCTCTCACTGTCCTCCCCATCTGCCTTTCTCTGCCTCTTTCCTCCCTCGCTTCCCCTGTCTTCTGTTGACCTTCTCCGTCTCTTTCTCCACTCTCTCCCCCTTTCCTCGCTCCCTCCCTTTCTGCCTCTCTACCCATCTGTCCTACCTCTCTGCCTTTTCTCTCTCTGTCCTCCCCCTCTGCCTTTCTCTACCACTTTCCTCCTTATCACTTCCCCTCTCTTCTGTTGACCTTCTCTGTCTCTTTCTTCACTCTCTCCCCCTTTCCTCGCTCCCTCCCTTTCTGCCTTTCTACCCATCTGTCCTACCTCTCTGCCTCTCCTGTCTCTGTCCTCCCCCTCTGCCTTTCTCTACCACTTTCCTCCCTATCACTTTCCCTCTCTTCTGTTGACCTTCTCTGTCTCTTTCTTCACTCTCTCCCCCTTTCCTCGCTCCCTCCCTTTCTGCCTTTCCACCCACCTGTCCTACCTCTCTGCCTTTCCTCTCACTGTCCTCCGTTAATTTCTCTCTCTTCTCTTCATCCTCCCCTTCTCTCATCCCCTCTCTCTTTCTTCCCATCTCACCCCTCAGCTTCCCCTGGCTCTTTCTATCTCTCTTTACCTCTCCCTTCTCTGTCGCTTTCTTCCTGTTCTCTCTTATGACAGTTGACAGCTGTGACAAAAGCTACATTAGAGAGGAGGGGTCTCCCACTTTAAGTAAAATGCTGCTGAATGCAGACACATCATACATCACTGTCCGTTTGTTAGCAGCATAACACTGGTAATCCTCCTCCTCTATGGGTGTGGGTTTAGGTCACAGCTGTGCAAGATGTCAACTGTCATAGGAGAGAACAGAAAAACAGAGGGAGGTTCTAGAAGGTGAGAAAATTATACCCTGGAGACTACTAAGAAGTGAAATGTACATTTTCTTATATCATAATTACATTGAGGAGCGAAACATGAATTAATTCATGCAGTACATTACACTGCATTGATGCCTTCACCACTTCGACCCGGGTTTGATTCCAGTCACAGAACCAAGAGGTCACACCATCCTGACGCCATTTAGGGTTGGGCCGGGTTAGATGGGAGACCACCTAGGAATATCAGGAGCTGTATATGTGGCCCACTGGAGAAGGAATTGGCAACCCACTACAGTATCTCTGCCATGAAAACCAAGTGGATCAGCATGGCGTGTTGCTGTCCATGAGGTCACTGAGAGTCAGACACGACTGAGCGATGCAAATACACACACATATTAGTACATACCATTTTATTATTTTGGTTACAAGAACAGCTCAATTTCAGATAAGAAACATAAATATAAACAGAATGTCAATGCTTGGATTACTCCCTCCTATCGCTCCCTGCTTGAAGAAATGATTAAACAAAATAAAACATTATAGAGTCCCTTTTGAGTTAGGAAATAAAAATATTTGGGACTGGTATAGGCTAAGCTCAGAAAAAAATAAGTTTGATTTTTTTTTCTAACCAGTAAAAAAATGTTCAACCTGGAGGGCCAAATGTTTTTTTTTTTTTTGTTTGTTCGTTTTTTTCTGAACCTTTATGTTCTATGTTTTTGTTATCATAATAAATGGCGTTTTTCATATCTGATCAAATTGATCTAGGAGTTAATAAAACAGTGGGGGATTTATTACTCTTTCTGTGCTGTGTTATCAGCAGATAAATCCATCACATATAAACTGATCTATCTATAGACCCTTTCATAATAACATCACAGACAGGAATACTATGTGTTATTTATCAAAAATATAAAATGCATTTTTACCTGTAATAATTTTCTTTTCCTTTGCACATTTTCTATAGTATCATTTGTCAACTGAGAAAACTGTCCCATCTGCAGATAGTCAGAAATACATGCATCAAACATCTTAGACTTACAAAAATGGGGGTGTTTGCTGCCATAGAAAATGGACCAGAAAAGACAATTACTGCAGGCAAGAATTCATGTTTACTTGCCTGGTCCGTCACCATGGCACATTCAGAGAAATATACCAAATAACAGAAAAAATAAATAAATAATAAATAAAAACAAAAAAATCCAAGTCAGAAACATACATTACATTGAGTCATTCTATAAACATACAAATGTAGTTTATTAAAAAAAAAGTGGTTTCCATCCCCTCAGAGCTGCTTACATAGGCACCCCATACTAACCAATAGAAACATTGCATTCAAGTAATTTTTTTAACCTTCAATCCAACAGCAGAAAACAATGCAGAAAGCTGCAGCAGCACTGGTGAGTTGCATCATTCAAGTGAGGAGAGAGATGTGGTTGTGGGAACTAAGCTTACAAATCCCATGATGCTTTGCTGCAGACTGTTATATCTGCCTCTGATTGGCCACAACAAATTATGATTTTTTTGCTAATTTTAACAAAGATTTTCAGATGCATTAACTCTTAAAATCAACTTCTAACAAACTCAAGAGATTTAACAAACTTTAGAGTAAGTTTAATAATGTTTATTTTGGATTTTTTCATGCAAAAATGTTTTCATACACTACTGATTCTCCTTTATCAGATGCATTCATAATCCATGAAACTTAAGTTGTCTTTAACTAATTAATGTTATCTTCCTTAATTTAATTGTCATATATAACTTAAGTTCAAGCTTCTTAGTGTAACAGTTTACTAGCTTCTGGAACTTCTACATTTTTTCACCCTGGAGGAGGATTCACATTACCGGTGACATGCTGCGGCATGCAGTCTGGCAGCATATCACTTGCTAACAGCATTACACTGGTAGTGGGAAGCCTCTCTTCTGTGAGAGTGGCCTTCGGTCACAACTGTGAAAATATGGTAGCTTTTAAGGGACAGAAAATGAAAGGGAAAGGGAAAGCTCTTATTATGGAGGTTTCCTAGAAGTAAGAGAAATGTAAATGATATATCTCAATTACATTGAAGGGATGATTTAAAAAACCTAGTTAACACATTTATATAAAACAATAAAAAACGCCTAAAGTACCCCCATAAATCACACTACAACAGTGGTCAAAGCTTACATAAGCTGAGAAAGACGAACAAAAGGGTTAATGCTTCACAAAGGTGTAAGAAGACCAAACTGCAACCCAACTCTTCTGCTTTACACATAGAGCTAGATCCAATTAAAAAAATGAACACAAGCTGTTTAACCACAGCCTTAGCCTGTGAAAGTTCCCATTAAGCTGACTCTTGTTAACCACTTAAACTTCAGATGGGATATGAATTTAACCACAACAAATTCCTAAAGCTAATTAAGTAATCAACGCACCACAAAAATCTCTGTAAACAAAGACACAGTGTGAAATCAGCAAAACACACTATTATTAGGTATACATCAAGGTTAAACACGCATTCCTTACCAATACACCTCTATAGAATAAAAGTGGCAATTTTTTCTGTGGGAGCCAGTGATATACTTATAATTGGCACCCAAGAGACCATAACTGTTTGAGTGGTCAATAATATATTAATGTCTATAGATACTAGATACAACTCACAGACATTGTATGAAAGAGTTAAAAAACACTTATGCAGGGACATCCACTATAATTGCAGGGCCCACAAAAGCTCATCCCATCCACCCACCCAAAGTCCACAAAAAATCCCATAATAGTCATAGCTCTCATTCTCATAATTGGTAGCAATTCCCTCTAGCCCACACTTTTGTTTGTGAAGGTAAGTAACAAAAAGGAAAGGGAAGCCAAGGTCTCCCCTATTCCAACACCTGGAACTAAACCAATTGTGTGAGAGGTAAGTACAAGACTAAATTAAAAAAAAAGGTAATTATTTATACTACATGGTCAGAGTTATTAAAGAAAACTGGAGAGCCCATAAAAGCTCATCCCATCCACCCACCCAAAGTCCACCAAACCCATACTAGTCATAGCTCTCAATCTAATAATTGCTAGCAACTCCCTCTAGCCCACACTTTACTTTGTAAAGGTGAGTAACAAAAAGGAAAGGGAAGCCATGGCCTCCCCTTTTCCAACACCTGAAACTAAACCAATTGTGCGGGCTCTCCCCAATTAACACATTTTCCTGAGACATCTCAAATAATTAGGTTTCTACGGATGCTCTGCTCACATATCTAGAGGTGAAGGTTAGTAACCTAAAGGAAAGGGAGGCTACGGCCTCCCCTATTCCAACACCTGGAACTAAACCACCTCTAAAAAGAGAATTGTGGGGGCTCTTAGTACAAAACTAAATTTAAAAAAAATGTTCGGAAAGAAAAGTAATTATTATACTAGATAGTCATCATTCAGAGTTAAAGAAAACTCTCAAGTTCTCCTTTTCATCTCTATAGCCATTCTAAAATTCTACAGGTCTAAGACAGCCGTCAAAATTAGCTAAGCCGAGACACCCGAAGAAGAGTAATCCAAAATATTGAATGGAAACTTTACACAACTCAAACTTATTTATACTCAGTCACACAAACTCATTCACATTTCTGGGAATCAGTAATGGAATACTATAAAAACAAAATTAATTATTGTACTGGTATGGTATGCAGCCTCCAGCTTTTATATACTTACTTACACTGCAAAAATAAAAATGAAAAAATAATCTAGTGTCTAGTCCTATCAACCTATTTACCTTGAGAAAGATCAGTGTGGGTGAAACACATTTATGGTGAAGTGATAACTCGCCTCACGTAGCACCATACTCCCATATAGGACAGCATCTATCTGCAATCCATCAGTCTTGGCCACCCTGTGGAAAGGCACCAGGAGTCGGATCCCTGAAGTATGCTATCCATTGAATTTCCCAACTGAAGGCCTGGGTAGGATCTCTTACAGTCCAGTGATATCCACTTCATCCAGTTTATAGCCTAAATGCATATCCAAGTTTCCTGGGTTATTAAATTTTTGCACTTTTTATGGAAAAAGCCTCATTTCACATAACATTTTATTTTTATTAATATCTAAAAATCCTTCTAATGATTATGCCATCAGGGGTGGCTACACAAAACTTTGCTTGTCACCCAATCAGCATGCAGCATTAGGGACCAATTTTTAATTCTTATTTACCTGCTGTGTCTTACTCAGCCAATATAAAAGCAATGATGTCAGCCCCCACGTCACTTATGGGATATCACCCTCTCTGATGCTTCCTGTCTGTGATGTGTGCTAACATGGACCACACTACATATCCCAGGCTGCTTTTCAGCACAAACAGGAACCCCAGAGGTTTTTGAAATTTATCAGCTGCAGTGCTTTCTCCTGATTGGACAAAACCATTTTTTTACATTTATACTAATTTAGCCTGGGTTTGGAGGAGCTGTTAACCCTAATTTTCAAATGTCAGAAATTAGAAGACATTTTGCTAACTACAAGGTAAATGTTTAAATGTTTATTTTGGTATTTTGTCCATGCAAAAAAAATGTTTTCACGCACTTATAAATTCTCCTCTATCAGGTGCACTCACAATCTAGCAAACATAGATATGCCTTTAATTTGGGTTTTCTATTTTCCACTATGGGTGCAGCCATTTTGCTATTAACAGTCATCCCTTATTAATGCTGCAGCTGCAAATTTATATGCAACATTGGTCCACGCGTGCTTTATCCTGAGGATGTCATGAGCCTATGGCTGCATTTTCCTGGTGACATTGCATAACCAAGTGAAATACACAGGATAAAGCATGTGTGATATTGTGTTGCATATACATTTGTAAATGCGTGAGGACTGTTTATATCAAAATCACTGCAACCTAATAATGTAGTAATGCTCCTGTAACGGATCTACTGGCACCCCGACCGGGTACCTCCGTTGATGGACGCGTCCTAGCTTGCGTCGAGGCCTACAAGCACCGCACCGGACACCAAAACCACCACAGACTCCAAGGATAGTACATCAGGAACAGCGTTCAGTAGTTACAGCTCAAGGGAGTATGCAGAAGCATAGCAATCCCCAGTATGATAGCGATCCCCTCAAATAACGAGACGAGGCTACGTTTTGAAGGGTCAAGAGGAACTATATTTTAATGACAGGGAATCTCCTTTTATGCAATGTTGCCCTCTGAAGGGCTACACCCACATAATTATCACAACAGCCAATTATCTACATGGTTCAACCCCCACGTCTCCTCCCCTCAGATAACAGGTAACACAATTAAAACAGACACAATTTTAACCACATTCTGGATGTACCCCAAATACAGGGGGTACACCTTTAAGTCCCGCACCATTCAATATCTCTCACCCAGGGGAACAACATATACAAAAATGGCATGAATCAGACCAGGGGTTCAAAAGTTAGTAAAAGTATGTTTTTACACATAACACACAGACATTGCACATATCCCCCATACAATACACATATAGGACAATAGGTGAGTCACACCTCCCTGGCAACTTGGATACAATCAGACATTAATTAGATCATTCTTATCAGAGAATGAAAACACTTTGGAAAATGCAAGGATCCTTTACAACTTTCTTATCTCTTGAATCTCTGTAACAGGATTATCTATTAGCCTAGGTCTGCAAAAGTCTGGCTAATATTCTGAGCCAATATATTCTGTAGAACATCAACCAACATACATATAGTAGGATCATATTTTAACCATAATAATCATAAAACAGTTTAAAACAGTGATGGGTTCCGCTACACACCTCCCCCGTGACCATAAGCCGGCATACACGGTCTGATCCCAACGGATCGGCCTGGGGATGTCCGGACAAAAGTATTTGTTGGTCAATTCTCTAGTTTGACAACCCATCAGCATTACTGCAATTCGCATTTACTCACATTTCCCATATCCCCAGATAGCTGGGATCTGAGCGCACAAAACCACCGAATAGCGCTCAGATCCTCTTCACACAGTTCAATTGCCATGTAGCTAAAGTCTTTCCCATAGTCTTTCATTATATGAATGGGCTTCATGGCACAGTTATCTGGGGTATCATGGTTCACACAGGGCAAGTACAGAATGACCCCCCTGTATGTAAAGGGCCAGAATGAGTGACTTACACTCTGGTATGGCCGAACACTGGTTCCAAAGGGCAATATGTACCAGGGCCATAGTCGCAGGGCAGGAGGCTGGCAAACAGTCCTCTCCAAGCCAAAGTGGCGAAGGGCACTTCGTCACACATCTCTCCTTTGGGGGGAAGTCTAACCAGGTACCTGGATATTTTGCTGTGGTGATGGGGCAACACGCTGAGGGGACTTGAGGGGCAGAGGCCAGCGGCACTCTGCCCTGATGCCAGCTCTTCTGCTGGTATAACCTGCAGGACATCCTGCTCTGTACAAGGGACAAAGGGAGGGCAGAGGCCGACTGCACTCTGCCCCGCTGTCAGCTCTTCTGCTGGGGTACTTGGGACATATTCCGGCTCAGTAGCCAGGGAAACGTGGGGGTCAGTGGGGGTTAACATTTCCTCTGTTAACCCTGGGGCCACATTAGAAGTTAGCTGGGGAGGGGAATTTGTACTTACCCCCTCCTCCGGTTGTCCCAGTGACGGTAGTTGGGGATCTGGACAAGCTGTGGGCGCAGAGACCACGGTCCCATCTGCGCTGTCTGGGAGATTGGTGTCTCCCCTGGTTAGGGTAAACTGTCGCTGGGGGGGAAGGACGACACCTTCTGCCCCCTGTGTTTCACACTGCCGCTGGGGGGGAAGGGCGACACCTTTGGCCCCCTGGGGTACCCACTGCCGCTGTGGAGGAAGGTCGACACCTTCTGCTCCCTGGGGTACACACTGCCGCTTGGGGGGAAGGACGACACCTTCTGCCCCCTGGGGTTCACACTGCCGCTGAGGGGGAAGGACGACACCTTCTGCCCCCTGGGGTTCACACTGCCGCTGGGGGGAAAGGACGACACCTTCTGCCCCCTGGGGTTCACACTGCCGCTGGGGAGGAAGGATGGCCCCTTCTGCTCCCTGGGGTACACACTGCCGCTGGGGGGGAAGGACGACACCTTCGGCCCCCTGGGGTACACACTGTCGCTGGGGAGGAAGGACGATACCTTCAGCTCCCTGGGGTACACACTGCCGCTGGGGAGGAAGGACGACACCTTCGGCCCCCTGGGATACACACTGCTGCTGGGGAGGAAGGAGGACACCTTTAGCTCCCTGGGGTACACACTGCCGCTGGGGAGGAAGGATGACACCTTCAGCTCCCTGGGGTACACACTGCCGCTGGGGAGGAAGGATGACACCTTCGGCCCCCTGGGGTACACACTGCTGCTGGGGAGGAAGGACGACACCTTCAGCTCCCTGGGGTACACACTGCTGCTGGGGGGAAAGGATGACACCTTCGGCCCCCTGAGGTACACACTGCCGCTGGGGAGGAAGGACGACACCTTCGGCTCCCTGGGGAACACACTGCCGCTGGGGAGGAAGGACAACACCTTCGGCTCCCTGGGGTACACACTGGCGCTGGGGGGGAAGGACGACACCTTCGGCCCCCTGGGGTACACACTGCTGCTGGGGAGGAAGGACAACACCTTCTGCCCCCTGGGGTTCACACTGCTGCTAGGGGGGAAGGACGACACCTTCTGCCCCCTGGGGTTCACACTGCCGCTGGAGGGGAAGGACGACACCTTCTGCCCTCTGTAGGGCCGGTAGAGAGACCTCGATCCCATCTCTACCTGCCATCTGGAGGTCATCCCAGGACCAGTCAATGAAGTCTGGTTCTGCTTGTCGAGTAGGTTGGGGCTGCACAAGGCTGAGCAGGTGTTGGTAGTCCTGCTCCAGCTCCCACTCTCTCGTTACCAGGTGGGTCATGTCTTTGCTCACCTCGCCTTCGTCATCCCAGACATACATGCCCATCCGGTAGTCGTAGATGTCCCAAAACCTAGACCCCTCCGTGCTGCCAAGATCAATATCGTCCTCCAAGGCATCCCATAATAAACCCGGGCCATCATAATCATCCCCTTCCAGTAAGTCGTGTTCAGACGTCCAGGGGGTAAGTCGAACGGTATGCCACCAGAGGGCCTGGTATGCGTTGTCTAGCCAGAGCTCTCGCCATACCAGGGTTTCTAGTCTTGTCACCCACTCATCCAGGGGCTGCTCTCCCAATAGATACATCCGCATCGCCACACGCTTCTGTAGCCGCTGCTCATCACTGGGGAGACTCTCACCTCGCCGCCATTGGGCATCTTCCAGGGCATCATACCAGAGTTCCTTTCTGTCTGCATCCCTGTAGTCCGCGGCCGCCTCCTCCTCCTCATCATGAAACGCTGTCTGAAAACTAGCCGGTTCCATCCTGCTGTAGCCAGGGGCGCTGTACGGATACTAGCGTTGCCCTCAATTTGTAACTCCAAACGTTACCGGTGTCTCCGTGCTGCTTTTCCTCTTACTAGGATGCCATCCCACCACTGCCAGCCAATGTAACGGATCTACTGGCACCCCGACCGGGTACCTCCGTTGATGGACGCGTCCTAGCTTGCGTCGAGGCCTACAAGCACCGCACCGGACACCAAAACCACCACAGACTCCAAGGATAGTACATCAGGAACAGCGTTCAGTAGTTACAGCTCAAGGGAGTATGCAGAAGCATAGCAATCCCCAGTATGATAGCGATCCCCTCAAATAACGAGACGAGGCTACGTTTTGAAGGGTCAAGAGGAACTATATTTTAATGACAGGGAATCTCCTTTTATGCAATGTTGCCCTCTGAAGGGCTACACCCACATAATTATCACAACAGCCAATTATCTACATGGTTCAACCCCCACGTCTCCTCCCCTCAGATAACAGGTAACACAATTAAAACAGACACAATTTTAACCACATTCTGGATGTACCCCAAATACAGGGGGTACACCTTTAAGTCCCGCACCATTCAATATCTCTCACCCAGGGGAACAACATATACAAAAATGGCATGAATCAGACCAGGGGTTCAAAAGTTAGTAAAAGTATGTTTTTACACATAACACACAGACATTGCACATATCCCCCATACAATACACATATAGGACAATAGGTGAGTCACACCTCCCTGGCAACTTGGATACAATCAGACATTAATTAGATCATTCTTATCAGAGAATGAAAACACTTTGGAAAATGCAAGGATCCTTTACAACTTTCTTATCTCTTGAATCTCTGTAACAGGATTATCTATTAGCCTAGGTCTGCAAAAGTCTGGCTAATATTCTGAGCCAATATATTCTGTAGAACATCAACCAACATACATATAGTAGGATCATATTTTAACCATAATAATCATAAAACTGTTTAAAACAGTGATGGGTTCCGCTACAGCTCCTATATTCATCCAAAATCCAATATTAGTCATAATATTTAAAAAAACAGTCAGAAACAGACAACATTGGGCAAGTTCTTTGCTAAATCGAGTGCTAGTGAATGGCAGGGAAAGGGACAAAAAAGATCTTGATCACCAGAATTGGAGTTACCTGATGTTTAATGGAAGGTGACCCCCTTCTAAACAATTATTTTGCTCCTGTTCAGCTTCTGCCATCCTCCCTTCTCAGTAAAGGTAACGTTCAGGTCACATTTCTTATTTATTTATGTATCAGATTCCGGCCTGGGAACTAATTATTCATTTTTTTTTATTTACAATTTAATTCTTATGGAAAAAATAGATTTTTTATTCATCTGATTCAGTATCCGACAAACATAGTGGTTACAATTCTTGTTGATATTTTTATATTTTTGTTTTGCCATGAAAGATATAGGATACATTGTTTTAGCGTTTAATTCACTAAAACTTTGTCTTATAAGTAAGTATATGTCACATTTTTTTTTTAATAATCAAGGTATTATTTAATTTAATAGGACAGGAGAGAGAGACACTCCAAATTATTTTTAATGGAATTCTGTAGTCTGACTTAGGTGGCTGGCTCAGGAGACTGGTGGTCCAGTGGTTAGGATTTGGTGCTTTCACCACTGCAACCTGGGTTTGATTCCAGTCAGGAAACCAAAAAGTCACACCACCCTGAAGCCATGCAGGGTTAGGGCTGGTCAGTACTTGGATAGGAGACCACCTAGGAATACCAGGAACTGTATGCTGTGGCCCACAGGAGTAGGAACTGGCAACCCACTCCAGTATCTCTGCCATGAATACCAAGTGGATCAGCATGACCATGGACATAAAGATGTGCCACTGAACGACGCAAACTAGCTAGTAGTCCACTCCTATTTGCCTGGCTATGAATCTAATTATATTTTCTCCTGTATATAGTATATAAAGTCCATAAAAAAGCAAAGCATGACTTCTCTATGTATATTGGATTCCCAACACCACTAGAACGGGGTGTCCCTAAAGTAACAGATCAGACTTGAAACAAGCCTCTAAACTGCCATAGAAAGTCTTGTCAATAAGCTTATGTCCAATTAAAGGACCACTGTTTGTGAAGTATGTAACAAATCAACATCTGGCTGCTGAGCAATGGCATTTTAGAAAATTAGAATTGCTCAGTCTGGACTCACTTCCTGATATCTTGATCATGAGGGTGTGTTTATATCTACCAGTTTATGGAGAAGTGAGAGATGAGGTAATATGGAGAGGTCAAGAGTATTTTGCTAGATAAATTGACCTGACTCAAATTGATACCACTCCCTTCCCACTCACATGCCCAGAAGTAGGCAGCTTGCATCATTAGATGCAAATACTGTTCTCCAGAAATGTAAACACTCATCTCATAGTCACAATTTCCACCAACGTTTCATGGATGCCTCCAGAGCCATGCAGAGCCACCAAAATATATTTATTCTGAATAAAAACTAACTTCCTAATTCTGCTCTTAGCAAGACTTGCATTTTTCTAATATGTATTTTTCAATGAACAGTGGTCCATTACAATATCTATGTGCAGATATGCTAACCCTCATTATCCCTCTGTCTTACAACGTGTTGTATCCTTTCCATCCAGGTCAACATAAGTGGTTTTCACACTGAAATCTAACGATGCCGAACACTACAGTTATAAGGTGAAAATGCTTTAACACGTCTGTAACAGGATCAAATTACTGGGTGCAGAGTTACAATGGGCTCAACACGAGACACTTGAACATTGGTCTGTTAGGCAGAATTTCCATTATCTGACCTAATTGGACTGATGCTTAGAAGCTTATTAATACCTTGCTATTTAAAAGGATATGGAAGTTTCCCTGTTTTTAATATTAAAGTAAACTAACTAAATATTTGCTTGCATATCTAAACATAATTTTGTTAACAAGTTCTGTTTTTACTCATTGAAATCTTCCAAATAGTCAATACAAAGGCCTGCCCCCAGCAGCTCATACATACAGTGTTTCTATTGGTACATTATGTACTAGCCAATCATATACTGTTTCTCAACAGCATGTTTTGAAATGCTGCTGAGAGACAATCTGTGATTGGTGCCCACAGATACACTATGTGCACAAGTTATAGGGGCAGACCTTTGTTGGTTATTATTTGGAAGTGAGTAAAAACAGAGACTTAATATCTGTCCTGGGAGGATATTAACACCTTGTTATGTAATAACTCCCCTTCTGAATCGCTACCTGGTGAAGGGACTTGTGTACTTCAGTGAAGCTGTGAGCTATACCATATAGGGTCATACAAGATGGGCAGGTCATAGCAGAGAGGTTAGACAAATCTCAGTCCACTGGCGAAAGAACTGGCAACCCACTCCAATATCTTTGCCATGAAAACCTTATGGAAAGGCGCAACCAGACACAAGGTGTGTCTGTTGTGCTGCAGGCCATAGGGTCACAGGGAGTCAGACTCAACTGAACGACTAAACAACAAAAATTTAATACCTGTTCCGGGAGTTTATTAATACCTTCCTATTTAATATCTGTCCAGACTAGCTATTAATATATTTTTATTTAAAACATGTTCTGGGAGGGTAGTAATACCTTGCTATTTAATACTGGAGGGTTTTATTACCTTGCTATATAATAACTGCAATTTGAGTTGAACATTCAGAAATGTCCATGCCCATGACCTACTCTCCTTCCTCCAGTCACCATCTCCTCCATCTTCCAAAGCTCATAAGCAGAAACACTTCTGCAAGCTCATTTTCCATCTCCTCTCTCTCTCTTACCTGACCCCTAGGGGCAGATAACATATCACATACTAGAGCCATTCACCTCAAATTAGTTTCTATCAGATCCCTTCTCTCTCCTACTTAATGAACTACCTTTCTAACTTTGCATGCTTTCCTACCCAAGTAAACTTTCAATTGCTTCATGACCCTTCTATTCCTTATCTGTTTTTTTTGTCAAGGTTTCTGCCTCTTCCACTCCCTTAGATTGTAAGTAGTGATTTTCCAGTCTTGTACGGTGCTTTGAAAAAAATCACTTTCTACAATTATTCTAAACTCAAAACAGGGCCCTCCATTTTCTGTAGTTTGTTTTGTATTACTCGTTGTTCTTATCCCATGTACATCGCTACGGAATATGTTGGCGTGTTACAAACAAAAGTTAATAATAATAATATTAATAATAATAATAATAATAATAATAATAAAGGTATCTCAGGTTTTAGGAAATGTATCTCAGTATTTAATATCTGAGATTTCAGAGTTCAATATTTGATCCCACTTTTCGATAATTGTCCTTAGAGTTAATAGCTGACCTTATCAGTAGAATTCCTTATCTGGGAATGTAATAACTTTTAAGTTTAATAACTGATCTTGGATTTAATAACTAATTTTAAAGCTAAGTAAGCGATCAGGAAGTTAATTAACCCATCCAGAAAATTAATAACCAATTTGGGAGTTACATTTTGGACTCCACTAACTGATAAGTAGATTAATAAATGTTCTACATATTCTATATCCTGGTAACTATTTTACATTCTAATAGCTCTACTCCAAGAATACATTTCTCGCTTGTAATTCTCATTGACTATTTTTGATTTAGATAATTTTAGGATTAATATTCCATTTAGAGTTTAAACAGAAGGCAAATGAGGATAGCGCTGTGTGTGCCCATAGGAACATACTGGTCGAAAAAAGAAAATGCAGAACAAGGGAAATATGTATAATGAAAGTAATATGTACAAGAAGCCAATGATGGTTTAAAGATCTCAAATACTGTATTATATTGTCCACTTACAAGGTTATGAATAGTCAGACCTTTCCTGTTGGGTGGCCGTTAGCAGTGGCAGCAGCATTGGTGGCGAGCTATGACGCTACATGGCGTTGCCGACATTTTACTACTAATCTCACAGAATTTCATCTGAAATTTAACTTT
Organism: Discoglossus pictus; assembly: GCA_027410445.1. Taxonomy (NCBI): domain Eukaryota; kingdom Metazoa; phylum Chordata; class Amphibia; order Anura; family Alytidae; genus Discoglossus; species Discoglossus pictus. The sequence goes on from CM050168.1 coordinate 41,313,856, forward strand.
ATTTCATAGCGTTAGGGTTAGGATAAGGGTTAGAGTTAAGGTAAGGGTTAGGGTAACAGGTTAAAGTTCGAAATTGTATAAAATGTTGACAGTGCAATCTAGCAGCCCCTCGCTTTGCTGCTACCGACACTGCTCCCGGCCACCCAACAGGAAAGATCAGAATAGTCAAGCGACCTGAAATGTAGTAGATTCTGAGATCCAAAATCCAAGACACTTAGAGCCCGATTCAATTGTAAGCCTGCATCTTGCGGGATATAGGCTGTGGGCCTCATTCAATTGCTACTTTTTTGAGATCCGTAGTCGCAAGTATTGATTACAAGCTACGTTGCTATTCAATTGTCTTCCATTTGCATGCTCCGATCGGGTTACGTGCTGCGCATTACTTTCCATTGCGATTCGTCTAATTGCAGCTTACTTCCCTCAAAGCCTTTGATCTTTCACAGCCAGCAAGAGTTCCACCTACATTACATAAAAAAAAACTACATTACATAAAAACAAAAAAGACAATTACAGAAAAAATTAAATAAAACCATTACTGAAAATAAAAAATAAAACCATAACTGAAAATACAACTCTAAAAAATATATACATCAATATTACAATTAAACTAAAAACCCCAAACCAGCAATAAATAAATAGTAAATCTTACCACTTACCTTGTCTAAATGCCCCTCCAGCGATGATGGTCCTCTTTGCTTCATTCCTAGGCAAGGGCCCAATCCAAAATGTCCACTGGTCCGGCACCCGGACAATAAAAAGAAATAGTGCAATTAAAATCACAAATCACAATTCAATTGCTCCGATTACCCCTTCCGCCAAGCCCATAAATGGCAAAAAGCAAAAGGGTTAATGTTGGGACAACGCAGCATGGGGGGTTAATGTTAGTTGCTGCGGGGGAACTTACTATACCCCCGCGGCATTGGGGTAATCATTAGTGTGCCGCGGGCCCTTTACAGACCCGCGGTAAAATTCGCCAGCGCCACAAGTTAGCCCCCTTCCCGATAACCCTGCCGTCCGCAGTAGCTGCCTGAACATGAAGCCCCTAATGTCCCCTATCGAAACAGCCAATGGAAACAGAGATCGTCATCATGACATCACTGATTCCAACCTCCAAGCCCGTAGGACTTTGTACAATGCAACCTGCAATCCTGCTGCAGGGCCCCCACATTAATCCCTTGCTAAAGGGGACTCCCGGAGGCATTTAAACATTTTAAATTCCCTACCGCAAGTCCATAAAGGACGATCTCTGTTTCCATTGGCTGTTTCGATAGGGGGCATTAGGGGCTTCATGTTCAGGCCCGGACTTCCGAAGGCAGGGTTTGCGATTATCGGGAAGGGGGGCTAACTTGCGGCGCTGGCCAATTGAATAGCTAAGTAAAAGTAGAGCTACGCAGCTCAAAAGTAGCAAATCGAATTCAATAAGGCCCCGTATGTCTGCGGGCGTGCTGCGGGCTAAAAGCCAACTCCATAAACCATGCACTCATCCGAGCAGTTCAGGGCGGGTATATGATCAATTAAGCAAACCTGTAACTGCCCATTTTGAATCAGCCAATAGAAAATGAGACAGTAAAACATGGAGGTTACATGTCAATCAATTAGGTTCGGGGGTCCGATATGTGATCAGACTAGCAATCCCTTAAAATAAACAATTATGAAAATAAATGCCAATACTGTTCTAGTCTATATGACTGGCCTGATATGCATTTACTTATTGATTCCCAAGATTGATATAACCCCGAAATTAAACATAAAAATACATTTATTTTTACTGCTGATTTGCGAGCTTGAGACTGTTGTGCAATTAATTCTAATGTCTTTAATTGCTTTCCCTGTTATTTACAGTGCAGTATTGATTTTTTATTTGCATTTACAGTGCTACAAATAGGTGTTTAAGCCCCTTGCGGGTCCTCTCTAGTGCTCGTAGGATTTTCTCCAACATTTGCATTTGAGCAACTGAATAGCGATTTGCGATTTTAGCGATCATAACTCTTGCGAAAATGAATGATCAAAGGCTTCAGGAGGCTGTAAATTACGGGTTTAACCATCGCAAAATTTTAAAGCCCTTAACCCCTAAACCATGCGGAGCCTGCAAAAAGACGCCAATTGAATTGCAAATTAACTTACGGCCTCACTTACGGGCTTCTGTAACTTACGATTGCTCAATTGAATCGGGCCCTTATTTTTTAGAAGATTTTGCTAATTCTATTAATATAAAATAGCAATACAATGTGCCTCATTCTATTGCTATGTTTTGGAGATCCGGGCTCGCAAATGCTGATCGCTAGCTATGTTGCTATTCAGTTGCCTTGCTCCGATCGGGTTACGTTCTACTAGCTACAATTCCTTGTGATTTCGTCAATCGCAGCTTACTTCCCTCAAAGCCTTTGATATTTTGCGGCCGCTAGAGTTGCGGGCGCAAAATATCCCTAATCGCTATTCAATTGCTCGGATTACCCTTCCGTCAAGCCTGTAAATGGCTTAACGCGTACCTAAATGTGTACCAAGGAGGTGTCGTAAAGGGCTTACTTACTAATCGGAGCACTTACTAAGCAAATAAAAAAATCAATCCAGCACTGTAAATGATGGGGAACACAATGGTTGACATTAGAATTAAAAGCACAACATTATCAAGCTCCCACATCGCCAAAATAGAATACTTTATTTCATGTTTATTTTCCGTCAGAAGTCTTACGGGCTTCAACCTCCAAGCCCATAGAACTTTGGGATCCAACCTCCATATTTCATTGAAGTCCTACTGGCTTCAATAACGAGGTACGGGCTTGGAGGTCATTGGAGCAGAAATTAAACATGGCGATGTGCGAGCTTGAGAATGTTGTGCTTTTAATCTTCGAGTCACCCATTGCGTTCCCCATAATTTCCAGTGCTTTACAGTGCTGTCTTGAATTTGCATTTACAGCGCTCTGACTTTGCGGGCTTGAAACACTAGTTCTGGCATTGCGGCCGCCATCATGTTCATGCCCGCAAATGCTTACTGCCGATAGCATGGTTTGCGATTAGTGGGAAGGAGGGCTGACTTGCACGCTCAGCCAATTGAATAGCAGCGGAAATGTAGGGTAACGCGAGGACATAACCCAATAGCAGCAAATCTGTGATTTGCGATCGAGTTAGGACTCCTAATTGAATGAGGCCCAATTTGTTTAATTCTAGAATTTTTGAGATCAGAATTTTTCTCTTGAATACATTGAATTCTTATCTTCAGGCAAGGGCTTTTTAAAAAAAATCTTTTAGAGGTGTAGATACCATCATAAAATGGAAAACTGATTTGCCATATTTATTGCTCACTTTGTCACATATTTAGCTTTTAGTAGGGAAAAGCTGTTGTCTCTCACTATGAGGTACTTAAAGGAAAATGTGGTCTTATATTTAAATTATAATATTTGAAGAAATAAACTTGCACATATACATTCTATTTTAGAATGGAAATATAAAATAATACAGCATCAAATTAATTATCTTTTTATGTGCAATTATGCTGCGGTGGGATCTACCATATTGGTTACTGTTGATCAATTCCTGAGGTAGGAAAAGACTTTGCACAGGAAAAATGTGTCATCAATAAGAGTTAATGGCAAGATCATTAGTTTACAAGAAAACACCATACTGAGAATGTCAGTGGAGGGAAGAAAATGAAATTAAAATAGTTGACAATAAAAGCTAAAAATGTAAAGACTGCATTATTTTGTTTTACTTTATTAATACATTGTGCCTGGTATTAGTGTTGTTATTCAAAATACCATATGTCTGCAGTTCAGTGTTATGCAAAACTATGATTTATAACTTTGATTACATTTACCATTTTATGTCCTGGAATAAATATAATTAAACTCCCTACCTCTGCATGTTATCTGCTGCAGGGAAGTGTTATTATTGCATGGGTGGGACCATAAGTTTATCACATATGCAAAGCAATCCTATTTTGTTGGCTGGCATACTATTTTTTTATTGAGACACTTTACAGCTACCTAGTTTTAGTAAGTTAAAGGGACACAGTTATCCCAAAATCATTTTACATCGAATTAGCCATGTTTTTAGAAAGTGAATCACCCATGGGAATTGTGATGCATGTTTATGCAAATCAACAACTCACAGATGCTAATTGGCTGCTTTCATTTGCTAATTGGAATCACAGTTGCTTGTCTTTCTCTGCCATGGCCACATCAATATCCCCAATGTTATAATGCAGTTAGAGTTCCTTCATTACCCTTATCAAGTACTCTGAGCCACAAATTAGCATATTGAACCGTACATTTGAAAAAAACAGAGGCAAGGAACTTGAGGAATTATTATTCTTATGCAGGGCCGGATCTATCATTTTGGAGCCCCTGAGCAGTGAAGTGAAGGAGCCCCTGCTAGTGAGTACGCAAGGTATGCATGCACCCAATTTTTGACTTTTCTTTGCATGTAAGTTCCCTTTCCAGTTGTAACTCTCTTGTTCTAGGTTACCCCCTAGTAGCCAGTCTATGAACTGCAGCATTTATTTATTTTTAAGCCAGGAGCCATTTATTTTTTAAAGTGGCACCCCTTTACAGGGAAGCGCCCTTAGGCAGCTGCCTAGTTGGCCAAATGGGTAATCTGGCCATGTTCATATCCTGTACAGAAAATTGTCTAATGCAATGTTGAACCAGTTTTTAATGCTTGTTCCTGTTGGAGTGTAATTTTCTTTTGAACATACTTTGATATATTGCCATTTAAAATAGGATCCAGTGTACTGAAGCAACAAACTATTTTAAGATAAGATTGTTAAGACTGCTAATATAATTACTAGTCCTTTTCTGGTATCAGTATTTCCACACCTGTGATTGATTGATCTCCAACATGGAGTTAGCTTTAGGCTAAATTTAGAACATCTTAGATGTTGTTTTATATTCTTACAAAGCTGTTTGAGTTTAATTGTTTTAAACAGATTGATCTATTCCTAATTTAACTTTTTTTTTACCATTTAACTTTAATTTTAAAAATGGGGAAATCCTTAAAAAAATTAAGTACTGACAGACTGGCAGACTTTTGACTTCAAGACACACCCATTCATCAACGCATGAGCATGCATTCCTGAACTGGAGGCTGTAAATATAAAAGGAACAGACTGCTTAATACTGCTCATGCATAAAAACGGGATGTTAGCGGGTAAAGCTTGAAACCAACAGCTAGCCAGACTATCATATTTTATAAGTAAGCATATTTTAAACATTTCTTTTCTTAAAAAATTAAAGATAACATTTTCTTTTCCTAAAAATTAAACATTTCTTTTCTTAAAAATGAAAGTAAAAATTTAAAAAATGGTGAAATCTTTTTAAAAAGTACTGACAGACTGGCAGACTTTTGACTACAAGGCACATCCATTCATCAATGCATGAGCATGCATTCATCAGGTGAGCTGCAGGCTGCAAATATAAAAAGAACAGACTGCTTAATACCACTCATGCATAAAAATAAGACATTAGTGGGTGAAGCTTGAAACCAACAGCTGGCCAGACTATCATATTTTTATAAGTAAACATTTCTTAAAAATGTATTTTCCTAAAATGAAAGTTAAATTGAAATTATAGTGTGAGATGTTATATAGCAAACGGCACTAGTATGTTTATGCTTTTGTTAAATCCACAGAGAAAATAAAGTATTGCATTTAATCTACTGTAATAATGAAGTTTAATAAATTGCAAGTAATCAATAATAAACATGATTAAAATCCCACAGTGCAAACAAACACAACCTGTCTCTGTAGTTTGATTACATGGAAACCCCCATCACATGCAAACTGATAAAAAAAAAGATAAGCTATCATATTTTAGCATAGTCAACTAGGAAAAATCTCCTGTAACAAAACTGGAAAATACTACAAAAAATATACAATTCTAATGTATTTTTCAAGCAGGTAACAATTATTTTCTGAATTCTAGCTGAGTAAAAGGTCATCAGTTTTGTCAACCGATTCCGTACGAAGGAAGGGTTTGTACATTGGATTAGTATTAAAAAAAGAAGTAAATGCAGGGCAAACTGGTAGGAGGAGAGAGTACACAGAGAGATTGTGTGCACAGGAAGGATTACACAATGAGGCTGGGCCAGAGATGAAATTGCTGAGCGATGCTCTGCAGGGAGGACCCAGCCCACAGTTCAGAGAGAGAGGGAACACATTAAGATTCTGAGCAGATTGGAAGCACTGCAGCTCGCAGCCGAAAGGGTCAGAGAGATGGAATAAGGAGCCGTGCTGATTCCACAAGGAACGTCCGCAGAATATAAAAGCCGAGGAGTTAGGGGGAAAGGATTAGATGAAATTGTAATAAACTCTTGCAGCCAAGACTAGTTCAGAGCTGCCCCCCTCCCATTCACCAGTGTGAGGAAGCTGTGGTTTATTCCTGCCTAGACCAATAAGGCCTAGTCCTAGGGCATCACATTTTCTCTGTAGGATGTACAATACAATGTAACAATGTTAGCATATGCACATTAATAGCTACATATAAAGGCTTTTCTGTCTCTATGCATATAAAAAATATGTCAGAAAGGAGTATTCTCCGGCAGGGAAGCACAAGTCTGATCAAGCCTAGGGCAGCATAAATCCTAAATATGAGGGCAAAAGGGGCAAAAGGTACAGAGAGTGAGGAGAAGGGGCAGGGCAAGAGGTACAGGTAGGTGAAACGAGTATGGGAAGAGGAAGAGAGAGGAAGATGCAGAGCAACATGTAGAGAGAGAATAGGAAGGGGCACACAAATCAGTACAGGGAGAGGAAAAAGAAACAGGGCAAGAGGTAGGGACAGAGTGGAGGAAGGGGCATGGGAAGATGTGGATGGACAGGGGAAGAGGTAAAGACAGAGAAGGAAGGGACAGTCGTAAGGAGTAGGGAAAGGGGTACAGGCAGATGAGGAAAGGAAAAGGGAGGAGGTACAGAGAGGAGGAAGGGGGCAAAGGAGGAAACACACTGATGAGGGAGGATCAATGGAGGAAATACACTAAGAGGAGGAAGGGGAAAAGGCAAAGAGTTAAGGAAGTGGCATGGGGAGAGGTGTAGGGACAAGAGAATGGCACAATGAGTAAATACAGAGAGGACAATTGGATGAGGGAGGAGGTGCAGGAAGAGAGGGAAGGGGCAGGGAAAGAGTTATAGAAAAATGAGGAGTGGACAGGAAAGAGGTTTGGCATAGTATGAGAGGAGGAAGGTGCATGAACAGAGAATAAGAAGAGATAGGGAACGAGGTATTGAGAGAGGGGAGAAAGCATGGAAAAAGTAGAGAGAGAGAAGAGACAGTGCAGAGGAAAATGTAAAGAGAGAAAGGGGCAGGGCAGATGAAGAGGTAAAGAGAGAAGTGGGATGGATGGGGAAGAGGTACAGAGAGAGAAGGGACAGGAGGTAAGGGCAAGGCAAGGGGTTCAGGGAGAGCAGGAATGGGTGCGGGGGAAGGTACAAGGAAAGGAGGGAGGGTCAGGGGAGGAGGTACAGAGAGGAGAAAGGTGGCAAGGGAGGATTCACATGACATCTCTATTCAGTTCTGTAGATAGATGGCCACTATTAATCCATAGTTGGCAATAGGAATTAATACAAATATTGCCAGTGTCTTATGCTGCTGCAAACAGACAATAACACAATGTGTGTCTGTATGTATATTTAGCAGCTTTATACTGGTAGTGAGAAGTCCCTCCCCTAAGGGTGCGTGGACTTAAGTCATAGCTGTGAAACATGGCACCTTTCATGAGAGAGTACAGAAAAAAAGGGGATAACTCCAGAAAGGTTTTTTTTTAGTAGTTAAGTGTATAGTTTTTTATGACAATTACATTAAGAGGGATAAAGTAAATTGTCATCTAGGTAAAAAACATTTAGATAAAAAAAAACAAAAATCTTGTCTAAGGAGTTCTTTTAATTAATTAACTCAAATATATATATGTTTGTTAACTAAGCCCTTCAACAGGCCAGCAGAGACTGAGCCCTTAAATATGTCACTTCTATTGGTACAATTTGGTCCTAGCAGGGACTGAGCCCTTAAACATGTCCCTACTGTTCGTAGAGGAACCTGAGCCCTTTAGTCAGTGTCATTAGTTCATTGTAAGCAGTGGGTTTTTCTCAGAGATTCAGTACAGCCAGAGAATAGTACTCAGAGATTGTGCGTATGGCTTTGGGATTTGCAAATGAAATCTGGATAAGATTTTCAATATTTCAACACGATTATCATCATATTAAGGACGTAATATTGATTTATCCTTATGTTCTTCTGAGATTTAGCATTATCAGATAAGGCAGGAAGAGCTGCAGCGGACTTGAGTAGATGAGCACAGATTTCAGTAACCATATTATCTCTTAGGCGAGAAGGGAGGGTGTGTGTCCGCCTTAAAGCTGACATAATGTGTATTACAATATAATATATTATATCATGTATTGCACATGGTGTTAAATGTGTTAAACATGGAGTGCAGAACATAGGAACCAACATGGCAGGCAAAAGAGCTTCCTTGCTCTGAATAAGTAGAACCTGATCATGGGCTCAGTTCTTGCACTAATGGCGGTCATGTATAATGGCCAAGTCCTACTATATCCATAGAGTAGTAATGGCAGTGAAATGTGTAAGGGCTCAGCCCCACCCCCCCTTGTTACAAGTAACTGTATATATTAATATCTATGAGCCATACATATGTTAATGTATACATATACTTATGAGCTATGTGTATGTAGCTAGAAAGATGTTATAGGCAATGGCGGAGCTTGAGAATGGAGAGCCCCGGTGCAAAAAAGAAAATGTGGGCCCCCTCCCACGGGTGGTTGTAAACATTTTTTTTTTGGGGGGTTCCCAGGGTACCAACTCACTCAGCTCCAGGGCCCATGACCTCTTCCCAAAACAGGTCTTTTCCCTAAGACCCCTTCCTATAACAGCACTCCTCCTCAAGTACTTTTCCCATACCTGCTACCCCCAACCCCCCTTTCCATAGCTCCCCCCCCCCCCCCACACACACACAGGAGCTTCACCCATGGTTATAGGAGCCAGGCAAACTGTTTTAAGGAGCCTGAAAGAAAGTACTTTATAGGGGTATATTACACAGTGGTACCTCAAATCTCATCGAATTTGGTATTCACCACATTTTGACAAGGAAAAATGTCCCAGCACTCGTTTCAGCAGTCGTTTTCCCTGGTACTCATCGAGCTTGTATGAGTCAATTTACATTACTCCTTATGGGAACTTGATGCACATACTTTTCGCCACTCGTCATGCCTTCTGAAACCAATTAACGAGTACCAAGGGTCCACTGTACTTTAGAAAATAGATAGATAGATAGATAGATAGATAGATAGATAGATAGATAGATTGATTAAAACAATAAAGTGCTTTTTTATCATTCCTGGAAAATTGAAATATTGGGAAATACATATAGTGAGTGAAAGTTTACACCATTTTCAGGTTTGTTAATCTAGGCTAAAAAAAAGATTTCTAATACATTTTAAAGACAGAAAATAAGCCAGATCCAAGGTCGGATGATCTTGTGGAAACTATCATGGCTACATATATCATAGTGACACACCAATCCTATGGACGCTGGCTATATTTCACAGACCCACAGTAATCCTCTTCTAATTGTAGCCACCCAATAGGATTAATCTCCGTTCTTTAATCCTAGAGCCTTTCTGATAAAAAGCAGTAGTTTGGCCAGTTCCTGGTATGTGAGCGGTAAGAGAGCGCTGGCTCTGATACTCTGCGCTCATGGGAACGTCAGAGCTTTATCACTTACACGGGAGCGCTGGTGGAAAGTGGATTAACTTGCAGCCACACACTGCCTGTAAGCTTATTGAATTGCTATCATTAAAATAATTCATAGGCAACACTGCATTTAATCAAACAATATTTGAAAATTAAATCCATGCATATTATTAATGAAATGTAATACAATATCTAAAGTACAATAGCACTACAACCAGAGATATATTGGCACGTATGCTGTCCCCAACTTCCATTACGCCTCCTCATTTCTCTATGCTACATCCAGATATCTGTATTTGTGATTATGTTTATATGTATACTAGCGACTTGCCCGTCAAAAAATGACGGCAATAAGATTGTAAGGCAGGTATTGTTTGTGACATTAATTTTGTTGTTGTTCCAAGATCCTTTGGCGCTCATTGCAAGCCTCGTGCTGAGCGCCAAAGGCGTTCATTGCGAGGCTGTTGGTTGTTTGTGTGCTATGAGCAGCGTTGTTTTTTTTATTTTTTTTTGTATGCCAATGAAATAATTAATGAAATAATAAATTAATATACTTTACCTATTTTAAAGTAATATATGCAGGAAGGATTGTGTTGCTGCTGCAGTTATATGAAAAGGTGTTAAACCCACTTGCACGTCCTATCTAGTATTTGTATAATTTTTTTGATACATATGCGATTTACGGTTTGAAGGCAATTGCGGGCTTGTTGAATATTTGTAATTGAATATTGATTTTGCATCTTTAGCACTGGTAACATTTACAGGCTTGAAGAATCAATGGAGGAGATAGGACAGAGTTAAATTTTTGACAATGGCAGTGATTTTGAGCCTGTAACTCGCTTTTGGAATGTGAGCAGCAGAATGTAGCCAATTGAATGTCCATAATATTTACCGGCTACAGCACAGGTTAAAGTAATTGCGATTTGGCCAATTGAATGAGGCTCTTTGTTGTCCCATTTTACATACTGAAAAAGATTGTCTTAATTAAACCTCAGGGTAGCTTATGATTACCACAGGCCTGCTTAAATGATTAACTCTTTTTTGCTCTGCCACTTCTTCTGAAAGACCTACAATTTTCTGTAAAGTAGTAGTGCTGCAAATTAGCCTGAAATAATCAACCTTTCAGTTTCAAATCATGACCTCTTTTTTTTGTATTTCTCTTTTTCTGCAAGATACTTCCCTCCTGAACTTTGATATAGTTTAAGGTTTCTTTCATATTGCCCTCTTTCTTCTCTGTACTAAGCTATAAATATTACAGTTCTGCAGTCACTTCTTACAAGTTATTTCTTTTGTATAATGCACCAATTTAGCATACCTCCTTGAAATTATTTCTAATGTATTAATATCCGTTGAGATAAGGTCTCCATAACTAGACACATTATGCCAGGTTTGGTCTAATTAGGGATCTAGAGTGTGGCATTAGTTGCTCTATGTTTCTGCTGCTAATTCCTCTTTCAATACAACTAACCATCCTACTGGCTTTTCCTCCAGCTGTGTTGCATTTCTTGAAGACTTATAAATTATACAACAACTCCCAAGGCCCCTTTCGTCTTCTGTTGTCGTTGTCAAATAACCAATAAGTATCTAGTTTATTTATTTATTTATTTTTTTGCCCAACACATGTGAATAACAAAACAAATAAATTGAGACTTACAAGAGTTCTTTCTGTGGTGAACTTCCCCTGAGTTGCCCAGATTATAGTGCAATATTGTCCAACATCTCTTCTACAATAACAATTAAAACAAGTTATTAACAACGTCTTGGCCTTACTATCTAATGGAATTACTCCTCTGCTTCTGTTTCCGCCCACAATGCATTTCGGTCAAAGCTTTGTCAGGGGTGGCATATATATGACATATGTTTATGTCATCTGCAGACATATATATATATATATATATATATATATATATATATATATATATCCCTTCTTTAAACCCATTAATAATATTAATAAATACATTTAACAAAATAGGCCCCAACACTGGGTACCACCCCTTCCTCTGACTATATTTCTGTCACTAATGTGTAAAAACATGTTTTTAAGCATTCTAAAAATTGTTTTCCCATTGAGAATTAATTATATTAAAGTCATATCTAAGTTTTCTAGATTAATACATTTCTGCACTCTTTAGGCAAAAAGCATCCTTTATATATGCAGCACATTTTATTTTTATTAATATCAGGCACCTGATCCCCTCCCCAAATCAGCATGGAGCGTTTGGGGGCCAATTATAACCCATTATCCACTTGCTATGTCTTCCTCAGCCAATAGGAGAGCACTAATGTCAGCCCTGAAGTCACTGCTGGGATGTGACCCGTCCGCCTGCTTCCTGATGCAGTGTCTGCTCTCTGCTGTGCTGCCAGCTCCGACCCTCACCAGAGATCAACACAGACAGAGCTGTTATGTGTGTGTGTGTGAGAGGGAGAGAGAGAGGAAGGAAAAAAGCACCAGCAGCATTAGTTGATGCAGAGAATGGAAAACTTGCAGGGTTGGTTATCAAGTGTGAATGTGCTGCACAGAGAGACTCGTATATGAAAATACATAGCACCTTCTAACATGGTGCCACACTACATATCCCAGGCTGCTTTACAGCACCAACAGGAACCCCAGAGATTGAAACAAATGTTACAGCTGCCTGAGCTTCGTCCTGATTGGCCAAAACGAATTATAAATGTTAGGCAATTTTAGCCTGAGTTACAAGAAGGTGTTTACAACTGTCAGAAATTACAAGACATTTTGCTAACTTCAAGGTACTTTTTGTTTATTTTGGTATTTTTGCATGCAAATTTTTTTTGCATACACTAGTGATTCTCCTCCATCAGATGCATTCACAATCCAGGAAATTTAGATATGACTTTAATTGAAGAAAAAATAGCAGTAAAATTACAGACAGGTACTTAAAATGCAATTTGTTTAAATCCACCTTTACCCTACCAGTGAGTTAAGTGAAAGTGTAAACAAGGATTTATGGAGATCCTGTTAATTGTATTTTTCTATATAATTACATTTAAAACTATGAGAACAAAAACACAATATCATACAGTTCAGACATCCATAAGATTCACTGCTCCTGGTTGTTATAACATTATCAGGACCGAAGAAAAAACAATCTTGCATTATCTATAGTTAATGTAATTTTTCTATGCTATAGATTAATTATTTCTCATACAAATAACAAAAAAATGGCAGCTTTTAACTTCATACTAGAAATCTCTGGATTATAGTGACTTTTAACGAATAGCTCTCTGGTGTCTGTGTTCCAGCAAATGTTCTATTAACTGAACTTGCTTATGTGCAGTTGACACAAATATATATTCAGTCCCAGATAATAGTTTAAGAATTAATTATTTACTAAAATCTAGATATGCTACATGTCCTGCTCCTCCTGGTCTATAATTTTAGTTTCAGAATTACAAATGTTAACTAGATTTGTCAAACATGACCTTGTTGCATCTTTCTTTTGATTTGTTAATTTATTAGATTTTTAGGTATTCAATAATTCTTTCTTTAAAAACTGTGTCATTAGTTTGCTTCAGTACTGATGTCAAACTCACATCATATAGAAGTTTTTGTTCATGTGTTTAAATTATTATCGCTTTAACAGCAGACTATTCCCCTCGGCCTGTGCTTTCCTGACCTAGAAGCAAATATTGTATTTTTGATTTACATTAGAAAAACATTTTTGGCTGCTCAGAATCAGCTTTATTAATTGGATAATGCACACTTAATGAGAACTCAACACCCACATTTAGTGAATTGATTGATCAACTAAAATTAGAAATAAAGTAATGAATACAAATGAAAGCTAAAATGAGACCATATGAATTTACGTCAATTAAGTTTAACATGTTCAATAGCAGTACCTCATAGCAATTGTTGTTGTCACGACCCAGGGGAGGGGGTCCAACACAGCTCCAGAATTATCCTGCCTTGGCTACAGGTATTCTCCTTAGAACCGTGGAGTGGATGCGCTTCTTGGTGACCGGCTTCTATTCCAGGACCATTAAGATGCAGAATAGAAGGGGTTAAAAATACCAAACAGAGATTATAACCTCTAAATAAGAGAGAGGACACCTTGCTTATGTTCCCTAGAATAGGCTTTATTGGGAAAAGTTGTAACATATATAGGCAAACAGAACAATACATTTTTGGTTCAACTCACAAACATGATTAATTTACCTGCCCTTGACCAGTTAACTCAATCAGCCGCAGTGGCCAATCTGGAGGTTGTGAGAGTTAATTCTATCACATGGTAAACTTGCAATTACATCACAAACTTAAAGTTCGCTTCTAAACTAGTTATCTCACTTAAATCTATTTTGATTTCCTGTCCACTGCTAGATAATCCCACGAAGCTGGTTGTTATCAAGATATACTGTCCATTGTTCAAAAGATGATGGAATTAGCCATGAAAAGTGAACAGGGGGAAGAACAGCAACTGACCACAACCATACCCAGGAAGGTGAGGAGCGAGTCAGGGCCTCCAGATAGGTCATCACAAGGGAAATCGCAGAGGTGCCCACCTCACAATGAAAAATCAATGGGGGACAATGGAGTGGACATAGCTCTTCCATGTAGAAGCTTAGACCCTGAATGGCCATTTGTTGGGGGCGTTAGGGCAAGTCCCAGTCTGTCCCTCAAATTCAAATCTTTACAATTGCGAAAATATAAGGTCAAGGGGCCTCAAATATATGTGGGCAGGGATTGGAGAAAATATTTCTGCACAGGGATACAGAAAACATAACTGGTTAAACATAATGCATACAAAGAGCTTTGTAGGGAAGAAGTTATTAGAAGAAGTGCTGTTAAATACAAGATAGAAGGAAGTTATAAATATAAGTTTATTAACTGCTCAATTTTCTGAGCCAGAAGGAGGATATATATGTAGGCCTTTCAGACGTAGGAGGGTAGATGTATGTCTAACATTATTACAGTTACTTTGCAGTTGATGACATCCCTACTAACACTTGTCATCAACTGTCTATCCAACATATCCTTCTGGATAGCCTTCCACAATATAGAAATAAACTTATCAAAGACTGATCTCTTAATAATCCCATTCTCTACTGCATCCCAAATTCTAGTTAGCATCCTTACAGTCGACAACTACTCCATCAGATCTACACCTCAAGTCCACTGTCTTGGGATTACTATGGACTCACACTCTCTTTCACTCCTCACATGTAAACACTTACCAAAAACTGTTACAATAGCATCTATGAAACATCTCCAATATCATTCCAATCATATTAAACAAAATCCTGATTTATTAATTTATCACTTTTCACATAGACTACTTGACCCCTAACCAGCCTTCCATCTGCTAGACTCTCCCAGCTCCAGTCCATCTTAAATGCCTCTGCTATGCTTTTTATATGTCACCAGATGTTTCACATCTGCCACTCCACTAATTCCATCACTGGCTTTCCATACCCACTAGATATGTATGTATGATCTGTGCATTTCCTGCTAGTTTTAATTAAATTTAAACAGGCTTTACTTAATATTGTTTTCATGCAAAACATATCTTGTAATGTTTAAGGCATGCTCTTTTAAATGCATGTAAACATAATATACAGAGTACACTTCACTTACTTCTAAGAAGACTCTAGAGATGCAGATTCTCAATTTATAGGACCTCAGTTTCTTTCCTGTTTTCTCTCATGTAGGGTGCCATGATTCATATCTGTATCCTAAGTCAATGCCCAAAGGATTCACACTATCACAGTAATGCTGCTAGATACAGACACTGAGTGTGAAGATCCTTCCCTGGGGGCATAGCCTTAGGCCTACAAAAGAGCAAACAGGTAAAACAAGAGGAGATTCCAGAAGATGAGGATCTGTTACTCTTCAGGCTTTATAGTAAGTGAAGTGTCAATTTTACATAACAATTACAGTGTGGAGGATAAAAGTAATTTAATATATGTTTTTATTATGCATGTTAGTTGGGGTTGTAGATCCTTATATATTTTGCGTATTCCTTTTCGGAACCACAACAAACAGAGGATGCAGAATTAAAACATATATTTCCCAAATCTCCCATTCTTGCATTTAGACAACCACCAAATCTGAGATAAAAATTGGTGAATAGATGAGATGGCCAATAAGCAGCTGAACAGAGGAAATGGCACCAAACCTTGCAATAAAAATTGCTGTAAATTATGTCAACACATCTGCAAAGGAGACACAGCCACAATTAAGAACAAGAGCTATAATATCAGTGGGTCATATTCATGTATTTCTTCCAATGTAGTGCTCATAATACAATGTACTGTATGTGAAAGAGGCTGTTACATTGGGGAAAACAGTAAACAATTACAACTGAGTATGAATCTGCACAGACTTTCCATCAAAATGCACAATAAAGACAGGTACTGTACCCTAATTGGGCACCATTTTACCGAGAAGAATCACTCCATTCAAAACCTGAAAATCAAAATACTCAGATATAATTTCAAAACTATCCAAGAGCGGAAAACTTTTAAATAAAAGGATTCTGGGCTTAATATTGATTTAGGATTTCTGTCCCACTATCAACATGTTTTATGATTCAGACACATTCCACATGCCTCCCCTGTTCAATTGTTGTTTTTCTAATGTTCAAATTTTGGGGACAGTTATGGCTCTAAAT
The DNA here is from genome assembly GCA_027410445.1 of Discoglossus pictus. NCBI lineage: Eukaryota > Metazoa > Chordata > Amphibia > Anura > Alytidae > Discoglossus > Discoglossus pictus. The sequence continues at coordinate 41,330,183 of CM050168.1, forward strand.
TATGGCTCTGCTGTGATCTTATATAAAACCTGATCTACATACTCACATACTGACCTATCAGGACATTATTTACAATGCTGGTTTGTATCCCTCTAAAATATTTCCCTTTGTTTTTCTGTCCAATTTTTTACTTTTCTGCATATTTTATCAGTATTGCCTTTGACTTAATAAAGAGAAAGCTCTCGAAAAGTCGTCATAATCATTATGGATATGTTTGTCCAATAACAAAATAAAAATGGTATCACTATAAACTGCAATACTGTGATTATTCATCTGGACACTCATGGCTAACTCACTTTTTATATATACCGTATTGTTCTGTGTATAAGACAATCTTTTTTACCATTTTTTTTAAGTTTAAAATATTGGGAAAGTCTTATACACGGAATGTTGCAATTAATAATATTAAGGCAGGAGAAAAGATCACACATGTTGGAAATGCATTTCTTATTATTACAGTGCTTGTGTCATGATTTCCACTGATTTATTTCCCAGCTCAATATCCCTGTGAATACATCACTTATTACTGTGTTACACGTATTGGAAACGCATTGGTTATTATTACAGTGCTTGTGTCCATAGAAATGTGTATTCTATAACTTCTTATTGTGCTAAGCATATATTTAAGTGCACTTTCTGTCATGATTTCCACTGATTTCCTTTTCAGCTCAATATCCCTGTGAGCACAGAATGCAGTGTAATAACAGTGGACTTTATGAGTCAGTAGTTCACCACAACAATAATTTATAATATGGTGGGCACAAGAGCGATAGAAGCCCTCCACCGTACAGTAAATAAATAGTACATCTGTGTTCACATTTGAATGTCTTAAATAAGTTTAAAAAAACTGCTTTCAGCTCAGAATTCCGAGAAAAATAGTTATTACACTGCATTCTGGGAAGCTGAGCTGGGACATGCAAATTTGCCCACAAATCTGTAAATGCAGAGGTATTGCATCCTCAGTTTCTCTCAAATCTGACATCCTCCATATGCATGAATGACCTCTTGTTCTCATACTTCTCTGAAATATGCTTCCTCTCTGTACTTTGTTTAATCCCTTAATGTACTGTCAGAGATTCCTTATCTATGGAGAAAAAAAAGGTTTTTCATGTTGGGGAACTGCTGGAATTTGTACTTTAGAAAAAAACATTCCAGCATTTAAATACACTCAAATGTCAACTGGTGTACAGAATCCAGAAATGCACCACCAGGAAACTAGATTATTCCTTTATTTGTTCTATTTATTTATTTTATATATATATATATATATATATATATATATATATATATATATATATATATTTATATATATTTAAATTGGGTCACAGGTTATTAAATTCATACTGGTTAAATCATTTCTAAGTATTTCACTGAAATGGAAAACAAGAGGAAATGAACAAAAAGTACATTATTTCCTGAGGAGAGAAGATTAATGCCACAGAAAATGGCAAACCGCACTAAAAATATCCAAACTTTATCAAAAACGCCCCCATTAGTCAGTTCTACGAATCTGATTTATATAATTAAAAAGTTCTAGTAGGTGTCTATTTTTGTTAACTTTTCCATTTTTCTGGAGAAGCTTGGATTTGAAATATAAATTTAACAACTTTTATCTCAGATATATCAGCAGTCCCTGACTATTATTTGTCTTAATTCCACTCTCTGGTAGGTTATAGCGATCACAGAATTGTATGCTCCTTCAGGTTTCAGACATTTTTAATATATTTATCTGAAACATAGAATACTTAATTTAAGTTGTGTACTTACACATGGCATCTGCAGGCAGGTTTTGTTGTCGTGGTTCTACCATGGCACACAAATTGTAGGAGCATGTTCTGATGTGGTGTGTCATCATAGTGTTGGCATCCAAAGATGAGTGAAAACAGCCTTTAATAAAAAAATAGGCATTATGAAAGCTGGGTAATGTCCTTTGGCTGCAGTAATGATCAACCAGTTTTTCAGACTAAGAGCTTGATTATATAGTTACCATAGGAAATCTTACAAGCAAAAAATCCCAAGCCCTAACATGGCTATCACATCCTGCCTGTAACCAACCCTTACATGTAAACCTAATAAGTGATTGGTGCATGTGAAATATTCACTACTCTATGTGTGTTTCTACATTAAGTTCAATTACATGGCACTCATAAAAAATTTAGCCTAATGTTACAAGTTTTTGAAAAGTCCTGCTGGCGCTCACAGTTGGTCTAAAACTTATGTATAAAGTTAATCACCTGTAGCTCCTGCTAAACCCCTACAGATGACTGTTATGATATTAGTAACAGGCATCACTACGATTGGGTCATGGAAAGGGTTAAAATAAATGTAGTGAGGTTAATGGTCCCCTGACACTGCCCCACTAGTCCATCATTTATCAAATGATGCAGGGTGTCATTTTTGATCATCATAACATCTTGGGGACCCCCTACTCCTCCACTGCCTTGAGCTTTAGGGTGGGGCCCATTAAACCTCTTACCTACCCTAAATAAATAAGTGCCTCGTGCAAGAGTTTCCATACCCTATGGGTATCGTTATGAACCCTCAAGAGTCCTATTGCCATATCCATGGGGGTCCCTATGGACCGCCGTGGCACCTAATATCAACCCCTGACCTTGGGGGTCCCAATGGATCTCCATGGTATACTAACATAACACCTTATGGACCCTCATGTCACCCTACCCTATTATAGAAGTCCTTACAAACTCTATTAGCCTTAACCCCCCCAATGGGGTTCCATAAGGACTTCTATAGTCCCTAAACTAACACTCCCTAAATTACCTGACCTAAACTTAGTACAAAAAATAGAACATCTTTACAATATTAAAAGTAAAATATTGCAGAATAAAAAAAAGATTTAAAAAAAATAAACGTAACATAATAAATGTATTTACGATTAAAATAAACAAAAGTTACTAAAAATACTAAGTACCTGTATGGGAAATAGGTGTGCATTAATACATTGCCCATTGCTGTAAAGCTTCTCTTCTCTGGTTATTTCATCAGCCAATCATATAAGTGTTAAAAAAATCTGCATAAATGGAGAGAGCGTAGACAAAAGCCATTATTCGGTGCAGGAGCTCCTTAGAGAAGGAGTTCCGTTAGTTTAGTAATTTTTTTTATAGAGTGGCGGGATTGTTCTTGGATGGCCCTTTCCATGCACTGAACAAAGGATACAAGGATATTAAAGCAAGAAAGCCCCCTCCCATTTCCAGAAGATTAGGACAGATTGCATTTAATCGAGGCTCAAATAATGAAGACCAAGGCATTGTGAGTAATCACTGGATGGTCTTCCACTGATGCGTAATGTGTTATTGAACACCTTTTTCCCTTACAGTTTACTTTTTTATTATTTTCAGGCATGTTTTTTTGTAATTCCTTTTTTTTTTTCCAGTAATTTTTTATAATTGTTTGTAATTAGTTTTATTACTGTAATTGTTTTTATTTTGTGAGGTGTTAGAGTCCATGATGGTCCATAAGGACCTCTATGGTAGTGACAAGGGTGCCAGGGGGTTCATAAGGAAAACTGCTGTAGGGCCGAGGCCCATGTAATCAAGCCCTAATTTGGTAATGACATGCAGAATCTTAAGGTGAACTATTTCTATGCTAAGCCTAGCACTTGCTTATTCCACAAGGCCATTTTTTAGATACATAACAAATTCTTTAAAAAAATCACAAAAACCTTGTATACCTTGAGTATGCACACTGTCTGAATCCCATGTAAGCCAGATAAGTTTAGTTTTAATTAAGGTTTGGTTTTATATTTTTCTGCAGTGAAAGGATCACTGTAATGCCCTAACAATAAGCATTGAGAATTAATAAAATACTATTCAATAGTAAACCTCCTATTTAGCTGTTTATTTCCATCCCTTAAGAGGTTGTCAAGTGGTTGGAGCAACTCTTTTTGGGAAACAGTCCACCATGATCAGACAAAATGTTATGTTTAAACAGGCTTGGAGACTAATTATTATATTGATTTACCTTGGCAAGAAAGCAAACCTGTATCTGAACATTTAAGACAGCTTACCAGTCAGAGTTGCTCCCACCGAATGATGACCTCATAAGTGATGGAAAAAAGCAACTCACCTTGAGGTTTAGAAGTTGATGCTTGAAAGATTAACATTCATTGAATATTTATTTTCTTAAAGATCAAGACCTATTTGAAACATTGAGCTCATGTTTCATCTCAAAGTGGAAAAAATATGTATTATTACAGTGAGAACTGTATATAAGCATTTAGAGGGTAGATGTATTTTATGCTCCCTTCAGAACCTAAAAGTCTGTCCTAATACCAATGCCCTTAGTGTGATATTCACACACTGAAAAATTCCTATTGTTATATACGTACACAAACACACACACACACACCAAAACAACAGATAGATAGATAGATAGATAGGAATATGGAGATAGATAGATAGATAGATAGATAGATAGATAGATAGATAGATAGATAGATAGATAGATAGATAGATAGATAGATAGATGGGAAGATAGATAGATAGATAGGAATATGGAGATAGATAGATAGATAGATAGGAATATGGAGATAGATAGATAGATAGGAATATGGAGATAGATTGATAGATAGATAGATAGATAGATAGATGGGAAGATAGATAGAAAGATAGATAGGAATATGGAGATAGATAGATAGATAGATAGATAGATAGATGGATAGATAGATAGATAGATAGATAGATAGATAGATAGATAGATAGGAATATGGAGATAGATAGATAGATAGATAGATAGATAGATAGATGGGAAGATAGATAGATAGATAGATAGATAGATAGATAGATAGATAGATAGGAATATGGATATAGATGGGTAGATTGATAGATAGATAGATAGATAGATAGATAGATAGATAGATAGATAGATAGATGGGAAGATATATAGATAGATGGAAGATAGATAGATAGATAGATAGGAATATGGAGATAGATGGATAGATTGATAGATAGATAGATCGATAGATAGATAGATAGATAGATAGATAGATAGATAGATAGATAGATAGATAAAGATAGATAGATGGGAAGATATATAGATAGATGGAAGATAGATAGATAGATAGATAGGAATATGGAGATAGATGGATAGATTGATAGATAGATAGATAGATAGATAGATAGATAGATAGATAAAGATAGAGAGATAGATAGATAGATAGATAGATAGATAGATAGATGGGTAGATAGACAGATAGATAGATAGATAGATAGATAGATAGATAGATAGATCTACACAAACCCAGGTGTTCTAATCAAAGAAACACAGGCCATTTTAGCCATTAGTGTTAAACAGAAAGATACACACCAATATATCCTCTTGAGTCATACACAAAGATACACACACATACCCAGCCCGTAGTGTTACACACAAGATAAACATCCAAATAATTACAAAAAGATAATGTATACAGATGTGTATGTATAATATATACATTAATTGTTTTTCATATATAATAAATATATATTTTATATACACACTCACATGCTCATGCATTTTCTATTTATATGTGTATACATAATATATATATCTATATACATATACAAGCCGTAGCAGGAAATTTCGGAGCAATCGTAATGGCTTTATGCAAAGCAGAGAGCGGAGAACAATCATATTGTTGATTTAGCATCAGTAAAACACACTCTCAGCCGGGCCTCCCTCCCTCTTCGTACCGTAGACACATTTTGCAACTGTCACGTTTATTTAATAAAACACCAGGTCCTGTTTACACTTTAAAATATGCAGCATTTTTAAAAGCCTCCGATCCCCAGGAGTGTGACTCATACAAATGGAAGGGAAGCGAGAGGCAGTGCCATTAGCTGCCTGCGTTCCAGCAAACAGCAGTACACAGCATTAAGGGTGGCACATTAGGCCTTAGTCAGCATCTATCAGCGACAAGGTGATGCTGGCGGTTATGTGGAAGGTAAGAGGTGCGCGCGGCCAGGGGAGGGGGAAATGCAACACACTGTAGGGAATGTAGAAATAATACCAATTGATGTTAGTCAAGTTATGATTTAAAACTAATTGCCAAAAGACCCCTTGAGGTTTAGAAATAAATAGGTCAGTTAAACACACTTTGTTTATTTTTTTTAGTGAGGTCAGTCAAGTTGTGGAACTTGTTACCAAAGCAGGATGCGATAATTGATACAGCATACACATATGGGATAGATAGATAGATAGATAGATAGATAGATAGATAGATAGATCGGTAGATAGATAGATAGATAGATAGATAGATAGATAGATAGATAGAAATAGGGATGGATACAAATATCTACTCCTTCTGGATCGCTAGCTTGTCATGGTACCTCAATGAAGTTGTGAGCTATACCATGTATGGTCATCCAAGATGGACAGGTCATAGAAGAGAGGTCAGACAATTTGTGGTCCACTGGGGAAGAAACTGGCAACGCACTCCAGTATCTTTGCCAAGAATACCTTATGGAAAAGCACAACCAGAGACATAACGATAGATGTGCTCCTCTTCATAAGGCCATGGTGAGTTGGAAACAACTGGACGACTGACCATCTCTCTCTATACAGTGGATATAAAAAGTCTACACACCCCTGTTAAGATGTCAGGTTTCTGTGCTGTAAAAAAATGAGACACAGATAAATCATTTCAGAACTTTTTCCACCTTTAATGTGACCTATAAACTGTACAACTCAATTGAAAAACAAACTGAAATCTTTTAGGTGGAAGGAAGAAAACTAAAAAATAAAAATTATGTGGTTGCATAAGTCTGCACACCCTCTTATAACTGGGGATGTAGCTGTGTTCAGAATTAAGCAATCACATTCCAAATCATGTTAAATAGGAGTCAGCATACACCTGCCATCATTTAAAGTGCCTCTGATTAACCCCAAATAAAGTTCACCTGCTCTAGTTGGTCTTTCCTGAAATTTTCTTAGTTGCAACCCACAGCAAAAGCCATGGTCCACAGAGAGCTTCCAAAGCATCAGAGGGATCTCATTGTTAAAAGGTATCAGTCACCAGAAGGGTACAAAAGAATTTCCAAGGCATTAGATATACCATGGAACACAGTGAAGACAGTCATCATTAAGTGGAGAAAATATCGCACGACAGTGACATTACCAAGAACTGGAGCTCCCTCCAAAACTGATGAAAAGACAAGAAGAAAACTGGTCTGGTAGGGCTACCATGAGGCCTACAGCAACATTAAAGGAGCTGCAGGAATATCTGGCAAGTACTGGCTGTGTGGTACATGTGACAACAATCTCCCGTATTCTTCATATGTCTGGGCTCTGGGGTAGAGTGGCAAGACGAAAGCCTTTTCTTACGAAGAAAAACATCCAAGTCAGGCTACATTTTGCAAAAACACATCTGAAGTCTCCCAAAAGCATGTGGGAAAAGGTGTTATGGTCTGATGAAACCAAGGTTGAACTTTTTGGACATAATTCCAAAAGATATGTTTGGCGCAAAAACAACACTGCACATCACCAAAAGAACACCATACCCACAGTGAAGCATGGTGGTGGCAGCATCATGCTTTGGGGCTGTTTTTCTTCAGCTGGAACTGGGGCCTTAGTTAAGATAGAGGGAATTATGAACAGTTCCAAATACCAGTCAATATATTAGCACAAAACCTTCAGGCTTCTGCTAGAAAACTGAACATAAAGAGGAACTTCATCTTTCAGCATGACAATGACCCAAAGCATACATCCAAATCAACAAAGGAATGGCTTCACCAGAAGAAGATTAGGTTTGGAATGGCCCAGCCAGAGCCCAGACCTGAATCCAAATGAAAATCTGTGGGGTGATCTGAAGAGGGCTGTGCACAGGAGATGCCCTTGCAATCTGATATATTTGGAGTGTTTTTGCAAAGAAGAGTGGGCAAATCTTGCCAAGTCAAAATGTGCCATGCTGATAGACTCATACCCAAAAAGACTGAGTGCTGTAATAAAATCAAAAGGTGCTTCAACAAAGTATTAGTTTAACGGTGTGCATACTTATGCAACCATATTATATTATTTTTATATTTTTTCTTCCCTCTACCTAAAAGATTTCAGTTTGTTTTTCAATTGAGTTGTATAGTTTATAGGTCACATTAAAGGTGGAAAATGTTCTGAAATGATTTATCTTTGTCTAATTTTTTTACAGCACAGAAACCAGACATTTTAACAGGGGTGTGTAGACTTTTTATATCACTGTTTATATATATATATATATATATATATATATATATATATAGTTCACTGGAGAAGGAACTGGCAATGCCATGAAAATCTTATGGATTGTCACAACCATACACAAGATATGCCTGGAGTTCTGCGGTCCATAGAGTGATGGAAAGTTGGGAATGTCTAAACAACAACAAAAAATCTCTAAAAATATTTTTCTAGGAGCCTGGAAGTAAGGCCTTCATTGAAACCTGCAATACAACTTTCAGGAGCAATACAAACTGCCTAAACACTGACTAGCTTTGTAACTAATAACAAAAAAATTCAGATATAGACTCAAAATGATAATTTTTTTTCTGCGGTGTCCAAAATTATCTTTCCCGGTGTTATCAAGCACTAAGACCATCCACACATCATTTACAGAGTCAAACATTAGAAAACTGGGCATCAGGTCCTTCATCTAGACTTTTAATTGCCTTTACACATTTAACAACTCCCTCCATCACAGTCCCAAATGTTATGCTCCTCCCTGTAAACCATTAAAGAAATAGATATATATAGTTATACATATACAAATATACATACTCTGCCAATACTAGACCTTATTATGTGAAGACCTATCTAACCCTCCATTCTCCTTACAGTATCTGGTACAATTTTCAAATGAATTACAATTTATATGTGCTTGTCTCTCTGTTAAAGTCTCTATTATACCTCTATGGAGATGCATAAACAGAAGATTGTGAGTCTGGATTTATAATTAAAATTGACAGCATGAACAATAAAATTATGATTTTTCTATCTTGAAACAATATATAAAAGTAGAAGGGAAGGATCAGCTCAGCAGGTCCCAAAACACACATGGATAAGCGCAAATTCAAATAGAAACAGATTTTACTATAGATAAAAGCCTATGATATATTTGACAGGTCCTATTTTATCAACCTTCTACCTTCTGTCCTCTAAGATAATGGCTCTCACACATTTTGATGTGGGGACCTGTTGGTTAACTTCCAATTCTCTTGGTGACCGCCTCTGTGATACAGAACATTTTAGCAGGATGACAAACCATATCTAAATTTAAAGCTAGTTTTGCAGCACTATGAAGTTTGAAGTGCAGATCATTTCCTCAATAATCAATCTATAACTATGACTAATGGTAGTGATATGTGTAAAGTGTTGGGCCCTCCCCATCAACCTTAGTTATCATCCTTTGAACTGTTTCTAATGTATTACTATTTTTTTTAGACGGTCTCCAGAACTGGACAATTCCCATGGATTAGGGAGGAGGTTTCATTAGGTCAAGTCTCTGAAATGACATGGATATAAGTATCTCCACTTCAAGTCACTCAACGAATACTTTTTGAATACTTCTTCGGTCACACCACAGACACAATGGACTACAAGTTTCAACAGATTACAGAGCAATAGAAAGGACAAGCTCAATTAACTAAACTGTAGGATATTCGTTTACACTCTAGAGCATCCATCCCTGAATGTGCAAGCCCAGTGGACCACAACTTTTTTCTGTCTAGGCATTTAGGTCACACCAGAGTAGAGAAGATGCAATCAATGAACCACAGCTATTTTACGTCCGTGTTTCACAATGCATCATACTTCACTGAAGAGAGGCTCAATGGTCCATAAGCATCCTATGTCTTTGTCTCCATATTTTACTCTTCGATGGAGCAGCAGAATCAATGGACCATACAAGTCTTCTGTCTTCGCAACCCTATATAGCCCAATGAGCACACAATATCTCAGTGGATTAAGCACAGCTAGAGAGGTGGCACAGAATATATTAAACAGGTGAATCAGAATAAGACGAGGTGAAAAGCTTGGTCCTGAGAGAAAGGTCAACATTTCCTTCAGAGGAAGCTTTCACAAAGAGTACTTTAACTTTCGGCCTTTTGTGGAAGCTTCTGCCGTAGCGGAAGAATGTAATTTTCCACTCAGAACTTCTAAAGGTGAAAGAGTAAGAAGCTGCCTGGAATAGGCAAGCGAATGATGATAAGGACAGTTCTTTGTGAGGAGTGTGTGTTGACTACAAATAAATATTAACAGTTACATTGGTTAAAATATCTGTTTTTAAAAGCAGTAAAAGACATTTAGACATAAGTAATACTATGTATTTTTTTAAATCAAAGTAGGTATGCATGAAAATAGAGAACATAAATGGCTATATATAGGAAAACATGTACTTTAGTTCAAGTCAGATTTACTGTAATAGCAAATACAGTGGATATAAAAAGTCTACACACCCCTGTTAAAATGTTAGGTTTCTGTGTCTTTCAGGAAAGACCAACTAGAGCAGCTGAACTTTATTTGGGGTTAATCAGAGGCACTTTAAATGATGGCAGGTGTATGCTGACTCCTATGTAACACGATTTGGAATGTGATTGCTTAATTCTGAACACAGCTACATCCCCAGTTATAAGAGGGTGTGCAGACTTATGCAACCACATTATTTTTCTTTTTTCTTTTTCTTCCCTCCACCTAAAAGATTTCAGTTGTGTTTTTTTCAATTGAGTTGTACAGTTTATAGGTCACATTAAAGGTGGAAAATGTTCTGAAATGATTTATCTTTGTCTCATTTTTTTTACAGCACAGAAACCTGACATTTTAACAGGGGTGTGTAGACTTTTTATATCCACTGTAAATACATCTTGCGTACACAGAAATAACATTTGTGACAAGGGATATGATATATAAGAAAATAAATTCCTATTTATACATATGCAGGAGACATGATTAGCTATATATACATGTGTGTGTGTATATTTATTCAATATAAATGTAGAAAAATAGTTTTCAACCCGAAGCAGGTCTCATGTATAGTCTGTATAGCTCCACCTGACCCATGTGAGTGACAGTGTAGGGTGAATCAGTGTATATATAAGTATGAGTGTTCGTATGTGCATTTCCAGGAAAATGCATGTATCTGAGTGTACAACATAGAAAACTATAGATCTGGATTTCAGGAAAGTTGTCATATTATACCCAGTTGAAAACTGAACACATGCAAATTATGAATGTATCAGTCATACAAAGAGGGAATTGTATTCTATCCTTTAAGGACATCTAAAGAATGCACACTTTGTGTCATTAGTACTCTTGTCCTAGCAGGGATTGAGCCATTAAATATGTCACTGCCATTAGAACACTTTGGTCCTAGCAGGGACTGGTCCATTAAACGTCATTGCCATTAGTGCCCTTTGTCCTAGCAGGGATTGAGCCATTAAACATGTTGTTGCCATTCGTGCCCTTTGTCCTAGCAGGGACTGAGCTATTAAATATTTCACAGCCATTTGTACACTTTAGTCCTAGTAGGGACTGAGCCCTTAAGAGAAAAATAGAGTTTGAACTGAAAGACTCTAAAGGAAGAAGGATGGATATCCTAAGGCACAAGTAGAGTTTGCTAAAATTATGAATTTTCTCTAAAACTGCTTCTATTTTCATGGTTATAATACTTGACTCAGTTGCAAACTTTTTCATAAAATAAATGGGTTCTTTCAAAGAATAGCATGGTAAGCAAGTATAATTATGCCAAGTCATAAATCTCTGTTAAGATAGCATCTATCTGCAAATGTACAATTTTGGGTTCATCATCAAAAAAATAAATTTTAGACTTAAAAGGTAAAGAGAATTGCACCACATTTAAGGTATGAGGAGAAGCTACCCAAATTAAATATATTTTTTCTAGAAAATCGCTAGGGAAATGTTGAAAAAAAAGTCCAGTTGTTTGTGGGCTAGTGGGCACTTCCATGTTAGACTCCTAGCCTGCCTGTAGCCTGAGTGGAAGGGCTTTCCTCCTGTGTGTTGGTCTGCCAGTTTAATTCTGTTGTGGAGTGGTTATTTACATTGGCATTGCTTCAACAGAACTAAATAGAGATGCTATCTGCATTCAGATTGTTTCACAATAGTCTCAGGTGTCTAATCCTATCAGGAACAAAAATGTCTATTGTCATTAAAGCAAAACTAAATACAACAATTAAAAATTAAAGGCAATATTTATTTTTATCTCCCTCATTATCTAGTCAAATGCTTCATAAGAGCATACTATACATTGTCATTTAAAGGATCATAGGAGGTTTAAAAGGTTCGACCTGATGGCCTACAGCTCCTATCGCATGTACACATTTCATTTTTTCGGTAGATATATATTTACTTAGGGCCCTAGTCTATTGCCCAATTTGTAAATGTACACACACTTAACACTGCTCTTAATATCATATTCTATTACCAACTTGCAATCTGATTATGAGTTTCCCTCACCCACAATCACCACGGGCCAGTCAAAGATGCAAATTTGGTCTTAGAACTCTGTTGGTTTTAGCACAGCTCGAATATTACAAGCGCTAACTAATTAAAGTCACACAAAATCGATATTCTATTAGACCTGTAGCTCTAGCTCACAAATAAAGTCTAACACGCAAATGAAAAAAGTATCACTCACAAGACTCACAAGAGCTTTTTCAAACACTTATTAGAGCTGTAACAGCGATTAAACACACAATACTGTACTTGGGAAGACATGGAAATATATTATAATGAATTGCACAACAGTCTCAGACCCACAAATATGCAATTAAAAAAGTATTTTTTTTTAAATGTTATTTCTAAGTAATATTGATCCCAGGACTCAAGCTGTTAATACATATCATGAAACAGACATGGACTAGTACAGTAGTAATGCATTCTGAAGACTGCTAGAGTGCTTAATCGCGAGACCGATAAAATTACTTTTTTGTTCTCATTAACTTGTAGCCTCCGCTTGCAGATTACGTCTAACTTCCATGTTTTACTGACATCATGATGACGGTCTCATTTACTATTGGCTGTGCCTAAGAAGTAAATTATGGGCTTGCTTAATATTGTCAGAGCATATGATGACGTCCCCTGAAATCCTACTTAAAAAAGCAGGGTTTAGGAGTTTATGCTTAAGGAGGTAAATTGCGAGCTTGATTGAATAGAATACATCTAAACATTTAGAGAAAAAAACACCTGCAGCCAGAATTGCGGGTTAGAGGCATTTGCGGGCTTCTAATAGAATAATAGGGCCCTTACACACACATATAATATATATACATAAATATAAATATATATATATATATATATATATATATATATATATATATATATATATATATAAAGGGAGGTGCACCCAATTCCTCCAATCTCTTGCTCGCAGGTGGCGGCTGACGTCATATTTTATTTAGGGCGAGAGAGGCCAGAAGGACAGATTTGTTGGGAGCCGGAGGGAGGCGGCAGGAGTGTGCTTGGTGAAGGTTAATTCATTTCAGACAAGGCTTGTGTACAGTGCAGCAGAACAGCTGCTCAGCTGAACAAGCGAGCGAGAGATCAGTGTCAGTCAACGCAAGGAGAACCAGCGCAGTTACAGGCAGGGACAGAAAAACAGGGAGATGGGGAAAGAGAGGAATAAAGAAAGAGGAATAGTGTTAGTATGAGAGAAAGAGTAAAACAAGGAGATAAATAGATTTACAAAGAAATAGAGGGAAAGAGAACTATTTTGAGAGAAAGAGTGAAACAGAGAGATGGAAGAAAGAATGACAGAAAGAGAGAGGGAAAGATCCAGTATGAAAAGGGAGAGACAGGCAGTGGGAGAAACCGGGGGAAAGAGAGAAATAGAGTAAAAATATAGACAGAGAGGGCACGTTCGGCAGAAAGAGAGGGCGAATCAGAGGGAGATGGAGAGAGAAAGAGTGACAAAGAGAGGGAGAGCGTAGTGAACAAGAAAGAGTGAAAGATGGAGAGTGAGAGAAGAAGAGAGGGAATAACAAAGAAAGAGAGGAGAGAGCTAGTGAAAAAGAAGCAGAGGGAGATCGGGAAAGTACAGCGAAATAGGGAGAGAAATTGTGAGAGAGTGAACAGGAGAGAGAGTGAAACAGGGAGAGAGAGAGAGACATAGAAAGAGATAGATAGATAGATAGATAGATAGATAGATAGATAGATAGAAAGAAAGAAAGATAGATAGATAGATAGATAGATAGATAGATAGATAGATAGAAAGATATATAGATAGATATAAATAAATATGGATAGATAGATAGATAGATAGATAGATAGATAGATAGATAGATAGATAGATAGATAGATAGATAGTAGTGAAAGAGAAACAAGAGGCAAAAACAGAGAGAAAGAAAAGCTGCAAGAACGGAAAGAGGGAAATCCCAGAGACATAAAAATAGGGTGAGAGCAGAAAAGTGAGAGCTCTCTGTCCAAATGTACTAAATTTAAATGGTGGCCATGATCACTCTTTGGAATAATCCATATGTATTAAGCTTTTAAATCCACACTCTCCCCGAATCTAAATCACGCATCAGCTGCACTATTAGTTAACATGTAAAACAGCACTGTTTTTATTGATGTAGGCATAACATTATTAAAAGGAAGAGAGGTGTAACTAAGCATGATGTGCACTAAAGTCTGATGGCAATTTTATGAATCCACTGCAAAAATATATTATTGGAAAAGCTAGTGTAAATTCCTGCAGCTTTTATCAATAGCAGAGTAGATTCTGAAGATATATTAATTACCATAACACATTCATAACATTCCCACCCCTGAGAGTCTTTACACTTCCATAACATTCCCAACCCTGAGAGTTTTTACACTTCCATAACATTCCCAACCCTGAGAGTCTTTTCACTTCCATAACATTCCTGACCCTGAGAGTTTTTACACTTCCATATCATTCCAAACCCAGAGACTCTTCACACATCCATAACATTCCCAACCCGGAGAGTCTTTTCACTTCTATAGCATTCCTATCCCTGAGAGTCTTCACACTTCTATACTATTCCCATCCCTGAGAGTCTGCTCACTTCCATAACATTCCCATCCCTGAAAGTCTTTACACCTCCATATCATTCCAAAGCCAGAGAGTTTTCAAACATCCATAACATTCCCAACCCTGAGAGTCTTTTCACTTCCATAACATTCCCATCCCTGAAAGTCTTTACACCTCCATATCATTCAAAAACCAGAGAGTTTTCAAACATCCATAACATTCCCAACCCTGAGAGTCTTTTCACTTCCATAACATTCCCAACCCTGAGAGTCTTTGCACTTCCATAACATTCCCAACATTGAGGGTCTTTTCACTTCCATAACATTCCCAACCCTGAGGGTCTTCACACTTCCATAACATTCCCAACCCTGAGAGTCTTTACACCTCCATATCATTCCAAAGACAGAGAGTTTTCAAACATCCATAACATTCCCAACCCTGAGGGTCTTTCTGTCATGAATCAGCCAGGGGCCATCTTGGATTTGGAACTGTTACCTGCCACGTGTTATTGAACAGAAGGTTTTGGGCTCCCAGAGCCACTGTTATAATGTAATATATTCAGGGCAGAGTCCCACTGTTATTGTTATGCATTGAGAGAAGAGGCAGTTTACCACGTCACCACTAATAAAGTCGTCATAACGCATTAAGTGGACTGACGTGGGAAGTACTGCCTCAACTCATAACATGTGGGTTATAAAATGTTGTAGTGGTAATATCTGTAAATATTGTATTGGAATGTTGGAGCCATGTTGTGTGCAGTCATCCATATTGACTGCATATGTAACCTGAGTTGATCACCCATCTGCCTTCCAGCTATCACCTAAAGTAAACACTTGAAGTGATAGCAAGGCCAGAACAAAGGGGTCTATACAGACATTGAGGCACCATAACCCCAGGGGGTCTACAGGGATTCTCACTCAGAGAATCAGGGCAAAGTCCAGAGGACAGGGAGATGTTTCTCCCTTGAGAGCCAGACACCAACTGAATTAGGTAGCCACACCTAGTGGGCGGACCTGGGAGGAGTCTCATGGTTCCCTGCCTGATTGATTGGCCAGAGGCAGTTAGGGGCTGACTAAAGATAGCCCTCCTGGTGATTTTGTATGCCTGTTTAAAAGATGTTGTTTTCCAAATAAAGTTGTTCATAATTTTCATCAAGACTTTGTGTGCAGATGTATTATTTACCCAGGGACATATGCTTGCAGTAAGATTCGTCAGACTTACTGTCAATATTGCTCAGTCTAAACCAAGGGCTGAGACATGATGTTCCTGTACTCAAAGCTACTCCAAGGTCCAGAGTAACCCAAATCCGGTCAGCAGACCCCAACCAGAGAGTGGGTCGTGACAATTGGTGGCAGTGGTGGGATACTCTGAGAAGGACCAGAAAATGGAGCAGCAGTATGAGGACATGTCCAAGGAGGCAAGACGCAGGTTCAGTATAGCTAGGGAGTTTTTCCCCGGGGAGATAACGCTGGAAGAGGCAATTAAAGGACTGAACCTAATAAAGCAGCAAATACAGGAAGAACGTACAGGGGTGAGTGTCCAAGCTCAGCAAAGGCTTGGGGTCATCCCTGCAGAGATGCCAGTAAGAGTCAAACTGGCAAATCAGAATTTTAAACAGTCCCAGGATGATAAAGACAGCATTGACGGATTTATCCAAGAGGACTACAGAGGAAGGGTCCTGCTAAACCAATGGATGGCATTCCTGCAATTATGGCATGGCCATGAGCTGGCAAGCTGGTTGGAGGAACTGGTAGAGAAAGAGATGGACTTGGAGGAACAGTATCTTGCCAGGGTAGAGTCCTTTGGTGGCCGAAGAGAGCATCTCTATTTTCGTTTGGATCTACAATATGGGGTTGAGGAGATTCTGAATGGTGACCCGGAATGTGGCATGGGAACTGCAAGGAGACATAATAACTTGTTTGCTGAATGCTGCCGGGGTCTGGGACTGGAACCATGGTTCCCGGAGGCTCCTTTGCTAGAACCCCTGGTTCGGCAAGAGCAGCAACTGGAGGCTGAATATGTTCAATTGTGGGATGCGATACCCAAGAAGTATTTTGGTACATCCGGATGGGAGGACGGCTCACCAGACCCTTACAACTCAGACGGTATGTACCAGAGTGAGTATGCTCACTGGAACTGGGGAGAGGCTTTTCTAGACTGTAAACAAAGTGAGGAGTGGGAAGGGGTAAACACTGTTCCTTTGCCAACTCCTGGGGATGGAGAATGTTTGCCCCTAGAACATGCAGCAACTGTGTCAGGGCCTAGTCACCAGCCTCAAGAGCCAGAGACCCAGTGGAATGTTCCCTGGGTGGGGTCAGATAATCCATGTCTGCCCCCTGATACCCCAAGAGATTTAATCCCAGAGGAAGAGGGAACTGTTCACAAGCTAGGGCCAGATAAGTTAAGTCTGCCCTCAGAAGTTCTAGGCAAAGTGTGTTGGACAGAACTGTTAATGGAGCCAGAGGCTCGGGATGATTGTGTGATGGACGGTGGGAAGGGAGCCTTAGAGGCCAGGCTGGGTGGGAATGATGAGAATCCCCAGCCTACATCAGATAACCACTGTCTGTACCCTGACACCCCAGGGGAGTTGTTCCCAGAGGTGCTAGTGAAGCACAGAGCCCAGGAGGGTTGTTTAAGAGACTGTGGGGAGGGAAAGGAATTGGTTTCTGGCCACAGGGAACCTGACCTCACACAGCAAGAGTGTGCCAGGGGCACAAAGAGCCAGGCCGGGGCAGCAAGCATGCCAGCTTTGGCAAAAGCATTATGGGTGCAGAGTGGCACCATGAAAGAGGGTGTACCAAGTGGGGAGATACCCTGGATAACCATTGTCCAGGGGCCCACTGGAACAGACACCACTCCAAAGACCCAGTTCAACAGAAACGACTGGGATAAAGTTGCTCAACCCCGGGCAATGGAGGAGTCCGGCACTTCAGCTGGATGGGAGCAGCATAGCCCCCCAGCCAAGTCAGAGGAGTGTAAGCACAGCTTGGGTGGGAGCAGCGTAGCTCCCCAAGCAGCAACGGAAACAGCTGGACCAGAGGAAGAAAGCCAAGAGGAACTGTCCCTTTGCAATCCCATAGGCCCAGAGACTGTTTTAGAGATCCCAGCCCAGCTGTGGGGACTTGCTGGGGGGAACAGGGTTGCTATGGGACAGAAACTGTGGCCCACCTGTTGTACTCTGGGATTCCAGACTATTTGGGTGGGTGTGAATGGGAAGAGCAATTTGCTCTATACAGTGGGTGCAAGGCCAAGGGCTGGGGGAGGTTGTTACTCTGCACTTTGGGACTGTTTTCTAAAGGATTTGAACGTGGAGAGAGTGCAGAGGGCCTAGCCAATCCAGAAGATTCATGACTATCAGCGTAGCTGGGAAAATCCTAGGGGCATGGATGTTTCCTGCCACGCTTGGGGAGGTGTTGTCATGAATCAGCCAGGGGCCATCTTGGATTTGGAACTGTTACCTGCCACGTGTAATTGAACAGAAGGTTTTAGGCTCCCAGAGCCACTGTTATAATGTAATATATTTAGGGCAGAGTCCCACTGTTATTGTTATGCATTGAGAGAAGAGGCAGTTTACCACGTCACCACTAATAAAGTCGTCATAACGCATTAAGTGGACTGACGTGGGAAGTACTGCCTCAACTCATAACATGTGGGTTATAAAATGTTGTAGTGGTAATATCTGTAAATATTGTATTGGAATGTTGGAGCCATGTTGTGTGCAGTCATCCATATTGACTGCATATGTAACCTGAGTTGATCACCCATCTGCCTTCCAGCTATCACCTAAAGTAAACACTTGAAGTGATAGCAAGGCCAGAACAAAGGGGTCTATACAGACATTGAGGCACCATAACCCCAGGGGGTCTACAGGGATTCTCACTCAGAGAATCAGGGCAAAGTCCAGAGGACAGGGAGATGTTTCTCCCTTGAGAGCCAGACACCAACTGAATTAGGTAGCCACACCTAGTGGGCGGACCTGGGAGGAGTCTCATGGTTCCCTGCCTGATTGATTGGCCAGAGGCAGTTAGGGGCTGACTAAAGATAGCCCTCCTGGTGATTTTGTATGCCTGTTTAAAAGATGTTGTTTTCCAAATAAAGTTGTTCATAATTTTCATCAAGACTTTGTGTGCAGATGTATTATTTACCCAGGGACATATGCTTGCAGTAAGATTCGTCAGACTTACTGTCAATATTGCTCAGTCTAAACCAAGGGCTGAGACATGATGTTCCTGTACTCAAAGCTACTCCAAGGTCCAGAGTAACCCAAATCCGGTCAGCAGACCCCAACCAGAGAGTGGGTCGTGACACTTTCCACTTCCATAACATTCCCAACCCTGAGAGTCTTTACACCTCCATAATATTCCCAACCCTGAGGGTCTTTTCACTTCCATAACATTCCCAACCCTGAGAGTCTTTACACCTCCATATCATTCCAAAGACAAAGAGTTTTCAAACATCCATAACATTCTCAACCCTGAGAGTCTTTCCACTTCCATAACATTCCCAACCCTGAGAGTCTTTCCACTTCCATAACATTCCCAACCCTGAGAGTCTTTACACCTCCATAATATTCCCAACCCTGAGGGTCTTTTCACTTCCATAACATTCCCAACCCTGAGAGTCTTTACACCTCCATAATATTCTGAACCCTGAGACTCTTCACACGTCCATAACTTTCCCAAACCTGACAGTCTTTTAATTTCCATAACATGCCCATCCCTGAGAGTCTTCACACTTCCATAACTTTCCCAAACCTGACAGTCTTTTAATTTCCATAACATGCCCATCCCTGAGAGTCTTCACACTTCCATAACATTCACAACCCTGAGAAACTTTAATCCATCATAACATTCCCAACACTGAGAGTCTTTACACCTCCATCCGTTTCTCAATCCTTACAGTATTTATACTTCAATACAATTTTCAATATTGGAAATCTATAAACTTCCCAGTGCTTAAATGAATTACAGTCCTATGTACAGTACATAATAATTTCTATATTAGCATCAGTACTGCCTGAATATTAATCCTCACATGTTGTTTAGTTTTTATGGTGCTCTTTCCTGAAGCTACTGACTTCTGCATCTGTATCCTAGACATCATATCAATAGCATAGCAATAATGTAAGCAGATAAAAATAAAACCCTAGCGAATTGCCCGTCAAAAAATGACGGCAATAGAATTGTAAGTCAAGGAATGGGGATTGGCACAGACATTTTTTTTTTGTAGTGGTCTGAGATCTCGGTGCTCATTGCGAGCCTCTTGGTTGTTATATTTTTTTTTTATCAGAGGCGCTTTTGCTGTCATTGTAAGGTCGGCGCTGATCTGCTTTTTGCGCTTACTGCAAGGCTGTCCCCTGGTGTAGTTTGTGTGCTATGATCAGCGTTGGCGCTCGTTGTGAGGCGCGCAGTGAATGTCTTTTGCGTTTCTTTTGATAGTGTTTTTTGTTTTGTTTGTGTATATGTTTTTTGTGATGCTAATTAAATAAGTAGTAAATGAATAGATTAATATACTTTACCTATTTTGAAGTAATATATGCAGGAAGCATTGTGCTGAAGAGCTGACAATCTGTTTTCATGTTCCTGCAGCATCCAGTGTAGGTTTGCAGTGTTGTGAAGCTGAGGTGTAAGTGTCAGCAATGTGAGCAGTGTGTAGTGTAAATAGGCTGCGTGCGCGAGGGGAAGCCGTTAGTCTAGCTGGGTACTTCCACATTCTGTAAAGTAGTGTTGTAAAATGGCGGCTAATGTGTATGTGGTAGGCGGGTTTGTATGATGAAGCGTCCTTGCTAATGGTGTATGTTGTAGGTCGTACAGGGTTTTTGTAAAAGCCGTATTTGCTTTGTGGTATTTAGCGGCTTTAGGGGTCTTGTAGCCTTGTTTTCGTTTTTTTCGACAGCCATTTTTTTTTCTCGCTTAGGGGATTTTCTGGTGTCTAAACTTTGTAAATTTGACCGAATTTGATGTTTAAGCTGTGTTGCAGAGGTCCTGGGTGTCCCCTCTTGGTGTGGTTAAGGTTTTTATTTTATTTTTGTGTGTATTTGTGTGTTTTTTAATGTTTGGCGCTGTGCGCGGGTTGTCCGTTAAGCTCGTATTTTTGCGAGTCCATAATGGATGCAATTTTTTTTTCTAAGTCCCGCGGTTGGTATATTTTTGTGTAAGTCCGTAGTTAGTCATTGCGTATTTTTTTTTCCACGTCCCGCTTGTCTAGTGGTTTGTAACCGGTTGTGAGGCGCCGTAGAGCCTCCGCAAATGCAGCCCCTCCCATTGCTACACGAGCCCGCAAGCGTTAGCAACAACCCGCATTGCTGACAACTATATATGTGATATAAAAAACTGAGGTAGTCAATCAGCATAGGGCAATCACATAGGGGAAAGAGACACAAGGGAGGCCGCTCATTGCGAGCCACGCAAGTTAGATGGGGGAGAGACTTGTGTGGATTGTGTGGCAAGCAGCATTGCCAGGCTTCAAATTTTATTGCCGTCATTTTCACGGGCAAGTCGCTAGTTCTATAAATATACTGATGAACATGCTGCACTTTATATAGATAATGAAAATATATACTGATAATGAATGTAATATACAGTATAAAGATGAGGTTAGGACCCTGTTTCTTCCCACGTTTATACATACACTAGCGATTTGCCCGTCAAAAATGATGGAATTAAACTTAAAGGCTGTCAATGACCCCTTCTGCGCTCATTTCTAGGCTATTTTAAAGTCCTGCAAGCCCTGCAATGAGAGCCAAAGGTGGGCCTAATTCCTGTGGGAATCATGATGAGCGCCTGTGCCTTCAGCGCTCATTGCAGTCGAAGTCCTACGGCCTTTTGATGAGCGCCAAAGATGATCATCGCAAGTCCTCCAATGAGCGCCAAAGGCCCTCATTGCCGCCCCGCAACTGCGTGCCTCGCATTGCGAGGCCCACAGTTGCAGCCCTCGCTTTGCGAGAGACACAATTATTTAACATTGTGTGACCAACATCGCAAACGTGACCAACATTTCCCAAACCAACAACTATATATATATTATAGAACTTCAAGCATATAAATAAGCAGCACTGTTATTTATGGAAAACTTAACTTTTGTGAAGAATGGAACAAACTAACAACATCATCAGCTATACCATAGTTATATACATAAAGTCATTGTTAGAGACTCTACTTGTGTTATAGGTTCTTCCATCTAGTCTGTATGTATCCTGAACAGGAGAATTACCTGTTTTCAACTGGCTTTTCACAGATATAACAGTTTAACAGAAGGGATATAGGTCTTACCTGAATCTTAAGTTCCTCCCAGATGTCTAGTTCTGTTAGAAACACAAGACAATGCCTACCATCAGAAAGTTGAATATAATGGTTAATTAAAGGTTGTGTTTATTAAGTCAGGTTTAAGTAACACCATACTATAACTGTGGTAGGGTCCTTCATTAATGGCTGACGTATCGGCCATAGCTACGTAAATCTAACCCGATTAGAGGGTTAGATAATCATTATAGGAAAAAGGTGTTACCTTGGATGTGGGCAAGATAGCTGAGTAGTAGATATGGGCCAACATCTGCAATGTAAGGCTTGGTGAAAGCCAGCCAGATAGTCATGATAGGAAAAAGGCATGGCCTTGAACGTTGGCAAGGACACTGTTTAGTAGATATGAGCCAAAATCTGCAATGCAAGGCTTGTGAAAGCCGGTCATATAGCCATGATAGAAAAAGGTGTTACCTTGGACATGGGCAAGGATGCTGCTAATCTGCAACATAGGGCTTGGTGAAAGCCAGCCCTATAGTCACAATAGGAAAAATGCTTTACCTTAGACCTGGGCAAGGATTCTGCTTAGTAGATATGGGCCTAAAACTGCATTAAGGCTTGGTGAAAGCCAGCCAAATAGTCATGGTAGGAAAAGGCGTTACTTTGGACATGGGCAAGGATGCTGCTTAGCATATATGGGCCAAAATCTGCAATGTAGGGCTTGGTGAAAGCCAAAAACAAGGAATCTTCGAGGAACATTCTCCAAGCACAGACTTGAAGCGAGTAGATATAAACCAAAATTTGTCAATATAGGGCTTGATGATAGCAAGAAAACAAGGAATTGGAAAGGAACACCCTCGAAGCACAGCTTCAAAAGGGAACTAAGGTGTGCAAGGAAGGGGCGGGCCGGAAGAGATTATGAAAGATGGAAGAGGGACTTTCCCACAACTTCCAGGCTGCACCTGCACATATATGAGACTGCTGTGGTGTTGTGCCGAGACTTTGTTCAATTTTTTAGCATTAGTATTAAACTGGTTTAGTAGTTGGGGTAGGGGTTCGGTTTAGGGTTAGGTTTCACGGTTCAGGTAGTGGCCGGGGATAAGCTTTACATAGTAAAGTAGTGGAGCGCTGTGAGTACCACTATTTTACCATGTAAAGCTTATCATCTGCCACTACCCTAACCCTTAACCCTAACCCTAAAAACTAATTCTAGCCCTTACTTTAACAGCAAATTGAACAAAGTCTCGGCGCTGCACCACTTAGTGGCCATGGCACGCCACTGCTAGGACAAAACAGGAAAGATCCAAACTTTTCTGTTCCATTTCCCATTAATGAGCATTTTATAATACTTAATGAATGCACTGGAAGTTGTAGATTCAAGATTCCCATTGTGGAAACAGAAACTTGCTGTTTATTCAAAATCTTGTCCTACCTCAGTAAATTGAGCACTGAAAACTAAAATGGCAGAATCCATAACAGCTTTAAAAATAATGTATTAGAAGCTGTACTATTATTTTTTTAATTTTAAAATCATGTTAACTGTTTTCAAGTGTAGTTATTCAACAGCTATCTTCCCACTTTAAGATTCTTTCATAGGTCCAAGTAGTATTGTTTTTCACATTATTGAAAAAACAACATTTCCTCTCTTCCTGCCTTTCCTGTTTTGTCACTGCCAGCAGTGTTGTGCAGTGGCCAGTAGGTGGTGTACCGGTGGCATGGTTAGGTTTAGATTTAGGGTTTAGGATTAGGGGTTAAGGTTTAGGGTTAGGGTAGTGGCAGGTGATAAGCTTTACATAGTAAAGAAGTGGTGAGTGTGTGCCGCTACTTTTCTATGTACAGCTTATTATCTTCCACTACCCTAACCCTAAACCCTAACTCTAGCCCTCACTTTAAGAACGAGTTGAACAACTTGTGGCCAAGAGGCATAGTGAAAGCTACAGCTTAGGAGAGTGCATGGAGAAAGGTAAGATAGATCCCCACTATATGAGAGTTTCCTAGAGAGGATCTGTGAGCTGAGGAGTGGTCAATACCATTTTCCAAGTTTCTAAAAGGTCAAATAATCTAGGAATAAAATAATGCAAGTCTGAAGTTTAAATTTAATGTATAGACCCTCACTAACATTTTAATATAATGGAATTTAAAAGGGCACTGGATGAAATACCAAATATTGAATGACACTTGGAGAATTGGCATCATTTATCTTTTACTTTAAGAATTTGAAAGTTTAATGAAGAACATTTTAATATTCCAGAAAAAGTGGGCTAGATTTCCAGATGTGGACCCAGGTCATAGTTACATAGTTTAATAGGGCCCTATTAAATTAAAAGCCTGCAGCAGCCGCGGTACAGCCGCAAAGTGTGTGAGCTTGAAATCTGTTACAAAGCAACTAAATTAGACAAGCCCGCAACATACGTGGCCGACATCTAACTCCGTAAACCATTCTTCTGCTACGGAGAGGACTTTAACCCCCTTGCAGGTTCTCTCTAGTACTTGTAGGATTGTTGACTCCAGTTGCCATTTGAACGCCAGTGCATCTTTGGAGAATCGTTGCGATTTAATAGCGATTTGCGAATGTAACATTTACGGGCTTGACAGATCAAAAGGGAATAGCTGGGACAGAGTTCAGATTTTGACAGCCCTTAGGGTTTTTCCACCTGTAACCCCCAGATTGTTTGCGGGTAGCTAAAAGGGGCAAATTTAATTGCGGTATCTTATGAGAGCTCCTTTACGGGCTACAATTTCTAAAATCGTAGTCATTTAATAGGGGCCATAGTATTTGAAAAAATAACCAACAGCTCTCAGCCTGAGGCATGCAAGACTACAAAATAATAGATAGCTGCTCAATGGCGCTCATTGCGAGGCCCGCAAGTTAGGGGGATGAGAGCCTTGCATTGTGTGGCAAACCGCATTGCCAACTTTGAAATTTTTGCCGTCATTTTTGACGGGTAAGTCGCTAGTTTGTTAATAATTGTTAATTGATCCAGAGGAAGGCAAACAAAAAAAAAATTTAAACTTTATCTCATAAGGGGTAAAAAAGTAAAATTCCTTCCTGACCCCAGATACTGGCGATCGAATTTCTCCCTGGATCAATATTCCTTCGCTAGTTATCAAGGATAACCTTGAATGCCCTTATTATTGAAAAATACCCCTTTTTAAAGTTATCTATCGAATTCGCTTTCACCACCTCCTTTGGTAGAGAATTCCACAGTTTAACCACCTTAACTGTGAAGATCCCTTTTCTTTCTTTAAGGTGAGATCTTTTTTCCTCTAACCTCAAATGATGTCCTCTTGTCAGTTGAAAATCTCTTGGCACAAAAAGTTCATTTGACAAAGCCTTATATTGACCCTGGCTGTATTGAAATAAGGTAATCATATCTCCTCTTAGACGCCTTTTTTCTAGGGAAAATACTTTTAATTTGGTTAGCCTTTCTTCATAACTTAGCCCCTCCATTCCCCTTATTAGTTTTGTTGCCCTTCTCTGTACTTATTCCAGCTCTAAAATGTCCTTTTTATGAAGTGGTGCCCAAAATTGTACTTAATATTTAAAATAAGGGCGTAATAGGAATTTGTACAGTGGCAGAATTATATTTGCTTCCATGGCTTCTATACCCTTCTTAATACATTCTAATATTTTACTTGCCATTTCAGCTGCGGCTTGGTATTGAGCACTGCCTAGGTGGTTGTCCACAAGTATTCCCAAATCAATTTCTATATCAGATACCTCCAGATTTGCTCCATTAAGATTACAAATTGCATGGCTATTTTTCCTTCCCAATGCATAACTTTCCATTTCTCTAATTTATGGAAATTGATTTGGAGGCAAAGTACATAATTATCTTACCTTGAACAACTTAGTGTCATCAGCAAAAATGGAGACTATACTTTGGGTCCTACTTCTACGTCATTAATAAATATGTTAAAAGGGAGAGGACCTAATACTGAACCTTGAGGAACCCAACTTACCACATTAGTCCAATCAGAGTATGTTCCATTTACCACAACCCTTTGCTTCCTGTCTTTTAGCCAGCTCTCAATCCATGAGCAGATATTTACTGCAATTCCTTCAACCCTTAGTTTGCACAATAGTCTTCCATGCGGCACTGTATTAAAAGCCTTTGCAAAATCCAAAACGACTACATCCACTGATTTGCCCTGATCCAAATTCCTACTTACCTGCTCATAGAAACGAATTAGATTTGTCTGACATGACCTATCTTTCATAAATCTGTGTTGACTAAAACTTATAATCTTGTTCAAATAGACATATTCTTGTATACTGTCCATTATTAACCCTTCTAAAAGCTTCCCAAATAAAAATGTGAGGCTTACAGGTCTATAGTTTCCTGGATTTGCTCTTGCTCCCTTTTTCAATATAGGTATCACATCTACTTTTCTCCAGTCATCTGGTAGCAACCCTGTAGTGAGTGAGTCTAGAAAAATTAGATATAATGGTTTTGCTATTACAGAGCCCTGTTCCCTCAGTGCCCTTGGATGTATTCCATCAGGACCTGGGGCTTTATTAACATCTATTTGTTCCAACCTCTTTTGGATTTCTTCCTGCGTTAACCAATTATTTAGTGATACTGACTATCCTTGACTTTCAGAATACAAGGTCTGGGGGCTGCAAATCTGGAGTTCAGACTGATAAAGATTGGAAGGTCTAGGAAACTTGAGCATTTATTTTTATATGGTCTTTTGAATAACTAAACATGATTGTTTTTAAAAAGCAAATATAAACACAACTGTTATATATTTCACTTTTGTATGCCATTGCTATGTACTGATTCATTGTCTATACTGAGCTTCTTTCTGGTGCTCTTTCTAACGGTGTGTCTTCATAAACTAATGGCATTTCCATAAGTATTAATGAAAGCCCTAATGAAAGTTTTAATAAAAGCATTATTATTATTAGTTTAAATCAAGCCCATCAGCTCATCAGCCAAAAATATTGAATCCCCCCCCCCCCCCCCCACACACACAAACCAGTTGGATAGTACTGTTCTATATTGTCCCATTTATATAATATTGTAACGCAAATGGAGGATACAAGGGTTCTCTGTGCAGATTATAGCTGTTCATCTACCGCTGATTAGTTTTTGCGAAATCATAAATCGAATCTAATCTTATTATTTTAACAAACACAACTTTCATTATCAATATATGTAGCTATTCAGTGTATGCAATATATTTACTGCATTGTATAGTGATTCTTTCATACTAACAGTAATTTAGGTTGAAAAAAAGACTCCATCAAGTGCAACATTTTTAAATCAGATTTTGGATTTTGTAAATTGTTAATTGATTCAGTGGAAGACAAACAAAAAGCACCCATGAAAGCTGTGTCAGTTGTCTCATTAGAGAAAAGAAATTCCTTCCTGATTCCAAAAACTGGCAATTGGATTGTACCCTGGATCAATATCCTACCTATTCTAGTTAACTGACATAACCTTGTATGCCCTTTTAATGAATAATACATTCAACCCCTGACCCAAGCATGGTTCAGATGGTGTATCCACCAATAAATTCAAACATCAAATTGAAGGAAAATAAATACAAAAAAAAGAAAAACAATTGGACAATAACTGGCTACAGCCTGTCTAACATATGAGGCGAGGAGCCCGGCCAGAGACTGAACCCACACTCCTACGTTAATGGCACAGCCATACCAACAGAGGCTAATCCCTTTTGCTGGCGAATCTTCTCAGCAGGGGCATAGGAAACAGGGGCATGGGGGGGGGGGGAGATATAACCCCCCCCCCCCCCCCCCCCCCGCCGACAGATTATAGGCACCTCCTGTGTCTCTATCTTTGCCTCCTGTGCCTTTAACTGTCAAATTGTAGTTCCCACAAGATAACGCAACGTAATCTTGCGTGATCTCGTGAGATCTGGGTGTCATAGGCAAAAGAGGTGAGGGTGGAGGAAGGGGAAGGTGAGATCACAGGGAAAGATAGACAGACAGACAGACAGATAGATAGATAGATAGACAGACAGACAGACAGATAGATAGATAGATAGATAGATAGATAGATAGATAGATAGATAGATAGATAATTAGATGTTTAAATGAATATATGTATATAATCACATATATAGTTGTGAGCATGTGGGTCGTTGCTATCGCTGCAGGCTCGCGTAGCGAGGGCCTCAGTTGCTGGCATGGAGCGCCAAAGGCGCTCCTTGCCAGCAACTGCGAACCTCGCAACATTTACGGACTTACAACAAACAAATACAAGACGCAGGACTTAGAAAAAAAAACACTACGACCTTGCAAAGATACGACTTTAACGGCCGACCCGTGCAAACCTGAAAACATTAGAAACACAATAAATACACACAACAAACATATAAAAAGCTTACCCAAGGCAAGTGGGGGGGGGGGGGGCACCCAGGACCTCTGCAAGTGAAGTTACACCTCCATTTAAGTCCAAATTACAGAGTTTAGACACCCGAAAATCACCTAAGCGAGAGAAAAAAATGTCCGCCGAAAAAAACGAAAACGAGGCTACAGGATCCTAAGGATGCAAAACACCACCAAACACATACAGATTTTCCGAAAAAGCTGGGCGAGGTTTTAGAACAAGGACGCAAAATCAGCCACAGCCACATACCACACATTAGGCACCATTTTACACAACATTAACTTACACAATGCGGAAATACACAGCAACACTAACGGATTTTCCTCGCGCACGCACACTATTACACTACACACTGCACACATTGCTGACACTTACACAGCAGCTCCACAGCACTGAAAGCATACATTGTATGCTGCAGCAACATAAAAAAACAGATTGTCAGCTCTTCAACACAATGCTTCCTGCATATATTACTTCAAAATAGGTAAAGTATATTCATTTATTATTTCATTCATTATTTCATTGGCATACAAAAAAAAAAAAAAAATGCAATGCTGCTCATAGCACACAAACAACTAACAGCCTCGCAATGAGTGCCGAAGGATCTTGGAACAACAACAAAATTAATGTTGCAAACAAACAACATTACCTGCCTTACAATCTTATTGCCGTCATTTTTTGACGGGCAAGTTGCTAGTATATACTGTATATAATATATTGGATACTCAGCCTGTGTTTAATCCAACCATGGCTTTGCATTGAAGCTATGTAATACAGCATGCACTAATACAGAATGCAGTGTAATAACTGTTTTTCTCAGAACTCTGAGCTGGAAGCAGGTTTTTTAACTTGCTTTAGACATTCAAATGTGAATACAGATGTATTTTTTATTTTATATATATATATATATATATATATATATATATATATATATATATATATATTTATACATTATCTCCCAAAAGTAAGTACACCCCTCACAGTGTTGTACATATTTTATTATATCTTTTCATGTGACAACACTGAAGAAATGACACTCTGCTACAATGTAAAGTAGTAAGTGTACAGCCTGTATAACAGTGTAAATTTGCTGTCCCCTCAAAATAACTCAACACACACAACCATAAATATCTAAACTGTTGGCAACAAAAGTGAGTACACCCCTAAGTGGAAATGTCCAAATTAGGCCCAAAGTGTCAATATTTTGTGTGGCCAACATTATTTTTAAGCACTGTCTTAACCATCTTGGGCATGGAGTTCACCAGAGCTTCACAGGTTGCCACTGGAGTCCTCTTCCACTCCTCCATGATGACATCACGAAGCTGGTGGATGTTAGAGACCTTGCCCTCCCCACCTTCTGTATGAGGATGCCCCACAGATGCTAAATAGAGTTTAGGTCTGGTGACATGCTTGGCCAGTCCATCACCTTTACCTTCAGCTTCTATAGCAAGGCAGTGGTCGTCTTGGAGGTGTGTTTGGGGTCGTTATCATGTTGGAATACTGCCCTGAGGCCCAGTCTCCAAAGGGAGTGGATCATGCTCCTCTTTAATATGTCACAGTACATGTTGGCATTCATGGTTCCCTCAATGAACTGTAGCTCCCCAGTGCCGGCAGCACTCATGCAGGCCCAGACGAAACATATATACACCTATGTCTATATGTGTATATGTTTTCTATAATATGTTGTGTTGATTCCCCCTACATGCATTTACCTGATGATGTCAGATGCTGCCTCCACTCTCTCTGCATCACTGTTTACGTTCAAACTAAGGGTTTCATCTCATATCAGTGTTTTTGTGTTCTTTGTGCCTTATCTGTTTATCTGTCATTTAGTGATTAGTTCAACTACCTTTCCTCAGTATAGATGTATGCTTTTGGTGGTGGGAGTGTAATGGTCTGGGCCTGAATGAGTGCTGCCGGCACTGGGGAGCTACAGTTCATTGAGGGAACCATGAATGCCAACATATACTGTGACATTCTGAAGCAGAGCATGATCCCCTCCCTTCAGAGACTGGGCATGACTCTATGGACCACGGCAGGTGCATCTCTCAGTCACTGCCCCTCTGAGCTCCATCAAGTTCATGTTCATTGCTTCAGTGACCTCATATATCCATTTCCGCCTCTGTCATCCCCTTCTTCTTGTACCTTCAATCTCTCACAGCATGAGATTTTTTTCTAGGGAATCCTGTCATATCATAAGATGGCCAAAATATTTGAGCTTCAGCCTCGTGATCATACCCTATAGTGAACAGTTTGTCTTGATTTCCTTAAGTATTGATTTATTGGACCTTCTTGCAGTCCAAGGGACTCTAAGCAGTCTTCTCCAACACCACAATTCAAAGTCGTCAATTTCTTTAT
This sequence comes from Discoglossus pictus, assembly GCA_027410445.1. Lineage (NCBI taxonomy): Eukaryota > Metazoa > Chordata > Amphibia > Anura > Alytidae > Discoglossus > Discoglossus pictus. The sequence goes on from CM050168.1 coordinate 41,361,106, forward strand.
GGTCCTTCTCTCACATCCGTCTGTTACTACTTGGAATACCATAGTTCGAACTATGCTGACCTTTGTTGATAGTTTAATATATTTACTTTTTATTAGCTTGTCCAAGCTTGCCATAACTTTCCTACCCCGAGACAAACGTCTTTTAATTTCATGACTACAGTCACCATCTGCCGAGATCTTGGATCCAAGGAAAATAAAATCTGTCACTGCCTCCACTTCTTGCCCGTCTATTTGTCAGGAAGTGAGATTGCCGTTTGCCATGATCTTCATCTTTTTGCACTCTCTCTTCTTTTACCCTCATAAATAAGTCCTTTAGTTCCTCCTCACTTTCCGCCATCAGAGTTGATATTCCTTCCAGCAATATTGTTTCTAGCTTTGGATTCATCCAGTCCAGCCTTACGCATGATGTATTCTGCATAATAGTTTAAATAAGGTGACAATATACAACCTTGCCGCACTCCTTTTCTGGTCTTCAACCATTGTGTTGTCCCATGTTCGGTTCTGAAAGGGGCTACTTGGTCGACATACAGATTCTTTAGGAGGAGGATGAGATGATCTGGTACTCCCATCTCTTTAAGGACATGCCACATTTTGTTGTGATCCACACAGTCAAAGGCTTTAGAATAGAAGCAGAAGTAAATGTTTTTTTGGAACTCTCTTGCTTTCAATGTCCAGCGGACATTGGAAATTGAACCTCTTGTGCCTCTTCCTCTGCGGAACCCGGCTTGCACATCTGATAGTTCCTGGTCCATATATTGTTGGAGTCGAGCTTGTAGAATCTTAAGCATTACCTTGCTGGCATGTGAAATGAGTGCAATTGTTTGATAATTAGAGCATTCTTTGGCACTGCCTTTTTTGGGGGATTGGGATGTAGACTGACCTTTTTCAGTCTATTGGCCATTGTTGAGTTTTTCAAATGTGTTGGCATAAGGCAAGTAACACTTTCACAGCAACAGACTGTAGAATTTTGAATAGTTCAATTGAGATTCCATCACCTCCTGCAGCCTTATTATCAGCAAGACATCCTAGGGCCCATCTCACTTCACTCTCCAAGATGTCGGGCACCAACTTATTGGGCAAATTATTGAGGTCATCACTGCTGTTAAGATCCTTCCTGTATAGATCTTCAGTGTATTCCTGCCACCTCTTCTTTATCTAATCTTCTTCTGTTAAGTCCCTACCATTTTTGTCTTTTATCACGCCCACTTTGGAATAAAAGGTGCCTTTTAGGTTCCCAATTTTCTTGAAGAGATCTCTGTATTTACCAATTCGGTTATCTTCTTCAATCCCTTTACATAGCTCATTGTAAAATGTTTCCTTGTCTCTTCCTGCTATCCCATGGAATTCTGCATTTAGTTGGACAAATCTTTTCTTATCTCCACTACCTTCTTTCATCAAACAGCCAGTTTGACTTCTTACTTTTCTGTCTTTTAGGGATACTCTTTGTTGCTGTTTCCTGGATTATGTTGCAAACTTTGGTCCAGAGTTCATCAGGCATTATATCTTCCATGTCTAGTTCCTTAAATCTATTCTTTACTTCCACTGCACATTCACAAGGGATATTATTTATTTCATATCTACTTGGTCTGATGATTTTCTTCAGTTTAATTTTCAACTTTGCAATAAGAAGCTCATGGTCTGAGCCTCAGTCAGCTCCAGGTCTTGTTTTTGGGGTGTTGGTTTTGTAAAGCTTATTCCAGTAAAGGTCTCTATCAACTGAGGTTTGCAGGGAGCTTTCTCACATACCATTGCATTAGGGCAATATAGGGGTCCCCCTTCCCTCAATCCCCTACTGCTGAATCCTCCAAACAGAAAAACAAGTTGTAACAATGTCCTGCAACAGGGTTTAAAGATGTCTGTCTCTTGCCCTCAAAACGCTTTCTCCTGCTTCAAAAATAGATTGTGTTATTTTAAAAGGGATATAGAGCACAATTCTATTTTTATGCATTTAAGAGCATGCTTTTGAGTGCCCCCCTTACCTCAATTAGTATACCCCCTCTTCCCTTGCTATATTCCAAATCATAAGTGTATGTGTACTTAGCTGCGTATACAGTATGTTAGAGAGTGTCAGGTACTCTTATAGACAAAAATATCATTGCAGATAGATACTTCACTGTCACAACCTACAATGATGATGGAGTATAGAGAATCCTAGTCCTCTTATCTCCTGTAGGTTTTAGACCTAAGTTTGGGTGGCTCCAGACCAATGGACAGTCTTTGGAGATGCAAGAGCATAAGTCCCAGCTTTTGGTAGTGTGCCTGGGAAACCTGGAAGGGAGTCAGAAACGATCTCCTCTACCAGCATATGCCCCTGGGTCAATAATACACCGGCACACAAAGTCTTGATGAAAATTATGAACCACTTTATTTGGAAAACAACATCTTTTAAACAGGCATACAACATTACCAGGAGGGGCTACCTTTAGCCAGCCCCTAACTGCCTCTGGCCAATCAGGCAGGGTCCCTATGTGGGAACCATGAGACTCTTCCCCAGGTCCACTCACTAGGCGGGGCCAACTAATTCATTTGGGCTCTGAATCTCCAGGGCAAAGCATACCTTGGTTCTCCTGTGCCCATGCTATGAAGGCTGAGAAGCCTCAGGCCATCCCATTGTTTCTGGGTGCCTGCCTGTCTGCTCTCCAGCTGTGAGCTTCCCATTGTTAGTACTCTGCTGGACACTTAGCTAATGGTATTAACAGGCCTTTGGGAACAAAGGAGGTTTGGCTGTATTCAACGGCTTCCCCTCTACAATATAATAACATACTAATAGAATAACATACATTCATATTTACAAATATAACACCCAATGTTTCACCCACATACAACCAATATATCCCATTAGATCCCTCACAGGATACTCATTACAGTGAGCCTAAACATGGGAGGTATGGGAATATGCTAAGGGATAAACTTATAATACTTTATCCCCTAGACCACAACATAACAATATATCCATAACAAGTGGGCCCCAAACCTTTTCTTCCACAGCATGAGCCATGAACTTTGTCCAAACACAATATGGCCACTGGCTGATTCATGACAAACATTCCCCAAGCGTGGCAGGGAACATCCAAGATTTTCCCAGCTACGCTGATAATCATGAATCTGCTGGTTTGGCCAGGCCCGCTGCATGCATAGGCAAGTTCATGTCGGTGTGCACACAGTCCCAAGGTGCAGAGTTAAGACCTCTCCCAGCTCTTGGCCTTGCTCCCACTGTATAGAGCAAATTGCTCTTCCCCTGCACCCCAACCCAAGTAGTCCAGGTTCCCACCTCTCTCTTCTTGGGCAGCAGCATGGAAGTCACTGGGGACACAGAGGGTTGCACCCATACACTCTTCTGAGGCAAAACAGTATTTTTGGGAGCCCAATAAAACAACCCCTGTCCCATAGCAACCCCTTTCCCTCCAGCCAGTCCCCACAGCTGGGCTGGGGTTTTTAAAACAGTCTCTGGGCCTATGGGACTACAAAGGTCAGCTCCTCTTGGCTTTCTTCCTCTGGTCCAGCTGTTTCCGTTGCAGCTTGGGGAACTACGCTGCTCCCACCCAAGCTGTGCTTACACTCCTCTGACTTGGCTGGGGGGCTATGCTGCTCCCATCCAGCTGAAGTGCCAGACTCCTCCATTGCCCGGGGTTGAGCAACTTTATCCCAGTCCTTTATGTTGAACTGGATCTTTGGAGTGGTGTCTTTTCCAGTGGGCTCCTGGACACTGGTTATCCAGGGTATCTCCCCACTTGGTACACCCTCTATCATGGTGCCACTCTGCACCCATAATGCTTTTGCCACTGCTGGCATGCTTGCTGCCCCGGCCTGGCTCTTTCTGCCCCTGGCACTCTCTTGCTGTGTGAGGTCAGGTTCCCTGTAGCCAGAAACCAATTCCTTTCCCTCCCCACAGTCTCTTAAATAGCCCTCCTGGGCTCTGTGCTTCACTAGCACCTCTGGGAACAACTCCCCTGGGGTGTCAGGGTACAGACAGTGGTTATCTGATGCAGGCTGGGGAATCTCATCATTCCCACCCAGCCTGGCCTCTAAGGCTCCCTTCCCACCATCCATCACATAATCATCCCGAGCCTCTGGATCCATTAGCAGTTCTGGCCAACACACTTTGCTTAGAACTTCTGAGGGCAGACTTAACTTATCTGGCCCTAGCTTGTGAGCAGTTCGCATTTCCTCTGGGATTAAGTCTCTTGGGGTCTCAGGGGGCAGACATGGATTATCTGACCCCACCCAGGGAACATTCCACTGGGTATCTGGCTCTTTGGGCTGGTGACTAGGCCCTGACACAGTCTCTATATTTTTTAAAGGAACGCATTCTCCATCACTATGTTCTCCCCAGACCCCTTGCACACAATCACTTCGGTACATACCATCTGTGTTGTAAAGATCTAGCGACCAGTCCTCTTGACTGGGTTGTTCCCCTCTTGATGGGCAAAATGTCTCCCCATAGATCTCGTCCCACAACTCAAAATACTCCTCCTCCAGCTGCAGTTCCTGCTCAATCAGGTGTACCATTAAATTAGCCTCCATGGACCATGGTTCCAGTCCCAGACCACGACAGCGTTCCACAAACAAGTTGTTGTGCCTTTTAATGGTTCCTATGCCCCCTTCAGGATCACCATACACAATGTCTTGGAGGCCAGAATCTATCTCCAAGCGGAAATCAAACTCCTCTCCAAGGCCACCAACCATTCTGGCGTGAAAAACGGGATTTTGGTTCTCCAAGGCAACGTCTTTTCTTACTAGTACTTCCAGCCAGCCAATTAGCTCATCGTCCTGCCACAGGTTTAGAATCGCCATCCATTTCTCTAGACGCAGTGTCTCTCTGTAGCCAAGTATTTGCTGAACTGGAGTTCTCGCTCCATTGCGCTCCTGCCAGATCCTCTGGCAATGCTGGTCTACTAAGTTGGACACCTCTTGTGTGGTCATCTTACTGGGGTATAAGTGCCTGGCTGCTTTTAACCGTCTTGTTGCTTCTTTGGTGATGTCCCTCTGTTCCATTGTTGGTCTTTCTGTGGAGTCTCTCACCAATGCCACCAATTGTCACAACCTACAATGATGATGGAGTATAGAGAATCCTAGTCCTCTTATCTCCTGTAGGTTTTAGACCTAAGTTTGGGAGGCTCCAGACCAATGGACAGTCTTTATAGATGCAAGAGCATAAGTCCCGGCTTTTGGTAGTGTGCCTGGGAAACCTGGAAGGGAGTCAGAAACGATCTACTCTACCAGCATATGCCCCTGGGTCAATAATACACCTGCACACAAAGTCTTGATGAAAATTATTAACCACTTTATTTGGAAAACAATATCTTTTAAACAGGCATACAACATTACCAGGAGGGGCTACCTTTAGTCAGCCCCTAACTGCCTCTGGCCAATCAGGCAGGGTCCCTACGTGGGAACCATGAGACTCCTCCCCAGGTCCACCCACTAGGTGGGGCCAACTAATTCATTTGGGCTCTGAATCTCCAGGGCAAAGCATACCTTGGTTCTCCTGTGCCCATGCTATGAAGGCTGAGAAGCCTCAGGCCATCCCATTGTTTCTGGGTGCCTGCCTGTCTGCTCTCCAGCTGTGAGCTCCCCATTGTTAGTACTCTGCTGGACACTTAGCTAATGGGATTAACAGGCCTTTGGGAACAAGGGAGGTTTGGCTGTATTCAACGGCTTCCCCTCTACAATATAATAACATACTAATAGAATAACATACATTCATATTTACAAATATAACACCCAATGTTTCACCCACATACAACCAATATATCCCATTAGATCCCTCACAGGATACTCATTACAGTGAGCCTAAACATGGGAGGTATGGGAATATGCTAAGGGATAAACTTATAATACTTTATCCCCTAGACCACAACATAACAATATATCCATAACAAGTGGGCCCCAAACCTTTTCTTTCACAGCATGAGCTATGAACTTTGTCCAAACACAATATGGCCACTGGCTGATTCATGACATTCACTACCTAAGCTCACCATGTACCATCATCTGCAGATTTCTACCAGACAAATATGACTCATACATCTATATTATCGTTCATTGGCTGACAAGGACAAGCCCCCAGATCACTTAACCATTTATATCAGGTTTTCTTCTGCTTTGGGAGCATCCTTTTAAAAAAAGAGAAAACACAGAGTGGTGCATTATCAAATATACTCTTTCAGATACAACAACAAACACTTTTAAGTGTCCCTTTAATGTATACATACTGAGCATCATTACACAATACAGTGTTTTAATTATCATTGTATGGCTACTCATTATTATACGGTGCATTGTGACCATTATCAGCATATACTCAGCACTCTTATACAGTGCCGCATGTTCTTTATCATCATATGGATACTCAGTAATATGCTTTAATTATCAGTGTATAGATTTTCATATGGATAGAAAGTATCATATATCTATATACTATAGATTGTTTTCATTATCCGTCTATAAAATACTCTATATAGCATATTCACTATCAGTGTAATATACTCTTTATATTTATATAATATATTATATATTATATGACTTACAGGCTACATGTGTGTATAGTTTCACTGAACAGGAAGTTAAAAGCTTCAGAAAACAACAGAGAAAATGGAAGATTTTAAGAAAATGGAAATTTAGGTAGAATTTAACTTAGAAAGTATTGCTTGCGTAGTTTTGAAATATGCATATGTGACAGATATCTTACCGACAATGACTGTCTACAAATAGAAGACAATGGGACATCTTCCCTTTTGTGGATAACAAACTGTTCTCCACCTGGGAATAGGTACAGAAACCACATATGGAAGACAGAAGGAAAAGAAGAGGGGGGCATAAAAAAGAGGCAGGACTGAGAGGAAGCCCTAGCGGCTTCTCAGACTACTCATGAAGAGACAGCTGACTCAGAAGAACCTCCTTCACAGCAAGAGTTGACCCTTACAAATCAAGTGAAAGAAGAAGAGCAAGATGTTCTCCAGGAGGTAGAGAATTTTGAGAGAGACCAGGTAAACAATGATATTCTATAGAATTTACAAAGGGAAGTGGTAGAAGTGAATTGAGAACTTGTGCAGGCATGAGAAAAGCCCCAAGGTGTATGCCTTGTAAAAAGATATCTTCCCTATTGCATTGTTAAAAAAGGAGAAGAAACTACAGAAAGATTGCTGGTGCTCAAGAGCTACAAGAAGAAAGTGGTCCACAGTCATCTCTCCGGGGACCACCTGAGGAAGATAAATGCTTAAACAGGGTAATGAAGATATGTCAGCTAACAATCCATATCCCCATCGTTAAGCTCCCTTGTTACCACTTCCTATTATAAACTGTTTGAAACGGTAGGGCTGGACTTTGTAGGTCCACTTGAGAAGACAACCTGAGGTCATCAGTATATCTTGGTTATACTGGACTATGTCACCCGCTATCCAGAAGCCATGCTGTTAAGGTCTGCTAACTCTAATAGCTGCTCCTTCTCTTCTCAAGAGTAGGATTACCAAAATAGATATTAACGATCACCACTTCCAAGCTCGTGAAAGATTTATGCAAATAGTTTGAACATTAAAAGGACTTCAGTACCTCAACCTCAGACTGATGGACTGGTGGAAAGGTTCAACACAACATTGAAAGAGATGATAGGAAAAGTGGTGGATAAAGACAAAATAACTTGGACTTATTACTGCCCTACTGTTTGCATTATGACAGATATGTCCAGTTCAGCTCTTGTATGGACATCATCCAGGGGAAATACTAGATATTTTGCAAGATATCTATATATTGTGATGCCCAGATTCTGAAATTTCAACCCGGCTACAGGGTAAAGTAAGCTTCTGGCAAATTGGCAGGGACCCTATAATATTATAGATGCCAAGGAGAGAAGTGAACTACAAGATAAAGCCTGACAAAGGCAAGCAGAAGTATTATGTGAATCTGCAATGGGAAAGAGGCTGAGGTAGCGGTAATATGCAATATTTATCCACTAAAAGGGATGCTACTTGAGGTACATATTTTTTTAAGAATTATCACCACAGCAGGGGGAAGAAGTATTGCAACTGAATCAACTCAATATAAATGTATGCTCTGTAAACCCGGGTCAGGCAAATCTAGTCTACCATGACATCATTACTAAACCTGGAGTAATTGTAAGAAACAGACCATACCATATAACAGAGGCAAAGAGTGACCTAAAAAGGACAGAAGTAGAAAAACATTCTTGACATATAGGTTATCAAAAAGTCCAATAGTGAATGATGTAGCCCAGTTGTCCCAGTCCCCAAACCTGATGGGACAACTTGCTTTTGCAGTGTTTTCCAAAAGCTGAATGAACTGTCTCAATTTGGTGCATATCCAATCCCAAGAGTGGGTGAATTGATCGACAGCTTGGGAACAGCAAGATTCATGTCATATTAAATCTGACTAAAGGATATTGGTAGGTTTCACTGACAAAGTGAGCAAGAAACGATATAGTGATTCATACCACAGATTGGAACTCTTATATGCCTAAAATTGAAAAGGTTTTAGAAACCCTGAGAAGAGCATATCTGACAGCCAACCAGGGTCATAGGAACTTGGTGGGATGAGGGGGACAAATCCCCCTAGATTATATAAAAACTCCTCTCCCACTCCCTTCCCAATACCTCCCTCTCCTGTAAGTGCCAGATTACTAATAGCAGCTCTTGTGAGATCACACAAGATAATCTTGCGAGATTGCATGATCTCTTGAGACCTAGCTATCAGAATGATCCAGACAGCCAGAGGCAGGAGGTAAGGGGGAGGTGCTGAGGATGGAGTGGTAGAGGTACAAGGGTGGGAGTGGGGAGGTGCTTGGGATGGAGTAGGGAAGGTGCTGGGGAGGGTATGGAGAGGTACTGCGAGGGAATGGGGGAGATGCTGGGGAGGGAGTATGGGGTATAGTGTGTGTGTGTATATATATATATATATATATATACTAGCTACTTGCCCGTCAAAAAATGACGGCAATAAGATTGTAAGGCAGGTAATGGCGTTTGGTTGCAACATTCATTCTGTTGGTGTTCCAAGATCCTTCAGCGCTCATTGCGAGCCTCGCGCTGAGCACGTTCGACTGTTGGTTGTTTGTCTGCTATGAGCAGCGTTGGCGGTCATTTTTTGTATGCTAATGAAATATATAATAAATGAATAAATGAATATACTTTACATATTTTGAAGTAATATATGCAGGAAGCATTGTGTTGAAGAGCTGACAATCTGTTTTGATGTTGCTGCAGCATACAATGTGTGTTTTCACTGTTGTGGAGGTGCTGTGTAAGTGTCAGCAATGTGTGCAGTGTGTAGTGTAAATAGTATGCGTGTGCAAGGAAAATCCATTAGGGTAGTTGTGTACTTCCACATTGTGTAAGTTAGTGCTGTAAAATGGTGGCTAATGTGTATGTGGTATGCGGCTTTTCGAGAAAATCTGTATGTTTTTCGTGGTGTTTTGCGTGTTTAGGGTCCTGTAGCCTCGTTTGCATTTTTTGCGGCGGCCATTTTTTCTCTCGCTTAGGGGATTCACTTTCAGAGGTCCTGGGTGCCCCCCCTTGCTGTGGGTAAGCTTTTAATGTGTTATGTGTCTTTAATGTTTTCATGTGCGCGGGTTTCGGGCGCTACCGTCGTATTTTTGCAGGCTCGTATTTGTGGATGCTAAGTCTGTAAATGTTGCGGCGTAAGTTTTGTCGTAGGGATGAGCGCCTATGGTGCTCATTAGCAGAGCAAGGAGCGCCTTGCCAGCAACTAGGGCCCTAAGCATTAGCAACAACTTTTGCCAACCCGCACTGCTGACAACTATATATGTGAGATATATATATATGTATAGATCAATATATATATATATATATATATATATATATATATATATATATATATATACTCTATCCCCCCCAGATGTTTTTGGTTTCCTACACCCTTGCAGTAGTGATGTTGCAAACATAAAATTTTCGGTTCGCGAACCGCGAACGCGAACCGCCGCAAATGTTTGCGAACCGGCGAACCCGGCGAACCGCCATAGACTTCAATGGGCAGGCGGATTTTAAAACCCACAGGGACTCTTGCTGGCCACAGTAGTGATGGAAAAGTTGTTTTAAGGGGACTAACACCTGGACTGTGGCATGCCGGAGGGGGATCAATGTCAAAACTCCCACGGAAAATTACATAGTTGATGCAGAGTCTGGTTTTAATCCATAAAGGGCATAAATACCCTAACACCCCCCTCCATCATCATCCTCCCCTGTATCTCTTTACCCCTCCCTCATCATCCTCCCCTGTGTCTCTTTCCCCCGTGCTCATCACCCTCCCCTGTGTCTCATCCCCCCTCCCTCACCTTCTTCCGACCTCCCTTATCATCCTCCCCTGTATCTCTTTACCCCCTCCCTCATCATCCTCCCCTGTGTCTCTTTCCCCCTCTATCATCATCCTACCCTGTGTCTCTTCCCCCCTCCCTCATCATCCCCCCCTGTGTCTCATTCCCCCTTCCTCATCACCCTCCCCTGTATCTCTTTACCCCTCCCTCATCATCCTCCCCTGTATCTCTTTACCCCCTCCCTCATCATCCTCCCCTGTGTCTCTTTGCCCCTTCCTCATCATCCTCCCCTGTGTCTCTTTCCCCCCTTCCTCATCACCCTCCCCTGTGTCTCATCCCCCCTCCCTCATCATCCTCCCACCTCCCTCATCATCCTCCCCTGTATCTCTTTACCCCCTCCCTCATCATCCTCCCCTGTGTCTCTTCCCCCCTTCCTCATCACCCTCCCCTGTATCTCTTTACCCCTACCTCATCATCCTCCCCTGTGTCTCTTTGCCCCCTTCCTCATCACCCTCCCCTGTGTCTCTTCCCCCCTCCCTCATCATCCTCCCACCTCCCTCATCATCCTCCCCTGTATCTCTTTACCCCCTCCCTCATCATCCTCCCCTGTGTCTCTTCCCCCCTCCCTTATCATCCTCCCCTGTGTCTCTTTTCCCCCTTCCTCATCACCCTCTCCTGTCTCAACCCCCCTCCTTCATCATCCTCCCACCTCCCTCATCATCCTCCCCTGTATCTCTTTACCCCCTCCCTCATCATCCTCCCCTGTGTCTGTTTCCCCCCTCCCTCATCATCCTCCCCTGTGTCTGTTTCCCCCCTCCCTCATCATCCTCCCCTGTGTCTCTTCCCCCCTCCCTCATCATCCTCCCCCCTCCCTTGATGATAAGGGGGGGAAGAGACACAGGGATACGTGTGAGGGGTGTTAGGGTAAGGGGTGTTAGGGATAAGGGTGAGGGGGTTAGGTGTTAGGGTGAGGGGTGTTAGGTCTAAGTGTGAGGGGTGTTAGGGTGAGCGGTGTTAGGGATAAGTGTAAGGGGTGTTAGGGTGAGGCATGTTAGGAATAAGTGTGAGAGGTGTTAGGGTTAGGGTGAGGGGTGTTAGGGTTAGGTGTTAGGGTGAGGGGTGTTAGGGATAAGTGTGAGGGTGTTAGGGTTAGGGTGAGGGGTGTTAGGGATAAGTGTGAGAGGTGTTAGGGTTAGGGTGAGGGGTGTTAGGGATAAGTGTGAGGGGTGTTAGGGTTAGGGTGAGGGGTGTTAGGGATAAGTGTGAGGGTGTTAGGGTTAGGGTGAGGGATGTTAGGGATAAGTGTGAGAGGTGTTAGGGTTAGGGTGAGGGGTGTTAGGGATAAGTGTGAGGGGTGTTAGGGTTAGGGTGAGGGGTGTTAGGGATAAGTGTGAGGGGTGTTAGGGTTAGGGTGAGGAGTGTTAGGGATAAGTGTGAGGGGTGTTAGGGTTAGGGTGAGGGGTGTTAGGTATAAGTGTGAGGGGTGTTAGGGTTAGGGTGAGGGGTGTTAGGGGTAAGTGTGAGGGGTGTTAGGGTTAAAGTGAGAGGTGTTAGGGATAAGTTTGAGGGGTGTTAGGGTTAGGGCGAGGGGTGTTAGGGATAAGTGTGAGGGGTGTTAGGGTGAGGGGTGAGGGGTGTTAGGGATAAGTGTGAGGGGTGTTAGGGTGAGGGGTGTTAGGGTTAGGTGTTAAGGTGAGGGGTGTTAGGGATAAGTGTGAGGGGTGTTAGGGTTAGGGTGAGGGGTGTTAGGGATAAGTGTGAGGGGTGTTAGGGTTAGGTGTTAGGTATAAGTGTGAGGGGTGTTAGGGTTAGGGGTGTTAGGGATAAGTGTGAGGGGTGTTAGGGTTAGGGTGAGGGGTGTTAGGGTTAGGTGTTAGGGTGAGGGGTGTTAGGGATAAGTGTGAGGGGTGTTAGGGTTAGGGTGAGGGGTGTTAGGGATAAGTGTGAGGGGTGTTAGGGTGAGGGGTGTTAGGGTTAGGTGTTAGGGTGAGGGGTGTTAGGGATAAGTGTGAGGGGTGTTAGGGGTAGGGTGAGGGGTGTTAGGGATAAGTGTGAGGGGTGTTAGGGTTAGGGTGAGGGGTGTCACGGTTAGGTGTTAGGGTGAGGGGTGTTAGGGATAAGTGTGAGGGTGTTAGGGTTAGGGTGAGGGGTGTTAGGGATAAGTGTGAGGGGTGTTAGGGTTAGGGTGAGGGGTGTTAGGGATAAGTGTGAGGGGTGTTAGGGTTAAGGTGAGGGGTGTTAGGGATAAGTGTGAAGGGTGTTAGGGTTAGGGTGAGGGGTGTTAGGGATAAGTGTGAGGGGTGTTAGGGTTAGGGTGAGGGGTGTTAGAGATAAGTCTGAGGGGTGTTAGGGTTAGGGTGAGGGGTGTTAGGGTTAGGTGTTAGGGTGAGGGGTGTTAGGGATAAGTGTGAGGGGGGTTAGGGTTAGGGTGAGGGGTGTTAGGGATAAGTGTAAGGGGTGTTAGGGTTAGGGTGAGAAGTGTTAGGGATAAGTGTGAGGGGTGTTAGGGTTAGGGTGAGGGGTTTTAGGGTTAGGTGTTAGGGTGAGGGGTGTTAGGGATAAGTGTGAGGGGTGTTAGGGTGAGGGGTGAGGGGTGTTAGGGATAAGTGTGAGGGCTATTAGGGTTAGGGTGAGGGGTGTTAGGGATAAGTGTGAGGGGTGTTAGGGTTAGGGTGAGGGGTGTTAGGGATAAGTGTGAGGGGTGTTAGGGTTAGGGTGAGGGGTGTTAGGGATAAGTGTGAGGGGTGTTAGGGTTAGGGTGAGGGGTGTTAGGTATAATTGTGAGGGGTGTTAGGGTTAGGGTGAGGGGTGTTAGGGGTAAGTGTGAGGGGTGTTAGGGTTAGGGTGAGAGGTGTTAGGGATAAGTGTGAGGGGTGTTAGGGTTAGGGTGAGGGGTGTTAGGGTTAGGTGTTAGGGTGAGGGGTGTTAGGGATAAGTGCGAGGGGTGTTAGGGTTAGGTGTTAGGTTGATGGGTGTTATGGATAAGTGTGAGGGGTGTTAGGGTTGGGTGCTAAGGTGAGGGGAGGATGATGATAAGGTGGGGAAGAGACACAGGGGTGTCCTTGCAGCAGAGATCAAAAGAGTCCTTCAGGACTGTATTGCACACTGTGTACAGTAGCCTAGCTATGGTTTTCCCTATTGATGCAGTATCACCTACACTCAGCCTCCTCTCAGTAAGACTGCAAGTTAGTTATGATTCCAAAATGGCTGCTGTCCATGAGGTAGATGGCTCTGGAAGGGAGTGTATGCTGCTGATTGGCTGGAATGTGTCTGCTGACTGTGACATGCAGGGTCAAAGTTTGCTCAATGATAAAGTGGGCGGGTCGAATATCGCATAAGTTCGCAGTTCACCGCGAACATGCTATGTTCGCCGGGAACAGTCCGCCGGCGAACTATTCGCGACATCTTTACCTTGCAGTTAACCCAGCCAAGTGTGCACTTGGATTGGCAGAACCAAAGTATTTGGGATACACAGTAGGAAGAGAACTGGGACTCAGTTAAAAAAAGTGGTTGCTATTTGAATTTGGCTAAGGACTTTGACGTAGGGTCAGGTGTGAGCATTTCTGGGAAAAGTCGGTAATATCAAACAATTATACTTCTTTTAGCCATAACCATAGCCTCTTTAATGGATCTAACAAAGCACAGGACACAGACACAGTGAAATGGAATCACAAGTCTGCAATGGCTTTTAAGGATCTAAAGATGGTGCTGTGTTAGGAACCACTATTAGTGGTCAAGCAGGAGTGTCTGGCAATAAATTGGGTGGTTTTAAAGTATTATCTACTTGGGAAGCCTTTCAAGCTCTTCACAGATCATGCCTCATTAAAGTGGACATCAAAATAGGGAAAAGAACAGCAGAGTGACTAGATGGTTCCTTTCATTAAAGCAATACAAATTAACAGTGGAACTTCCAGCTGGAAGGAAACACACTATCCAGGATCCTCTGCCTCCTGGCTCAAATAGTTTAACCCCATGTTGGTAAGCTGAGGGAGATGTGTGACTATGTAAGGCAAGCAATATACTGTACGTGAGCCCGAGACTGAGCAGATCTGTGTGTCCAGACTAGAACAGAAAGTGTTAATTGAATTGCAGCTCAATCAGTGATTGCACCTTAAACCAGACAGGAAGGAATTTAACAGGCTTAAGGCCAGAATGAGGCTGTATTTTTTATTTGTTAACCTGGAGCTTCTGGGAGGAAGACCGAAAATGTCTCAACCTACTGGAAGCAAGGACTGCTGAGAGAAAGATCTTGCTTCATAAATGGCTGCACCTGCATAAGCTGAGATAACCTGTAGACTGTATCTGGAGAAACGGGAAGCCATGAGAAACACAAATCCTTTAAAAAAGCTCCATCAGAAGAGATAGTATTATTCTACCCTAGGGAGAAACCTGATAATAGAAAAAAGGACATGCCAAAAGTGTGTTAAGGGTCCCTGGGGCGGTAGATGTGGAGAGAAGGTTGAGCCAATGCCCCACCTGTCTGCTTGTGAAGAATCATGCTAAAAGTGGCATCTGAAGAATACCTGAGAAAGAAGTATTTTGAAAGTGCTTTGTTTATAAATAACCGGTTTCTTTTACCTGAGAGAACCGAGAAAGTGATTCCAGGGCTAGTCGGGGAGCGTTCCTGCGGTCTAGTCAGCTAGTATTGTATACGCAGCATATATACTGTTGGGAAACAGTATATTTCACTGCCTTTCAGTGGTACATGTTGCGGTCACTGATAATACAGATGGTGATAGAACTTAGATTGTAAATGCTATCCGTGTCACTCATGCAACGAGGAGAACCAATTTAATTATAATCAGGGAAAGTACAGAAAAATAGGGGATAGATTGAGGGGGATAACATGAGTGATTAATGTCAGGAGAGTACTGAGAGAAATAAGGTCAGGGAAGTAGAGTGAAAAAGATAAGGTAGGTAGAAAGAAAAGATAAATAGGAAGATATAGTGGCAGAAGAAAAACTAATGGTTTCACGAGATACAAAATATATATGCCTCTAAAAGACATGCAGATGTCCCACTTGTCTCACTAGGAGAGCTCATCTTTTAAATTGTGTAATAGTGTCATTTTCCAGTTTAACCAATTGCATTTACAGGAAAGTAGACTGTAGAAAAATATGTTTTTTATTACTGCCTTCATAATTTTTCAGTTGTACTTTATACATGAATATCAATGAAAATCTCGGTTTTGGCAGCTTTGCTTTGCAGTGAAACAGGATTACATTTCCTTTAAAGCTGTGCGTCAATTTATTATTGACTAAATATACCAGACTAAATGCACTTGGTATAAAAGCAGACAGATAAAAATAAAAACATTTAACAGAGCTAAACTTTTTTGACAGGGCAGTTTGATAAATAATTTACGTTTATGTTTGTTAAGTATATAAAACAAACACTATTATTAGCTTTGTAAGATATGAGCATAAAAGTGTTTTTAGAGAAAATGTAATTTAGCAGCCTCAGCTTGTGCCATGAGGTCGCAGCCTCAGGAGGCATCCCTCAGCTGCTCTGTGGCGGGAGGTGAGTTGCCCGGCCCACTGGCTTAAGTGGGCATTGCCCTGCCTCACGGGCGTGCTTGGAAAAGCACTGGGGGGGGGGCCTGGGCTTCTCCTCCATTATGTTAATAAGAAGGTTAACTTTAATTATGTTAATTATGTTAAGTTATTGGATTCTGATAATTTGGTTGGCTAATAAAGCTGTGGTCCGTGTTACTCCCAACCTGGTGTCAGTCTTTATTTATTAAGCTAAATGGATCATGCTGGGGTCATGCACTTGCTGTTAGTTTCAACTAAGTTTAAACAGGTTTTACTTGATATTTTTACAAGCAAAATACAACTTTGGTCATGTTTAAAGCATGCTCTTTTAAATGCAAAAAACAATTATGTTCCATGTCCCTTTAAATGTCCTTTAACTGTATTGTCAGTAAACTTTTTAGTCTACTTTGCTGCTATTGCTTTATGACTATTTAATAGAGCAGCCAATAATAATTATACATTTAAGGGCATGTATATAGTCTGCATGTACACTGTAGATAGATGCGTAATGATAGTGCTTGTTAATCTAAGGGCAGTCAGTGAGTACTGATACCCATTGTATGAGATTAGGCGATGAAGTCATTACAGATGTCATTGTCTGAATGTACAAGCGCATTAGATGCATGAATTTCCGTAGAGATCTGTCTAAATATCCAGTTATTTGCTACTCTAATGCAGGGTATTTATCTGTCGCTTTCTTCCAAGCCAATTAGGCTTGAAGTGTGTCATTGGCAAGTATTGAAGGGAAAATAAAAAAATGTGTATATAAGTCACAAAAATTTTCCATTGAAATTAAAGGGACTCTTTAGGCAATTATTTTTGTTTTATGTAAAATCTATTTAGTAAATTGTATAATCTTCTTTTCAGTTGACATATAACTTTAACACTTCACTTACTTTTAAGAAGCACCTAGAGTAACTGATTCTCAGCTTCTCTAACATTACCATTTCTTTCTTTTTACTCTTATGAGAGCTGCCATCTTTCACAACTATGACATAAGACCATGTGCATAGGGGAGAGGTTTCACCCTGTTTATCTCTTTGCTGTGTATCTCTTTGCAACACATGAAAATGGTAGTGGGATGTCCAACTTCAGTGGGAGTACCATTAGGTAAGGGGGAGGCTCTATAATATGAGAAAAGGTCATTCTCAGAAGTAAGGGGAATTGTAATTGTAGAATTAATGTGTTAAAGGGATATGTAAGTGAGCTGGATTATGAGTGCATCTGACAATTAGTAGTGTATAGTGATGTCCCGAACAGTTCGCTGGAGAACTATTCGCGGCAATTTTCGCATGTTCGCGTCCGCCGCGAACGGCGAACACATTTGCTTTTCGGTTCGCCCCCTATACTTTATCATTGAGTGAACTTTGAACAACATTTATTTTATTTTATCATTTTTTGTGTGTAATCTATGCCTGCCTGCCAGCGTGTGTGTGTGACAGGCTAACACCTAACAGCTTATATTGTGCTTATTTTCACTACTCATACCTGGTGGTGTAACATACATTGAAAACAACCATTTTTTTCCTGTAATCTAATTTCAGTTGCCTGCCAGTGTCAGGCTCACAGCTTATATTGTGCTCAGTGACATAAAACTACACTTTTTTGACTGTAATAGATTGAATAGCAATTGCCTGCCTACAGGCGTGTGTGTGAAGCCTATTGCATCTACTCTGCCAACTTTTGCCAGTGCACAGTGACATTCATATCTGGTGGCACCTTAGATTGCATTCGCAGTGCCCCAAATTTGAAGTGGGAGGACCGACCAAGCATCTTTTTCCATCTCCCGCTTCCAAAAATCCATGCCATATACACTTCCCCTGATAGTGGACGTAACAGGGATTAAACCGATAGGAATAGTACTACTTAACAGTACACACCTTATAATAACGCAGACAGAGGCAACGCGTATAATCTTCCATCACTATTGTGGCCAGAAAGAGTCCCTGTGGGTTTTGAAATTCGCCTGCCCTTTGAAGTCTATGGCGGTTCGCCGGGTTCGCTCGATGGCGAACATTTGATGGAAGTTCGGGTCCGCTGTTCGCGAACCGAAAATTTGATGTTCGCGACATCACTAGTAGTGTATGAAAAAAAATATTGCATGAGAAAATACCAAAATAAGCATTTAAACACTTACATTGAAGTTAGCAAAATATATTTTAATTTCTATCAGTTGAAACTTAGGGTTAACACCCTCCAAAACCAGGCTAAACTGGTATACAATTTGAAAAAATTGTTTTGGCCAATCAGGAGGAAGTAAAGACTGAAACGTTTGTATCATAATCTGGCAGTTGCTCTCTGTTTTTTTTTTTCTCTCTGCCTGTCTCCTTATGGGTAATTTCAGCTGTGTAATCGATTGAAGATCAGTTGCCTGCCTACAGGCGTGTGTGTGAGGACTATTGCATCTACTCTGCCAACTTTTGCCAGTGCACAGTGACACTCATATCTAGTGCAACCATGGTGTACAGTGAAATAAAAGAACCCTTTTTTGACTGTAATCGATTGAATATCAGTTGCCTGCCTACAGGCGTGTGTGTGAGGCCTACATCGCCTACTCTGCCAACTTTTGCCAGTGCACAGTGACACTCATATCTGGTGGCACCTTAGATTGCATGCGCAGTGCCCCAAATTTGAAGTGGGACGACCGACCAAGCATCTTTTTCCATCTCCCGCTTCCAAAAATCCATGCCATATACACGTCCCCTGATAGTGGACTTAACAGGGATTACACCGATAGGAATAGTACTACTTAACAGTACACACCTTATAATATTGCAGACAGAGGCAACGCAGAGAGAGGAGTCTGAAGAAGAGGAGTCAGAGGAGGAAGGTGGCTTTGAGGAGGTGGAAGACCAAACACAGCAGGCGTCCCAGGGGGCTTGTTGTCACCTTTCGGGGACCCTTGGTGGCTGGGTGGAGGAAGAGACCTTCAATGACATCAGTGAGGACAAGGAACGGGACATGGCAAGCTTGGTATCCAACCTTGTGCAAATGGGGAGTTTGCGGTTGTGCAAAGGGACTGTTTGCGGTTGTTTGCGGTGCATTAAACGGGGAGATTGGTCTGTTACTGTGAAGCGGGTGTAACCCTTACACTACCTGATCGATACAACATCATACCTGATGTTTTAAAGCATGTTATTCCAAACAATTTAGGAATGTTAGGTGATTTATGCCCTTTATGGCTTAAACCCAGACTCTGCATTAACTATGTAATTTTCCGTGGGAGTTTTGCCATGGATCCCCCTCCGGCATGCCACAGTCCCGGTGTTAGTCCCCTTGAAACAACTTTCCCATCACTATTGTGGCCAGAAAGAGTCCCTGTGGGTCTTGAAATTCGCCTGCCCTTTGAAGTCTATGGCGGTTCGCTAATGTTCGTCCGTTCGCGAACATTTGATGGAAGTCGCGTCCGTGGTTCGCGAACCAAAAATTTGATGTTCGCGACATCACTAATCAGTATCTAGAATATTCATTTGTACCATATATACTCGAGTATAAGCCGACCCGAGTATAAGCCGAGGCACCTATTTTACCACAAAATTCTGGGTAAAATGAGTGACTCGAGTATAAGCTGAGGGTGGGAAATGTGCTGCCCCCTGTGTCCCTCTTGTGCCCTCTGTGTCCCCCTCTTGTGTGCTGTTTTCTTGTGTCCCCCTCTCTCTCCCCTCTCCCTTCCCTGTGTCTCTTCCCCCCTCCCCCTTCCCTGTGTCTCTCCCCCCCTCCTCATTCTCATCCTCCCTCCTCATCCCCACTCCTCATCCTCAACCTCCCTCCTCATGCTCCGTCCTCATCCTCAACCTCCCTCCTCATCCTCAACCTCCCTCCTCAACCCCCCACCCTCATCCCCATCCCCCATCCTCAACCCCCTCCTCAACCTCCTCCTCAACCTCAACCCCCTCCTCATCCTCAACCCCCTTCTCAACCTCCCTCCTCAACCTCCCTCATCATCCTCAACCTCAACCTCCCTCCTCAACCCCCTCCTCAACCTCAACCCCCTCCCCAACCTCCCTCCTCATCCTCCCTCCTCATCCTCAACCCCCTCCTCAACCTCAACCCCCCTCCTCAACCTCCCTCCTCATCCTCCCTCCTCATCCTCAACCCCCTCCTCAACTTCCCTCCTCAACCTCATCCCCCCATCCTCAACCCCCCTCCTCATCCTCAACCTCCCTCCTCAACCTCCCTCCTCAACCCCCCTCCTCAACCTCAACCCCCCATCCTCAACCCCCTCCTCAACCTCCCTCCTCAACCTCAACCCCCCATCCTCAACCCCCTCCTCAACCTCCCTCCTCAACCTCAACCTCCTCAACCTCAACCTCCCTCCTCATCCTCCCTCCTCAACCTCAACCTACTCAACCTCAAACCCCCTCCTCAACCTCCCTCCTCATCCTCCCTCCTCATCCTCAACCCCCTCCTCAACCTCCCTCCTCAACCTAAACCTCCCTCCTCAACCCCCTCCTCAACCTCCCTCCATAACCCCAATCTCAACCCCCCTCCTCAACCTCCCTCCTCATCCTCCCTCCTCATCCTCAACCCCCTCCTCAACCTCCCTCCTCAACCTCCCTCCTCAACCTCCCTCCTCATCCTCAACCCCCCTCCTCATCCTCAACCCCCCTCCTCAATCTCCCTCCTCAACCTCCCTCCTCAACCTCAACCCCCCTCCTCAACCTCCCTCCTCATCCTCACCCCCACCACCCGGTATATGCTAATGACGTGACATCACATGAGCGCCACGTCAAGACGCTGGAAGGAGTGGAGGCCGGAGCAGAAGCTTCAGATGCAGGTAAGTGAGGGGAAAGGGAGGGGGGTATTTAGAGGGGTAGAGTGAGTGGGGGGTTTAGAATGAGGAGGGGCGTTGAGGATGAGGAGGGGGGAGGGAAAGAAACACGGGGGGTAGAGAGACACGGGGGGGTAGAGAGACACGGCGGGGTTAGAGAGACACGGGGGGGGTTAGAGAGACACTAGTGATTAGAGAGACACGGGAGGGAGAGAGACTCAAGAATAAGCCGAGGGGGCCCTTTTCAGCCTTAAAAAAAGGGCTGAAAAACTTGGCTTATACTCGAGTGTATACGGTAAGTATATTCAACTTTTCAATATAATACATATTTTTCAACTAATCAGTAGCTGTTTATTAGGAAACATTTTTTAACCCAGCTCCCGTTAATTACATTGAGAATGCTAAAATTAAGTAATCACTATTTTAATTGTCAAACTGTGATTTGTCGTCATGATTGCCAGCCTCACAAAGCGAGGCGAGCCATTTGTGGCCCAGAGGGCTGCAACTGCAAGCCTCGCAAAGCGAGACAATCCATTGAGGCATTGAAAACATGAACTGGCAGGGGATAAAAACATAGGGCCACATTCAATTGAGCAATTGTAAGTTACTGGAGCCTGTAATGGAGCCTGTAAACTAATTTGCAATTCAATTGGCATCTTTTTACGAGACGCAAATGGTCTACGGTTTTGAAATCCCTGCGGCTGTTACAACCGGAGCTTAAGCCTTTGATCTTTCACGTCCGCAAAAGTTACTATCCCTAAAATCGCAAACCGATATTCAATTGCTACAATTCAGGAATCCCGCAATTGCTCCGTAATTGTAGCAAAGTTCAAGCCTGCAGCAAGCCCGCAGACATACGTCCTCTATACCGTGAGTTGCAGCCTTACAATGGAATAAGGGCACATATTATTTGAACTTGGCTTATTTGTTCGCCCATATTGGGGTGACTTATTATTATCAATATTATTATTATTATTATTTATTCTCAATGTGCTACTTAGCTATACAGGGGATAAGTACAATTCAAAAACAATTTTAACACATTGGAAAATAATGGAGAGCACTGTTTTTACAACATTTTCAAAAAGTATTTGTCTCTGCTTTAGTAAGTGATTTTTAGACAGTTATGGTTTTGCTGATTCCATAAAGAAAAAAAAAAAGTATTGCATAGTAATTTTAGGATGCTAATCTTTCAAAGAAAGTTAAAAAAAGAGGGGACACCTATACTTACATAAAAGATGCAAGAAAACATAAAGCTCACTCACTCTATCTCCAGATTTACTAACCTATGCATGGTCTGTGTTGTAGTTAGCCGATACGGACAACAGCAAATGTCCCCATAGGAAACAATGACTGCAACCTTCAGTGATCAGCTTCACAGCCCCTGGATCATAGTGAATCAATACATAGAAAATAGTGGTCCTTTGTCTCATTATATTTGGACTGTTGAAAAAGTTGTTATAATCTCTCTAAATGTAATTGAAATATTTATGGGTAAAATACTTTTTTGTTCACGAACATGTAAAATATTCATTGCAGGAACCTGTCAAAAGAAATAAATGGTATCCCATCAAAGGCTGGTATTTATTACACTAATATCATCAGTTCTGTTTAATTATTTACTCCCCTGAATAGACATTTGATATTATGGGTAACGATTCTGAAATTTATATCACACAGAGGGCACCAGTCAGGAGCTGCACTGAGAGAGCTACAACTCCAAAAACATGAGGTAGAGGCAGTGTCCTAAATATAAAACCAGGGCAAGGATACAGCATTTTTTACAGCAGGGAGGAAAATGAGGATCTGTGATCATTATTATTGAAGGAAGGTGTGGCGATAGCCATAATGGGGGAGAAGCCTGTAATAAAATACTGTGGTACCTGTTTCATTTTCTTCCCCAAAGGAGCCTTTTCTTGTTTCCTTAAGGGAATACCTTTCCTGGGACAGCAAAATATGGAAAAGACACCCATGAACTTTGTTGTTTCCTGCCCAGGACTTCACCTGTGATAACCATGGTTTGCTGTTTGGACTGTCTAGGATGTAGAAACCCTCATACCCAGTGAATATCCCTCATGTGTGAGTGTTTTGGGCATTGTTGGGTTAACCCCTTGTTATACTGATTATAAACTTATGAAACCCTCATGATATTGATTGTTATTTTTATATTTAATACTGTGCACAGCCTGATTTAGGAGTGCACTCCACTCACCTAAATTGAAGCATCACTCGACTTGAGAAGCAAACAAGACAGAAACACACATTTTAGCACTATGTACCCACCCAGATACTCACTCAGGCCAACACTGAATTCATATAGTTTGATTGAAATATTGTTTGCAATGACAGGCCTAAGCACCCATTGTGAAACTAACACAATAGGACATTAAACACTGAAGACCTCTTGTGGAATGGCTACATTAACTGGCCTTCCTATCTTAATTGCATTACCTTTTGTTACTCTGCTCCCAGTCTAAATTAATTTTGTACTACATATAAGTTTTGTGTGTGTTTCGATAAAGTGGATTACCACTTTTGAAAATATAGAAGTGTGTCAGCTGCATTTCTGATGAGTGGAAAAGAGCTTTTTATTCACTTGCTCCAGTTCAGCTACTAGGGAATCCAGCATCTACACTCCAGAACTGCTGTGCTCTCCACCAATCCTGATGAAAGCCTCCTTCCAGGGGAACCTAAGATTTATAAAATATAAAGGTCAAGAGCAAGGTCATGTAAATTTGTATTCTCTGGATTCATGGTCTGAATTTGCTCAAGTAGATATGAGACATATGGTGCAGATAATCAAGCAGATGCTCTCCACTAGCTGCTTCTTGGATACAGGCCCAACTTGTCCTTTCAAATGTTGTAGTGATCTGGTTGTCTCAGCATTCACAAAAAAATAGTAAACTGTTTACTGTACAATGACATCTTGCCTGAGCAACTAAAGAAAGCATTTGTTGGACCACTTTAAAAAAACAAAGCAAAAAAAACAACACTTTCAGATTCAGGCTTCATGGCAAACTATAGGCGTGTTTCAAGTCTTCCCTTTTTAGGAAAATTAAGTTACAGTTGGAAAACCAGCACTTCTATGATCCATCAAGATCTAACAGAAACAGCCCTGTGTTATGCTTTAATTATCTGATAGCAAGAGAAAGAGGTATTAGTTCAATCACAATTCCCCTTGACCTCTCTGCAGCATTTGACACATTGGACCATGGAATATTAATAGAGTGGCTGAAGAACTATTGTAGACTGTGTGCCACTGTCCTCTGCTGTTTTGCATTTTCTCACTGGCTTACTCTGCTAAACCCATGAATATTTATGATGAGATCTAGAAAGCTTTATTGTATCTCCTATGATGTTTGCTCTAAACATGCTACCACTATGAGAGATCACAAGAAAACATGGACTCAACTACCACTGTTCTTCTACCCAGATGCAGAACATCTAACCATTGCTGCTAATAGATGTTTAGAAGAGCTCCATGATTGGATGAGTAGGAACTGACTGAGGCTGAACCCAAAGAAGACCCTTCAGCTTAGGAACTTTTAGCTGTTAGAATCTGAACAAGGATTATAAAGCACTTAATATCATCAGTAAATATCCCTACTTTGGTTCATGCCTTTACATTGTAAAAACTGTATAACTGCCTTTATCTATAACTGGCAATTAAAGAGCTACATAGTTTACAGTTGGTAAAGAATGCTACAGTGAGATTATTAACAAACCTACTGTCATGCCCAGGACCATGTGGGCTCTTTGAGGAAACCTGGTATCTGAATCATGGATATTCATAATCCCAGTCAGTGGACTTACTAAGACATAGTACATGATGGTGCTATGTGTAATGTATGTAGGCCTCAATAATTAATGTTGGGGGTCACTAAATTATATGTATTATACAGAGAAGTATGTGTATGTGGCCTTATGGATACAAAGGGGATACACAGGTATGTTTGGTGTCCACATGCTGCATTTTCCTCAGAGAGTTTAGTGAGGTGTATTGCCAGGGTCTCTGGTCAGAGGGGTCATCAGTTGCGAGGTGCTTGGTCATAGGGAAATCCAGTACAGTATGGAAAAAGGCCTCCATATTGTCATGTTTCTGTCATAAATGTATCTAGCCTTGTCTTTTGTTTACCTTTTCCTACTAGCATGGGTCAGTCCCTAAATGTATAGATCAGAAGAAGTAAGGTGATAAACAAGAAGACAAGTAAGGTGATAAACAAGAAGGCCGCTAACAACCCTGACCTCAAGGTAATTTGAAGATATGGGGAGATTAATTAATCTTGTGTGATTGGTTTCTGTAGGATTTAAATATGTTGCATTGTTGCCAAGTAATGTTCAGTGCCTCTACACAATTTGTCCTGTTTCTGCATGACTAATGTTTTGATCTGAAATGCAGGGTGCCGAGAAGAAAGTCACGGCCTACAGATTGTCCCTATAAGCTACAGTAGGATAATTAGGGGTATACTGAGCCCTTTAAATCTGGGTCAAGACACCTATCTTATTCCTGCCACATAGCAGCGGCCCTCCATGCCATACGCTGGCTCAGGCCAGTTAACCTCTGCTGACCAACTGGAGGGATTGAGCTCTGTGGCTCATATAAACAAGTTGACTTGTCACAATGCATATATACACACACAAACACAAGAAACTGTTCAGAAAATATTTATGGTATTAATAACATGTGGCTAGACTTACGGGCAGTATACTTTTGCTACAAACAAATTATGAACTATATTTTCTATGTTCTCTATTTTATCAGTTGCTGAAAATTATAATTTTTTATTGATTTTGAGGGAAATAGTGTAAAATACTTTAGTACAGATGCATATGTAAAGAACATATGTAAATAATTCTCCAAAAGTACCTTCTCTGTGATGCAGAATTAAATGGGGGCTGGAAAAGGAGACTGGGTATATTCAAATAGATACAGGCACAGAAAATATCACAACAATAAACAACAATTCATCTTACAGACAAGAGCAAGGTTGTTTTTTGTTACTAACCTGATCTGAGAAGGTAGGATCCTAGCTTGCCATTAAGGGGTTGCCATATTGGGGAGAAACTGGAACATGCTTTGTTTTTAAGGAAAGCTAGTCAGTGAGATCTTTCAGGACCTGAGATAGGGGGACAGCTTAAGTGCAGCTCAGTAGCAGGCAGGATGTTAGAGGCAGAGGTAGGATAACAAATTGATAACTTCTTGAAGTGAGTGTGCATAGAAAAATGCAGTGGTACAGATACTGTGAACGTGCCAATGAACATCCATGTTCTGTTTTACTATATTGCAACACTCTGCAAGCCTGCTACTTTACACCCACCTCACTCAAATTAAATGTTTACAAGGCCAGGCTAGAGCAGACAGGAGATATGTGTAAAAAATAAATAAACTGAGAGGCGCCACTCTCAATTATGCACCCCTAGGAAACTGCCTTGTCTTCCTAGTTAAAAACCCGGATAATTCATTTTCAGTGTTTTGTCTCATTCTCCTCTCTTCTATTGTGTCATAAGTTGTTGCATTGTGTACTTATGGAGAGACATTCAGCCTCATTCAATTGCATCGCTTTTGCTATCCGAGGTCGCAAGTGGAAATCGCAGGCAATGTTGCTATTCAATTGCTTCCATTTTGCGACCTCGGATCAGGTTGCAAGTGACGGACCTGCAACTCGGGGCTTATACCACTCTGAAGCCTCTGATCTGTCACTTTCGCAGCCCAGAAATCGCAAATCCCTATTCAATTGCCCGATCCCTCCCACTCTGAAAAAGTATCCCCGCTCGCAAAGCGCATATGCAGAACGAAGTCCTGCGTGTGCTCAGTAGGCCCTGCAAGGGCTTTACAAGCCCTTACGCATGGTCCCGATAAGTCCCCAGTGCACCTAACACCCCCCACACTCCTACATGAGACCCCAATGATGCAGGGGCCCCGATCGAGACCCCCACAGGGTGCCCACATTAAACCTTTGCAGTGGGGGTCACGATCAGGACCCCCACTACATTTAAAATGTTTAAATTCCCGGCTGCGGGTCCTTAAAGGGCCCGCGGCACACAAATAGTTAAGGCCGGCAGAGGGGGGTGGTACTGTAAGTTCCCCCACCGGCACCTAAAATAAGCCCCCCCAAATGCTGGGGATCCCCATCAGGACACCCCGGAGGGTCCCCCACTGCATTTAAAATGAAAATTTTCCTACTTGTAGGTCCTTAAAGGACTGTAAAGGTCCTTAATGGACACGCACTAAATACAAATTAAAGCTATCACTCATGGGGCTCTATACAGAGCCCCATGAGTCCTTAATTGACCTTGTCACTCATGGGGCTGGGCCCTTGAAAAAAATCTGTTGCTCTAAAAAAAACAACGGCGCTGCTCCCTGGAGGAGCTCCCTGACGCTAATGAGGCTCCTATTGCTTCTTAAAAAAATGGCAATGCCGCCTTCTGATTATCTGAAAATGTTGTCGATCAAATTTCAGCAAATCAGAGCGCCCCACGAGTGATAGGGTTAATTTTTATTGAGAGTGGATCCTTTAAGGACCTTTATGGTCCTATAAGGACTCGCGGCGGGAATTTAAACATTATAAATGCAGTGGGGGTCCCGATCGTAACCCCACTGCAAGGGTTAATGTGGGGACCCTCCGGGGATCCCGATGGGGACCCCCAGTATTTGGGGGGTTAATTTTAGGTGCCAGTGGGGGTACTTGCAGTACCCCTGGTGCCGGCCTTAGCTATTAGTGTGCTGCGGGCCCTTTAAGGGCTCACGGCAGGGAATTTAAACTTTTTAAATGCAGTGGGGGTCCTGATCGGGACCCTCACTGCAAGGGTTAATGTGGGGACATTGCAAGGGGTTCATGTAGGGACACTGCAGAGATCCGATTGGGACCCCTGCATCATTGGGGATAATGTGGGGACCCTGCAGGAGTCCGATCTGGACCCATGCAGCAGAGTTAACATATTGGAAGGCTGCGAGAGCACTCGCAGCTTTAAGTACCGTCAATCATGACGGTCTCCACTCCTATCGCAAGCCCAGCTCTGCTTACGTCGGAAACATTGGTTTCTGATTTTGTATGTCGGGCAGCATGACTCGGCCTTGGCAAATTGAATAGCCTTGGAAACAGAGGGGAAACGCAGCTCGCAGCTCACTCGGAGACATGCGGCCATCTGTGAGTGAGCTGCGAGCTGTCAATTGAATGAGGCTGATAATCAATGGGGTATTTCAGCCTAGACAAACTGGGTCTAGTCTTAGGGCAGGACAGTATTGTAAGGATAGCTGTCCCATTCTGTATACTGTGGATAAACACAAATACACATTGACCTTTGATTTCACATACAGTATATGTATATAGTAATCTTATTAGTGCACTATAGTAAGAGGAAATGAATTGTATGCGATACAGGGTCAACTATCCATCCATGCACAGAGTTCCCTTCCACTCCTCACTGGCTGGAGCAGACAGCAGAATTTTGGGAGCCTTTTATAACATCAGACAGCCTCAAACCAAACATGGAAATCCCAGCATCCAGGAAAACATCATAGTTCTGCTACCTGTGTCTAAACTAGATCTTTTTATTGAACGAAGTACAGCATAATTGTAGGAAAAATACAATGACAACTAAACACATTAACACAAAGTAATTAAATAGTGGTGCCATTAAACACAATTATTTGATAACATAATTAAAATCACTAGAGCAGAAAGCCATGTTAACCTAATTATTCAGAGCTGTTGCATAATATGTGAATGGTTAGTAAGCAGGTTGTTTAGATCTATTCATGGGAGGCATTCAATGATAAACTGTCACATTTAAAACATTGTGTCAGTTCCACAAAGGATCCCTTAGATTTGCCTGTGTAAACAGTAATTTGATTACACCTCCATAGATCAGGTCCCACAGTATATCTTGAGTACTTACTTCTGCCAAATGCACTGCCTCCCTTCTACTGCTGGGGAGCACGGTCATCCTCCATGCCTCTTCACATGAAACCCTGGGCAGTGATAGTGTGAACTACTCTTATGTGTCTTTTGTCCAGGTCCTGCAGGAACAACTGGAGGTAAGCTGACTGCAAGGTAGCTTTTTGAAGGCTATCTATTCAATTTGCTTGAATGCAAGGGACACCTCTGGGCGATTAAACGCCAGGCTTCATAGTGTCCTTAATGTCCTACATTAACTGTCTGTATTGGTCCTAAAACACTACGATGATCACAACAGAATGTTCACATTAAACTTCCACTATATTTTAAGTAGCTCTAAGACTCATCTAGGCACAGAAGATGATATCAATATAACTATTTTCCAGTTTCATTTCTTGCTCTGTTCCACTATATAATCCCCCAGGATTTATCCCAATGTTTCCAGGAATTCCTGCTTATTTTTCCTGGGGACCACCAGTCCCGCGCACAGCTACTTGCCAGGGATTCTGTTATACTGCTGAGAGATCATGGAGCACAGCCTAGCTTCTTTTGAGGGCATAGGTTCCATCTTTTCTAAGCTCCTGGTGCTGGTTTAACCTACCTCAGTCCTAGGTTCAGAAGGTGTAGATCCCTGTGCTGCCACAAAGTTTGTCAAGACACAGGGTGAACTCCATCCGTGCACAGGGTCCTTTTCTACACCACACCTGCTGGAGCAGACAGCAGAATGTTGGTAGCCTTTTATCAGGTCAGTAAGCCACAAACAGAGAATGGAAATCCCAGAGCTCAGGAAAAGAACATAGTTCTGCCAGCTATGTCTTAACCAGAAGATATCTTTACTGAACAGGGTACAGCATATTTATAGGAAAAATACAATGATAATTAAATACATTAACAAAAAGTAATGGTGCAATTAAACACAATAGCGGTGACATTAAACACAATTACTTGGTAAGGTAATTAAGATTATTAGATGATATGGTAAGATATAAAAGACAAAAATGGTTGTGATTTAACAGAAGCAGATTAGATAAAGAAGAGGTGGCAGGAATGCATATTATTATAATTATTATTGTTTATTTGTAATGCCCCAACATATTATGTGGCGCTATACATGCATTGTGATCAAGGCAAAACAATATTAACACATGAGCTCAGAATCCAGTGTCCATAGAGAAAGGACCTTAACAGCATTGAAAACCTCAATAGTTTGTCCAATGAGCAGAAGTCAGACATGTTAGAGAATGGAGTGAGATGGGCCGTATGAAGTATTGCTGATAACAAGACTGCAGGAGTTGATAGAATCCCAGATGAAGTATTCAAAATCTAGAAGATGATCCTGTGAAAGTGTAGCTTACATTATGCCAACAAATATGGAAATCTCAACAATAGCCAGTAGACTGGAAAAGGTCAGTCTATTTTCCAATCCCAAAAAAGGCAGTGCCAAAGAATGCTCCAATTAGCGATCAATTTCACACATCTCACATTCCAGCAAGGTAATGCTTAAGATCCTGTAAGCCTCCAACAATATATGGAAAAGAACGACCAGATGTGCAAGCCAGGATTCACAGAGGCACAAGACATCAACTTCCAAATATCCACTAAATAATAAAGATAGCAAGAGAGTTCCATAAAACATTTACCTCTGATTCATAGTTCTTAAAGGTATGGGAATACCAGACCATCTAATCCGCCTCCTGAAGAGTCTGTATGTTGACCAAGAAGCCACGGTCAAAACCGAACATGGAACAACAAAGAGTGCAAAAGCTGGCCTGGTGCTCAACAATAAAAAGACGAAGATTGTGGCAAACAGCAATGTCATTTCCTGGCAAATAGTTGCAGAAGAAGCGGAGGAAGTAGCAGATTTTATTTTTCTGGTTCTGATATCTTTTCAAGTGGTGACAGTCATGAAATTATAAGATGCTTGCTTCTGGCTAGGGAAGCTATGGCAAGTCTAAATTAGCTATTACAAAGTAAAGATATATTATTATCAACAAAGGTCTGCATAGTTAAAACTTTGCTATTCCCAATAGTTACATACAGATATGAGAACTGGACCATAAAGAAGGCTGAGCACCATAGAATTGACTTCTTTGAATTGTGGTGTTTAAGAAAACTGCTTAGAGTTTCTTGGACTACAAGAAGACCCAATCAATCCATACTACAGGCAATCAAAACAAACTGTTTTGGAAGGTATGATAATGAGGTTAAAGCTCAAATATTTTGGCCATAAGATGCTGGGAAAATTGATGGCACAAGAAGATGGGCACAGCAGAGGTATAGATAGATAGATGTGGTCATTGAAGCACTAAACATGAACTTGATGGAGCTTAGAGAGGTAGCGGCTAATAGATGTGCCTGGCGTGCTGCTGTCCAAATGGTCACAGAGAGTCGAACACTACTGAAATATTAAACAAAAACAAGATAGAAAGGCCAAGTTAACCTAATTGCCTAATTAAAATGTTACTCTTAGTAAGATGGTTAATTATATCTCTCCACAGGAGGCCTTCAGTGATAAACTGTCCCATTTAAAACATATATGTAATTTGATCGGAATATGTTGGCGTGTTACAAATAAACAATAATAATAATAATAATAATAATAATAATAATACATTTGAAAATAATAATTTGATTACACTTATGGATTAAGGATGCGCTAGTTCTTTAGTGGAACACCATATTAAATCGGTGCATAAATAAACATATTTTTTATACTTATCTTTTAAACACATGATGAATACTATTTAAAATATATGCATTGTATTACAATGTATACACCCAACACAAAAATTGTTCACTTTATATTAACAACCTCCTGCAACAATAAATATATTAATTAAATATTACTATCTATATATGTTTCTCAACCTTCTAATGGGAATGCCTTTTTACTAGTAATGTCGCGAACATCAAATTTTCGGTTCGCGAACAGCGGACCCGAACTTCCATCAAATGTTCGCGAACGAGCGAACCCGACGAACCGCCATAGACTTCAATGGGCAGGCGAATTTCAAGACCCACAGGGACTCTTTCTGGCCACAATAGTGATGGGAAAGTTGTTTCAAGGGGACTAACACCTGGACTGTGGCATGCCGGAGGGGGATCCATGGCAAAACTCCCACGGAAAATTACATAGTTGATGCAGAGTCTGGTTTTAAGCCATAAAGGGCATAAATCACCTAACATTCCTAAATTGTTTTGAAAAACGTGCTTTAAAACATCAGGTATGATGTTGTATCGATCAGGTAGTGTAAGGGTTACACCCGCTTCACAGTAACAGACCAATCTCCCTGTTTAATGCACCGCAAACAACCGCAAACAGTCCCTTTGCACAACCGCAAACTCCCCATTTGCACAAGGTTGGATACCAAGCTAGCCATGTCCCGTTCCTTGTCCTCACTGATGTCATTGAAGGTCTCTTCCTCCACCCAGCCACCAAGGGTCGCCGAAAGGTGACAACAAGCCCCCTGGGACGCCTGCTGTGTTTGGTCTTCCACCTCCTCAAAGCCGCCTTCCTCCCCGGACTCCTCTTCTTCAGACTCCCAGAGTCTGGGGGCTTCCACTGCCCAGCATGGAAGATTATACAAAGGTCAGAGTCTGGGGGCTTCCACTGCACAGCATGGAAGATTATACACAGGTCAGAGTCTGGGGCTTCCGCTGCACAGCATGGAAGATTATACGTGTTGCCTCTGTCTGCGTTATTATAAGGTGTGTACTGTTAAGTAGTACTATTCCTATCGGTTTAATCCCTGTTAAGTCCACTATCAGGGGACGTGTATATGGCATGGATTTTTGGAAGCGGGAGATGGAAAAAGATGCTTGGTCGGTCCTCCCACTTCAAATTTGGGGCACTGCGCGTAAAATCTAAGGTGCCACCAGATATGAGTGTCACTGTGCACTGGCAAAAGTTGGCAGAGTAG
Source organism: Discoglossus pictus (assembly GCA_027410445.1). NCBI lineage: Eukaryota > Metazoa > Chordata > Amphibia > Anura > Alytidae > Discoglossus > Discoglossus pictus. The sequence goes on from CM050168.1 coordinate 41,393,514, forward strand.
ATGCAATAGGCTTCACACACACGCCTGTAGGCAGGCAATTGCTATTCAATCTATTACAGTCAAAAAAGTGTTGTTTTATGTCACTGAGCACAATATAAGCTGTGAGCCTGACACAGGCAGGCAACTGAAATTAGATTACAGGAAAAAAATGTTTTTTTTCAATGTATGTTACACCACCAGGTATGAGTAGTGAAAATAGGCACAATATAAGCTGTTAGGTGTTAGCCTGTCACACACACACGCTGGCAGGCAGGCATAGATAACACAAAAAAAATTATAAAATAAAATAAATGATGTTCAAAGTTTCCTCAATGATAAAGTATAGGGGGCGAACCAAAAAGCGCATGTGTTCGTCTTTCGCGGCGGACGCGAACATGCGAAAATCGCTGCGAATAGTTCTCCGGCGAACTGTTCGGGACATCACTACTTTTTACACCTTTAATCTTTTGCCAAGTTTACACAAAGGGACTCTTACATCAAAATATGTGTGAGTATATCTGTAAACATTAGTCACTAAATGTTGTGTGTCAAGCTTTTAGGAGGCTTTAAACATTTGGAAACATCCATGAGAAGTGGGCATGTAATTCACTCAACTAGTTACTTACTTACCTAGCATTTCCATCCTTCTCAGTAGTTAAAGGTTCCATTTCCTTTGGCCTTATATAGAGTTGTGGGTGACCCTACATGGTTTAGCTCACAGCTTAATTGAAGTACACTGGCCTACAAAAATACCCAATCAATCCATACTACAGGCAATCAAAACAGACTGTTTACTTGAAGGTATGATAATGAGGTTAAAGCTCAAATATTTTGGTCATATCATGAGAAGATAGGATTCCCTAGAGAAGACTCTGCTGCTGGGAAAGACAGAGGCAGAGATGGATAGAAGAAGTCATTGAAGCAATGAACATGAACTTGATGGAGCTCAGACTGGCAATGACTGAGTGTGCTGCGGTACATAGAGTTACAGAGAGTTGGACTGAATGACTAAATACATACTAATACAGAATATATACAGAATACATAGAAATATCAGACATGTTATACATGAATATAATCAATATAGCTGTTATCATATATAATAGTTGAAAACAAAAAAAAGGATTTTTGGTAGGACTACTGTGTATACTGAGATATTCCTCTTAGTTTATGAAATAATAAATTATATTGAAATTTGCTGTTTCAATAATTTAATCATTTGTAACAATTTTGTAAATTAATACGATATTACTATAGAGTAAGAAATAGATGATGGATGTGGCTAATCCTAATATGTGAAAGGGAGAGACAGAAACAGACACCCATTAGAGCCATCTAATAGTATCTCAAAAAATTGTTTAGGGTAAAGAAGTCTAATCTAGAGCCAGACTACTGAATTAAAATATAACTTTTATATACAGTAATTAATATAAAATATAATAAAACATATTTAAAATCAATTACATAAAAGTAAAATATGCCTTCACTCTCAAATGGAAAAGATACAAAAAATGTTTTAACTTATCCAATACACAGTGGCGAATGGGGATCTGCCACTTACTAACAAAAAGTGACCTCCTAACAAAAAGTGAACAAAAAAAGAGAAAAATATCCTCTACATCTATTTAAGAATATATTTAATGTGCAAAAGTACTACAATAAGTTGAAAAAGTATTATAACATAAACATACATAAATATACAAATGCTGTAGATAAGTACCAATGATAGCGATATGTATCGCTATCTATATGCCATCAACATTGGACAAGCAAAAACATGTACATTCACTTATTTATGTAATTAGTAACTTGCCATGAGTATTGATATAAGGCTAACAGTATCTTCAGTAATATAAGTAAATATTAATAGTTATCTTGTGTCAATTCGTTCTATAAGTACAAACTACTGTCCTTTCTCCGTGCTATTCACTCTGGCGTCTGACGTCATCTGAGAGTGACCGGCATTCAATCACCTGACTTGACAGGCACGTTTCGCGTCATCACGCTTCCTCCGAAGTCTGTTTCGGTCTCTCCCTTTCACATATCATATATAATATTTGTTAAACTGCGAGACGTCGTCACACTTTGCGAGCGGCAGTTCTGGCCGCAAACGTGGACCCTCGTAAAGCGAGGGGCCGCATTTGCTGAGGTGGAGGCTCTACGGTGCCTCACTTTGTAACAAAACCACCCCACAACAACCGGAAACTTGCAGCACTTAGTCCTACGGCGCCTCACCGATGTAACAAAACACCCCACAAAACCGTTAACTGGCAGCACTTAGTCCTCTCCTTCCACTGTGTCTCTCTTCCCCTCCTCCTTCCCTTGTGTCTCTCTTCCCCTCCTCCTCTCCTTACCCTGTGTCTCTCTTCCCCTCCTCCTCTCCTTACCCTGTGTCTCTCTTCCCCTCCTCCTCTCCATCACCTGTGACTCTCTTCCCCTACTCCTCTCCCTCATTGCCTGCAAGCCAACATTATGAGCCACGGGACTTAGAAAAAAAAATACTCAAGGTTGCAAACCAACACACTAACCCCCCGAACAAAGCAAACACAAAAACACGAAAAACACACTAATAAACACAATAATAATTTTAAAAAAACACAGCATGGGGGAACAGCCAGGACGTCTGGAAGTGAGGTTACACATAAATTTAACCCCAAATTCCCCAGTTTCAGCAAATTTGAGAAAATTAGCTAAGCGAGAAAAAAATAGCGGGCGAAAAAAATGAAAACTAGGCTCCACGACCCCAGACCGTGCAACACACTGCCAGCCACGTACAACTTAGACAAGAGATCCGAGATAAGCTAGGAACCCCACATTAAACCCTTGCAGAGATCCGAGATAAGCTCGGAATCCTGCATTAACACCTTGATACAGGGGTCCGATCGGACCCCGACCCCTGGCATTGTCCCGATATTAACCCTTGCAGTGGGGGTCACGATTTTGCCCCCCACTTCATTTAAAAGGTATTATGTCCCTGCCGCGGGTCCACAAACAGTTAAGGCTGGCAGAAGGGGTACTTTAAGTACCCCCACCGGCACCTAATATTAACCCCCAATGCTGGGTGTCCCCACATTAACCCCACATTAACCCTCGCAGTGGGGGTCCCCGCTATCAAAATTTGAATTTCCCACCTTGCAAGTCCTTGCAAGGACCGTAAAAGTTCTTAAAGGACACGCAATAAAAAAATAAATAACTGTAACACTCATAGGGCTCTATACCGAGCCCCATCAGCCCCTAAATAAACCCTGTCACTCATTGGCACAATACAGACCACATAATCCTTTAATTAACCCTGTCACTCATGGGGGTCAAAAAAGACCTCCATAAGCCCTTCATTAACCCTGTCACTCATGGGGGTCAATACAGACCCCCATAAGCCCTTCATTTACCCTGTCCCTCATGCGGGTCAATACAGACCCCCATAATCCCTTAATTAACCCTTAAACTCACTGGGGTAAATGCAGACCCCCATCAGCCCTTAATTAACCCTGTCGCTCATGGGGGTCAATACAGACCCCCATAAACTCTTAATTAACCCTGTCACTCATGGGGGTCAATACAGACCCCTATTATACCTCAATTAACCCTGTCACTCATGGTGGTCAAGAAACCCCATAACCACTTAATTAACCCTGACACTCATGAGGGGCAATACACACCCCCATAATCCATTCATTTAAACACTATCACTCATAGTGGTCAATACAGACGCTCATAAGCCCTTCATTAACCCTGTCACTCATGGGGGTCAATACAGCCCCCCATAATACCTTAATTAACCCTGTCACTCATGGTGGTCAATAAACCCCCATAACCACTTAATTAACCCTGACACTCATGAGGGGCAATACACACCCCCATAATCCATTCATTAAAACACTATCACTCATAGGGGTCAATACAGACCCCCATAAGCCCTTAATTAATCCTGTCACTGATGGGGGTCAGTACAGACCCCCATAATCCCTTAATTAACCCTGACACTCACTGGGGTAAATAAAGACCCCCATCAGCCCTTAATTAATCCTTTCACTTATGGGGGTCAATACGGAACCCCCATAAACCCTTAATTAACCCTGTCACTCATGGGGGTCAATACAGCCCCCCATAATCCCTTAATTAACCCTGTCACTCATGGTGGTCAATAAACCCCCATAACCACTTAATTAACCCTGACACTCATGAGGGGCAAAACAGACCCCCATAATCCATTCATTAAAGCACTATCACTCATAGGGGTCAATACAGACCCCCATAAGCCCTTCATTAACCCTGTCACTGATGGGGTCAGTACAGACCCCCATAATCCCTTAATTAACCATGTCACTCATGGGAGTCAATGAAGACCCCCATACGCCCTTAAAAAACCCTGTCACTCATGAGGGTCAATGAAGACCCCCATAAGCCCTTAATTAACTTTGCCACTCATGGGGGTCAATACAGACACCCATAAACCCTTAATTAACCCTGTCACTCATGGGGGTCAGGAAAGACCCCCATAAGTCCTTAATTAACTCGGTCACTCATGTGGGTCAATGAAGACCACCATAAGCCCTTAATTAACCCTGTCAACTCATGGGAGTCAATACAGACCGCCATAAACCTTTAATTAACCTTGTCACTCATGGGGGTCTATACAGACCCCCATAAGCCCTTAATTAACCCTGTCACTCATGGGAGTCAATACAGACTGCCATAAACCTTTAATTAACCTTGTCACTCATGGGGGTCTATACAGACCCCCATAAGCCCTGAATTAACCCTGTCACTCATGGGGGTCAATGAAGACCCTCATAATCCCTTAATTAACCCTGCCACTCACGGGGGTCAATACAGACCCCCATAATCCCTTAATTAACCCTTCACCTATGGGGGTCAATACAAACCCCAATAAGCCGAAAATTAACCATATCAGTCCAATAGGGGTCTATATAGACCCCTATAGGACACTAATTAAACCATGTAATAACAATATAAGTGCCCTGAGGGTCATCCATGTAAGCACTATACTATTAATCCTAACTATACCCCATTAACCCAACTCTGGGCCTACTTAACCCAAACAGTACCCATTTAACCCTAACTTGGCCTTTTTAACCCCATCTAAGTCTATTTAACCCTGCCTCTTATGTGGGTCTATACAGACTCTCATAAGCCTCTATTGAACCTCTGTAGTCCCATAAGGGTATATAAAGACCCTTATGGGGCTGTTAGAACCCTAACATTAACCACATAAGTGCCATGACGGTCCTCAAGGACCCTCATGACACTAACTACAAACACGACACTGCACTATACCCCCCAATAAACCATTAAATCTAAACTAACCCCAGTCTACACTAATCTATAAACACTTACACTACCTACCTACACTACCTACCTACCCCCAATAAACCCCCACATCCCACTTATTACAGAAAATAATACAACCTAACTTACAAAAAATAATAAAACCTAAAAATAAAAAATCAACATTACAGAAAATAACAAAACCTACATTACAACCCCTCCTCCACTATAGAAAAAAAATTACACACCTGATTTCATGTATTTTAGATAGTGGGGTATGTGTCTATTATGGATAGGATTTAATGTATTTTAGATAGTGGGGTATGTATGTTAGATAGGATTTAATGTATTTTAGAGAGTGGGGTATGTGTGTATTTTACATAGGATTTCATGTATTTTAGGGAGGGGTGTATGTATTTTAGGTAGGATTGAATGTATTTTAGATAGGGGTATTGTATTTGATTTGATTTCTATTATATTGTAATTTATATATTTTGTATGTATTTCCTTTTCAGGTGTCTAATTTATTTTTTTCTGTAGTGGGGGGGGGGGGTTGTTTGTAATGTAGTTTTTTTTTTCTGTAATGTTGATTTTTAATTTTTTGCAACTTAGGCTTTTTTATTTTCTGTGATTTAGGTTTTATTATTTTCTGTAATTATTGGAGTGGGGGGGTTATTAGCTGGTAGGTAGGTACTGTAGTTGTTAATAGGTTAGTGTACAGGGGGATAGCTTAGATTTTATGGTTTATGGGGGGGTAAAGTGCAGTGTAGTGTTTGTACTTAGTGTCATGAGGGTCCTGGAGAACCCTCATAGAACTTATGGGGTCTGTATATACCCCCATAAAAGACCGTGTTAAAATGGTGTAGTGCTTACACTTTGTGTCATGAGGGTCCTCGATGACACTCATGGCACTTATAGTGTTATTACATGGGTTCATTAGTGTGCTATAGGGGTCTATATAGTTGAGGCACAAAGTACACTCACATTGTGTGACAAACAGCATTTCAACACTTTGTTATTGCCCCGTCATTTTTGGTGGGCAAGTCGCTAGTACACAAATATAACACACCCTGTATTACAGCACAGTAATACAACTACCTCTATAGTACGGTGATATATACCCAGAGCTGAACATGGTGCCACCAGTACAGTGAATTCCTTAGCCTAGAGGCCCATTGCAAATACAGTAGAGTACATCACACAGCCATGACTGATTCGTGGTAGTTTCTACCAGTAGTTTTTGGGGCTTGTGGAGTTGGAATTGGAATAGTGCAATAAATAAAGATGAACAAGGCAAGTGAAAAATAATATATAATATTTTTTACTTTTTTTAACTAGAATTGTTCCTTCAAAATGAAAAGAACTTATGTTACAGTGTCTAAGTAAGGATTAAACCAGTTTCCGTAAAATGATCAAAAATGATATATGTATTTAAAAGAGCATGCTTTAAACATTACCAAGAACAAATGTAAAGTAAAATTGAAACTAACCGGCAATACACAGAGCATACGTTGGCAGACTAGAATGATGCATACATCTATATTATTGCTCACTGGGTGATAGGGGCACACCCCCAAAACATTTAAATAATTGAATAATTTTTTCTGCTTTGAGAGCTTTATTTGAAGCAAATAAGTATACACACAGCCCTATTAAATTAGAAGCACGTAGGAGCATCGGCAAGCCCGCAAGGGCTGCGAGGTTGAAATACGGCTGTGTTACATAGCTATTAGATTAAACCAAGCTGCGAATTACAGGCTTGAGCCACAAACTCGTAAACCATTTTTCGAACATTTGATTTGTGGTCGTGAACATGATCAATTAGTCAAACCCGTAGTTATGGGTTTAGATGGAGCCAATGGCAACAGAGATCGTCATCATTACGTCACAGAAAAATGGAGGTTGCATTTCAAAGTCTTACGGGCTTCAATTAGGAGTTGTGACCGGACCCACATTCCAGAAATATTGCAATATTGATAAAGCCGTAAATATGATATTCTAGTCCATGCAAATTCCATTATATGTATTGACACATTTATTGCCGGATCGATATAACACAGAATTTAAACATAATAAAAATTATTTTATATTGCTGATTTGCGAGCTTCAGAATGTTGTGCTATTCATTATAGTACCTAACATCCCTTTCCCTTTTAATATGAGTATAGTAGTGTGTGTATATTTGTATTTACAGCGCTACGGATTGGACTTTAACCCCCTTGTGGGTCCTCTCTAGTACCCGTTGGCTTCTTGGTTCCATTTGCGGGTTACTCACTTGAACGCCAGTGAATTTGATGCAGTTTTATAGCGTGATTGGAAACATAACAGTTACGGGCTTGACAGACCAAAGGATTTGTGGGCGCGCAGTTCAAGTTTCCACGTCCTGTAGGCTTTTCTCACCCCACAAGTCGTTGGCGGGTTGCTTTACTGTGCCAATTTAAAAACCATAAGTCTTGCGGACTACGTTATGGGCTTCGGTTTTCAACGTTGAGCTAATTTAATAGGGCTGACAGTGAGACATTTTTCAAATGCAACAAAGAAGACATGTTTTCTATGTCCTTTTAAGCACTGTTTTTGCATTTAAGGCATTATTATGTTTATTTATTTATTTTTGCTTATGGCATCACCGTTAACAATCAAATAATGATTGGAACACTGGGTACAAATTAACAGAAATGTCCTATACACCAATAAAATAGACTGTATGATAATTTCTCCATCTGGATCTCTCCTTTGTTATGGTGTTCTTCAATGAAGCTATACCATGTAGGGTCACTCAAGATGGGCAGGTCATAGCAGAGAGGTCAGACAAATTGCAGTCCACTGGAGATGGTACGGGCAACCCATTCCAGCATCTTTGCCAAAATGAATACACACAGCCAGAGACATAACCATAGATGTTCCTGGCTTGCTGCATTTCATAGGGTCACAGAGAGTTGGACACTACTGAACAACTAAAGCACAACAAGAATGAATTGCACAATAATGTCATTAAAGTGGCAGTAAGCAGCAGTCTACAATAAGATAAATAGCTCTTATAAAAGTTGAATTATCCTAGTGTGAAATTAAATTGTATATATCTGTATATATCTGATCAGGGGTCTTTCTTGCCATCTACAGTGCATATCTTGTCGCATAGTGAGGGCAGTTAGTCAAGATGGTCCTATTATTTAGCCCTAATTTGCCATTTTGAGCTGTTAGGCCTTTCACCCAAAAATTAGATTCATATATTTTGTAATGAGAGATCATTGCCAGTAATTACGGAGGCATTGAGTCTCTGAGGCATTGGGTCACCCACAAAAATGTAGTTGGCATGCTCAGTGTTCAAGCAACTGTACTGAAGACAAAGTACCAAAATGCCTCAGAGACATATCAGTAATTAATGACAATGATCTTTCATTAACAAAATATATAATGCTATATTATTGGTGGGTCAGGAAGCCTTACTGCCAGCTTCAATGTTCAATGTTAGTTCACTGCAGGAAAAAGCCATTTTAAATAACATTCAATTGATAAAGTACTTGTTACTGCCTATAATTTTAAATTATACCCTATCTGGATCTACTCTGCGTTGTCACTGTGGAATAATTCATTTTCTACCAAGTGTCGTTCTTTGGCCCTTTGCAATATTTGGAGGTTTAACACACTAAATGACTTGTGTTTTGTTGTAACAGTATTTCTTCAACTTCATTTTGAGTTGTGCATTGAATGCAAAATAAGGTCCCTAAGGCAAAACTAATTATTTGTTTTTCTTCAGAGCAAGAACAGTGTAAAAAGACTGGGACCCATGGCACCAAGTTCTGGTTATTGTGCGTGATGTTATTAATAATAGATGCAAGAAAATGGTTTTATGATGGGCAGTGAAAAAACAAGAAGACTAAAAAAGGGTTAGCATATATTATATACAAACACTCACATAAACAGCTCTATAAATTGCCTATAAAGGACTCAACTGCATTAGCTGCTGAGGTAGAGTAGATTACTCTAACCCATTACTAAACATACATTTTCCCTAGCTTAGTTTCACATTGCAGAAGATCACGCCACCTAGATAAAAACTGATAAGGGATGGTAATGGTCAGCGTTACTTTTATTACCAAATTGGGTACCAAAAATGCATATACTATGCAGAGTGTTTGTTATTTAAATGGTCATTTACCTCACTGTAAGTGCTCCTCACAGATTATGTTTTTCTGGGATCCACGATCTCTACAGATGGTGACATTAGCCATGCAGGTAAAAGACGTTTGCTTCTGGGGAGGAAAGCTATGGCAAGCTTGGAGAAGCTACTAAAAAGTAAAGGCATTACACTATCAACAGAGGTCTGCATAGTTAGAACTATGGAATTCCCAGTTGTAACATACGGATATGAGAGCTGGACCATAAAGAAGTCTGAGTGCTGTAGAATTTAAATTCTGGTGTTGGCAAAAATTGCGTAGAGTCTCTTGGACTGCAAGAAGATCCAATAAATCAGAACTTCAGGAAATCAAAATTCTGGTAATGTCATTGTTTTTATTGCATTGGTGGAAGGGGTTAATATCAGCATGCAAACTTATTTTAGGGGGAAATAGTAATTTTTCAGAAATGTGTTTTGAATACTGTACTTTAAATAAAAAAAAAATATTTACAGGGCTCAACAAATTCCAGGAGCCAGGTTGTCACGCTACAAAATGATTGCAGGCATCTAGATTGCATCCACTGGATGTTTCTGCAATTTACTTTTACCTGGAAGCAGACAGGCATGAGTGACTGAGCCAGCGCAGTGTTCAGGTTACATTCCCCGGGGTCAGCACCGCACCCTTTAGCCGAATGTACCTGTGTGTAAGTGAGAAGTGAAAGCTGCTGCTGTTAGAACAGCCCTCACTGACAAATATACTTAGCAGAGCATCCTCTGTGCAACTAATCTAGGCCTCTTTTATATGTAACTCTCAAGCAACCAGAGACTACATTTATCCGGCATCTACCAATCTCCATGGGTGCCGGTTAACTGAGAGTCTACTGTATCATTGGCCTTATTGGTTTGAGCACAATGTCAGATAACTGCTCAGTGTTCTTGACTTGAGCTGACATCAGAGAACTATCCAAAGAAAATGTTTATTTTATGTATGTGTTTATTTTGTTCTACTCTGTTGTTAGTGTATTTTTCTTTCTCCTTGTTTTCTTCAGTCCAGCGCAAGACATTTTTGTTTCATGTCAGCCTGTGACAATCTTCCTGTTCGGTTTTGGCAAGCAAATACAAACAAAATGTACTATGTGAAGGCTTAGAAAACTCTGCCTTCGGGCACTGCAGTTACAGATGAAGACATCATGTGACATAAGAGCGGAGTTCAAGGAGGAAAATATCTGTCAGGGAACATTCTAGCAAGAGGTTTCCAAGCACACCTGAGATTCACCAAGGATGGAAAATATGATATGTGTTTAAAAGCATTGTATTTTCATCGTAGTTTTCTATGTCAAATACTCTTTATAAGCACAAATACATATGACTTATAGTAAATTCAAATATTAGAGTCTTAAAAACAATAGACCTAAACAAAATACTGGATTCATGACATTATATGGTAACCTCTAATCAACTACATTAGGTCAATGATTAAATATGTAAAGATAACCACTTGAAACATCTATTATTTACATACTAGATACATGCATAGTTATGTATTAGTCAAAATTGTCTCTACTCAAGCAAACTTATAAATGACTAATAAGGGATACAGAATGCATGTAAAACAACCAAACAAAATAATCAAACTAATGATGAACTAATAAAATGAACTGATATCCCTACTCTAGAAAGGATACAATCTGAAGGACACATTGGAAGATAACTCATGCTAGGAAATAGGATTAACAGGATTGGCTGGACAATTTGGTAGCTCGGGATGATGTAGGGAGGCAGGCAGCTGGAGATAGGCAGTAAGCTCGGGGATGTGCCAGAAGACAAGGTAGCTTGGGTAGCTTTGGTAGGTGCTAGATGACCAGGCAGCTTGTGGAGTTGCCAGCTGACCAAGCAGCTCGGGCCGGTGCCTCATGGCCAAGCAGCTTTGGGAGGAATCAGAAGGCCAAGCAGCTCCCGGATGAGTAAGAGAGCAGGTAGCTCTAGGAGGAGCACATAACGCCAGACAACCAGGTAGCAGGAGACTGGACAGCAGAAGCTCAGGACCAAAAGCAGAGGTACCTACAGGGCAGAATACAAATATTAAATCAGACAAATAATCAAAATATAAGCCTAGGTCAAATCCCAGAGGATCCAAGCAAAGTAAACAGCTGAGTCCAGGAGCAGGATATAATTACTGAGCCCTTAGTTTGACATCCTATTTATGGGTTCCAGGAGGAATGGTGATTTATGTTAATGACTAGCACCAAGCTCAGGAAACACTAGTTCTATTCTCACGTCTATGCCACAGTCTGGAGTTGGCCTTGATAGTTAGATGGAAGTTCAATTTTTTTCTCTGCAATAATATATTTCAATTGTAAATGTATATTAATCGTCTCTCTATAACTCATATTTTTTTTCATCTATCGTCCATTCACAAATCTTCAAATCTTCTTTAGTCTTGAAGAAGACAGCTAGGAAAGGCCTCTTTCTTTATCTCATCTCTGAGGATTTTTCCTAGTCTACAACCGACTTGCATTTCTCCCACATAGCATTCTACACTTAAACATGATCATTTGCTTCTAATGGATGCTATATGACACATACTCAAAACATGCAACAAAGCTATTAATATGCCTTGCACAACTTTTCTCTAATGGATTCTGAAGATAAACACATCATTATTGACACCTGAGACTGACAGCACCATACGGAAGAATCCCTATACACCCCCATCTGTCCTTGTCAATTTCAATGTAACAGAGAGGACCACATTAAAGGCATAGTGTTATTTCAGTGTCTATAGGGATTAAAGAACAAACATGTACATTAATAACCAGGAGCTCTTATCTTACTCACCTCAGTCTTACAACGTGAAAAGGGTGTTTCTTTATCCAATTTTCAGGGCAGATATTGGATGTACAGTGTTTCAGGGACAGCTGTTCCTTTATCAAACCATAATGCAATAAACGTGGACAGTGCATATGGACAATAATTAATTCTAATATCAGATAATCTTACTGATCGCATGGCAGGGAAACAAACAATCTCTATAGTAATTTGTATGACACAACTGCTTCCTCAATTAGGCTTGTCCAGAACCTAGTTCTGATCCACCAGGTGATACGTGATGGTTTTTATTATTATCCCTGCTAGCAGAGATAGAACTAGACCAGTAATGGACCCTCAGAACGACCACAAGAACTCCAGAATCACCAGTTGTAACTCTTCCTTAGGTAGATGCAGAATTATTAGGCCCTATAATCAGGCTTATATTTCAGTCACCTCTGATCACCAAGTCCCACCTCTTAGTGACAGGCTCCTTTATGCAATCCGCACACTCCCTGACCCAAGGCCTTTCTAACCTCCCCCTGTGTTGCATAACAGGCTGAAAAGCTTAATGGGACCTTCTGTACTGTGTAGGGGATTCACATGTTAGTTTATGCTAAGTTTCCCATGTCAGGAAGCTATCTGTCCAGGAGATCATAATGGCTAATTAGATCTTCCTCACCCTTCCCTGATTTAAATTTCCTGGCTCCTCCAAGTCTGATGCCAAATGATATGGGGATTCTCATACTTAACAGAACATATATAAGTCATCTATGTTATACTTATATCACAGGCAATATTAAACTGCAGCATGTAATATTAAACTACACATGCCATTGATGCAACAATAAATATTATACACACTAGCTACTTGCCTGTCAAAAATGATGGCATTAAAATTTTAAGCCTAGCAATGCTGTTTGCCACACAATGTAAGCACCTTCAGCTCTCATCTCGAGCCCCGCTCTGAGCGCCTTTGGCACTCATTGCTAGCCTGTCTCCCCACGTACTTTACAGGCCTTGCAATGTCTTCGACGCTCATTGCCGGTTTTGGCAAGCCACAACTTTCCTGCTTTTCAATGCCTCTCCTTCTGTCTACTTTATGGGCTTTGGCACTCATTGCAGGCATCATCAAACCCGCAACTTTAGTGCTTTGCAATGATCACCTTCTGCGCTCATGTCGGGCCTCCCCCCCCCCATGTAGTTTAGGGGTCTCGCGATGAGTGTTACTGGCTTGGGTTAAGTGTTACTGCCTTGGGTTAAGTGTTAGTGACTTGTGTTAAGTGTTACTGGCTTGGGATACATGTTACTGGCTTGGGTTAAGTGTTACTGTCTTGTGTTAAGTGTTACTGGCCTTAGGGCTCTTTTTTTACTGCCTTTGGCCTCATTTTCATCCTGTTACGTTTTTTTGGCCGCCATTTTTTTTCTTGCTTAGTCGATTTTCTATTGTGAAAAAACGCCAAATATGGCTCAAATTAACTTGCAACCTCACTCACAGGCTCCCTGGCTCTCCCCCTGTGCTGTGTGTCAGTGTGTAAGTTCATTTGAGGCATATTTGTTCTTTTTCTGGTCTTTCCAGTTCCGTGGTTCGGCTGTTAAATTTGGAATTTAGTGCAGCCCCGCAACTTCAGTCCTCGGTTTGCGAGGCCCGTAGTTGCATCTATGGGCTTCAGTCCTAAGTCCTACGGGCCTCGGCCTTTGGCGCTCACTGCAGCCTAAGTCCAGCGGGCATGACCACCATTCTGTTCAACAGTTCACACAGTATCGGGTCAGAGAAAAGATACAGTTTGAAGTCACACATCTGTTAACTCACCCAGTCCCATTTCCTCTATACCCTCTGTTTGACTGTTTGTTATAGCACAGAGAGAAAATATATAGATATGTTTAATGCATGTGTTGTCTCATGTAGTGCTATACCAAATAAAGGTGTATAACAAAGTATGTGTCAGACATAACTATCATTTTAAATGATTATATCTAACAAAGACAATAAAATGATTATATACTACAGGTAAGGCACCGAATAGTAATGATTCAGGCGGACCAGCAGTGGTCAATGAAATTAGGTTAATCGGGTAAAGCCACCCAATTCCTCAGTGCCTCCCTTAACCTTGTGGTCTCTTATAGTAATACCACGGCAAGAGGAGCGGCATGAGGCTGTGCTGCGTGAGGATGCTCAAGGTTTCGATACAGGGAAGCAGTCATTTCAGTGCGGGAGGGAGGCTGCTCGATTAAATGAAGTACCGGATTATCCAATCCCAGATAATCTGTGCCCAACCTGTATCAGAATATTTAATGCACAAGTACAAATCAATCTCCCTATTAAACACATTAGGATAAAGCCAAATATCCTTATAAACCAAGCTTGTCTTAATTTCACTTTTTTTTTATTTGTAACCACATCATTTTGGGCATACCCTATAATACGTCAAATATTAACTGGCTTTTTTGTGCTTTTCCATTAACTCAGTATCTATTGCAAGTTGCATTCAACTCTTAGTTACAATCATTCTAAATGGCAAATTCAAAGATACACATCTTTGTTATACATTATTTTAAAAAGTACACAGATTATATTCCACCTCTTTGTAGCATCCACCACTTTGATAATCTCAGTCTCAAGATGGCACTTACTGCAATATTACACTCATGTCAAGGTTACGCCCGCCTCAGTGGTACACTCACCTCACTATTAGACTCAAATCATTACTGCACTCCCAGATGACACCCATCTAAATGCTACACCTAATGCAGTGTTATACTCCCAAATTACACCAATTTAGATGTTTTATTCCCAAATCTTCAATTTTACACTCTTAGATAACACAATCTTTGATATTACACCCCAAGATTATTTTTTTTTATGTTAAACTCCCAGGTTACTCCAACTTCAGTGTTACATCCCCAGATTACAATATATTTGATGTTACATTCCCAGATTACTGAAAGTAAATATGTAATTGCAGATTAAATCCCATTATAATGAAGATAGCTATACAGATTTATTCACAATCACCTTTCAAATACTCAATTCTGTTTTACTAATTTACAAATTCATATCCCACATAGCTTTTATTTTCTTTTATCAACATACAGTAAATCTAACTCTATGTTTCCACATATATTTTCTTGCTTTCTTCATATTTACGAATACTCAATCTGAGACACACATAGCACTACATAGGTATGTCAGTTATTGAACAACAAGGAATCCCCATCTTGCTCTGGTATTGCCTGCTGAAATATTTATTTGCCTTTTACTTTAGCACTACCTTAGGTGTTAAAAAAATCATCATATAAACTGAAATAGAATACATTGCTACTTACCTTACTAAACAAAGAATATTTCCTTTACAGTGTTCATGTGATCATACTTTTTATCTAAAGAGATTTGTTCCAAAGACTGTACATTTCTCTCTCTCTCTTGTTTGATGGAAAAAGAAGAATGTTTGGCCCTCTAGCATACTTTGATAAGGTAGGACCATAGGCCATTATAATGGAATTTATCATACCTTTATTCTTATTGAAATTTAAAACAATGTTTATTTTATTTAAATTTTCTATGAGGGTCCATGCCATCCTATACATACCTACATCACTAATTTGCAATAATTATTATTTGGTCTCAGATTTTATATTTAGGATATGACATCATTCATTCTTTCCTTTCTCATATTTTATTATTATATATAATAATCTTATTTAATTATGTCTTTTAAGATAATATTGGAAGATATCAAGTGATTCTTTTGATTTCTATAAGTACTTTTATAATATATTAGTTTCATAGATCCCATTGAAGTGAAGATTATAGTTACACACACGTATTCATAATCATGTTTGCATACTCCAGTTATATCATTAACTATTGAATTCATATTCCACTTATTTATTATTATTATGACATATATATATATATATATATATATATATATATATATATATATATATATATATATATAACTCTTTATTTCCACATATATTTTCTTATTTTTTTCTTTATATATGTGTGTAAATAGTACTATGTAGATTTGTGAATTATTGCACAAAAAATAATCCAATTCCATCCTGCTCTGTTATTTTCTGCCGAAACAATCTTTTACCTTTTACTTTAGCAGCAGTTCCTAAGTAGTTAAAAATTTACCATATTGGCTGACATAGAACCAACTGATATTTACCTTGCTATATAAAGGCCACTGTAATAATTCCTGTAAGCCTCTGTAGAAACTACATGCGAAACGTACGTCAGGCAGTTGGTGTTCGACCATCATACATTTCAGGGAGACTGGGATAAGATTAGTGAGAGCAAGCAAGTACTCATTTCTTAGTTACATGAGTAGCAATGACTTGTAATATATTATCAGACCTCATGACATGGATAGAGGGGTGGTAAAGGTAAATGGGGAATACATAGCCCAATAACAAGAATATTTAATACGACTAGGTTTCCCCATTTTCAGTCCTACCCACAACTAAAGTCTGGCACTAATCTAGGTATTACATATTGGAACTGATCGATGTAATACATACAATCTGTTACAATATTGTTTAGTTGCTAGTTAGATGAAATAAGAAATGCTACTAATTGTGACCATCATATACAAATAACTTTGACAATTACATGCAATCTTGTATGACAGACAATTCCAACTATTCATTAATAAGATAGTGTAATTCTTCACTCACTTTATTAAAACCAATTTATTGTGAGCCAGATAATTGTGACTTGCTATCTTTATGGATGTATTATTGCACTCACAATACTTTGCAGGATATGACTACTTGTAATATTTTATATTTATAACCGTTTTTATTTATTATGATTTGTGGGATCAATAAAAGTTGTGTTTTTATTAGTCTCCTATTTTATGAACAGTATTGTTGCCTTCCATATAGCTTATTTAGGGATTTACACTAATTAAAGAGTTGGAGCCTCATTCAATTCGGGGCTCGCTACTTGATCGCAGACAGCAAAAAGGCCGGTAGATTGAGTTGCGGGCTCCATTTGGTCTCCAGATGAGATGCTATTCGATTGGCCTCGGCCGCAAGTTAGGTGGCAGTCTCAAAAATCGGAACACCATGGTGTCGGACATAGCATTTTCGGGCTTGAACATGTTAGGGGAGCAAGCCCGTAACTCCTGATACAGAAACAGCCAATGGAAACAGAGATCGTCATCATGTCCAACCTCCAAACCCGTAACTCGTAAGTAAAGGCCGTAGGACTTTGAAATCCAACCTGCATTTTTTGAAGTCCTACGTGCTTCACCTCCAAGCCCGTTGAAAAATAGAGGTTGAATTTCAAAGTCCTACGGGCTTGGAGGTTGAAGCCCGTAGGACTTAACATTGATTGCCGTGATGGATATAACACAAAAATGTAACATGAAATAAAGTATTGGAGAATGTTCTGCCATTAATTCTAAGACCTAACATCACTTTCACTCTTAATAAAAGTACAGTATTGCTTTTTTTTTGCTTTTAAAGTTGTCCGGTTTGTCATTAAGCCCTTTGCAAGACCATTAACTACCATTAACTTCTTGTGGTTAGATATTTGCCATTTGCGGGCTTGACGGCGTGGTTAAGAAAGGGGAATTGGAGCAATTGAATAGCGATTTGCGATTTTAGTGTTCAGGACTCTTACAGCGGTGAAGGATCAAAGGCTTGGAGGGCATTAACTTGCGATTTAACAAATTGCAATGGATCGCTATAAATCGCAGCTTGGAGCCCATAACTCAATCTGAGCCTGCAAACGGAAGGCAATTGAATAGCAAAATAACTTTTGACCTCCACTTGCGAGCCTGGATCTCAAAATCGGAGCAATTGAATGAGGGTCTTGGTCTTTTGCCTTTTTTGTTTATACCCTCTAATTACACTAACTTGGATGTTACACTGGCAGAGCTGGCCACAACAGGCAGCAGGCCACAGGTAGCAGGAGAGATTCAGCCTGCTTGAGGGGAAAACTGACAGTTTAAAAGCTAAGAAAATCGTTAACTTTTACTTACTTTAAACTGCATACCATTTTTAATAGCTATTCTCAGCAAACAAACATGTTGGATGGGCTATGATAAATATCAAAATAATGGTCTTATCTGTCAGGAGAAGATCAGTTGCATAGTTAACAGTTAAAGGTTTGTTGCAAATGCTCCATCTTTTTAGGTGTATAGTGTATATAATAGAAATACCATGAGAAAAGAGTCATTAGCAATTATGGGCAGTTATTGCACAGATAACAGCATGTACAATTTACAGTTCATTTACTTGTAAGAGTAACAGATTCTCATCTTCTTGAATCTCCCCCTTTCTGCCTCTTCTCTCTCATTAGTGCTGACACGTTGCATAGCTGTGACTTAAGGCCACACACACACGAAGGGCTTCACACTACCAGTATAACATTGCTTCATGCAGCCAAACAGCGTGCCATTGTCTGTTTGCTAACAGCATTACACTGGTTGTGTATAGCCGGCTCCCCTGTGGCATGGCCTTACATCACATGTCAGAGGAGGAACAAACGGAGAGCTCTAAGAAGGGGAGAATCTGTTACTTTGGAGGCTTCTTAGAAGTATGGGTACATTTTATATCACAATAACATTGAGGAAGATAAAATTAATTCATTAACCTACTTAAAATAATTATATAAACCAAAATACAGAAGAAGAAAGATAAAAAGAATGAGAGATGTGGAGAGAAAGAGAACAGTGAAAGAAGACAGAAGCGTCATTTGTCACTTTCTACCATAAAACCTGAAGCAATTAAACATTTCAGTAGCAATATTTATGCCTAATTAATTATAATAATAGCTCCTGGTTTGTATTCTAGACTACATGTTCCCTGTAAGTTTGTTCCGGCTTTCTCAAACTTTAAGGAGCGGGCCCCCAGGACTCCATGGAAATGTCTGTCACCAGCAAATTAGTCTCTCGTCAACATCAAGTGAGAGCCGCAGCAGACGTGTTATTTAAAAGAGCGACCAGTCTGCAGCCAGAGCCGAGATTTAATTAATGTTACTTTTATTTAATTAACATGTCACTGCTTCACTGCAATTAAACTTTAGTCCTAGCAGTGACTAAATCAATAAACATGTCACTGCTATTAGTATAGGTCGGTCCAAGCAGGGAATGCTCTTAAACATGCCCCTGCCATAAATACTCTTTAATTTTAGCATGGACTGAGCTTTAAACAGGTCACTGCCAACTCAGGCGGTGCAGTGCCCTGACAAACCCATATCTGGATTTCTTAGAAGGAGGTCATGGCTTAATTTTGTAACATTTCTTTTTAATTCAGAAAAAAAAATAGTGTTTTATAAAACATACTTTTTTTAAATGCATGATATATTGTGACTCCATTCATATGTGCAGATGCTGGAAGGTAGTTAAAGTACAGTAGGGAAATAGGCTTATAAAGCTTTGTGATGAGGATTCAGCTTCCAGTTATGATCACCAAGTCATGCAACTTATACCCTGAATATAGTTGTTCTCTTTCATATGTTGTACTTGTGGACATGGAGCCTCATTCAATTGAGGCATCGGGAAATCCGGGCTTCGGAAATGTCCGTAACTTATTTTGCTATTCAACTGCCGTATTTTGCGGGCTTTAAACGGCTCTGGCCTCCGATTCATTGTGGTGGTTACCATTGCAAGATAATGCCCCTCCAAGCCTTTAATCTTTCACGTCCGGAAAAGTTCTGATGGCTAAAATCGCGAATTGCTATTCAATTCTTCAAATTCCCCCTCGCTAACCACCCCGCGAAGGCCGGAATGCCAAAAGTCTGTTTCTAATCGGGAGTTATGGCCTATAATCCATAACTTGCGGCCTCCAAATTGAATTCATTCAATTTGGAGGCCGCAAGTTATGGAGTATAGGCCATATGTCTGTGGGTGTCCTGAAGGCCACCATGGTGCTCGAGTTACGGTGCTATTCAATTCAGCGAGGCCGCAAGTTAGGGGCTGATAGCGAATTTCGGAAACCATGCCATCGCATGTAGCATTTGCAAGCTTGAACATAATCAACCAAGCAAGGCCGTAACTTCCAATTAGAAACAGCCAATGAAAACAGACATCGTCATCATTACTTCAATGAAAAATGGAGGTTGGATTTCAAAGTCCTACGGGCTTGAATTATGAGTTACGATCGCACCCACATTCCAGATATAATGCACTATTGATAAAGCTGTAAATATGATATTCTATTACATGCGAGTTGCATTATATGTATTAACACATTGATTGCTGGGAGCGATATAACATGTAAACTAAACATGAAATAAAGCTTGAGAATGTTGTGCTATTAATTCTAAGAGCTAGTATCACTTTCACTTTTAATAAAAGTATAGTAGTGTGTGTATATGTGCATTTAAAGTGCTCCGGACATGTATTTTAGCCATTTGTGAGTCCTCTGGCCGTGAAAGATCAAAGGCTTGAATGGGCATTAACTTGGGATGGTAACATTGCAATTAATCCCGGGCCAGAGCCTGTAACCCAATCCGAGCCTAACAGTCTCTCTTTCCACACCGTATTACTGCCTTCCTGTCTTTCTCTGTCTTAATACACACACGGCTCTCATTGTGAATGAACAATGTTTTTGTGCAGTTATTTTCATGGCAAACACTGTCAGTAATCTCTAGCCATGATATAGATCTGGGATCCATATGTCTTCTCACACCAGGTTTCCCATTTTGTGCACATGTGAAATTGACTTTGTAGTTTCTCCATCTCTTTCTGTTTTGATGAATGCAATCTATCAGTAACACCTAACTATGATATAGATTTGTAGTCCGTGCGAGATAGACGAATCTCACTACAGGTAGCGTTTTCTCTAGACATTAAATCTTCAGGCTATCTGTCCTCATTTCTTGTGATACAGAAAATATAAAACAAAACTGAGACACAAATTAGCACTTTACCGGCATAATGCTGTTTTGACTTGATTGAACGTTACTGTGTTAGGATTGTTTTATCTGTGTGTACAGTATATGTTTGCCATTACTCCATTACTGGTGCACCACACTGATCAAGTGTTTTCTACATGATGTTTTAAAAGACCAGTTAATTCAGCACTACTTGGATCACACCACTGTAATGGAAACATGTTGAAACTCATAAATGAAGTTCTGTTTAGATTAGGCATTGCTCCAGAGAGACTGACAGCAAGAGCTGTGAGCAGATCAGAAAGAGGGTTAACCCTTCCCAAATTTATATGTGCAGGGAAATGACTGCCAGAAACTCACAAATATGGTACCTGGGGGTTAACTGATGGCTGTTGACATTCCTGAAAGCCATAAAACCATAATTATTTCTGTTTACACAGAGTTTGGAACGGTCATTCCCTATTCCCGGGCAAATGCTGTAAATCATGGGGCAGTTTGCAGTGTGTTTGTAAACAAACCTAAGTCTGCACATTTTTAACTGTTCTTAATTAAAAAAGAGCAATAGATCACTTTAAAATGTAATCTTGTGCTCTTTCACACAATGAATAACACTTATAGTGAGGTAAATGTCCCTTTAAGTAGCTAAATGTGCAAAATGTTTTTCAGAAAGAGTAGAGTAGACTTTCAGGTTACACCTGTATGCATATATATTTACTGTATATATACATTTGAGGTTGGGTCCCTCTCTTATAGCAAGGGATAGAACTGGCAAAAATTATGCAGTTTCAAAATCATGGCTCTCCAGCAATGCGGCAAAAAGGAACAACAAGGGGTAATTGAACTGTGGCCGGTGCTACGGACATCATGGCCTCATATGAGGGCCGGATGAGTCCTTGGGCATGGGCAATGACAACTGATGGAGGTTGAAATCAGCAATGAGGTGCTTAGCGAAAGCCGAAAGTGTTACCTTGAAACATGGCAAGGATGCTGTTTAGTAGATATGAGCCAAATCTACAATGTGGGCTTGTTGAAAGCCACATGACGATAAAAAAGGCATGTCCTTGGGCATAGGCAAGGATACTGATGAGCCAAAAAACTATTGAGGTACTGCCTTGCGAGGGCTGATTTAGGACTTATGGAAAGCAGAGGGCTTGTTAAAGCCACATGATGATGAAAAAGGCCAATGACCTTTAGAATCTAGTTTTGGATTTGGTCCGAATCAGCTTAACAGTGCAGTTTCAAAACCAAAAGGGAAAAATCTCCAAGCGAAGGACTTGGTGAAGCCCGCAAAAAGGGTCCAAAAACCTGCAATAAAGGGAAAAGCTCCAAGCGAATACATGAATTCCAGATTAACTTTCATTTGAAAGTCAGTCCAAGGTTATGCTTAGACGACCAAGAGCAATTCCCAATGCACTGCATATAGCAGATCAGAGGAGTTCTAAAAAGGTTGAACTTGGTGGACTAGAAGTATTTTTTTCAACCTCAATTACTATGTAACTATGTAAGAGAGCACTAATATATTGGATAGAATTTTGTTTGCCCACCACTATATAAGCAATGTGAAGAATCATCACTCTCAAAAGGATTGTGTTATGTTCAGTCGAATGAAATGTAAAAATGTAAAGTTTTTATTTCTTTATTTGCTTTCTAAAAAGAATGTGTTTTTTTATTCAATAAAATAATACAGAAAAACGAGTGGCTGGCTAATACATCTCAGCCCATGAGTAATTTAATTATTAAACAATGTGCCAATTAAAAGTAGAAAATTAAACAATATAATGAAAAATATATTTTTATTGTTATTATTGTTATTTTTATTATTATTATTAAAAGCAAAAATCTTGTAAACAACACAAAGATATAAACTGAAATAGAAGCACATATAATTGTTATTTCGTTCTAAACACATGTAAATTTCAAGTGTAACATTCTATTGATTCGTAACAATAAGAAAGACAACAAATCTAGAATTAAAATGCAAAAATCCCACTCTTGCCTGTGGGTCTATTTATTCATTAGTTAGTTGTATAATTAAGTAGTAATTCCTAGAATGCAGAAGATGCCGGTAGAATCACATGACATGACTAAATTACTCTGTTGTCAGCACAGATTAAATTGTGTATTTTTAAATGTTATGATTGGTTGCTAGCAATAGAAACAGGAAGTTACTAATTTTATCATAATATAAATATGTGATTCAATGGTCACCTTATATTATGTATTTAAAAGAACATGTCTTATACTAATAACAAAATGTAGTTTTGCATGGAAAATTAATTATTAATTTACCATATCGGAAGCCGTAGCTTTTTTAATGTGGCGGCTCTTGTGAAAAATGAGTTATGAACCTTTGGTAATACCCCACAATTCCCAGCAAGGCCCTTATTTGGGATTTAATTGGAGTTTATGGCCAGTTCTCTTCCTATAATATAGCCCAGATATTTAGCTTCACTCATTCCTACGGCACACAACACTGCTTCCACTTTCGAAAGAGGTGATCCCCAATCAGTGGTGTGGATGACTATATCATCTAAGTAAGCTGCTGCATAGTCACAATCACATAAATAGTTGTCTTACTGGGAGTTTGTGTGTAAGAGACACAGGGGAGGGAGAGGGGTCAAGGAGACTCAGGGGAGGGAGAGGGGGAGAATGAGATACAGGAGGGAAAGAGACACAGAGGAAGGAGGGGGAAGAGACACAGGGGAGGGAGAGGGGGAAAACACACAGGAGAGAGAGAAGGGAGCAAAAAAAAACACAAGAGGGAGAGACACAGGGGAGGGAGTGGGGATAAAGAGACACAGGGGAGGGAGAGGGGGCAAAGAGACACAGGGGAGGGAGAGGGGTGAAGAGACACAGGGGAAGCAGTGGGGGTAAAGAGACACAGGGGAGGGAAAGGGAGGGAAGAGACACATGGGAGGGAAAGGGAGGGAAGTGACACAGGGGAGGGAGTGGGGGAAGAGACAAAGGGTGGAAGAGAAAAATCTAATATTTTCCCGTCATTTGTGACGGGAGGCCCCGATTGGGTGCCAAGGGCGCCCATTGTGAGGCCTGCAATGGGTGCTAAATGCGCTCATTGCAAGTCTCACAGAGAGAAGGAGAGAAGAGGTAGGGAGAGGACACAGAGGGAGGGAAGGAGAGAGAGAGAGAAGCTGTGCATAGCGAGGCTCGCATTGCCAGGCTTTGCCGCTCATGGCGAGGCTCGCAATGTGCGAGGTTTGCAACAACAGCATTGCGAGGCTTGCAAATATTATGCCGTCATTTTTGATGGGCAAGTGGCTATTGTCAACATAAAAGTTTGTCCATTAGTCTCTTTGCCAGAATTCCATGTAGACCTAATGGTAGCATGTTGTTTTGAAACAGATAATTTTTAATGTCAATGACCCCTATTTCCAGCATTTTTCAAACTGTGCCTTTATCTCTTCTCTTTTTGCCTCAAGTATGCAATAGGGCTTAATTCTTAAGCTTGGTTTAGTGGTAATGCCATGGTAAATGGAGACAGTGAGAACTGGCTGTGTAGAGAAAACATCCTTCTTTTATTCAAATACCATATATGTTTCTTCCTTTAGTTTAGGGGTCAGTTTCTAAGATACAAGTACTTTCACCTGTGTTGAATCCAAGGAATCCACACAGCAAATTTTTTTGCTGATAAGTTCTGACCACTCAACTAAACTTGTGACAGCCACACCTATCACCTGTACTTTCCAGGGTTTTAGCAGATTTATGTGTTAGATCTGCTCTGGTTTCTACCACTAAGCCTGCTAACTTTATAATCCACTTCTACTATGATTTCAATAATTTTGTAGTCGCTTTCCCATCTAGCTAGAAGTTTGAATTCAGCTGTAGGTACTAGCATTAGCACTCTGTCTTTAGGCTGAAACGTCCTTACTTGTACACTGTGATTATAATATGTTTGTTGGTGTCCATGGGCTTGTACCAGAGGGTCAATTTGGAAAAAATTGTCCCTCATATTTTTAACATATTCCTCAATATTTTCACCTGGCACTGCTTGCTCTTCCCATTTTTCTTGCAGTATGTCCAGGATCCATTTTGGATGACGGCCATAGAGAAATTGAAAAGGGTAATATCCAGTAGAGTCTTGAGTACTTCCCTGATAGTAAAGAGCAAGTAAGGTAAGAGTATGTCCCAGTTGTTCCTGTCTTATGCTATAACTATTCTAAGCATGCTTTTCAAGGTCCTATTAAATTGTTCCACCAATCCATCCATGTGGGGGTAGTAGAAAGAGGTTTTCAGAGATTTAACCTTTAGGAATTTTTCACATGTCTTTTATTAACTTTGATACAAAGGGTTGGCTTTGGTCTTCCCACCGTTCAATAAAGTTGTATGAGTTCTTTAGCCATGGTCATTCTTGTTGCGTGCAGTTGTATAGCTTCTGGATATATTGTGGCCTAGTCCAGTATTACAAGTTTAAACTAGTTTCCTTTGCATGATTTTTCTTAAGGTCTCACAAGATCCATACTGTAGCTATCTTCTCAAAAGGCTCCTCAATTATTGGTAGTGGGACCCGTAGATCAGGTCATGTTACCGTCATATGACATTCTTCTGCATATATAGCTGTCCAATAAAAGTTCTTCAAAATTCTTCCTAATTTTTGGGGGAAAACCGCTGTGAGGTCAAATATTCCTTTTTTGGTTTTCCTGTATTGACCCTTCCTTCATCATTATGAGACAAAGTGCCTTCCACCTTCTCTATCAGCTTCATATCAGCAAAACGCATTGCCTGTTCTGCATCCATGTTAAAGTAGGCTTTCTGAGCATCTCCAGATACGTAAGGGCAGTGATACTAGCCCAGTGACTTTTTAGCAAAACTTCCCTGTTGGCAATCATCTAAAAGATCAGAAGATATGTTTCCACTCTAGTCATTTACTGTAGGAAGAGAATAGAGGTGATGTAGCTGGGCCAAAGCAATTTGTTTTTTTTTTCCAGCTTAAGTCTTCTGTCTTCTGCTGCTTGTCTCAGCAACTGATGTGTAGTTTATTGCTGTCATTCAGTGACTTTTCACAAGATGCTCCATCTTAAACCCACTTCTATCACCACATGTGAGAAGTTAACAGTCTCAGGGTTTGTGTCTATGTTTCAGATACTTTGATGGAGGAACTCAATACATGAGGCAGTATATACCCTTCCATGTTTTACAAAAAATGGATCCAGTGATACAAAATATAACAAACAAAATAAATCAATGAAAATAATAGACCTATCTTCGACTGAAGGACTACTTTAACCAATAAACAGTTCCCTTCACTTACCAGCTCTCATCCAGCTAAAACTGGGTGGAATAAAACAAATAGTTAAATAGTTTGTAAAGTCACTGGCCTGTATATTTCCTCAAATTTCCAGTTGTCCACTCTGCTCCAAGCTGTCATAATACACAGGCTGCTGTCTTACTGTGTGTGTCTTTCTCCAGGTCAGACATACTACAATCAATTAGTCTATAGGAAGCCCCTCTCATACACCAAAGCAAGTCTTAAATCAGGATTGCCCAGGTGCAGCTTTTTATTTGAGTCCTAGTGGGGGAAGAGAGATTTGCAGAGTCTATGGCTCCCATAAACCTTTTGGATAACTCTGTCATACAGCAGTGAGAGCTGTGGGCTTAAAATCATTTTTACGTAATATCTTTATTTTAGTAGACACTGATTGTGCTTGAAGAATGCTGTGTTTGTGCCTTCCACACTTTCTTATGGCTTGGAAACTGAGTGGGAGTTTTAATTTATATTATCTTTTTAGATATTATAAATATAGAGGGAGGTGAATTTGTTGTTCCATTGGTGGAATCAAACAATATTTTATCAGAGTATACCTTCCCTTCCCCTCCCCTGCACTTGGTAGAATCAGCCTTCAATTATACCTGCTCTGTAACCTTCACCTTTTGCTATGCAAAATAAGTATGAGCATCATGGCAGCTTACTTGCACTGAATCTGCTAAAATTAAGATTTTCTCTGCAAAAATCATACACAGCTGATATTGCGGAAAGTTTGTTTCAAGTTTGGTCCTTTCCCTCTGGCCGACAGTTGGCGCTGCCGATTTTAGCATATAAGGCGCACCGACAGAAAAAGGCCTTGAGCTATGAGAGGCAAGCTCGAGGCCCTAAGGGGGCTAGTGCCTGTGCCGAATATAGCGATGGCCTCGCTGTCGATTCAGCGCCGTCGAGTTGCGCCACGTTGGAGGGGAGAATAGTTCTTTGCCTTCCCTGGGGGCAAAAACTCATAGCACACTCTGGCGGATGGCACCTGTAACTGCAGCTGTCAGTGCTGCAGAAGAAATGAGCAGGCAAAGACGGATAGATCCTCAAATTTTTACTAATCCGCAGGTGTCCTCTTCCTGCCTAGAACAGTGGTGCGCCACCAACATTAAGGAGCAAACAATAAAGTAGAGATCAAAAAGCAGTTATGCAAGTAAGATTTTTCTACTAAAGTTCTATAAAGTATTTTGCAGAGATGTTTATCTCACTGACTACGACTTACTATAGAATCCTGGAGCATTACAGTGTCCATTTATGCTGTAAGCACTCTGTGTTACATTTAGGTAATCTGAAGTGTGTTCACATTTGATAGCATCCTTCCCTCCGGTGATCAGATTGTTCCGGCACCTGGTGCTTTCTTGTCAAATTTCTACATCAGTGCTCATCAAGATTGAGGTGTTTGGATGCAATCTGTGAAGCAATGCAACTTTTGACTGTCAAATGAAAAAAAAATGTTGTTGGTTCACAGCATTTTTTAAAAAGTGATTATGTGTAAAGGAATTGTTATCAATGGATCTTGAATTTAAGTAAAATGTATGAATTATCTAGAAATGCCAATGCAAAGTTTTAGATTAAAAAAATTGTTGTCTTTGCACACAATCATCTGTACATATATGGTTTAATCACTGGTTGAATATAATTATATTAGTAATCAATTGTACAAAAAAGATACAAGAGGCCCACCTAATATCCCTATTTTATCTAATTAAAGTCATCAGCTTTGCTAAGCATACGAAATAGTCATCAGCTTTGCTAAGCATACGAAATAGGTAAGAAAGGTAAGTGGAAATGGGATTTCCTTTTTGAGTAGCTGCAATTTTAACCTGAAAACAGCTATGCAAGAATTAGGTCTTCATTTATTGCGGTATACTGTTCACCTGCTTAGACTGTTTGGTCGATAGGACATCTGACTGACGGACAACAATTCCAAGGTTCAGACCCAGGTGTTTCTTCTTTGTTTTTTTAATACTATGTATTGAGATTACAGATAAAACAGGGAACAAGGACAAACTATATAAGACAACCTATAACACTACAGAACTGGCACAAGATAAATAATAAAGACTGTTTGCATCACCGTTTGAAGCTAATAAGAAACAAATCTGACTACTAAGCGCATCAGCCTATCTCTCTTAGGGGCTGTCTCAGCACAGCTCCATTCACTTGATGAAGCAGTGCATTGGCTATGAGGCCAGGCCACCATTCTTAGTATCTGTGCAAGTGCATGTGGGATGGTTTTAAAGGCTATACCATTAATAACTAAAAAGATACTAGGACATATTCAGTAGATGATCAATTTTAAAAATCCAGACAGCTCTCCTACATACTTCAGTCCGGTGGGTGCACAGCAGATTTTGTCCAATGTCCCTTTTAAAGGGATATCTAAGTATGCTGGATTATGAATGCATCTGATGGAGGATAATCAGTAGTGTATGAAAAAAAAATGTTTGCATGAAAAAATACCCAAATATACATTTAAACACTCACCTTGAATTCAGCTGAATTTCTTGCATTTGCAAACAGTTGGCTTTCAACGTTGACACCCCCAGCCAATCTCTTCTAAAATTAGCATAACAGTCATATTCAGTTTGACCAATCACAGGCATTGTATCAATTTTGTTTTGGAATGATGCAGACATGAGTTCTGCCCCACTGTGGGAAGTCACATGTTTTCATACACTTCCTTTTCATCATTTCCTTTCTGTGCATACAGAGTAAGTGTCTAGCAATAATAGTAATTTCTGATCTTAGTAATTTCTGACAGTTGGAAATCAAGGATAACACCCTCCAAACCCAAGCTAAATTAGCCTCAAATTTAAAATGATTTGTTTTGGCCAATTAGGTTAGCTGAAACTCTTGAATTAACTCTGCATTCCTGTCTGTGGTGCAAAGTAGCCAGGGAAATGTTGTGTGTCACTGATATGTGTCAGGAAGCTGCAAGGAGGAGTTTGCAAGGAGATTGGCTGAGCAAGCAAGAGCAGTTAAATAGTGGGTTAATATTGCTCCCTGGATGCTGCATGCTGATTGGGGGGATTGAATGCCTGTTTAGACCCCCCCCCCCCCGGATCATTAGAGGGATTTTTAGATATTAATACAAATAAAATGTTTTATGATATGTGCTGCATACATATAGGCTGCTTTTTTGCCTATAGAGTGCAGAAATATATTAATCAAGCAAACTTAGATATCCTTTTCAAATGTTAAAGGACCACTGAAGTGCAATTACAAGAATATCTCATATGTTTGTTTATTGGGCATAAACCATTAAAACAGTATGGAGTTTATAATAAATAGGAGTTCACAGGGAGGAGCCAGTGACATCATAGCCCAACCTGCTTCCAAGATCCATGATGTTCCCGCCCGTAAGGAGAGCTGTTCATGACACCAGGGTGGTGGAGAAAGGCAGTTCTGCTTGAGGAGAAAACAGACAATCTGAAAACTAAGAAAAAATATGAACATTTATCTATTTCAAACTGCATCCTGTTTTTAATAGTCTATATCCAACAAACAAACAAACGTGTAAATGCACTACAGTCATCCTTTAAGTTTTATGTGAATCTGACCCTTTGTGCAATGGAGATACAGTTAATATAAACTTCTTCACTCCTGCCACATTTTATCAATACATTGCATTAACAGTTATAGATTATTCATACATTTTCTTAACACAATGCAAGCTGAGAAATTCAATTTTTACAATTATTTTATTCAGATCTGCATTTTTAAACCTTTCTTTGTGGTCCTTTAAGAGATATGCAATACAAATAAAAAGCATGATTTCTAACAATTTATTTAGCAATTGTTACTTGGAACACATTTTGATTTTCAGATCAGCAACATCCTCTAGGACATTTCTCTTCACCCTATTTCACAAAGAGCATTTGTTTATCCTCAGCCATTCATTCATTCCC
This sequence comes from Discoglossus pictus, assembly GCA_027410445.1. Classification (NCBI taxonomy): domain Eukaryota; kingdom Metazoa; phylum Chordata; class Amphibia; order Anura; family Alytidae; genus Discoglossus; species Discoglossus pictus. The sequence goes on from CM050168.1 coordinate 41,423,735, forward strand.
CTTTTTTTCCTGGGATGTTTTTCAGGTTAATTGCTTTGTATTCTCCGAAGACTTGTAGCATTTTAAATATCATTTGTCATTAGTGCGCACACAGCTCGCAAGCAGTAATCAGACTCTTTTTCATACAAACAGCTTTATTGCTCAGAGGAACTGTTCTCTATAAATTAGGATCGGTGCCCTTCCGTCTGCTGAAGTCATGTGAAGGTTTTAAACCTGCTCTGAGATGTATGAGGAACAGATATATGAGTAACAGGGGGATTAGTGCTATGAAAATCTTAAAGGAGGAGTTTTGTAGGGAAGGTGTTAAAGGGCTACTGCAGTGCCACTTTTCCTTACTAAATCCGATAATGCTAAAATGTTTTCAGTAAAGGCTAAATGTAGACTCAGCCATTAATTAGCTTACCTTTAAAGGCAATTATTTTTTATTGTGGGTTTTCTTTTCCTTTACCCAGTTGTTACTGTCTTCTGTAGTCCCAGGATGGTCTCCTTGTAAATTAATGACAGACAATTTTAGCTGTCACATTTTCATCATATCAGACAGAAAGCTTCCTCTGCATTAACATTCTAAATCTATTTGTTGAAGTTGTAGAAGCATAAGGCAAATTAGTAGATTCCACTGCAGCTTTAATGCACAATAAGCTAATAAACTAAAGGGACACTGTAAAATATGCCGTGGATTAAGGATAATATTTAGAGACAGAAAGATTTTTGTATTAAGTAGAAAAAGGGGAACAAAAGGGAGCTTGTATAGTAAAAGTTACAGGGAGCAGTTAGGGGATTAAGTACCAAGGGCAGTTGGAGAGTTACAGGAAACAGATGGGGAAGAGATAAGAGGAAATATTGAGGATGAGTTACCAAGGGCAGAAGTAGTAGAAATTAAAGGGAGTGAGGAGTTCTTGGGAGCAGTAAGGGAAAATATAGAAAGCAGGTAATGGGGTATTAATGGGAATAGTTAAGAGCTATGGGACAGTTGTGGAAGCAGTTTGCTTTGTTATAAGTTCATAAAATATTTCATTTAACTTCCATAGTCGCAAATAAAATGTATAAATACATTTTGGGCAGGTCATAGCAGAGAGGTCAGACTAATTGAAGTCCACTAGAGAAGAAACTGGCACCCCACTACAGTATCTTTGCCAAGAAAACCGTATGTATAAGCATGACCAGAGACATAACAATATGGCACTGGAAGATTAGCCCAGGGCAGAGGGTGTCTACTACATTACTGGGGAGAGTAGAGGGCCATTATGGCACCCGATCTAATGAAGTGGTTGGGCCAAAGGTGAGAGGACTCCCAGCTACAGATGTGTCTGAAAGGAAAGTCCTCTACTGCAAAGAAAAATTCAGCAAAGAAACAAGGAATGTTAGAACTATGGACCAAGGTAAACTGGACGAAATCAAACATGAGATGACAAGGTAAATGTTAATATCCTGGGAAATAGTGTACTCAAATGGACTGGAATGGGTCAAGAATCCTGCAGAAGAAGTGGAGTAGCCCTTATTGTCAATCATAGGATGGCGAAAGTAGTGCTCGGTTATAACAAATAAATGACAGAATGATTTCAAATTGAATGGGAGGCAAGCCATTTAACATTACAGGGATCCAAGCCTATACACCAACCATGGATGCTGAAGACCCTGAATTTGTCCAATTCTATGTGAATATTACACACCTCCTCGCTATAACACCAAGAAAAGATGTTATTCTCATCATAGGAGATTGAAATGCTAAAGTAGGGAACTAAAGGATACCTGGAATAACTGGCAATTGTGTCCTTGGAGTACAAAAAGAAGCAGGTCAGAGATTAGTAGAATTCTGTCAAGATAATTCTATGGTTGTAGTAAATACCCTTTTCCAACAGCCAAATAAATGACCTCTACACATGGACATCACCAGATGGACAATATAGAAATCAGACTGACTATATACTGTACTTTGTAGCTAAAGATGGAGGACCTCTATACAGTCAGCAAAAAAAAGATCTGGTTCTGACTGTGGCTCAGATCATGAGCTTCTTATTGCAAGTTTCAGAATTAAACTGAAGAAAAGAGGGAAAATCATCACACCAAGCAGATATGAAATAAATAATATCGCCTGTGAATATGAACTGAAAGTAAATAATAGATTTAAGGGACAAGACTTTGAAGATAGAATGTCTGATAAACATTGACGGAAGTCTATGACATTATCCAGAAAACAGTAACAAATAATATCCTCATGAGACAGTAAAATAAGAAGTCAAACTGGCTATCGAATGAGGGTTTGAAAGAAGCACAGGAAAGAACAAAAGTGAAAGGGAGTGTAGATGGGGAAAGGTTTGTCCAACTGAATGCAGAAATACAAAGGATAGCAAGAAAAGACAAGGAGACAATCTATAACGAGCAATGTAAAGAGAAAGAAGAAGATAATACAATGAGAAAGTCAAGAGATTGGGAATCTTAAAGGGACCTTCCATGACATGATAACATACAAAAATTGAAGGGATTTAACATAAGTAGATCAGTTAAAGAAGAGATGACAGCAATACACGGAAGATCTGTACAGGAAGGACCTTAACAGCATCAGAGCGAAATGAGATGGGCCCGAGGAAGCCTTCCCAATAAGAAGGCTGCAGGAATTGATGGAATACCAAACGAACTGTAGATAATCTTAAACGATGATGCTGTGAAACTGTTGTTTGCATTATTCCAACAAATTTGGAAAACTCAACAATGGCCAGTAGATTGGAAAATATCAGTCTATATCCCAATCCAAAAAAAGGCAGTGCCAATAAGTGATTAATTTATCATATCAAACAATTGCACTCATGTCACATGTCAGCAAGGTAATGCTTAAGATCCTGAAAGCTCTGCTCCAACAATAAATGGACCAAGATCTACCATATGTACAAGCCGGGTTCCTGCAGAGGGGGAGGCACAAGAGATCAAATTGCCAATATATGCTAGATAATGGAGAAAGCAAGAGAGTTTACCTCTGTTTCAAAGACGATTCTAAAGCCTTTGACTGTGTGGATCACACAAAAAAATGTAGCAAGTTTTGAAAGAGATGGGTCTACCAGACCATCTCACCTGCCTCCTGAACATGAAACAACCAAATGGTCACTTTATTTATTCAACTTATATGCAGAATACATCTTGCATAAGGCCGGACTTGAAGAATTAATACTGCTGGGAGATATATCATCAATCACAAATATCCATCTAATACCACTCTAATGGGTGAAAATGAGGAGGAACTAAATGGCAGATTTATAATGGTAAAATAAGAGAGTGCAAAAGCTGGCCTGTTGCTAAATGTTATCATAATAAAGAGAAAGAGGCAACTTTGTATCCAATTAGATCCACTCTCATGCAAAAGAGAAATTTTGATCATATACTGCTCCTTAGAACTTTCCTTAGAACTTCAAAATGCCCCTGGATTAAAGGGTCCAGATTCATCCGGTTAGGATTATACTGGTAAAGAAATGGAAAGAAAATCCCTTTGTAGTGGTGCACTCATAGGAACCTACTATAATCAATAGTAGCCAATACAACTTAACTTTTAATAGTTATAATAAAACCATTGAAAGTAATAAAAAACTAAACACACAACGCTTCAGCTGCCAAATAATAAATATATTAATACCTCTACTGGCTAAACTGCATTAATCATAACAACAACAAGATGATTGGATGCAATGATAAAGAGAAAATAGGCAAAAAGTGCTGAGTGTTAGCGCTAATACTAAAGTGAATTAGGACCCAAAAGAGTTATATTGTGCAAATAAACTGTGAATTGATCAGTGTTCAACCCCTGATGAAATCCAGGAAACGTATGTGCGGTTGACGCTATGCTGCGCACACTCCCTTAGTCGCTGGCCGATTAAATAATTACAGAGTGTCTAGGCAGCACACAGGAACGCCAAGTTCCATTAGGATAGCTTTATCGTGATTATCTGCATACAACTTTACTACTACCCATCTATGAAATACTTATTAGAGAGGGATATATTCATGGAGCAGCAGACTTTATATTAGCATAAGTACAATCCTTGTAACTTCCTCAATTTTTGGCTTTTTATATAAACAACAATCATGTGTATGGACCTTAATTTCATATAAATTATCAATAGTGCAATATTAAGCACTTTTGGCACCTTATCATTGTGGGAAGATCCCCAAGTAACACTTAGTCACTTTACACTGATCAATTCACAGTTTAGTTGCACAATAGGACTCTTTTGGAGCCTAATTAACTTTAGTATTAGCGCTAGCACTCAGCACTTTTTGCCTATTTTCTCTTCATCATTGCATCCAATCATCTCGTTGTTGTTATGATTAATGCAGTCTAGCCAGTAGAGGTATTAATATAATTATTATTTGGCAGCTATAGTGTCGTGTGTTTAGTTTTTTATTACTTTCATTGGTTTCATAATAACTATTAAAAGTTAAGTTTTATTGGCTACTATTGATTATAGTAGTTTCCTAGGAGTGCACCACTACAAAGGGATTTTCTTTGCTTTTCTTTACCATTATGCATTACATTATGGATCCCTGATAGCACCCTATCTTATCAAAAGATCCTGGGCTCAATGCCTAGGGGAACCACCTTACCTGTCCTTTTTACTGTTAGGATTATATATTGATTTTATTACTATTTTATTTATTTGTGGTAAGTTTCATAAGAACCAAGGGCAATTACTTATTGTGTATTATGTTCAGAATAAGTATTTATAGGGTTCCCCATCTCTATTATAGCTCCCCAAATAATAAAAAAGGGGGAGAAAAGCTTAATTACAAAAAGTAAAAATAACTTTATTAGGCATATAATAAAAACAATAATTAAAACCCATTGATTAAAAATAACTAGTTACAATGTGTGAAAGCTGTATTACAAATATACGATAAATGCAAGAGAACACCACACTTAACTGTTCTTTTGTTTACCCATAAACAACCCCAGGCATAAGTCTTTTGTTATAGTATCAATGGAATAGATAGTCACACCTCAAGTTTCTCAGGACACAGTTTGTTTGTGATAAGTTGGTTGTGACTGAACACAATTTATATATCATCACTTATAAAGATTTATAAAACTACGTATATTTTATAATATACACTTATTAAAGAAACAATGTTTAAAAATGATCACTGTATAAGCCATATCTTACAGGCAGGGGCGGCCCGTCCATTGGGGCGTCAGGGCAAACGCCCCCCCAAATATTTTCTTCACCCTGCAATAAAAAAAACACAACAATGTATTAGTATAACCCAAAAACAAATAAATATAAGGTGTACATCATCATTTCAAGTCTAAATAGTATTAAAAATGAAGTAAAGTTAGTAAAGGGACACTGTCACTTTAAAATAACCCTTGCGCTACATTAACTAATGCTGTGTATCTATATAGCCCCCTGCCTGCACCCTGTGTGATCAAATTACAATAGTTATACACTGTGTACACTAACCTTAGAGTCTTCTCTCTCTTCAATGAGTCCTGGCCTGGCCCCCTGACCGTTAATGCATGCCGCCCACCATCACAGTGACGATATGCATGGGCGGTCATAAATGTATCAATTAATAACTGACAGTCTTCCATCATTGACCAATCAATGATGGAAGGCTGTCCAGTTACTAAGTGATCAATCTAAACCCACCCAGACCGTTAGCCCTGAGCGCCCGCCAGCAAATAGGGCCTCGAGTTATCATTTTGATTGACTGATACAGTCAATAAAACCACCAGTTCCCTGTCCCTTCCCCCTTTCTGTTTCCTGACCCTGGTCACGCTGAGACTGAGAGACCTCCCTGGCTGAATCTACTCATCTGCTCTGCCTGCCTAACACAGTAAGTCTACACCTGCCTCTGCCTGGCACCTGCCCTGCCCCTGGCCAAACCAAAACCCCTAGTAGCCCCTAATAAATGTTAGGGGTGACCAGTTACCCCCAGTCCCCCACTATGCCTGCCTGGCCTGCCAGTGCCACCTACCCAGCCACCCACCAACTACCACCGACGACCCCAGCCATCACCCCCATGTGGCCTGTGCCACCCCCGATCAGGCCTGCCCTATGCTAGCCTAGCTATGCCATCATGCCACCGCCGGATTACCCCGATCACGGGATCGGGGTAGTCGGGTGGTGAGCGGGGTGGCACAGGCCCACATGGGGGTGATCGGATCACCCCCTTGATGAGGCCTGTGCCACCCCTGATGACCTCCATGTTGCCGCCCTATGCCACCCCCGAGGCCCGATCACCACCGGGCCCCCGGCACCACCCCGATGCGGCCTATGCTACCCCGGGTATTCGGGCAGTGAGCGGGGTTGACCAGGCCACATGGGGGTGGATGTTCACCCCCATGAGGCCTGTGCCACCCCTGATCGTGGCCTATGGGCGACCGATGGGCGCCTGACCGTGACCGACCCCACCCTGGATGAACCAACTACCTACCCCCCCCCCCCCTATTTTTATTCCATTTTTAGTAGTAACAGGCATGTATATGTGCCTGTCACTTCTAAAGATAAAATAAAAATAAGGGAAGGGAAAAAAAAATACAGTAAAAACATTATTACAATTAAACAGTAAGCTAACACATTGTTAGTACAGTTAGTAACACAACACATTTTATACAAAAATAAACTGCTTTAAACAAACATTAATAAAAAATAAAATAAACAACAGCACATACCGTATTTTTCGCCCTATAAGACGCACCGGCAGATAAGACGCACCTAGTTTTTAGAGGAGGAAAACAAGAAAAAAAAATCTGAATCAAACACAAATACACTTTACACACAGATACACACCTACATTACACACAAATATATATATATATATATATATTTATATATATATATATATATATATATATATACACATACATACATATACATACACACATAAATATACATACACATACATACATATATACACACACATACATGCACACATACACACACACATACACACATACACACATACACATACATATCCATATACTGCAGCATTTGGGAGCATTTGGGAGCCCTTGACCCTCCCTGACCCTCCTGATCCTCCCTGACCCTCCTGATCCTCCCTGACCCTCCTGATCCTCCCTGACCGTCCTGATCCTCCCTGACCCCCCTGATCCTCACCTTCCTTCTGATCTCTGCCATCTTGATCTCACCCCAGCGCTTCCTACCAGCACTCCTCGTGTACTGCAGCGTTGCGTGTGTGACGTCACTAGGACGCACCGGCCGACGCGATGCTGGTAGGAAGCGCTGGGGTGAGATCAAGAGGACAGAGGCAGTTTGAGAAGGTGTATTCGCCGTATAAGACGCACCAACTTTCCTCCCCCAGTTTTGGGGAAGAAAAAGTGCGTCTTATACGGCGAAAAATACGGTACTTACCTGTAAAATTGACCCCTCCAGCGTTGGCCTTCTGTCCTCTCTGGATATAGTCATGAAAAATAAATAATCCATGTTGATTGAAGCCAATGGTCAAATAAAATAATCCATGTTGATTGAAGCCAATGGTCAAATAAAATAATCCATGTTGATTGAAGCCAATGGTCAAATAAAATAATCCATGTTGATTGAAGCCAATGGTCAAAATAAAATAATCCATGTTGATTGAAGCCAATGGTCAAAAATAATCCAATCTTGATTGAAGCCATTGTCCATCCATCCATTCTGGCCCATTGAAAGAGGCCTCCACAAAAAAAAAACGACGCTCTAAAAAAAAAAAACAACACACTAAAAGAGCTCCTCCTACAAGGAGCCCCTCCCGCGATTAATTGTCTGCTATATATACTAATTTTTGAAGGACTCTGATTGGCTGAAATTTTTGATTGACATCGATTTCAACCAATGAGAGTCTTCAAAAAATTAGCAAATCAGCAAGCAGGTATGGAAGCCTGTAAGGGTAAAAAAGGTTAGTGTGAACTTGTTTGACCCTGTATGTATTATACATATTACAGGGCTATTTTATGTGATATACATGTTACAGGATAATATCCTGTAACATGTATAGCCAAAAAATAGCACTGTAATATGTATAACAAATAAAGTGTAATAGAAATGCATGAACAATATAATATACCAAGTAATAAAGAACATCAATTAATCAAATAATAAATATCAATTAATATATATTGTTGTATGTATATGTTTATGTATATTTATGTGTATTTTTTATGCGTATATATATATATATTTGGATATATATATATATATATATATATATATATATATAAAAATTAATATCAATATATCACAATAAATAAATATATATATATATATATATATCAATTTGATATATATATATATATATATATATTTATTTATTTATTGTGATATATTGATATCAATTTTTATATATATATATATATATATATATATATATTTATTTATTGTGATATATTGATATAAATTTTTATATATATCTATCAATATATATATATATATATATATCTATTAATATATATATATATATATATATATATATATATATATATATATATATATATATATTTATATATTATTTTTTTTTTTTTTTGGGCCTATATGTTATTTAAGGTTTTTAAGGTGCGGTTGGGGCCTATATGGTCAAAATTGGTTATTTAAGGTTTTTAAGGTGCGGTTGGGGCCTATATGGTCAAAATTGGTTATTTAAGGTTTTTAAGGTGCGGTTGGGGCCTATATGGTCAAAATTGGTTATTTAAGGTTTTTAAGGTGCGGTTGGGGCCTATATGGTCAAAATTGGTTATTTAAGGTTTTTAATGTGCGGTTGGGGCCTATATGGTCCCAATTTGTTATTTAAGGTTTTTAAGGTGCGGTTGGGGCCTATATGGTCCCAATTTGTTATTTAAGGTTTTTAAGGTGCGGTTGGGGCCTATATGGTCCCAATTTGTTATTTAAGGTTTTTAATGTGCGGTTGGGGCCTATATGGTCCCAATTTGTTATTAAGGGTTTTTAAGGTGCGGTTGGGGCCTATATGGTCCCAATTTGTTATTTAAGGTTTTTAAGGTGCGGTTGGGGCCTATATGGTCCTAATTTGTTATTTAAGGTTTTTAAGGTGCGGTTGGGGCCTAAATGGTCCCAATTTGTTATTTAAGGTTTTTAAGGTGCGGTTGGGGCCTATATGGTCCCAATTTGTTATTTAAGGTTTTTAAGGTGCGGTTGGGGCCTAAATGGTCCCAATTTGTTATTTAAGGTTTTTAAGGTGCGGTTGGGGCCTAAATGGTCCCAATTTGTTATTTAAGGTTTTTAAGGTGCGGTTGGGGCCTATATGGTCACACTTGCTCTTTTAAGGTTTTAAACGTTACGGTTTGGGTCTTAAACGTTCTAATGTTTTTTTTTTTGTTTTCTATAACTTCCCAGGTGCAAACTATCTGTGGAATCATATTTGTTTGGACTCATTGGTTGACTTACTGGACGTGAATACCCCGAGAAGGAGAGTCAACTGTTGGTGAGTATATGGTCACACTTGGACTTTTAAGGTTTTTAAGGTGCAGTTGGGGCCTATATGGTCACACTTGGTCTTTTAAGGTTTTAAAAGTTACGGTTTGGGTCTTGAGATTTCTAATGTTTTTTTTTTGGTTTTCTATCACCCCCCAGGTGCAAACTATCTGTGAAAGCAGATTTGTTTGGACTCGTTGGTTGACTTACTGGACGTGAATACCCCGAGAAGGAGAGTCAACTGTTGGTGAGTATCATTGCCTTTAATTTTCTGTCCATGTGTATAGGTGCAAATTTGATGTTGATGTAGTCTTGTCACATGAGGGTTTGCAATCTGTAATGTATACCAATGAAATCAACACACTGTTATTTTAAAGTAATTTTGTGACATAATATAAATTAATATACCGTGATCTCTTTCTTTTATTGGTATCAATATCAGAAATGAATACTATTGACTCTCTACTTGTGAAGCCTTTCGGCACCCTAACCTATGAGGAGAAGGTGGAAGTAAAACGGTTAGGAGCTGACCAACCAGAGATAAATCTGCAGCAAATCGCAAGAGATAGAGGGAAGCAATATGTCCGTAATTTCAATACTGAATGGTACAAGAAGAATGACTGGCTTTCTGGAAGCGTTTCTAGGAAGTCCTTATATTGTTTCCCATGCATCCTATTTGGTGGTGACGCTGCTTGGACCAAAACTGGAGTGACTGACGTCAAACATCTAGCTGACAAATTGGCAAAACACAAAAGTTCCAAAGCTCACTTGGATAACAGGATCAAGTTTGAGATGCTTGGACAGGCGAACATTGCTGTTCAACTGGACCAAGGATACCAAGTCAGCATTCAAAAACACAACGAAGAAGTGGCTAAGAACCGGTACATCCTTTCGAAGATAATTGATTGTGTTCGCTTTTGTGGCGCTTTTGAACTGGCATTAAGAGGACACTACGAGAGTGAAACATCGCTAAATCCAGGAGTGTTTAGAGGCCTGGTGGATTTGGTTGGCAGTATCGATAGTGCAATGGAACAGCATTTGAAGACTGCAACTGTGTTTAAGGGCACTTCCAAAACCGTGCAGAATGAGCTACTGCATGCATGAAGTTATAAAGGAAGTGATTCACCAAGAGCTTAAGGAAGCCCAGTTTGTGGCAATCCAAGCGGATGAAACAACCGATATTTCCGCTAGGACACAGTGCGTTGTAGTCTATCGCTACATTGACAAGAAGCATCAAGTGGTGGAAAGATTTGATGGCTTCACGGAAATGAAATCAACGGATGCAGACTCCATTGCTGCTGTTGTGCTGGAAACACTGAATACTGTTCTCCCAGAGCCAGAAGACAAGAAGAAACTCATAGCTCAAAGCTACGATGGTGCCAGTGTGATGCGTGGAGATCAAGGAGGAGTTCAAAGAAAAATAAAAGACGTGTACCCGAACGCACACTACGTCCATTGCTATGCTCACCAACTGAACCTAATAATGGAGAAAGCAGTTTCAAGGATTGGAAGAGTTAGAGTTTTTTTTTCAAACATAGGCGGCATACCATCTTTTTTTTCATGCTCTCCAAAAAGGACTGGAGTTCTGGATGAGGTAGTTGGTAGAAGACTTCCAAGAGGTGCACCGACACGATGGAACTTCAACGTTAGGACCGTGAACGTGATCTACGAGAACAGAGATGCGCTACTTGAGTGTTTCCAGACAATTGAAGCATGTCTAAACTTTGATCCAACATCTATACGGGAAGCCGCAGGTTTCATTGGAATGCTGGAAGACAGGGAGTTCCTTTACTTCCTTAAATTATTTCATTTAATAATGCCACATGTAGACATCCTCTATAGTCAGCTTCAGAAGCGAGACACGGATACTGTTTATATCAAAAAAGTCACAGAAGACTTTGTCGCCAGCATCCAGAAAATCCGTAATTCTGTGGAAGAGATAGAAGCAAGTTTGCCGAGCGATCTAACAGTCAACAGACGGAGTGCGGAGATCTCAACCTTGAGACAACTTTCAAGAGAGGTATGTGACATAGTGGTGGTTCATGCAAAAGAACGTTTTTCATTTTCAAATCACCTAGTCAGTGCCAAACTTGTTCAAAGTGACTTGTATAAAACCCATGACACTTGCTTTCCAACCCAAGCTCTGGAAGACACCGTGCAAGCATATCCAATACTGAAGAAGGAACAATTACGCACTGAGCTGTCACTTCTGTATGGGAAGACAGAGTTTCATACTTGTACAAGTGCTGTTGCTCTGCACAAACTTTTCCATCAATTTAATCTGCAGAATGATTTCACAGAGACAGTAAAATTATTAAGAATCCTGATTACAACACCAATGACTACTGCAGAATCAGAAAGATGCTTCTCAACATTGAAGAGGATAAAAACCTTTTTAAGAAGCACCATGTCCCTGGAGCGGTTGAATGCATTGGCGATGCTCTCAATGGAAAAGCAACTGATTTCCGAGATCCCAGACTTCAATGAAAAAACCAATGAGAAGTTTTCTTCTTTGAAAGATCGCCGTGCAAAATTAAAATACAAGTGATTGAAGCAAAGAAGAATGCATACCCCCAAGGTGTGCAAAGATAAACTGCGTTAAGCAGCACCACCTCACACTACCAAACATAACTAGTGGTAAGTAAAGTATGAACGGTGTGTGGGTGTGCATATGGAAGGAGCTATGAAAGGTGTGTGCATGGTCAGTAACAATTGTTGAAGCCTTGGCGTGGTTTGAAGGAATTGGAGGCACTTCCAAGGGTAGCTGTCACTTGTGTACAGGAAGCAAGAATTCCATGTCTGTACAAGTGCTGTTGCTCTGCAGCAACTTTAGCATCAATTTAATCTACATAATTTAACAGAGTGAGTGAAGCTATAAGGAATCCTGCTTACAACAACGAAGACTACTAAAGAACCAGAAAGATGCTTCTCCACATTGAAGATGATCAAAAAAGTAATTAAAAAGCACCATGGCCCTGTAGCGGTTAAATGCATTGGTTTGAAGGAATTGGAGGCACCTTCAAGGGTACGTAAAGTTCTCAGAAATGGCACCACCTCACTACCAAAAATAACTAGTGGTAAGTAAAGTATGAATGGTGTGTGGGTGTGCATATTGAAGGAGCTATGAAAGGTGTGTGAATGGTCAGTAACAATTGTTGAAGCCTTGGCGTGGCGTTACTGCTCATATGGTTATCCATATGCTAATTCAACGTGTTTGTTTGACATTGATTATTGTGTTGTCTAAACAGAAGTGAAATGTTGTTGTTTTCTTGAATCCCAAGATCCACTGGTTTGGGCCTATGCAGTGCTGATTGGTCTTCTAAGGTATGTTTTGAGGCCTATATGGTCCCACTTGGTCTTCTAAGGTATGTTTGGGGCCTATGGTCACACTTGGTCTTCTAAGGTATGTTTGAGGCCTATATGGTCACACTTGGTCTTCTAAGGTATGTTTGGGGCCTATATAGTCACACTTGGTCTTCTAAGGTATGTTTGGGGCTTATATGGTCACACTAGGTCTTCTAAGGTATGTTTGGGGCCTATATAGTCACACTTGGTCTTCTAAGGTATGTTTGGGGCCTATATAGTCACACTTGGTCTTCTAAGGTATGTTTGGGGCCTATAGTCCCACTTGGTCTTCTAAGGTATGTTTGGGGCCTATATAGTCACACTTGGTCTTCTAAGGTATGTTTGGGGCCTATATAGTCACACTTGGTCTTCTAAGGTATGTTTGGGGCCTATAGTCCCACTTGGTCTTCTAAGGTATGTTTGGGGCCTATATAGTCACACTTGGTCTTCTAAGGTATGTTTGGGGCCTATATAGTCACACTTGGTCTTCTAAGGTATGTTTGGGGCCTATATAGTCACACTTGGTCTTCTAAGGTATGTTTGGGGCCTATATGGTTCCACTTGGTCGTTTAATGTTTTTTAAGTATGGTTTTGTTCTTGAATGGTATGATTGATTTGCTTGTTTTCTTTCAACCCCAGGTGCAAACTCTATGTGGCTGCAGATTTGTTTCTACTCATTGGTCAACTTAATGAACGTGAATACCCTGAGAAGAAGAGCCGACTAATGGTAGGTGTCACTCCTTTAATTTTTCTGTTAATACTTATAGGTGTAATTATGATATTGCTGTAGTCTTGTCACATGAGTTTTTTCAATCTATATTGTATACCAATGAATTTAACACATTGTTACTTTACTTCTTGACATTTCTGCATTGCAGATCATGTATTTCAATGGGCTTTACAAGCATAAGGTCATTGGGCGGGGCTTATAAAGGTCATTATGACGTCAGGGGGAGGAGTTATAAAAATGGGTGTGGTTTGAAAAAGGGGGAGTGGCTATGTTTCGCCCTGTCGCCCCTCCAACTTGAAAAGTCACCAGCCGCCACTGCTTACAGGTAGTGTCAGTAGGCTTGGGACAATTCAAGCCAACAAAATAGTCTAAGTTGTAACATCTTAAAGGGACACTGCCACACCAACAGGAAGTTAGTTTCCTCCTAAAAAGCATTAAAACTGTCTGTACATTGTACTAGTAATTTTAAATCACAGTAAAGAATTTAAGCTTTACGTGCTAATTTGCGGTTTATAGTGCTTGATAATGGTGAAGGAACTAACAGCATGATAACCTTAGAGGAACATTGTTTTGCCACCACAAAAGTAGACAAGCAGACTGCAATCCTAGTTGCACATGGAAGCAGCTAATTAGAATTAGCTATCCTCTCATTTGCATCACAATACAACAGACAAAAATCGGAGTAACTCAGGAATGACTGACTATAGCATTAAGTGATGAGCACAATGTATAGCTAGTTTTTTATGCTATTTAAAAATGACATTAAAACATTTCCGGGTGATTTTCTTTAACCCTCACCCTCTGATGGAAACTTCTAAGCTCAACTTGTGATGGGACCCAGTTATAGTCTCCAGCCACTAATAATATTGAATCTTTCCAGTTTGCCAGTTTGTTTGAAAGGTGTTAAAAAATGATGCTGATTGGTCTTTGGTTGATAAATGTTAAAGAGCTACTATAACACCCTAGCAAGAGGAGCAAGTTATTTTAATCATGCATTGATCATTAATACCATATCATTTATAATAGCAAAATTCAATATTAAATTCATTTTGGATGATTAGAGTTCCTGGCTCTAGCTAGAGTTTTTATCTCCACGCTGATAAAGTCCTTAAAGGGTGGGCATGAGCGGATTAACCATTAGGCAAACTAGGCAGCTTCCTACAGGCGGTTTCCTGTGAAGAGTGTCTGTTTTTTTTTTTTTTCATTTAGCTTAAAGTCCTAACAAATACTTTTTTGGGGGGCTTAAAAATGAAATGCTGCAGTTCACAGACTGGGACTAGAGTATAGAGTTCTCATTGTTCACTCATCCCATGTGTTTCCTGCTGAGTGTAGAGGCAGAAACGGCACCAGTTGAACAGTAGTTTAAGTAATAAGTTTATACAGTATAATGTTTTTTCGCTAAAATGTTTTTTTTTTTGATAAGCAAATATTGGTAGAAAGTAGCTCCTCATTAGTATTTATTCTTGGAGGTTATCTACTTGTTTATAGGTAATCTGTTTGAATGGCTATTAATACTGTATATTGATTATGCTATTCCTGGGTTAATATTTATTTATTTATTTATGTATTTATATGTACATTTATATATTATTATTCTAATTATGGGTGACCCTAGCTGAATATGCAGTTAAATGTATATATATGTTTATTTTATAATTATGGTTGACCCTGGTTGATTATATGTAAATGTATATGATTTTAACAAATAATAAAAGGACACCATGGAGGAATTATGAGTAGATGACCCAGATGAAAATATGTATATGTTTATAATTAAAGATGAATATGGTGGTGTTTAGTGTGAGCTCCTGCTTAAAGCATTAAAAGTGGGCTTATAAATTGCCCTAGTTATCATAACAAAACTGCATACCCTGAAATCAACTGGGGGAAGAAGAGGGGGGACCCATTTCCCCCGTGGGACCCTCAAAAGATACCCCTGGAGGCACAGCTGCAGAGAAACCTGCACCCGGGCAGCTCACTAGAAGACTGCCTTCCTGCAGGGACTTACCGGGAGGTGAGAGCTTCAGAGGCCATGCGCCTGCTACAGACACCCTTTGCCAGAAACTGCAACACTGCAGAAGGGCCTGGTCAGAGCAACACAGGAGGCAGTGGAAGCTACAGAGACCCCAAGATCGGGTGGCGGCCATCTTGGATTTGCACGAGGCAAGGTCTGAGGTGGAGGCCCAGGCCCCTGTGGGTGCACAGGATCACATCAGGAGCTTTACCCATTAACCCTGTGACCCTATGCCTGGCGACCCAACTGTAAAGTGAGTACTGGTAGGGCTGGAGGAAAGAAGCAGGAAGATAGAGGGTGGCTATATCTTTACCTGCATTAGGGGGGTCAGAGAGGCCCCTGCTGTTGGAGTGTCACTCCTGCAAAAAAGAGCTCTGAGGCGGCCATTTTGGGGGCATAGGACAGGACTGTGCACGCAGAAGAAGGGATACATGTCAGCCCTAACCCCATCTCCTCCACAAGTATAAAACAAGCACAACACTGTTTATAATACACCCCTCATCTAACTAGCCTGCTACCGTTAACAGTACAAACAAGGAAAACCCACACTGACCTTAGGGTACTTAAACCTTTGAGAAAAATGGAATTATAAAAACTCACTATTCAACTTACACACCAACAGATAAGGCTGGATTGCATCCTTCTTACCTTTATTCTGGCAGCCCTGCGAATCAGGGCCCCATATGTGAGAAACTGGCATATGTAACACTGACTCTATGCAACTGGCAGACAGAGAATGGAGGCTCACTGACACCTAGTGGACAGAAACGATTCAACACTATTCCTCAAAGCACTCCAACTGTCAAGCAGGGGTATTACACAAAGGTAAAAGTGGAAACATAGATCAGTAAAGAGGAAGGGTTTACTCTACAATCTACCCTGCACAGAAAAGCCCCTCAATCACTCCCTAAAGGACAGACCCTGCCCAAGACAAAACACAGGTGGCACTCAACACAAAAAAACAGAGACTGCAAACAGAACCACTATATGTAAACCTTGAAATGGCGAGAAATCCCTGACCGCCCCCTGCGTCACAAATGAGGGGTCAACTCTCTAAAAGCCATGCACGATAGACCACAAGCAACCAAAGAACATGACTAAAATGTGATTTGCATTAAACCCATTCATTTATCTGCACCACCACTTTGATCCCTCAGCAACTGCTACTGACCATCAGCCACAGACTGCCCACGCAATAGTAACTTTAATCCTTGGGCTTCAACATGGGGAAATGCAAAAAAGGCACTGCAACCAGAAGGATCACAGATCATTTTAAAACCCCAGAAACCGCCCAAGAAGCGAACTCAGAGCACTCAGACAACTCTGAGGACCAGGAGGACCTGGGTGCAACCCAAAGCAACATGGACCTCTCACCGAGATCCATAGCCCTGATAGAACGAATGTTCCAGGCATATAATGAAAAGACTGTGAATGCTATCAGAAAGGACATAAATGACCTGGGTCAGAGAACCCACCTTCTGGAAGAAATGGTAGACCAGATTGCTGAAGCCCAGGAGAGGGACAGAGCGCTACACTCGCAGACCTACTCCAGAGTGGAAATACTCGAAGATAAATTTGAGGACCTAGAAAACAGGTCGTGCCGCAATAATTTGAGGCTGAGAGGGATTCCGAAGGCAGTACAAGACCTGAAGCCTTACCTGAAAGACACCATCAAGGGCATTATTGCGGAAATACCAGAGTCAGTAGGGGAGATAGAGAGGGCCCACAGAGCTCTAGGGGCACCCAGAAACCCAGAAGTACCGAAAGATGTGATCATTAGATTCCTGCGACAACAAGCCAGGGATCTGATCCTGGCGGCAGCCAGAAAAAAGCAAAACATCAGGGGCCCAGACAATGCAACAATACTGCTGTTCGCAGATCTTTCTCCGATCACACTGACCAGGCGCAGGGAAAGGAAGCCAGCCCTAGAGATTCTGAACACATATAAAATCCCATATAGATGGGGCTTTCCATTTGTGGTATCTTTTCAACATAAGGGCAAGATGTACTCAGCCCGCTCCCTGGAGGAATGCCGCTCTCACCTCACTACTATCGGACTTGCACCTAATCCACCGAACAACGCAGAGAGGGATCACAGACGAAACAATACTACTGCGCCCACCAAACAGTGGACTAAAGTACAGAATAAAGGCAATCAGAGCTCTTCCCCAAATTCGGGGGAAACGCCTACGAGCCACAAGTACTAGAACTGGGCAGATACCTGAAGGCGCCCTTAGAGCTACCTGAAGTACCATACCAATCGGACTAATTTACAAAGGGTTTAATCATTCATGATTTGTTGTTGAATTTAAGGCTAATTTGTATCAGATTTATCTTTTGTCATTTTAAGCACAGTTCAAAAGTTATTGCTGGTTGTTACTGTTCCTTACAAATGTCTTAGCCTGAGAATATAGCTACAAAACTTCCCATAACTAGACTTGAAAGGAAGACCACACTGACACTCACCAAACTTAAACACTAAGGCAAGAGTCGATGGGAAGCCTTTTTTTTTTTTTAACAAGAGACGAAGTAAGCAGGGAACAATGGCTACCCACTTGAAAATTAGAGACCTATTACCCCCCCCCCCCCCCTTACAGAGGACATAACATAAAGGCAGGCCTCACAAGAGCTCTTTTTACTACCATACTGAAGACCCCATTGATGAACTAGCAGGGAACCACCCAAACCAAAAGAAGACGGCACTAGGGGAAATAGAGGCCCACTGAAAACCTAAAATTTGAGGCACGTTACCACTCAAATCAGAAACGTAGGGTGACATAAACAAAAATGAACCTTCCAAAACCTTATCATAATCCAAGAGACAATCTGAGTGTAGAAGGCCAACTAGCTTTTATAGATAAGACCATGACACTTTCCCATCATCTCTTACCAGACTATTAGACTCTATAGTTAGATCTAAATGAGTTGCCCCTCAGTGGCTACAAGGAACTACTTTTATGTAATGGGTTCCTTATATATACCCCTCCAACAGGGGATTATAGGACGATTGTCTCCCATAGTCCTACCCCCGACAGATGCCAGAATTTTTGACTGGCGTATGAGTAAGTGTATATGTATTACGGTTAATGTTGTTTATGAACTTTCTTTTTTCCCTTCCCCTCCCACCCCAGCATGCTCTATCCGGCATGAGAAGACATTGGCCCGCAATGGGGCCTGGAGGCTCCTTCTGGTGCTCCCTGGCTCTCTGGTCCCTCCTGCACAATCCGGGACATGGGGTGAGTTGACAGGCTCTCAACAACACATACTCAGACTTACCCGATGGCCAGTGTAGAATACGCTTTTACCACACACAATGTAAAAGGGTTCAATTCACAGTACAAAAGGAGAAAAGCTTTCCTTTATTACAAGCATATAAAGCCTTTTGTCCTGTTCTTGCAGGAAACACATTTTGCCCAACACAAAATCCCCTCATTCTTGGATAAAGAATACCCAAACTATTACTCAGCTACGCAACCCACCAGAAAAGCGGGGACATCAATACTAATACACCGCAATTTTCAATTCCAGATCACCTCTAAAATAATTGACAAAGAGGGACACTACATTTTTCTATCCGGCACAATTCTAGGTTCAGAGCTGACGCTAGTATCCATTTATGCCCCGACGACATCTCCACACAAAACTCTTTTAAAAATCCAGAGAGTACTTGAATCTCACTCCCATGAAAAACTGATAATAGGGGGAGACCTCAATCTGACATTAGATTCTCTCTTAGATCGATCTAGGGGCCTAGACTGTGGTCGGTACATAAATAAAATGCAACAAATTAAGAGATTATTAAACGCTTTAGGCTTAGTGGACGCCTGGAGAGGGCATCACCCAACCAGACGGGAATATACTCACTACTCGCATGTACATGGATCTTATTCCCGAATCAATACAATACTAGTAAGCGCGCCTATTTTTGATATGACTAGATCAGCCGAAATTAATGTATGCCCATGGTCGGATCATTCGGCGGTGACCCTGACAATAGACTTTGGCGAGACCCAGAAAAGCCCTTTTATCTGGAGGCTAAATTACATTTTACTACACAACCCCGCATTCAATAGCCAAGTAGAGAAAGACCTATACTTTGACATCAATGACACTACAGACGTAGGGATGGGCTGGATCTGGACTGCCCATAAGGCGTATATACGTGGCACCTATATTAAGCTTGCTTCGGCCTTTAAGAAGCAATGCCTGCAGAGGGAAACAGAGATCCGAAAAGAACTCCAAAGACTAGAGAGACATAACCAGACTAACCCCTCTCCTCAAACAAGACATCAAATAGATAGATGTAGACTGGAATTTGACAATTCTCTCTCAATGCGGACAGACAAAGCACTGAGGCGCACCACCCACCTATACTATACGAAGGCGAACAAACCTAGCTCTCTTCTAGCTAGGAGACTGAACCCTAGACCCCTTCAGCAAAAATGTTTAAGCGTAACACCGCAAATGGGTATCCCTCAGTAAGCCAAACAGAAATTAAACAGACCTTTGCAGCTTTCTATCAAAAAATCTATGCTGCAACTATCCTACAAGGCCCAGATGCGACCCAATCCTATCTGACATCTTTAGATCTACCCAAGGCCACGGAACAGGACATAAGCATGCTTAACTCTGACATATCAATAGAGGAGGTACTCAGAGCTATTGAAAATCTCAAATTAGGTAAAGCCCCAGGCACAGATGGTTCCCAAACTCCTACTATAAAACATATGCTGGGCTTCTAGCCCCCTATCTTTGCAGGCTTTTCAACTCCATTCTGAATGGAGAAGCCATGCCACCTGAACTCAATAGGGCTGACTTGGTGGTGTTCCCTAAGGAGGGCAGGAACCCCCTGGAGGCCAAAAACTACCGCCCAATATCCCTCCTAAACGGCGATGTTAAGATGCTAGCAAAGATAATGGCGGACAGGATCTCCAAGTTCCTACCGGAACTAGTACATAAAGACCAGACAGGCTTTATCCCATTCAGACAA
Source organism: Discoglossus pictus (assembly GCA_027410445.1). Classification (NCBI taxonomy): domain Eukaryota; kingdom Metazoa; phylum Chordata; class Amphibia; order Anura; family Alytidae; genus Discoglossus; species Discoglossus pictus. The sequence goes on from CM050168.1 coordinate 41,444,221, forward strand.
GCAGCAGACAATCTTAGACAAACTTTAAATGTACTACATCTAGCGCAAAGGGATGGTATCCCGCTCTGTGTCTTGGCCCTTGACATTGAAAAGGCCTTTGACACGGTAGAGTGGCCCTACTTACACGCGACACTGGCCAAATTTGGCTTCAAAGGACGCATAAATCTGCTACGCTCTTATTATCATCTGCCCCAGGCGGCTCTTAAAATACCAGGGCCAAACAAGGAGACTATAGACATACGGAGAGGAACAAGACAGGGGTGCCCCCTGTCTTCATTACTCTTTGCGCTGGCCATGGAACCTTTGGCCAAAAAAATCAGATGCACAGCAAACATAAGGGGCCTGAGAATCGGCCTCCAAGACCTCAAATGCTCCCTGTTTGCGGATGACCTCCTATGCACTCTGACATACCCCAAGAGCTCAATTCCGGCCTTGCTGACGGTATTACGTGACTTTGAGGAGATATCGGGGCTAAAAATTAACCTGGAGAAAACCGAGACCTTAGATGTAGGAATACCATTGACAGATCTTACAGAATTGCAAAGGACTTATAACTTTTCCTGGCCAAAAACATCAATCAAATATCTAGGGGTTCATATTACAAGGAGGGTAGCGGGAATATACAAAGCAAACTACCCCCCATTGCTTCAGAAATTAACAAAGAATATACAAAGCTGGTCAAAGCTAAACATATCATGGACGGGCCACATCACGGCCATCAAGATGAATATTCTGCCCAAAATATTGTACCTTTTCAGGACCCTTCCCCTACCGCTAGATCTCAAAGATCTAGACAGATTGCAGAATATAATATTTAAATTTATTTGGAGCAATAAAGCCCCGTGGATTGCTAGGCAGATGATGTATAAGCACAAAAACCAAGGGGGATTATCCTGCCCAAACCTCAGGCTTTACTACAAAGCAGCCCAGTTGGCCTTCCTGCCACTAACCCACACAAAGACAAATCAACCCATATGGGTCTTTATGGAGAACTGGGAACTTAGACCCCACTCCTGGGACACGCTGATCTGGGACCCGGGAATTCATAAAATCAAAAACAAAAAGTACCTCACCAACCCGATGACCAAACTCACGGCATCGGTGTGGACCTGGGCTTGTACCAAACACCAACTAGCGCCACCAATCCCCCCTATGACTTCTATAAAATCTTTCCCAGACTTTGAGACGACCTTGAGCTCAATCTCAAAAAGGTGGTGGCTCTCTAGTGATCTTAACAGAATAGGGGCGTGGTATCACGACGATAGAGTGGTGAATCACGAACAACTGGTAACTAACTTTAACATACCAACAGGGGAACTATGGAATTATAGGAAAATCAGACATTGGTTAGAATCCCTGACAAAAGACTGGGGCCCACCGAAACTGGCTATCCACAATTTGTAAGAATATTCCCAACTCTAGAGGCACCCTGGGTCTCTTGTATTCCAGCTTTAACAATACCAAACAAAAACAGAAACCCGCCTGTATGGCACACTGGGAACAAGACCTAGGCAGGGAACTGACTATAGAAACTTGGCATAGGATTAGCCGAAATCTGACCAAGGGCTCACTTACCCATAGCCTACTGGAGGTCTCAATCAAAGTCCTCCACAGAACCTATCTCACCACATCCAGAATGCACCAAATTAACCCGACGATAAATAGACTTTGCTTTAGGGGCTGCCAAGCTACAGGAGATTTTAGCCACATTTGGTGGCACTGCACAAAGGCACAAGCGCTCTGGGGGAACGTGTTCCAACTATTTTCACAACTAATACATAGCCCACTAACACCCACAATAGATGTTTGCCTGTTAGGAGGGAAGGCAGAGAACATATCCCCCAAGAGTAATGCACTCCTACAGTATTTTACTTTAGCCACTAAGCATACTATTGCCAGACACTGGAGAACCCCTACACTAAATCTAAATGATGTCATTACCAGGATAAACTTTATAATGATTAATGTAAAATTGACACATTACATGCAACACAGCTATTCCAGCTTTCTGGATATCTGGTCTCCCTGGCTGAATTCCCCACATAGTGCCACAGTTTAGCTCAGACCCCAGCCTCAGGGTGGGGATGGGCCGGAGGGCCGCGGGGGCGACGGATGGGGCCCCAGAGCCTACTTGCGACCAGTGCTACTCGAGACGGTGAGTGTGCTATTTCCCCACCTACCCTTTCTTCCCCCCTCCTCTCTCCCCAGTTGATAATTGATTGTATTTTTGTTTTAACTTGTGTAAAGAATAAAATGTTAGAAGACAATATAAAAGGAAAAAAAAAAAAAATTGGAGAACACCAAAGGATATCTAGGTGATGTTAAGCAATGTGGTACAATTCCAAGCACAAAAATTATAAAGGAATTCCTATATGTACTAGATACATATGATGCAATAAGTATGGCTACTATGAACATTGCATATATTTGCTCACCAATGGTTGAAATGTATTAATCCACTTTTGTTCTGACGCAAACTCCATTTAATAAAAAGATGTTTGAAAAAAAAAGATGAACATGGCTGAATATGTATTCATCCATATGCTTATAGGTGAACTTACCTGAATATGTATATAATAAAATAATAATTGACAATTAAGGTTGGATATTTATATTATAATGGTCACTGGCTTTTGTCCCGTATATGTCTATAGGAGACCTTGGCTGAATATGTGTTTGTTTGTATGAGACACTGACTAAATATTTATATAGTGTATTACTATGATGATTATAATAACTGTATTTATACATTAATATGATTATAGAAGACCCTGGCTGAAAATATGTGCATACATAGTACAAAAAGGTACGTAAATATGTAATTATGTACATGTTTATTTGATTGCAAAAGATCATGGCTGAATATGTGTAAACGTATTTCATTGTAGGGGATCCTAGCTGGTTATGTATATATTTTTATTATAATTATAGCGAGCCCTTAGTGAATGCTGAGGCCAGTCTAACATGTTTAGATTGTATGAGTAAAAGAGAACCCAGTGGCAGCTGGTGAAATGTTAAACTTTGAACGCAGTACATATATACAGTATATATATATATACACATATATATATAATACTTATGTATAATGGATTTTGCCAGGGCCCATCAAAATTTATAATATTTAATTAAAAACTAGCTGTATGACGTTTTTCCTGATTACTTGTGCCCTTAGTTAGACTCAATTGTTTCAAACAATTGTTTTTATTTGTGATACAAGTGAGCATGATATGTGTTTGTGTAACATGTGCTCTCTGCCCTCCCATAGAAGAATATAGTTAACCATAAAATGCATACAATAAAAAAATAATAGCTTGGCATGTGTAGGAGTAGCTATGTTGTAAAAATGGCTGTGATTTGCACACACAGCAAGAGAGCGATACACGCACATCATCCGGTACAATCTGTTGGTGCCTTCCCCAAAATAAAGACACATAACACCTGTTGGAGGTACAACTGGCCACAGCGCTTTATTAAACAACATAACTTATTTTTTTCCTCGCCGCGAATGGGCCATTCCCTCACTCCACTAGTGGCCCCCGAAAAGGCTCTCCCAGGTCAAGGGTCCCCTTCTGCCACCCGTTTCGGGTCTGCTTCCGGAGACCTTTAGAAAATGGAAAAATGGGTATGTAAATATCTTGTGCACACACTTGCACGGGCTCCTCCACTTCACTGCCTAAGGGCTCCAAAAAGATAGATCCAACACTGAGAGTAGGTGGGGGTTGACTGAGAGACAGGTCTAAAGGGTTTTAAAAAGAATCACATATGATAAGAGAATAAATAATAATTATCTAAAGACTGCACACAGAGCAAAAGCTTATTGAGAAGTAAACCTTGAACACAACATGCCTCCAGCCAGTGGAAATCATTGTGTTGGTGGTACACTTGTACTTGAACATATATCAGCTAGACAAAGCCACCTCCACCATTCTCCCTTATAGTAGGTGGATACCAGCAATAGCTGAGTCTGAACTTTAGCAATAGCATTTTCAGTGTCATCTTACCAGATCCTTGGTTGGGTGGGAAATGTATCAAGGGTAGAAAACAGCCAGGCGAAACATATCTAAGTTAACAAATAATTTAATTAGCATTTTAATAGGCCAAGGCTCCATCTAATTACATTTATTATATTACTCAGGGCAGAAATACTCAAACAACAAAAAGACAATTCCAAAACGCATCTGCAAAGCACACTCTTTAATTTTGAAATAAATTAAAACAACCAATCACTACATTAAATCTATATTCAATGGTAGCCACAGTAGCACATGCAACACAGAATTTAAATAAAGCATATATTTACTAAAAAACAGTAGTATTTCTCCTTCAAATTGCCCAATATCTGAACTTTTCCATATATAATAGTGTATTAATTATCTGAAACATCCATCTTTTTATATGTAGTTAGGAAGTCGGAGGAGAGATGTGATATGTCTCCATTTATTACAGGAAAATCACCATTCCAGTACTAACCAGAATTCATAAATAAGATTTATCGTTTTAATACAATCTTGTTTTTTTTTTTATGTTCATGGCTGGCTGTGTTGTGTTTCACAGTAGCCTCTGCTGGTAATAAGTAATTAGCTGTTTGATTTAATAATATGGGTCTGCATACAACTATCTGCAAGAAATATGGAGAGGCCAGAGCACACACGGCTACTCAACAGGGAAGGGGTTAAGAGCCACATGTACTGCTATAAAAATTAATTGTTAAAGGGATACTACTACCAGAACTAATAATTAAAATGTAAAGCTAGAATAAAGGTAAATATTTAAAGGACATTATGACTTAAAATATTCATTTTATTTAGAAAAATTATTTAATCACACTTATATTATGTTTTATTGCATAAAGAGCATATGCAGTTTTATACTTGAAATTACATTGAAAAATACATCTGTTCTTTATTTTAGGACTGCGCTTATTAACAATGTTCATTTTACCATTCTGCTCCCATGGTGATGTTTGATTTTATTCTCCCAGCTGGAAAGATAAAATATTGGAATAGTGAAATTAGTATTTTGGTTTTTCGTTACACAGTATTGTTTGTATCGTTGAATCGTGTCTAACTCTCCATGACCTCATGAACTGCAACGCACTATGCTGATCCACTTGGTATTCATGACAGAGATACTGGAGGGGGTTGCCAGTTTCTTTTCCAGTGGACCAAAGCATACAGCTCCCTGTATTGCAAGGTAGTCTCCCATCCAAGTACTTACCAGGCCCAAATCCTGCTTGGATTCAGGGTGGTGTGACCTCTTTGTTCCCTGAATTGAACCCAGGTTGCTGAGCTGAAAGCACCAAATCGTAACCACTGGACAAAAGGGAACCCTTATATAGTATTAGGACAAGTCAAAAAGAGATATGTTTCTCAGGTTAACATATCAAAATTTAGCAAGTGATTGCATGTAAAATAGAAAATAATAGTTGTGAGCGTACGAGTTGTTGCTAACGCTGCGGGCTCGCTACGCGAGCCGAGGCCCTCGCGTAGTCGGGCAGTGCCCTCGCGAAGCGAGGGCACTGCCCGAGGGTCTCAGTTGCTGGCATGGAGCGCCGAAGGCGCTCCTTGCCAGCAACTGAGGACCCTCGCAAAGCGAGGGACTCAGTTGCTGGCATGGAGCGCCGTAGGCGCTCCATGCCAGCACCTGAGGACCTCGCAAAGCGAGGGCCGCAGTTGCTGGCATGGAGCGCCGAAGGCGCTCCATGCCAGCAACTGCGACCCTCGCAAACTTCACGTCGCAACCCAAACAGTACGACACACACATTACGACACTCGCAAACAACATACGACACACGTTCACACACATTACGGACTCGCAACACTCGGACGCAACTCGCGAACATTACAAAATTTAAAACAATACATACACACACCACATACATAAAAAACTTACCTACACCAAGAGGGAGCACCCAGCAACTCAAAAATACAACTTACACCTCGATTTTACTCCAAATAAAACAGTTTAGAGACTAAAAAAAATTTGAAGCGAGAGAAAAAATGGCCGCCGAACAAAACGAAAACGAGGCTACAGCACTCTAAACTCGCAAAACACCACAAGAAACTCGCAAAACACCACAAAACACCTACGGATATTCCGATACAAACGTATACCACACATTACTCGCCATTTTACGCCAATGCGGAAGTACACGACAACGGTTTGGGCTCGCGCACGCACAGTGTTATACTGCACACATTCAGCACGCTTACACAGCAGATCCACACCACTAATGCTGCAGCAACATCAAAACACATTCACAGCTCTTCCACACAATGCTTTAAAATAGGTAAAGTATATTCATTTATTCATGTATTATATATTTCATTATTACACACTGAACAGCATTAGCTACCTTACAATTTCATTGCCGTCATTTTTTGACGGGCAATTCGCTAGTAGAAAATAACCGATATGTTGAGTTTTAAGAGACACAAATTGCATTGATGATCTGTCTCACATGTTTTCTTGGGAAGGATTAAGGAAGGAAAGCATATTATAATGTTTTTGGATGAACAGTGTGGTATGGATGTATGTCACACAGAGACTGCCCTCTCTGCACACATTGAATAAAGAAATAAAGGGTGTTGTGTGCGATCTGTTGGTTAAAAGGACATTTTAGTTGTAAGATATCATGGCCCATTAGAAGTATAAGTTGAAATATGGGTAACAAAAGCTACAGTTACATTAAATTATGAATGATCTATGCAGCTGCCATCTCCTTCCTCCTGAGGGTAGCACTGAGTTAGGTGATCAATCAGCTGTAAATATTCTGTAACTCTCCATATTGCATTGTCTAATGCAAAAATGGCATGCAATCAATTCCTTTTGGTCAACACATTTGTGTGGTGCTAGCTTCACTTATAAAAGATACACCCATGACCCAGTGGAGCAGTAGGAAGCTGCTGGTCATGATGACTACTTAAGATGCAGTTTAGAGAGTCCCAGCTTTCTGCCCCCCCCCCCCCCACCTCAGACAGTGACACTCTCTGAGAAATGGAACGACAATATGGAAGCCCGTAGAATCAAAAACAATGGGAAATTAATAAATAGTAATAATTCATCTCCATATAAATGCTGAATGCAACTCATACTTGTAAAGGTCCACCACAGTTTCCCATTAGTGATTGAAAGAAGATGAAATATTATTTGAAAAGATTGGTAATGTCACATTTGTAAAGTTTTTAATTATATAATAAACATGTAAAAATATTTAATTCTACAACATAAAGAGGGGCAAATACCAAAAACTGCTTAATTTAAAGCCATGGTTGTTTAGGACTAAAATCTTACTTCACACTCCAAAGGAGCTCTGATTTGGACGTAAACAGATCAAAAATCCAACTGATAGGGTCATATAAATGTAGATTTGACAACAGAAAAAAATATATATATCCATTTCAATATAGCTAAAGTGTTTGATTTGATTAATCATCATGATGGCTTATGCTTATCACAGGCATGCTTGAATTCATTTACTGTGTTTGTCTCTACCACTTTTGATGAAAGGATGATCCATTAATGTACCACTTTCATACACTACTTCTAAGATTTCCACCATCCAACTTCAAACCATGATCTCTTCTTCTTGTGTTACTGTTTTTCTGAAATATACTTCAATTAGGACCTTTATTAAATAATTTATTAGATTTGGTCATGTCTATCATATTATCTCTCTTAATTAACTATCCCCATATAGTTTAGGGGGAGATCGCCTGGAGATGCATGTTCACGTCCCAGTTAGAACATCTTCAAAGTAAAGCCAGATTGTTTGATGTAAGCATCCAATCAATGTGACAAAAGGGTTCGGTGATGTTGAAAGACAATGATATATTTCTCTGGTAAAAAAAATAGTGAATCTACAGAATATCATCTCAACATGGGTGCTATAAAATATATTAAAGTACAGTAAAGCAATACCAAGCTGTTTCCAATAAGAACCAGATCAACATGCAGCATATCTGTTCTTCAAACCACTAACAAGCTCACAGCAGAGTAACTAACTGTAATCATTTACATGCAATTACCCAGAATCCTTGTCTCCAGGTTAACCACTGTGCAACAACACAGGCACATGGTGTCTTTTTTTCTACAGTTCTGATTTGTTATATTATATATATAATAGTCCTCAGCAAGTCCTTTCACTAATAGCATTTGATTTGCATTCGCGAGCGCATTCAGCAATATAACGATTTTAAAAACACGTGATGTGTCATTGGTCACCACACAAAGACACGTGCCTTCATTTCTCCCGGCTTTGTTCTGTCCCAGCTGGCTCCCTTCTTTGAGAAAAGATGCTTTTGTGCTTTTCATGTCTTTGTAAGGAAATCATCTCATCAGCTTGTTCAGACAACACATTCCCCAGAGCCGACCTGTGAACATACAAAGTCCCTCTCCAGAACGCGGACTGCATCCTCTCACTAGAGAGGTGATGAGCCCCCGGCATAAGTACGGCTGTAATCGTGCTTGGCAAGGGGATATGTAATTACACATTAAAAGAGAGACAAAGACCTCCCAATATTAACTATTCAGGAGAACACATTATGAAAAATGGGCGTTCCAAATTGTAGAAAACATATTGGGTGCAGTTAATCACTGTATTAGAAACAGTTTGCCATAGAGCTCAGTATCTCAACTGGTGCAGTGTTGTGACTCGCCCAAGAGTTTGGCATAGGGAGGTCGTAACATTTTGTAAAAATAGGATTGCTCAGGAATGCTTGTCTTAACTTAAAGGCATACCAAAGTTTCCTGGATTATGAATGATAGAGGAGAATCAGTAGTGTATGCAAACATTGTTTGCAATTTATGACAGTTGAAAAAACGGGTTAACACCCTCTCCAAACCCAGGCTAAATGAGCATTCATTTGAAAAATAGTTTTGGCCAATCAGGAGGAAGCAGAGGCTGAAACATTTGGGGTTGCTGTCTGTGCTGCAAAGCAGCCTGGGATATGTAGTCAGAGTCATATGAAAATAAATAGTACTTTCTAACATGTGCCAAGTTTTCGCAGCACATTATAGTATATTATACCTGCAGTTGTCTGTCCCCTGCTTCACTGCTGCTGGTGTTTACATTTTCCCCAAGAAGACAGGCATAGAGAAATAAGCTGTGAATTGCAGCACTTCGTTCTGGAGGTCACAACCTGTATGCACTGTAATGTAAGCGTCCTAGGGGTGTGCAATTCCAGATAGCAGTACCCAGCATATAAATATGTAAGTGCATTTAACTTTTAAATACAATACATATTTTTCTACTAATCAGTGGCTTTTTTTTAGGAAACATTTAAAACCCAGGAAACTTCTATATACCTTTAACTAAAGGACCTATTGATTAAGGTAAAAGAAGAGAATACAGAAGCTGGCCTACTGCTCAATGTTAAAAAGACAAAGATCATGGCAAATGGCAATCTCAGATCCTGGAATAGAGATGAGGAAGAAGTGGAGGCAGTTACAAATTTTATTTTCCTGGGATCCAAGATCTCTTCAGATGGTGACTATAGCCATGGAATTAAAAGACAATTGCTTCTGGGGAGGAAAGCTATAGCAAGCTTGGACAAGGTAGTAAAAAGTCAAGATATTACATTATTAACAAAGGACTGCATAGTTAGAACTATGGTATTCCCAGGAGTAACATAAGTATGTGAGAGCTGGACCATAAAGAAGGCTGAGCGCCATAGAATTGAAGCCTTTGAATTGTGGTGCTGGAAAAAACTGCTTAGAGACCAATAAATCAGTACTTCAGGAAATCAAGCCAAACTGTTCACTGGAAGGTAATGATCATGAGGCTAATGCTAAAAATATGTTGGTCATATCATGAGAAGACAGGATTCCCTAGAGCAGACTCTGATACTGTGAAAAATTGAATTCACACAAAGAAGGCGACGACAGAGACTGAGAAGGATAAATGAGATCATTGAAGCAATGAACATGATCATGATGGAGCTCAGAGGGCTGTGATTTATAGACGTACCTTGCACGCTGCGGTCCATAGATTCACGGATAGTCGGACACGACTGAACAACTAAACAACAACAAAACCCTTCCATTGTTATGTATTGCAGTGGTAGTGATGAGTTAACTTGTCAATAATAGTATAACTTCTACCAGTAGATGTTCAGATGTTTAGATAATTTGAAGTTCTTGATAATAATAAATAATTTATAAATTGAATAATATTTAAAAATATATTTTTATTATACTAAACGTACATTAAGGTTTACCTATTAATCAGTCTTTCTATCTCCACACCATATATGTTATGTTGCTCTTAAACTACCATAGTTTAGCTTCTGTCATCTCTACTGGAAGACTTTTCAAAGCATTCACCAACCTTATATTTAAAAGACCACTGTAGATTAGCAAAAATGTCACATGTTTGGGAAGTATAAAACAAACTAACATCATTAGTAGATGTGTAAGTCATGGTTGTTACAATCTGCTTTCCTCTTGTGAGGCTTGATAAGACTGTTATTGCCAAACCTACCCAGCAGATACAGAAGGGTTCTTTTATTTCCCTTCACCGAGACAGCTGATGTCTCTAAAATGCCCTTACTCAGATGCAACATATAAAAATATGAGTGCAGGCTCAGCATTATAAAACTCAGGATCTGCTTTTATTGCTGTGGAAACTTCATAACAGGTTCAATGGGGGAATATTTCAACTTGAACTGAAAACTGATTCTGTAAAAGTGTGTGTGTTCTGGATTTTGTACTGCAAGGCTTCATAACATCTTAACATCCACCCCAGCAGCATCTTCTCTAGGAATGCTGACACATACATATATAGTCTAGATATCTCAGTTACCTCAGTTACCTCTCTTTATTTAGAAGCATACACACACTTCATTACTTGTACAGGACCAGGGCAGCCATTCTCTTCTCAGTTACTTCCCTTTATTTAGGAACACCACAGGCTGCATTCAAAACATTACATAACTCTCTCAACTGTCAGTTACTGGCTACTAAGATGCAACATTTAAAAATATGAGTGCAGGCTCAGCATTATAAAACTCAGGATCTGCTTGTATTGCTGTGGAAACTTCATAACAGGTTCAATGGGTGGATATTTCAATTTGAACTGATAACATTCTGTAACAGTTTGTGTGTTGCTGACACATACATATATCTCAGTTACCTCAGTTACCTCTCTTTATTCAGGAGCATACACACACTTCATTACTTGTACAGGACCAGGCAGCCATTCTCTTCTCCTTTACCTCCCTTTATTTAGGAGCATACACACACTTCATTACTTGTACAGGACCAGGCAGCCATTCTCTTCTCCTTTACCTCCCTTTATTTAGGAGCATACACAAACTTCATTACTTGTACAGGACCAGGTCAGCCATTCTCTTCTCTGTTACTTCCCTTTATTTAGGAGCATACACACAATTCATTACTTCTACAGGACCACTGCAGCTATTCTCTTCTCCGTTACCTCCCTTTATTTAGGAGCATACACAAACTTCATTACTTGTACAGGGCCAGGGCAGCCATTCTCTTCTCAGTTACTTCCCTTTATTTAGGAGCATCACAGACTGCATTCAAAACATTACATAACTCTCTCAACTGTCAGTTACTGGCTACCTCATAACATTCTAACTGCCAATTAACTCCTTATCAACTGGACACAATTAAACATAAGAGAACCATACTATATATTATATATATATTAAGTTATCTAACTAGTGCCATGCTTCTTACTAAGAACGCTAATGCTGCATGGCTTCACTTCCTAGTTTTGCGTGGACAGCGTTGTGCGTGATGACGCACGTATGCGTGTATACGCCTACGCGTTTCAACGTGCTGTGACGTCTTTCTCAAAGGGGGAGGCGGTGATGTCGTCGCTAGCCTTTATAATGGTTTGGTTGCCTTGGAAAACAGTACTGGAGACGTAGTTGAATGGGAGCCATGTTGAATGGACATACAGGCCTCCTATAGATTTATGTATAATGTGCACTAGATAATATAGATGAAATAATATCAGCGGCTCAGACTGAAGCAAACCTTAGCTGGCACACAGATTTACGAGCCCAATATAATGTGTTATATTGGATGGAGATATAGTAGTGATTTTGTCATATATATTGATATAGTAAGGGAGATATACTTAATTTTATAACTAGATAAGGTATATAGAGGAATACCCAAACTCTCAATGACATATAATGATATTCCATAAGTTTCTAGACTAGATGAGATAAATAAATTGAACATACAAGGGATCTACAGTCCCATATATTAAAGCTATGTCATCAAGGGCAGTATATAATATGTCAGATATATAGTTGGCTATTAAAGAGTAGCCTCTCAGTAATTGAAGATGAATAATGCATAGAGTCTAGATATATAATCCAAAATAATAAAATTAACTCACTGCATTAGTGTATCTGTTACAGCAGTGTTATCTTAACTGTTTATAAAGATAACAAAATAAGCATCTTTAGAGACAGAATGTTAGTTTATACAATATATACTGGAGTAAAACTCTCCACCTTAAAGTTGTATATGGTCAAATAGATTGCTCCATTTTAATATCATATATGCCAAAACACTCTTAGTTGTTTTAGTTACTTTTCCTTTGTACTCTATCACTTAGATCAGAGACAGATTATTTGGTACACTGTATACACTCCATCAATTTTTATCTTTTGGATTTCCAGTCACTGTTTTTAATCTTCCTTTTTTTAATCTCGTCGTCGTTATTTTGGAATAAATAAAATGTAATAAACTTGTTGGCCAATTTGTAAATATACCCAGATTATACTTCCTTCTAAAAAAATATCCAAATCTTTGATGATCCCCAGGAACACCATCAAATCTATCATAACCAAATGGAAAGAACACGGCACAACAACAAACCTGCCAAGAGACGGCCTCCCACCAAGACTCACGGACTGGGCAAGGAGGGCATTAATCAGAGAGGCAACACATAGGTAACCCTGAAGAAGCTGCAAAGTTCTACAACAGAGACTGGAGTATCTGTACATAGGACGACAATAAGCTGTACGCTCCATAAAGTTGGGCTTTATGGCAGAGTGGCCAGAAGAAAGCCATTAGTTTCAACAAAACACAAAATGGCACGTTTTGAGTTTGTGAAAAGGAATGTGGGAGACTCCCAAAATGTATGAAGGTAGGTGCTCTGGTCTGATGAGACTAAAATTTAACTTTTTCGGCCCTCAAAGAAAATGCTATGTCTGGCACAAACCCAACACATCACATCACCCAAAGAACACCATCCCCACAGTGAAACACGGTGGTGGCAGCATCATGTTCTGGGGATGTTTTTCAGCAGCCGGGACTGGGTAACTGGTCAGAGTTGAGGGACAGATGGATGGTGCTAAATACAGGGATATTCTTGAGCAAAACCTATACAACTCTGTGCGTGATTTGAGGCTAGGATGGAGGTTCATCTTCCAGCAGGACAATGACCCCAAACACACTGCTAAAGCAACACTTGCGTGCTTTAAGGGGAAACATGTAAATGTGTTGGAATGGCCTAGTCAAAGCCCAGACCTCAATCCAATAGAAAATCTATGGTCAGACTTAAAGATTGCTGTTCACAAGCACAAACCATCCAACTTGAAGGATCTGTAGCAGTTTTGAAAGGAGGAATGGGCAAAAATCTGAGTGGTAAATTTGTGGCAAGCTCAGAGAGACATATCCAACGTGACTTGGTGCTGTGATTGCCGCAAAAACATCTTCAAAGTTTTGAGCATGTTCTGTAAATTAAATTATGCAAATCCTCAAACAATACATGTTAACTCCAGGTTGTAAGGCAACAAAGCATGCCAAAATGCCATGGGGGGGGGGGGGGGGGGTGAATACTTTTGCAAGGCACTGTATGTTATGCTTACACCACTGCTGATATTGTTAATTTGTTACAAACTTCACAGACATGTGACATTTTCCCAATTAACAGTCCTCCTTTAAGAACCATGCCTGCACATTTCAATTTGAATCTTCAGATCTTTCATTGTACCGCACTTTTTTCTTTGCTCCAAGCTAAAAATATCTAGTGCCTTTAATCTTTCATCACAGGTTTTATGATATAGTACAGTGGTTGTCATCAGGTGCATTGTGAGACTTCCACGATGGCCCCTATCCCTCGTGGCCTCCAGAATGATATCTCATCCCACATTACATTAGATATACTAAAAATATATTTTAAAATACATTTAAGAGACATGGAAGTCACACATTGTCATGCATTTAAAACAGCAGCATTTAAATAATATCATAGTAGGTTTCTGGGATCAAGAATAGATACCTTGTACATAGGAAGGTCATTTTTCAAGGGTAGTAAAAAGGAAAGGGCTATAGGCTTAGAAAACCAGGCTTAAACCCGAGAATGAGTATAAATAAAGACAAAAAACCCCTATTAGAGATTGTTTTTCTGTTTTTTGTTCTATTTTAGGATTTCACATTTGGTTAGTTTAGTTGGCGTGGGTAGGATTTATTTAAGTTAAATGCTATATGGAATGTCGCAGGTAGGGTAAATACAAAGAACACTAGAAGGGGCATTTGGCGATTAAGGTTCATATTGCTAAATGTAATAGGCCCCATTAAGCCTAGCCTGCGAGCTATGGATTACTGAGTCGATAAATGAAAAGTTACAGAGAAAAAAAAAATAAGTTATACCCATTTATGGTTAGTGTTGTATTACCAGAAAACGGAAAAGGAGGGGGGAGAGGTCACGTTGATTGCTGAGTCAGGTTACATATGTTTATAAAAATGGTTGTAGAAGGTTAATTCCTGACCTGTGAGTCATGGCTTACTGATATATTGTTTGTTTAATGTTTGAAGTGACCAATAAAAACTATTGATGAAAAAAAATAATAATATCATAGTAAAATTATATTTTAAGGTTACTACTATTATTAATTTAAACCTGAAGCAGACTGTTTTGAAAAAATACCAGGTTCTCCTCTAATGATGATAGGAAAGTGGACCAGCCAAAACATTGAGCTCCACAGAGAAATAATTTACTGATTCATAAGCACAAAAATCAGTGATTGGGGTCCTGGTCTTTGTGCCTTGAGGACCAAGATTGGAGACCACAACCCTAGAATGAATGGCTTCACATTACAACCCAACGAGGTTGGTCCGGATACAGGTCAAAAGTTGTCTACACATCCATTTTTGTATCATTTATTTTTGACAGAAAAATATTATAAACTGTCTGTGACTTGCATGGAGCTTTATCTACATGTTAGGGTAATCTAATACATTACTGTATTTGTCCTATTACCGTACTTCTGCTGGAAGTTGATTGCATGCATCTACACACTTACTTAAATATAAAAGTAGGGTAAACCAATTGTGGCTGATTGATAGCATGATAAAGTCAGGGAAAAGGTTATACCGATAGTTTTTAATAAGAACAAATAAATGTTAATGCCTCTGCAGGACCCTGGAGTGATTCATGACACACTGGTAGAAGTTGTGTGTGTGTGAGAGGGGCGTTTACATTTCTGGTGAGTTATGGTTGCATTGAATGATGCAAAGTGTCTGCTTCTGGGTCAGTGAGGGGAAGGGGTGTGGTGTCAATTTCAATGTTATCTTATTATTAAATAGTGAAGTAGACGCAAGTGTCCAATAATCATGATAAATAATCAGCTTTGTGCTGCTGATATTGTTAGTTTGGTACTTCCTTGACAAAGAGGTATTTTTTTGTTTTGAGCTGCAGTGTTTGTCTTTGCCACTTTTGACCAAAATCAAATCAGTTCATTTACATACTTTCTTAAATCCTATCCTTCGGTTTCAAATAATGTACTATTTTCTTAAATGGATATGGAAGGTGTAACGGAACCCATCACTGTTTTACCCTGTTTTGCTATTATTATGGTTAAAATATGATTCTACTATTATACTGCATGTATGTTGGTTTATGCTCTGCAGAATATTGGCCCAGACTTCATTGACTGGTCCTGGGATGACCTCCAGATGGCAGGTAGAGATGGGACCGAGGTCTCTCTACCGGCCCTACAGGGGGCAGAAGGTGTCGTCCTTCCCCTCCAGCGGCAGTGTGAACCACAGGGGGCAGAAGGTGTCATCCTTCCCCCCCAGCGGCAGTGTGAACCACAGGGGGCAGAAGGTGTCGTCCTTCCCCCCCAGCGGCAGTGTGAACCCCAGGGGGCAGAAGGTGTTGTCCTTCCACCCCAGAGGCAGTGTGAATCCCAGGGGGCAGAAGGTGTCGTCCTTCCCCCCCAGCGGCAGTGTGAACCCCAGGGGGCAGAAGGTGTCGTCCTTCCCCCCAGCGGCAGTGTGAACCCCAGGGGTCAGAAGGTGTCGTCCTTCCCCCCCCAGCGTCAGTGTGAACCACAGGGGGCAGAACGTGTCGTCCTTCCCCCCCAGCGGCAGAGTGAACCCCAGGGGGCAGAAGGTGTCGTCCTTCCCCCCCAGCGGCAGTGTGAACCCCAGGGGGCAGAAGTTGTCGTCCTTCCCCCCCAGCGGCAGTGTGAACCCCAGGGGCAGAAGTTGTCGTCCTTCCCCCCCCAGCGGCAGTGTGAACCACAGGGGGCAGAAGGTGTCGTCCTTCCGCCCCAGCGACAGTTTTACCCTGACAAGGGGAGACACCAATCTCCCAGATGGCGCAGATGGGACCCTGGTCTCTGCTCCCACAGCCTGTCCAGATCCCCAACTACCCTCACTGGGACAACCGGAGGAGGGGGTAAGTACAAATTCCCTTCCCCAGCTAACTTCTAATGTGGCCCCAGGGTTAACAGAGGAAATGTTAACCCCCACTGACTACCACGTTTCCCTGGCTACTGAGCTGGAATATGTCGCAAGTACCCCAGCAGAAGAGCTGACAGCGGGGCAGAGTGCAGTCGGCCTCTGCCCTCCCTTTGTCCCTTGTACAGAGCAGGATGTCCTGCAGGTTATACCAAATGGATATGGAAGGTGTAACGGAACCCATCACTGTTTTACCCTGTTTTATGATTATTATGGTTAAAATATGATCCTACTATTATACTGCATGTATGTTGGTTTATGCTCTGCAGAATATTGGCCCAGACTAGTGCAGACCTTGGCATGGGAGATAATCCTGTTACCGATAAGGAAGTCTATTGTATAAAGTGTTTTCATTCTCAGATAAGAACAAAGAAGGATGATCTAATTAATGTCTGATTGTATCCAAGTTGCCAGGTAGCCTCAGGGAGGTGTGACTCACCTATTGTCCCTCTATGTGTATTGTGTGGCCAACTATGGGGGATATGTGAAATGTCTGTGTGTTATGTGTAAAATATACTTTTACTAACTTTTGAAGCCCTGGTCTGATTCATGCCATTTTTTAATATGTTGTTCCCCTGGGTGAGAGCTATTGAACGGTGCTGGACTTAAAGGTGTACCCCCTGTTTTTGGGGTACATCCAGAATGTGGTTAAAATTGTGTCTGTTTTAATTGTGTTACCTGTTATCTGAGGGGAGGAGACGTGGGGGTTGAACCATGTATATAATTGGCTGTTGTGATAATTATGTGGGTGTAGCCCTTCAGAGGACACCATTGCATAAAAGTAGATCCCCTGTCATAAAAGAGAGTACTACTTGACCCTTCAAAACGTAGCCTCGTCTCGTTCTTGGAGGGGATTGCTATATTACTGGGGATTGCTATGCGCTGCATACTCCCTGGGAGCTTTAAGCTACGGCGGTTGTGGAGTCTGTGGTGGTTGTGGTGTCCGGTGCGGTGCTTGTAGGCCTCGACGCAAGCTAGGACGCGTCCATCAACGGAGGTACCCGGTCGGGGTGCCAGTAGATCCGTTACAGAAGGTTCCTAAATGTTACTTGGTATATAATACTAGCGAATTCCCCATCAAAAAATGACGGCAATGAAATTGTAAGGTAGCTAATGCTGGTTGGTGTATAATAATGAAAGATCTAATACATTAATAAATGAATATCTAATGCTGTTTGGTGTGTAATAATGAAATATATAATACATTAATAAATGAATATACTTTACCTATTGTGAAGCATTGTGTTAAGGAGCTGCAATCTGTTTTGATGTTGCTGCAGCATTAGTGGTGTGGAGCTGCTGTGTAAGCATGGTGAATGTGTGCAGTGTAATACTGTGCGTGCGCAAGACCAAACCGTTAGCATAGTGGTGTACTTCCGCATTGGCGTAAAATGGCAGGTTATCTGTGGTATGCGTCTTTGCGGATTATCCGTCGGTGCTTCGTGGTGTTTTTCGAGTTTCGTGTGGTGTTTTGCGAGTGTGTTGTGGTGTTTTACGTGTTGAGAGTGCTGTAGCCTCGTTTTCGTTTTGTTCGTCGCCCATTTTTTCTCTCGCTTAGCTATTTTATTAGTGTCTAAAGTGTTTTATTTTTATTTAAATGAAGGTGTAACTTGTTTTTTTGAGGTCCTGGATGCTTCCTCTTGCTGTAGGTAAGCATTTTATGTGTGTGTTGTGTGTATTTATTGTGTTTTAAATGTTTGTATGTCGGCGTGTTGCGTCCGATGTTTGCGAGGTCGTAATGTCTGGTAACGTGTCTCGTATGGTGTTTGCGTGTGTAGCCTCGTTTTCGTTTTGTTCGGCGGCCGTTTTTTCTGTCGCTTAGCAAATTTTTTAGTGTCTAAACTCTTTTATTTTGAGTGAAATGAAGGTGTAAGTTGCATTTTTGAGGTCCTGGATGCTACCTCTTGCTGGAGGTAAGCTTTTTATGTATGTGCTGTGTGTATGTATTGTGTTTTTAATTTTGTAATGTTCGCGAGTTGCGTCCGAGTGTTGCGAGGCCGTAATGTGTGTTAACGTGTGTCGTATGTTGTTTGCGTTGCTCGTAAAATTTAGCGAGTGTTGTAATTGGTGTGTCGTGTTGTTTGCGTTGCGACGTGAAGTTTGCGAGCGCCATGCCAGCAACTGAGGCCCTCGCCCAGTGCCCTCGCTTCGCAAGGGCCTTGGCTCGCTGTGCCCGCAAGCGTTAGCAACAACTCGCATGCTCACAACTATATATGTGATACCCATGTACTGTATCTACTTACTTTTATGTACTTTATTTTGTTAAAAAGTGCTTAAAACTAAATAGATACACAGGTGTAATATATACATAGTAAAATCCAGAAACCTTCCATATTCAAATTACAAAGCAGAAGTAGGTCAGTTCTTTATAACAATAGGTGAAAATGTCCCCACTAAAATGTAATAATTGGCAAGCTTGCTAAACAATGAGCGTAGAATATATAGTGATTGTGTATACAAGGCTTTGCTTTGACAACACTGATATCCCAGTTTTCTCTCAAGCAATTAAAAGAGCTTTGTTTTAAAACTGTAACTTGTTTTGAGTGATCTGAAGAAAAATACTTTTCTTTTTACTGTGAAAGGGAATTATTAAAGGACCCCCCGGGTGGAACCAGAGTGCTGGTATCTGCAGCAGGGGTCCCTTGACAGGGTAGGACCAAGTGCCGGCGGAGGAAGGGGGGGGCGGGCCTTGCGCGAGAGGTGCAGTGGCTCCGCCCCCTTAGGAAGAGCGGGCGCCATTTTAGCTTCACTCCGCGGCAGGCAGGGAACCAGGCAGCAGCAGGAGAGAGGAGAAGCCGGATGGTTAACAGAGTGCTGGGTTTTTGTGTGCATATTCATAAATGCACTGTAGGGTAGTGTAGGGTAGGGTTATAGGTTGTGGGGTCTTCTTTCCTTCTCCTTTAATAGGAGGGTTTCTTTTCTTTTTGGTCTGCGCCTTATCTTTTCTATTGTGCTTTTGTTGTGGCATTCCCAGGTGTTTGCCTTGTGGGAGTGTGGTGTCTGTGTGTGTTTTGTGTTTTCATTTTCACCTCTCATTGTCTTGGTTTGTGTGTTTTTCATTTTCACCTCACATTGTCCTGTTATGTCTGTGGTTATGGATGTGGGGGAGTCAGTGGGTTTAGAGCGCATTTTTGCGGAGGTGCGGTCCAGAGCCATCAGCCATGGGGTGAGATGGTTGGAAGACCGTCTGGGCTGTGGACAGGCTGCTGCAGCACCTGCGGCGGACTCTATTGAAGTAGAAGAACCCCCTTTATCTGCGGGGGAGCAGTTGGTGGTGGCTGTTTCCCACAAGGGTATTGAGAGCGGCATTCCTCCCCATAGAGTCACGCGGGGGCTTTCTAGGCCTCAGAACCAGCCAAGAGAGGAGGTAAGGAGATCCAGACGCAGCCATACTGCCGGAAGTGGCTCTAGGCCAGCCGGTGACCCTCAGTATTAATCCCCACGGCGCTCTAACGGGGGTTCTTTATCCATGCGGCCACCGCAGAGCGAGTCTAGGGTTCATAGGAACCAGAGGTGTAACATTAAAAGGAGTGCCACCAGGGCTCCGACACCCCAACCTGGAGTTGGGCTAGAGGGAATCGGGAGTGGTGTTAACGTGCCTTAACAGCCTTGAATTCGCAGGGCTTGCCGCCATCCCTATCGCCACAGCTGAGAAAGAAAAGAAACGAAGTAGAAAAAGAGATGGTTTTGGAGACCATGAGGAGAGATGAACCAAGACGATCCCCACGTCCCGTGAGAACAAGGAAGCCAACAGCAAGGTACAGCCCTCTTTCTTTATCTTCCATCAGAGTCGGAAAGAAGCAGGCAGCTCAGCCACCAATGCGGAAAGCATTGACGGTTGGTTACCCAGCCAGTGCAGCCGCTGCCCTAGAGAACCTAATTAGTAACACCAGAGGACTGACAAGGGCTTCAAAAGAAGATGGTAGAGCTGTTCGGGAGGTTAGAGCCGACAGTCCTTGGACTAGGCTGTCCTTACCGTATTCCAACTACGAGTAATCACTAGACGGGAGTGGACGGGACGACAGGTATGGCAGGCAAGGACAACCCTCACATGGTGTCGGGTTTGGCAAGGCAGGCTTGGGGAGGACAAGGTACTGTAGCAAGAGAGAAGAGTTGTGCCTCCCGGGCGGCTAGTGATTCAGGGTTAATCTCACCGCCTTCATGGGCAGACCCGGTAGCAGCGCCAGGCGCAGCCAAGATATCCGACAGCTCAGTTAGGTCGACGGTATTGTGCAGCTTGGATAGCTTAGGTGCTCATCTGCCGGTTGAATATTCTCATTGCTACCCTCATCAAGATTCACGGATACCCAAGACAGAGGGCCGGTGTTGGGCGAGCCAGAGCGAAAAGGCTTCAGGAAGATTCCTAAGACGTTTGAGAACTGGCTGCAGGCATTTTCGATCCTGGCGTGTGTTATCAGCGAGAGGTTTCCAGAGCAGTATTCATTTACCTCGACGAGATACGGGGGCGCACCGCACCTATGGCGGTATGGCTTGGTGGAGGTATGAAGAAAGCTTTCGTCAGTGTATGGCCACGAGACCAGGGATGTTGTGGAGTGACAAGGCCGTGGCGCACTGGCTGAATGAAATGACCCCCATGCGGGCGGTGGCGCCCTTTATAGGTGGGGCGGGCGGGCCCAGACATCCCGCCACGCCGGGTGGAGCAATCAGGCGAGCATGCTACTCCTTCAATAAAGGGGTTTGCAAGTGGGCGCCCAACTGTAGATATAGGCACGTTTGCTCCGGCTGCAGAGGTGAGCACTCAGTGCTTAGATGTGGAAAACCAATTAAACCATCAGACAGGGTGAGCCCTCTGTAAAAGGGAACGACGCCGGTATCACTGGACGCAATGCTGCCATGACTAAGACGCTACGGTGAGGTCTCTGGAAAGGATATCCCCTTTTACGGATATCCCCTTTGGGTGTGGTGCCGAAGAAAGAACATGGAAAGTTTAGGCTAATACATCACCTATCATACCTGAACGGTCAATCAGTCAACGATGGTATCGACAAGAATCTGTCGTCAGTTTCATACGCGTCATTTGACTCGGCAACAGAGATAGTTCGAAGAACGGGCGTTGGGGCTCTCTTGGTGAAGGTTGACATAGAGTCGGCGTTTCGTTTACTACCAGTTCACCCGTCCAGTCACTGGCTGTTAGGCTGTAGTTTAGGGAACAGCTATTTCGTGGACCTATGCCTTCCCATGGGCTGTTCTGTGTCGTGCGCTTACTTTGAGACTTTCAGTAGTTTCCTGCAGTGGGTATCGGTCCAGGAATCAGGATGTGATAGCATGGTGCATTATTTGGACGACTTCCTGTTCGTGGGTCCAGGGGGACAAGAGGTGTGTGCGAATCTGCTGGCTACGTTCTCCAGGGTGGCGCATTCCTTTGGGGTTCCGCTGGCAGACCAGAAGACTGAGGGTCCAACCACCTGCCTTAGCTTCTTGGGCATCTTGATAAATTCCCTGACGATGGAGTGCAGTTTACCAATGGAAAAAGTCATCGATTTAAGAGGCGAGTTGGCAGCGCTTTTAGGTGTGAGGAGAGTGTCCCGTCGGCAGCTTCAGTCTATTCTTGGAAAGCTCGCGTTCGCATGTAGAATGATTCCCATGGGAAGAATTTTTTGTCGTCGGATCGCTACAGTTGGTATCAAGAAGCTGCACCACTTCGCTAGGATAACGGCATCTATAAGAGAGAACGCGACGGTGTGGGTGGCGTTCTTGGAATCCTTCAATGTTAAAGCATTGATCCACATGTGTAGTCAGTCTAACATCCAGCTGGCTTTGTTTACTGACGCGTCGGGGCGAAACGGATTCGGTGCATATTTCCATGAAAAATTGATTGAGGCAGGCCTAAACAAGAATTTAGCCTTCCTGTAACTATTTCCGATCATTGTCTCTGTGTGTATGTGGGGAGAAGACCTGAAGAATAAGCATGTCATTTTTTTCTCTGACAACATGGCAGTGGTCCACGCGGTAAACAACATCACGTCATCATCAATACCGGTCATCAGGTTGCTTCGACACTTAGTTCTGGCCTGCCTGCGTTTGAACATATGTTTTAGCGCTAAGCATGTTCCGGGCATAGATAACAGTATAGCTGATGCGCTGTCTCGTTTTCAGTGGGGGTGCTTCAGACAGCTGGCACCCCAAGCAGCAGCGACGGGGGAGCAGTTCCCGCTCACGCTATGGGAGCTCGGAGCAGAGAGGTAGTGTCGCTGATCAGGAATTCATTGGCGCCATCAACATGGTCGGCATACAGAAAAGTGTGGTTTAAGTGGGCCGACTTGGTTGCGGCAGCTGGCGGTGAGGAGTCTGATGATCAGAGGTTAAGCATACTGCTGTGGTTCATACTGCAATGTAGGGATGCCGATATGTCGGCGGCATCAGTGTCCAGTCAAGTAACGACGTTAGCTTTTATGTTCAAGCTAGCTGGGCAGAAGGACTTGACTAAGGAGTTTCTGGTAAGAAGGGTCCTGAAGGGACTGACACGGGGTCAGTCGAGTAAGGACAAGCGGCGCCCTGTCACATTTTTGCTGTTGTTGCGTATCTCTGTGGCACTGGAGGAAGTTTGCCACACGGCCTACGAGGCACTGCTGTTCCGTACAGCTTTTTCGCTAGCCTTCTTTGGAGCATTCAGGTTAGGCGAACTGGTTGCGGCTAGCAAGCACGGCCCGGAAGGCATGCAAGTGGATGATGTATGGGTGGAAGGTGACAGGGTAGTGTTATTGTTAAGGAGGTCCAAGACAGACAAGGCGGGTCATGGCAAAGAGATCATGCTGAGACGGGTAGGAACGGACTGTTGCCCAGTGGACTGTGTGAACCGACTGTTGCAGCGGCGGCCGGGTTTGCCCGGGTCGTTATTAATACACTTGGACGGGCTCGCATTGTCGCGCTTCCAATTCTCTAGGGTTTTCAAAAGTTGTCTGATCAAGCTGGGATTATGTGAGGCTGAATTTGGAACTCACTCATTTCGCATAGGGGCGGCAACGGAAGCAGCGGGCTAGGGTCTTCCGGATAAGGTGCTTAAGAGGATTGGAACGTGGCATTTTATACATTCGGCCGGCTTCAGTTGCTTATTAAGTTTGACATGCCATTGCAGACCCTCGGAATCAACTCTGGGTGATCGGGCACTCCTACATATACTGGGCGGAGCGTTTTGCCATGAACTAGAAGCATGGTCTGCAGTTGAGTATACCTAATGGGCGCGGAGCAGTGCGCTGGTTTGGTACGAGAGGAATGAGGTGGAGGCAAGCTAGTGGGTTGATGGACTCGTACACCCAGCGTTTTGGTCGGCCAGAGATTGTGTTATTCCATGTGGGAGGAAATGATTTGGGATACATGCCTATCTGGTGAGGGATATGAAGCGTGACATCAGTGTCTGGAGAGAGAGGTTCCCAGGAATAATCGTTATATGGTCAGAGATGGTAAAAAGGAGGGCATAGAGAAACGCAAGGGACCCAGGTAGCCTGGACAGGGCCAGACAGAAGGTGAACAAGCTGATGTCAAGCTTCATTAGAAAGATGGGATAGATATCTCTGCGCCATCATGATCTTGAGGAATCTAATGCAGATGCATTTTTCTTGGAAGATGGAGTACATCTAACGGAAATAGGCTTGGAGCTGCTTATGTTGAAGTTTAAGGAAGTTTAAGGAAGGGGTACAGCGGGCCTTAGCGATGGGGGGGAGCGACTCCGTAGAGGTGAGAAAGGGCCGTCCCTACCCCTGGGAAGGTGTGACGATGGCACAGAGGTTGACCTCTTGAGCGTGGGCTCAAGGGATAGGGTTACTGCCAAGCCCGGGGCTCCTCCCACGTTGTAGTGAATTGACATATGCCATTTGCATATTATAACAATAAAACTCGCTGCCAGTTGTACCTCCAACAGTTGTGTTGTGTCATTTTTGGGGGTCAGGGACTTTGGGTCTTGCCAGGTCATGAAGGACCCCCGGGGCGGAACCAGCATGCTGGTATCTGCAGCGGGGGTCCCTTGACAGGGTAGGACCAAGTGCCGGCGGAGGAAGCGGGGGGGCAGGCCTTGCGGGAGAGGAGCGGTGGCTCCGCCCCCTTAGGAAGAGCGGGCGCCATTTTAGCTTTACTTCGCGGCAGGCAGGGAACCAGGCACCCACCCACCCTCTCTGTTGTAAGAGCATTTGATATTGTTAAGTTTTATATATTTATAAAAAAACAAAAAAAAAACATATATATATCTATAATAAATAAAGAATGTGTTAAAAAAAAAAAAAAATATTGTAAGATATTAAGTCATTATTCAGGAGATTTGTTGCTCATGTGATGAGCTTATGGTTGTTTATATGTGGTTTGTTGCAGCAGAGTTTTTAATAAGTTGTGTTGGGGCGGGTGGGGGAGTTGCCCGGGCCAATGGTGAGAAAGGGCCGTCCCTACCCCTGGGAAGGTGTGACGATGGCTCAAGGGATGGGGTTACTGCCAAGCCCGGGGCTCCTCCCCCGTTGTAGTGAATTTACATATGCAATTTGCATATTATAACAATAAAACTCGCCGCGGCCAGTTGTACCTCCAACAGTTGTGTTGTGTCATTTTTGGGGGGTCAGGGACTTTGGGTCTTGCCGGGTCATGAAAATCGTAGAATATTGCATGAAAAAGACATTGACAATCACAGTTCTAATATCAAAATAAAATTGATTGTACATAAAAGATAGCAATAAAACATACATATAGAAGTTTCATGACATGTAAATTGTTCATGAGATGGTTTTACAAGCCCTTTAAGGAACCCTGTAGATTAGCAAAAACTTCAAATGCTTGTGAAGTATACGACAAACGAACATTCACATTTGTGTAAACTATGAGCATAAAAGCATTTTCAAAGAAAATGTTTATTTTAGCATATTCTGCTAATGCATGCAAGCTGTTCCTTTTCAACGCATTAGGGGCAGGTAAAGAGCATGGCTTGCAAGTTTATGTGCAACTGTTTTCTTCTGAGCATGTGCAGCAGAGGGATTATACGTAATATGTTAAAACCTCATCTAAATCAACTAATTATACAACAAACCTAATTTCCCCTCTCTCTACATCGTTCCACTTCTAAATAGATAAATTAGCAAAGCACACAACCAAAGGCTCCAAGCCAACAGTAAGTGTGAAAGTTGTGAACATTCAATCTCTCAGGCTGAGTCGCTGTTAATATTGTTAGGTTGTGACAAACTTCACAGACATATACTTTTTTTTTTTCTTTAAAGCTGCTACACATGGATTAAAGTTATTTTTTTAATCTTTGCAGCATTCATTTTTCATACAAAAATATGATAAACCTTGATTTATCTTGTTAGGGTAGTCTAATGTTATTACTGTATTTGTCATATAACTTCTAGCCTTTTATATAATTTGCTTAATTTGACTATTGTTTCCTTTTTGATTTGGACTTTGCATTGAAAGGCCCAAAGCCTGCTGTAGAGTGTCCCCATGGCAACTTCTGTCCTCTCTACAAAGCAGCACAGATCTATTTTTTACGATTACTACAAAGTGTGTTATCGGAAACAGGATTTTATTGAGTTATGTTCAAAAAAGCATTAAAGTGAAATAAAATTTCAATACATTCTATTGTATTTTTATCAGACAGGTTTCCACTGAAAAACATTAAATATACACACACAAAATGAAAAGAGATAGATAATAGGCCACTGTCACACTTTTCTAATTTGGTCTTTTGAATAAATGCATTTGATAATGAGTAAAATATTTTTAGAAAGCAAAAAAATAAAAATAATTATGGACAATCCCCAAGGAGCAAATGGGCCTTAGAAAAATATATTATTTTCTAATATGTTGGAATGGTCATGCATATGCCAATATGAAAAGTGTTGCTGCAAGATGCATAAAGGCACACTACATGATTAAATTGCAACACAAAATCATGAAACTGCCTTGCATATTATCCCTTTCTCACTCACAGAGGCTCTAATGTGCACCCTAAACAAAAAATATATTCTTATATACATCTAACTCATCAGATCTAGATTGGGAAAATAAATAGTGGCAAAATTACATTGCCATATGACATATATCAAGTATCAGGGGAACATACACCACACTAATCTACTCCAACCCATCCGTAAGGGCCGCAAACACACATGGAGGCTGTGCAGGGGCACATGGAGCAACAGCCAGCTACACCCATCCTGGAAAGTCCCACACCTTTGCTGGTGGCCATGTGCCATGATGTATACTTATTATAATTTGGTGAAATCACATCAAGTGATTTGGTATCAATCAATTCACACTATCACCCGTCATATTGTTATCAGCCCTTCAGTTGAATGTTGATACTCCACAGTATCACAAATTGGACCGTTCATGTGTATTAACCCTATATTATTATATTAGTATTATTATATGTATTGATCGATTGCACAGTAACTAGGGCTCATTGTTTACTGATATAGAAATGCGACACAAATGTGATGTATGTGGTGTGAGAATGTAAGGAGTAGCCGGGGTCGGATCATAGAGGACCGGTATATAAGTTATAGGCTGTTCTGCTCCTTGTGTCCAGCTCTCAGAGAGTTAAAGCACTTGACTTCACCTGGTCCAGTGCTACACTATAAAAACCCCAGGAAGTCCCAGTGAAGGGAGGGGGTGTGTGCTGCTTGAAGAGACTGCTAATTAGACTCTGGCCTGAGTGGTGTAGAAGCTGAAGCCAGAAGCTGAGGCCTAGCTAGGAGACAAGCTGTGTGGAGCCTGCAAAGGGCAGCTAGCCGAGAGAACA
Source organism: Discoglossus pictus (assembly GCA_027410445.1). Taxonomy (NCBI): domain Eukaryota; kingdom Metazoa; phylum Chordata; class Amphibia; order Anura; family Alytidae; genus Discoglossus; species Discoglossus pictus. Next base: position 41,471,690 of record CM050168.1, read on the forward strand.
GTCAGCTGCCTGAAATGCTGCGCAGATAACCAAGGTGAACTTCTGGAGAAGTGGCGTTGTGAGTGGGATCCTGCAGTTTCCTGGAGCTGCAAGGTAAAAGTCCTGCTGTATACCAGAGCCTGAGTGAGAGACTGCAAACACAGTAAGTTCTTACCAAAGGGGACCTCAGTCCTAAGTATACTGCTGGGTGAGCCATACCAGTGCCGCTGGAGTTGAAGGGAAGATCTTTTGTTTCATATACCGGTGGGATATAGTGGACTGCTGTGACCTGCACTGCTTTAATAAAGAGGACTGTACCATAATCTCAAAGCCTCCGGTCACTGGACCATTACCTTAAAGAGAACCCCCCAGGGAAAAAGACTGAGCATTACTAATGTGACTTTTTTTCTTCTGTTTGAGTACCCGAGTACTCTGAATAAGGGCCCTGGGGGGAGGACACTCGGAGAGTAGGGCGGGCCGGTGTCCTTGCCACTAGGTGGCGCTAGTTAAAGTAAATTACTCCTTGCCACTAGGTGGCACTATTTCCTTGAAATTACTCCTTTCTGAATACAACAGAGATGGAGCTCCGTCCTGAAGACACTGTGGAGTAGAGTTTTGGATCTGTTGCGAATAAGCTGCTCGGGGATAATCAGGGCGTTCCTGCGTGACAGTATGTAAATGCAGATGTTTATTTTCATTTTTTAAGCAGAGTTACTGCTACACTTTGTTTTTGTTTCGTAATAAACCAGTTTGCTGCACTACAAGAACATATCTGTTCCTAATTCAAGAAACCCCCGCTCTACGCGGCCGTGCTTGTCACAGTGGATATCCCAAAACCCAAACCATTGAAAACACACTGACACCGTGATAACAAAGCTTTATTTCCTACACAGTGTACACAATGTACAAGACTGCGCATTAATATCATGGGTGTGGTGTGGGTGAATCCCAGAAGGGCAAGAGGCTTTTTGAGGAAAAAGGAGATTCCTAAAGGAGGTAATGCAATAGTCTAGAATAATCATGATGCATAGCACCTACCAGGGTCGCATGTGGTCACTACAACACTGCAACCGGAATCTGATGAAAAAATGGATCATCAAAAATCACTCCATTTAATAGAAATAACCAGTAATGCAGATAGCTCTTACTTCTGGTCATTATCTGCTCCACTGAACAGATGCATAAACATCTGGACTATCCCCCCAGGAGGAAGCAGCAATTGCAGTGGCGGTGCTGGTGGTAAAGGCATGGGGGAAGATAGGAGCTGTTGTACTCCCAACCTGGTGTCCTGTGTGGTTATTCTAGAATAAGTAAGTGGTTATAATGGGTTAATTGTTGATATGCACCTATAGGTTCTCAATGGGTCAAGTGTAACATGTTTATAAATGTCTGTAAAGGGTTATACAAGTATCTTACTTTATTTTAATGTCGTTTCTAGATCAGTTTTGCAAAGCTTTAGTTTGAACTTTATTTTAAGGAACAAAAGCCAAGTGTATTAATTGCGCCTACAATAAAAGTTTGATGGATTGCTTTATGATTATCATCCAGGAATGCATTAGGTTATAATGGGAGTCATATTAGTGTAGAATGATCATAATTAGTGTACAATTAATACAATTGTCCCTTGAGTGCTACTTCCCTTCATATGTACTAAATATATTTGTGTATTTATCTTCTTCATTAATCATTTATATGTTTTTGATATTATTTACAGGCTATACTTCTGTACTGTTGCACTGAATAGGATTTTAAAAACTTCTGGAAAACAGAGAGATGTGAAGATTTAAGAAAACAGTCACTAAGGTTGGATTCCATATATATAGAGAGAGAAAGAGCATTTTTATATGGTTTGAGTCTATTTTTTAATTTTGGCCAATGTATAAATTAGTTTGATCAGGACATAAAAATACTCAGGATTTGGAAAAGTATGGCAATGTAAATACACTTCAGATTAGAAATATTATGGGGAGGGGTGCTATAACACATTGTTTCTTATTAACATCAAATGGCCTTGCTTATAATGTGACTGGGATTTCAAAGTGTTCTTGGAAAAGACAAATCAACAGAAATATTAGAAGCCATGAATGGTAGTAAATTACATCTTCCCAATATGTAGTTACATGACTTCTGCTGTCCGTGCTTGGCGTCTGCACATGCTCAGTCTTGTCAATTTCATACCAGTCCGGGTGGAGTTTGCCCTGTACACCTTACCTGTATCTGGCCTGACTGTACCTGATTAGTGTATATTTACTTCTTCAGATTGCACTGAGAACAATGTAAAAAAAATCAGTCAAAGAAAATAAAAAGCCCAAAAGTAAGAAATAATGTACTCAGCACAGTGCTGTACATATTAGCCATCTCATCAACCCCCACCCCTTTTCCTTCCCTGCTGCCAAATCTTGCGTTCAAAAAATAGCCGAGGCATTTAATTAAAGCAGTCGCTTATGATAAATCTGTTATTACAAAGCCTTACCTATGTAAAACATTAATAACCGCAGCTTCATTTGTTTATGTCAATGCAGCACATTAATGTTTAATAAGGGAACGTGTGAGTTATGAAGGGACATTAACTTGCAAGAAATCACTTTCCACGAGCGTTTGCCAACCTATCTTTTAATGTAGGGAAGCGGGAAAATGATTCTGCGCAGCAGGGTCATTCTCACTGGAAGCAATTTATTTTGAAACGTAATGTACGTCCGTGGCTTAATAAAATCCATAATATATAGCATCCCGGCCTTGTGTCCTGTGTTCTGCACAGAAACACAGGGAGCGTCTTCGTTAAGGCACAGGCCATTCCTGCTCCGAGACGCAGGCTTAAAAAGATCCTAGGTCTCAAGATGATTTATCAGAGCAGAGACAGCAGAATAAAGAGATTGGACATCTTCTGATCTAGGATTTATTCAGAAGAGATGGGATCGTGCTTAACTGAAGCTTGAAAGCAGCTAAGTAAGAGCGTTTGGCGAGATATGGAGATAAGCAATAGAAATGGCATAAGGGTGGATAATAGAGAATACTGAAAGACTAAAATGTACTAATGGCAGGGATATAGTTAAGGATTTAGACCATATAAGGGTCAAAGTGTACCAACGACAGTGCTAGGATTAAGGGCTTGGTCCCTGCTATGACTACAGTGTACTAATGTTAAAGGTTTACTGCCAGGACCATGGTGTATAAATAAAATGGGCTTGTTTTAGGGCCCAGTCCCTGCCAGAACCAAAGGGATATGTTAAAAGGTATCAGTCACTGCTAGTAGCATAATGTACTAATATCAGGAAATATTTAAGAGATCAGTTCCTGCTAAAATCAAAGTGTACTAAAGGCTGTGACATTCTAAAGGGTTCAGTCTCTTCTGGGACTAATGTCTACTAATGGCTCAGTCTTTGTAATGACCAAAGTGTACTAATGACTGTAACATGTTTAAGGGTTCAGTCCCTGCTAGGACCCAAGTGTACTTGCTGTCTTTGACTAGTCATGTCGAGCACTGGGGTTGAACGGCTGACAGCAAGGTGTGATGGAAGATTTTAACATAATTATATCTATGTAATATAAAATATATTATTACCTCAATATTTATACCAACAAGTGCTGCTGTAGCTACTTTCGCTACCATAAAAGAGATTATGAACTTAATTTTAAGATCATCAGGTTGATAAATAGTTCCACTTATTTAAGTTCTTTCATCTTAATTAAGAAAATTAATCAACCTGTTTTATGTCCGACATATAACAGCACGGAATTTATTGGGAATGAAGAAATATTTGCCTATTCCCCTGCCTAAGCTCCTTGTTATAAAACCTTTCATTTTTGTTCTTGCCTTGGCCCATTGCCATGTTCAAAGCCCCATTCAGGATAAACTTTATCCCAATCATGTTGGAATTTCATTAACATTTCAACTGCTACCACATCTCTTGTTGGTTTTCTATGAAAAGAAAGCAGTTTAATAAAGTAATACTATAGCATCTTAAATTGGATATGCTAAGAGAGTCCATAGCACACACATTTTTTGGAAATGACCAAATCTGCACATTCTCTTATCAACCTAACATATTAGACTTAAGCAAGGTAATATACAAACCATGGGCATACTTAAATTCACTTACAATGAACCTCATTCAATTGGCCAAATCCCAATTACTTGAACCCGTAATGTAACCTGTAAATATTACAGATATTCAACTGGCTACATTTAGCAACTCACATTGCAATAGCGACTTACAGGCTCAAAAGCACTGCGGTTTTTAAAAAATGTAACTCTGTTCTATCTCCCACATTGATTTTTCAAACCTGTAAATGTTACCAGTGCTAAAAACGCAAAATCGATATTCAATTACAAAATTCAACAAGCCCGTAATTGCCTTCAAACCCGTAAATTGCAAATATATAAAAAAATTATACAAGTACTAGATAGGATTCGCAAGTGGGTTAAACACCTGTTCGTATAACTGCCGCAGCAATCAAACACACACTACTGTACTTTAAAATACTGGGGAAGCAATAAAAGACATTAGAATTAATTGCACAACAGTCTCAAGCTGCCAAATATGCAATAAAAAAATATTATTTGTAATTTGTATTTCTCTGTTCTATCAATCCCAGAAATCAAGGGGTTAATACATATCAGGCCACCCACATGGACAGATGCTTTAATGTATTTCAAGATTGCTGGAGTGCAACCTGATCTGCAAACATTACTTATTTGCGTGTATTAATGCTTAGTCTACAATTGCAGGTTAATTGTAACCTCCATGTTTTACTGACGTAATGATTTACTTTTGGCTATGCATAAAAAGTAACTTACTGGATTGCTTAATTATTGCAAGATCACACCATCATGCCCCCTGAAATCCTACCTACGAGTTCATGGTTTGCGTGTACCGGCTGTGAGCCTGTAATTGCGGGTTAGAAACAATTGAATACGTCTAAATGTTTAGAAAAAAAGTAACCCGCAGCCAAAATGTTGGGTTACAGGTAATTACGGACTTGAAATTGAATGACGCTCCTGGTGACTACCACATCTGCTGTAAGACTAGTTCCCTTATATATCACAAAAGTCCTGTGAAGGACAACATTGGACTTTGTGGATGCAGCTGTCATTCACAAATCACAGTTGGTCCAAATGTGGTCCTGTCAGTGCTGCAAAGTTGCATTGACACAAGTTCTTTTAACCTTAGCAGTACATACATGGTACCAGCTGCCGACTGCTGAAGTAAAGTTGATTACAATAATTAAAAATGAAACTCTACATATTTTTATACTTTGTAAAAAAAAAAATATTCAGATATGTTTAGGTCAAGTTCTTCAACATGACACTTCACTGGTGCTCTAAAGAACTACTTCAAGGCTCTCTAAAGAATAGTGCCCCAAACTGTTTAAGATGCAGATCCCGACAAACTCTGAATGATGTTTTGTGTCTGGAGTTAGAGGCTGCCCAGGGGGAAGTACCAAGTTGAAAAAGTACCAAGTTGAAAACCTTTTCCGACCGCTCTGTACAACACAAATTTGCAGCAGGCAGTGAGCTAATGGCAACTTACACAGATACACTTTCTAGTCACCTCCAAATATCATATATTCATATTATCATAGTAATAGGTTTTGTATCACTTTAGATTGTAAGTAGCGAGTTTCCAATCTTGTAGGGTGCTTTGGAAAAGAGCACTTTCTACAAAGATTCCAAGCCCAAAACAGGGCCCTCAATGTTCTGCAGTTTGTTAATATTGTATTTTTCCTTGTTCTTATCCCCTGTACAGCGCTAGGGAATATGTTGGCGCGTTACAAATAAAAGTTATTAATAAATATCATGTGCATAAAATGATGTAATGTTAAGAATTTCCATCTCAACTTACTGTCAACTATTCAGCCCCAATGCTCCACATGACTAGTCAGAGACAGCAAGTACACTTGGGTCCTAGCAGGGACTGAGCCCTTAAACATGTTACAGCCATTATTACACTTTGGTTATAACACAGACTTGGCCATTAAACGTATCCGTGCCATTAGCAGAAATTAGTCCTAGAAGAGACGAAACCCTTTAACATGCCACTGCGATTAATACACTGCTGTCATAGCAGAGACTGATTCAATCAACATGTCACAGCCTTTAGTCCACTTTGATTTTAGCAGGTACTGATCCCTTAAACATGTCCCTTCCACTGATCCCTTAAACATGTCCCTTCCATTAGTACACTATGCAACTAGCGGTGACCGATCCCTTTTACATTTTGGTTCTAGCAGGGACTGGGCCCTAAAACAAGTCAATTTTATTAGAACATGATGGTACTGGCAGTGGCAAATAGCCTGTTCGGACAGCATTCCCCTCTAGGTGGCGGATCTTTCCAATTAGCTGGCCGCAATCAGTGGTGGCCATCAGCCACTAGGTGGCGTGGCCAAAATTTTAGAGAATTTCTTGTCAGTGTAAAGTTTATCTGCCAGTACCCTAACCTCAACCATAACCCTAAGCCCTAAACAATTCACTAAAATCTCAACTGATGGCAGCCACTGCTTGCGGCCAGCTAACAAGAAAGGTCCTAGGTGGTTCCCACTCCAGAGACATTACACCCTTCAGAGTGTGGAGATGCAATGAACTCATCCTACTGATGATATGATAAACAAAATAGCATTTCATTGTTTACATACATGGACTCTAGACATAGCCCCAGTGATTATGCCTCTTTAGGATAATGTTAAGCCCTGAAGGTCCATTAGGTGTCAGGGTCCGGGAGCCCTGGGTCCAAAAAGGCTGATTGCGACACTAACTCCTCTTTATATAGCCCTTTATAAGCACCGCTTTAAGCATGCTATGTTCCTGTCTAATACACGGAGCTGCGGCTTCTCTCATTTTTGTATGTTTGACATGCAGACAATGCAACATCGGCCCACGTATTATATCTCAGTAAACAATAACCAGGACAATTCTCTCTGATCCAAGCGCAGCAGGTGGTACGACTGAGAGGAGGGGCGCATGACACCATCGCACCACGGCTTGTTTACAGGCCACTTAACCCTCTCACTGCCACCTGCAGCAGACCCACATACCATCTTAACCGTAGTATTATTTAGGTTAAAAGCAGTGGTTGGTGTCTATATATTTATAGAGTGTGTTAATACTATATATTTATGTGTGAATGTGCAGCTGAGATGATTGAAGACTTGTGTAGGCCATTGTCTGTACTAGACCAGGGCCTGTGACATTAAAGGAGGGCCAGAAATCTTTACAATGCTGGATGCCATGTACTGGAAGTGGGCATAATGCTATGTTACAAATATAAGGGTTGTGTTCCAAGAGCATAGCTATTATAGTTCATTTATATGATGTGGTATGTATGTATTATGAGTTATTAGTGTATATTATTATATATCAGGCTGTTTTATATACAAGGCAGTAGTGTAACATATAGTATATTTGTATGTAATCTGTGGACATTTGTAGCATGTATCAGTGTCTGTATTGTTCCTATGTTTTATTAGTGTTTGTCATTATTAATATCCATCTGTGTGCTTTAACTTGCATCATCTGTGTGCCTGTATTTGTATCAATGTGTGGAATAATTTGTGTATTATTATGTACGTCTATGTATCTGGGTGTGTAATGTAGCTGTGTTTGCATCAGTGTATATATATATATATATATATATATATATATATATATTTTTTTTTTTTTTTTTTTTTTTTTTTTCAACATTGAAAAAAATGGTGGCTCCAAGGATAAAGTTTTCCCAAACACAAGTTTTAATAAATAGAAAAAAAGTTCAGTTTTATATGGCACACCTTTGTTATCCAATCTCTAGAGAGAATGATTTTAAAACATAACTTTTATTAAATATAAGTAAAATCACTTATTTTAAAATAAATATAGATACACAGGTTTAGACTTTTATGGAATATTTATTCATATTTCTTGTATAAAATTTGATAGAATAATCACATTTATTTATCAAATACATTTTATTAGTTAATAATATTATAAAGAATTACTTAGAGAGTATATCAAACTCTGTTAAATACTTAATAAAGTGATTTAGAAAATTGATATCCAAAGTGACCAGTGCTTAAGGTGACTGGTGTTAAAGTGACTATTATATTTAATAAATAGAAAAAGTGCTTGTTGAGATAAAGTGCTATTGTTGTTATTATTATAAATAATTAGCGAATTGCCCGTCAAAAAATTATGGCAAAAGAATTGTAAGTCAAGAAATGGTGTTTGGCACAGACATTATTTTTTGTGGTGGTCTGAGATCTCGGCGCTGATTGTGAGCCTCGCGCTGAGTGCCTTTGGCGGTGATTGCGAGCCTCTTGGTTGTTGTATTTTTTTGTTATCAGAGTCGCTTTTGCTGTCATTGTAAGGTCGGCGCTGATCTGCTTTTTGCGCTTATTGCCAGGTAGTCCCCTGGTGTAGTTTGTGTGCTATGTGCAGATTTGGCACTCGTTGTGAGGCGCGCAGTGAATGGCTTTTGCATTTATTGCGATAGTTTTTATTTTTTGTGTATATGTATTTTGTGGTGCTAATTAAATAAGTAATAAATGAATATATGTTACCTAATTGTAAGTAATACATGCAGGAAGCATTGTGCTGAAGAGCTGACAATCTGTTTTGATGTTCCTGCAGCATACAATGTAGGATTGCACTGTTGTGGAGGTGAGGTGTAAGTGTCAGCAATGTGTGCAGTGTGTAGTGTAAATAGGCTGCGTGCGCGAGGGGAAGCCGTTAGTGTAGCTGGGTACTTCCGCATTCTGTATGTTAGTGTTGTAAAATGGCGGCGAATGTGTATGTGGTGGGCGGGTTTGTATGATGAAGCGTCCTTGCTAATGGTTTATGTTGTAGGTCGTACGGGTTTTTGTAAAAGCCCTATTTGCTTTGTGGAATTTCTCGGCTTTAGGGGTCGTGTAGCCTCGTTTTCGTTTTTTTTGGCGGCCATTTTTTCTCTCGCTTAGGGGATTTTCGAGTGTGTAAACTTTGTAAATTTGCCAGAATTCGAGGTTTAAGCTGTGTTGCAAAGGTCCTGGGTGTCCCCCTTGGTGTGGGTGATGTTTTTATTTTATTATTGTGTCTATTTTTTTGTTTTTTAATGCTTGCCGCTGTGCGCGGGTTGTTCGTTTTTTTTTTTGCATTTTTTTTTGGTCGTATTTTTGCGAGTCCGTAATGGATTTTTTCTAAGTCTTGCGGCTCGTATTTTTTTTGTATAAGTCCGTAGTTAGTCATTGCGTGTTTATGTTTTTTTTCCAAGTACCGATTGTGTGGTCGTTTTTAACCGATTGTGAGGCTCCGTAGAGCCTCCACCTCCTCAAATGCTGCCCCTCGCTTTGCGAGGGTCCGCATTTGCGGCCTGCAATGAGCCTGTGGCTCATTGCAGCCGATGTGGGAGCCTCCACCTCCGCAAATGCGGCCCCTCGCTTCACGAGGGTCCACATTTGCGGTCGGAAAGTCGTAGGGAGTCGTAGCGAGCGCGCAAGCGTTAGCAACAACCCACTTGCTGACAACTATCTATGTGATTTTTTTAAGGTGCTGTAATGAATATGGAGTTATGATAACTCTCTATGAATCTCTATAAATAAATTCTAGAATAGTTCACACAGAACTTCTAGTTGTGTTCTTGCACTTGTACTAACTAGCTAAGTAACTAGCTGATATGTTATACATGAACATTGTATTTTATTTATCCTCTCCACAGCTCTGTATTTTATATCATGGGCCTAATTAAATAGATTCTATGTTATCCCTTTCCTCAGTTATATTTGCATTGTTTTTATTTCTATTATTCTCTGGGCTAGGGGCATAGACAATGTTGGCTGGTAGTGTCTTGTAGATCGCCGCCTAGACGCCTAACAATCGCGTCATCGGAATGCGACCTATGTCCTGCGTCATCCAATGCACATTTTTAAAATTGAGTCAGGGGTTCTGTACATATATATATATATATATATATATATATATATATATATATATATATATATATATATATATATATATATATATATAATGCTACATTGGGGAAACCAGCCAGAAACTACATCTATGGCTGAATCTGCACAGAAACTCCATCAAAAAGCACAAAGATGACAGTTACTGTACTCCAGTGGGACACCACTTTTTACAAAACAACCACTCAATCCAACACCTGAAAATAAAAATGCTCAGAGGTCATTTTGAAAACATACAAGAAAGAAAGACTTTTGAAATCAAAATGAAAAAACACAATAAATATGATAAATACAGGACTAATCGTAAATATGGAATTTTTATCTCATTATCTTAACTTCTTATAACCTTCTATATTAGTGATATGATGTTTTTCTCTTTTCCTTGTTTTTCTCTGGGTTCTCTCTGACCTGCTTCTAGTCCTCCTCACAGCTTTATAGTATCTTAAAACCCTATGATGTTATATAGTTGTGAGCGTACGGGTTGTTGCTCACGCTTGCGGGCTCGCGTAGCGAGCCCGCGGCCCCCGCGAAGCGAGGGCCGTGGCTCGCGAAGCGAGCCGCGGCCCTCGCGTAGCGAGGTCACTGGGCAAGGGCCTCAGTTGCTGGCATGGAGCGCCTTCGGCGCTCCATGCCAGCAACTGAGGCCCCTCGCGAAGCGAGGGCCTCAGTTGCTGGCGAGGTCACTGGGCAAGGGCCTCAGTTGCTGGCATGGAGCGCCTTCGGCGCTCCATGCCCGCAACTGAGGCCCCTCGCGAAGCGAGGGCCTCAGTTGCTGGCGAGGTCACTGGGCACGGGCCTCAAACCCTCGCAAACTTCACGTCGCTACTCAAAAAACGGGTACGGGTTGTTGCTCACGCTTGCGGGCTCGCGTAGCGAGGTCACTGGGCAAGGGCCTCAGTTGCTGGCATGGAGCGCCTTCGGCGCTCCATGCCAGCAACTGAGGCCCCTCGCGAAGCGAGGGCCTCAGTTGCTGGCGAGGTCACTGGGCAAGGGCCTCAGTTGCTGGCATGGAGCGCCTTCGGCGCTCCATGCCAGCAACTGAGGCCCCTCGCGAAGCGAGGGCCTCAGTTGCTGGCGAGGTCACTGGGCACGGGCCTCAAACCCTCGCAAACTTCACGTCGCTACTCAAAAAACACGACACACAAATTACGACACTCGCTAAATTTTACGAGGAACGCAAACAACCTACGAAACACGTTACCACACATTACGACCTTGCAAACATCGGACGCAAAACGCCGACATACAAACATTTAAAACACAATACATACACACAGCACATACATAAAAACCTTACCTACACCAAGAGGGAGCACCCAGGACCTCAAAAATGCAACTTAGACCTCGATTTTACTCGAAATAAAAGAGTTTTGAGACTAAAAATAAATCTAAGTGACAGAAAAAATGGCCGCCGAACAAAACGAAAACGAGGCTACAGCACTCTAAACTCGCAAAACACCACAAGAAACTCGCAAAACACCACAAGAAACTCGCAAAACGCCACAAACCACCTACGGATATTCATACCACACAGTGCACACATTCAGCATGCTTACACAGCAGCTCCACACCACTAATACTGCAGCAACATCAACACAGATTGCCAGCTCTTCATCACAATGCTTCAAAATACGTACAGTATATTCATTTAGTAATGTATTACATATTTCATTATTATACACCAAACAGCATTAGCTACCTTACAATTTCATTGCCGTCATTTTTTGACGGGCAATTCGCTAGTGATGTTATAATATTAACAACTCTGTCTTCATCACAGCTGACCAAATAGAACATTCTTTTTTTTTTTTTTTAAATGCCTGTAAATCTTGTGTTTCATTTAGCAAATCTTATATCAGTGTTGCTCCAGACTTGAAAGAGAGAGGAAGCTCTCGAAAGCGAGTCTTATATTTATGAATATGCTTGTTGAATAAAAAAGGTATTAATTTGATTATATATATATATATATATATATATATATATATATATATATATATATATTTAGGTCAATTCCTTTTATGAGTACTGCAGCACACAAGGAGCACAGGCGGCTGCTGTGGCGGTGCGCATCCCCTAGATATCGCTGCCAAGGTTTTGCTGCCAATGTCATAACTTTAGAGTTAGGGATAGGGTAAGGGTTAGGGGATTAGGTTTAGTGTAATGGTAATGGTTTAAGCTTGCATATTGTGTACAATCTCAGCAGCCCTTACAAACTGTGTACAATTTTGTCAGTGCCATCTAGCAGCTCCTTGCTGCAACTGCTGCTGCCGCCACTCTCTCATGAGGCCGTGTCCTTTTAATTAATTAGCTTTCCATTAGATCTAATGAAACCACAGACAGTATTAGATGCCAAAATGTCATTGTCCAAATTGTATTTACCTCTGGGAGCAGAAACCAAATGGTAGATTCCACAGCAGCCTACTAAAGCCTACTTTTACGCATATTTCTTCAGAATAGTATATTCTAAATAAAAGACCTCTAAAGATCTGTTATATTGCAGAATCTGCTGGAGCAGATTTATCTGCAAATAAAATATAATAAAAAACATTAACCACAATAACAATATGTCGAGAGAGAGAGCCTTTAGTTATTATATACAAAATTCCCTTCCTGTGGGTTTTTATCCTTTACCAATCACCAATCCAGCAGCAAGATTACTTTTGGGTTTACTGACTCTTAAAATGTATTATTTTGAGATCTCGAGTTGCCCGTTAACGCAGCCTTCCCTCCGCGAGTTAGCACTATACCCTACTGAGCTGGCTTTTATGACTGAGACGTGACCTAATCTAGCAGCCATGTTGCTTTAGGGCCTAGACTCTGTTATTACAAATAAAGTGCACATGCACAGATTTACGACAGCAGACACACCACAGCAGACACAGCACAGCTACAAAAATAGATTTGAAGGCTCTTCTGCAGTAATGGCCTTTTAAAATCTGTATAAAGGAATCTTTAATATTCTCTTGAGAATATGTAGGAGTAATCTTGAAATGCTAGTGCAATGTTTAAAGAAAATGCTGCTGTTTAAGATTATACAAATCTTCCCTCTGGCCTGCACATAGTCGAAGGAGGTATATTTGGTGATAGAACATGCTGAGCCTATAAACAAATAATGAAAAAGCCACTTGGTACTCATAGAAGAGATGCTGGAGTGGTTTGCCGGTTCCTTCCCCAGTGGGCCACAGCGTACAGATCCTGGTATTCCAAGGTGGTATCCCATCCAAATACTGACCAGGCCCAACCTTGCTTGGCCTCTTTGTTCCCTGACTGGAACCAAACCCAACTCACAGCGGTGAAAGCACCAAATCCTAACCACTGGACCACCAGGGAACCCTATTGTACAGGCCTACACAGATTAAATGACCTCTTTACTTTGCTAACAACTGAACATTTTGAACGCCATAAGCAGCTATATATGCCATCAACATAAATAATGTTACAGAAAATCTTTATTTTAGATTGCACTGAGAAAATTCATGTTTGTATCTTCCACATTTCCTGCAGGCTTGTAATTCAAGGGGGTGTATTCTGCTATTTTTTAGTGTCTATTTAGTTGTGGAGGAGGGTGGGAGATTTGACTCATTGGTTGATTCAGATTACTGTTTAGTATTTTGCATCTTCCCACGCCCTCACACATGCTCGAGTATAAGCTTGTAAGCCCTGCTTGCCCTGTTTTGTACCCGCTTCTCCTTGCCTTACTGTCGTGGCTAATTGAATGCACTGGCAGAGTATGTTAAAAATGTCTCTGAATGTTATATATGTTTCCTTGTTTTTACCTTTTCTAATCTAACACACACTGCTTATATCAGACACACACATCACATTGAGTCATTCTATACACACACATATTTATTTTATTTAAAAATAAATCTTGTTTTCCACACCCCCAGAACAGCCTACATAGGTAAATTGTACTTACCAACAAATACACTGCATTTGGGTACATAATTTAACACTTTACTAAATCTAAAGCAAGCAGCAGCACAATGCAGAGATACAGAGTCTGACTCCTCCTTCTTGCTTGTGCAGGGGACTACACATTCCATGATGCCTTCCTGCACAAACTGCCACCACTGATTGATACAATGTATTAGCTACCTGTGATTTGCTAAAAAAAAAAAAAATTATGCTAATTTTAGCAGGGATTTCTAGGGGTGTTAATCAACTGCTTGCAAACTCAAAATATATAACAAACTAAGAAAAATGTTTTCATACACTACCGATTCTCCTCTATCTGATGCATTCATAATCAAGGAAAAATAAATATGCCTTTAAAATGCTATGTGATCATGCTTACACAGCTTCTAATGTTGTTAGTTTACATATTTAAAAAATGTTTGACATTTATTTAATCTTCAATTGCCCTTTAAACCAGAGGTTCTCAACAGCTGGTCCCTGATATATTAACTGTTGGGCCGTAAAAAGCCATTTACCTCACTGTATGGTGTGAAAGAGCACAAGATTATATGTTAAATTGTCTTTTTTTTAAATTACACTAAAAGCTAAAAAAATCTAAAGTTTGAAGTCTGTTTACATAACAAAGATTTTTCTGCCTATTGGCGTTGTATGAGTACTATCAGATAGCCAAGCCGCTTGGTGAAGACTGATAGCAGTTTTTCTATGCAAAAGGGGGTCCCCTGACTAGTTAACCCATAACTGACCTGTTTAGATGAGTCCAGCATTCAATGCTTTGCACAGATAGATTTGTGAAGGGTTAACCTCTTTTTTTTAGTTTGCATTTCTCAGTGAAAAATGCACATACTTTAAAAATTCAAAAATATATAACAGGCTTTTAGGACAAAAAGGGATGAGTTTTAACATACTATAACTATGTTATAAATGAACTATAATAATAATAATTTTTGCACTATTCAAATCATTGTATTAAAATGACCTCTTTTGTTATCTGCCCTCCCCTTATGTTTCCTGTTATCTGCCTACCATTTTGTTGTTATGGTTATGATTTGATGGTTAGAGGTTAGGGTAGTGGAGAGCATTCAATAGGAAAGATCCCAGTTATACATTTAAATCAGTTTACTCCTCCAAGAAATACAACTTTATTAAACTGACCACTTTCAAGTGAAACTTCTCCCACCTATGTAAAAAGGAAAATACAAGTTGGAAGTTGGTTTGTTAATCCTAAACAGCAGCATGTCATTTAAGCTTTGCACCAGTATTTCTAGATTATTCATACATGTATGCCCCCTTCTACTGAAAAAAATCACAAAAAATGATTTGACACAGACCTGAAAAGTTTCTGTGGTGCTTTTAATATCCGTGATCAGACTAAGTTCAAGTCTTATCATACATTGATCACCCCACAAGACTTCCACTGAGCTTTACTGAATTTAACATGTCAGGCTAATAAAACTAAAAAGGACCGAGATGTTAAACATGCATACAGAAAGGGTACAGAGCGAGGTGTCTTCTGTTATGTTAGGCTGATACGGTAATTGTAGATAAAATGGGAGAAAAAATTGCTGAATTATCTTAAATCAAGTATCTATGTTGGCGTAGCCAGTTGTGCATTCAACCATTAAAATTCACCCCAAGGTTTCCCCTATAGCAGTGTTTCTCAAACCTCTCCTCAGGACCCACTTGACAGGCCATCATTTCCATTTAACACTGTTTGAATACAGATAAGGCAATTAGACATTTATTGCTCCTCCTGTGTGCACACAGTGTTAAACCGAAATCATGGCCTGTCTCTTGGGTCTTGAGGAGAGGTTTGAGAAACACTGCTCTAGAGGAGGAACAAAGTATTCCCCCCCCCCCCCCCCCCGTACTCTTAACTGTCCCTTTAGTATAAGTGATTCTCAACAGTCGATCCGAAGACCTTATCTGCCACTTCTCAGGGATGGTGAGAGCCTAACACTTTATACATGGAATATCATACTATTGTCACAGTTATTGATAGTTTGTAGGGTGACGTATGAGCAGTTAACTGCACTCTGTTCAAATCAGAGAAAAAATAGATGAAACGTCAGCAAGTCACATGAAGTATTACCCTGATAAGCATGTTCTGGATCTCACAGCCATTCCATATGACCACTGGAAGATGACCTACCTATCCTCAGAACAATAGAGGTTTAGAACCACTAATCTAGGCTATTAATCACTCAGTTGAGTCATAACCCTTTAAATGTGTAAATTGCATATATTTTAGTGAAAGCCATTTTGGACCAATTATATAACGTTATGAATTATAATTTTTCTTAATGACCCTCTACTTGCATCTATGAAGCTGCCATTTAGACCTCTATCCCTCTTCCCACCACTCAGTGTGTGTCAGGTGAATGAGCAGGAAGCTGTGACTTGTTGCATCTCCTAGTGCAAACAAACCATTATCAGCAGTTTCCTTTGGTCCATTTGAGGTGTACTGTAGCTCCTAATGTAAAAAGACAGCACCACATAACTTTGAGGAACAATAGGAAGCTACTGGATTACCAGATTTTTCTTGAGAAGATGCAATATGGGGAATCACAGGAGTTTTGGCAACTTGCTATTCACCTTATCCGGGAGCACACAACCCAATATGGCAGCCCTCCAGGAGGAAATTAATACAAATAGCAATAATTCATATTTTCTTATATAACTGGGCTAAGGGGACTTATGCCACATAACACTTATACTTCTATAGGCCCCAGACTCATCTTATTATTATAAACTTTTATTTGTAACGCGCCAACATATTCCGTAGCACTATACAGGGGATAAGAAAATGGAAGAATACTATGTTAATAATCTGCAGCAAATGGACGGCTTTGCTTTGAGTTTAGAATCTTTGTGGAAAGTGCAAAAAGAAATAAGGAACAGAAGGGTCAGGAAGGAATTGAAAGTTTGCTTATGTAGGAAAGTATGCAAAATTAGAAAGGTTTTTCATTTAGTAGGAGAGCAAAGAGATCTGAATGACAGTATTTGAGGTGAATGGCTCTGGTATGTGATATGTTGTTTGCCCCTATTGAGTCAGGTAAGAGAGAGGAGATGGGAATGGGGCTTGCAGAAATGTTTCTGCTTATGAGCTTTGAAAGTGGGAGGAGATAGTGATGGGAGGAAGGAGAATAGCTCATGCAAGCATAAAAAAGAAGGAGAGCATGGGAGGTGAGATGGTTATGTTGGAGACATGATGTGAAAAAGTGGAGAGGAATAGCCTAAGGAAAAGGCAGGAGGTTATGAGGGAGAAGAAGGCACAAAGAAACATTGTGTATTGATTCATTAGGAATAGATAGCAGATGTTGCTAATTGATCATCTTAGTACATATCCCTTTAAATGCATACTAGACAAAAATGTGATATTAAGAGAAAATGTACGCACATGTACTATATTCTCTATGGCAGTGTTACCCAAACAAATTCGGCCATGGAACTTTTTTTTTGAACTCCAAACATATTGATTGAGACTCAGATCTAGAAATCTCAAAAGAAATCCTTCTCTCTGCGTGTGTCCACAAGAAAGCAAGAAAACCTTTCAGGTTAATTTAGCTGTGTGACTTATGGCCACACAAACAAAACTGAACCCTAGTGTTACAAGGAACACTGTTTGGTCAATACAGATATTTTATAACCAGCTGCCCTTTTCTATACATTTTGAGAACCAGCTTTTATTTAGCTCTTACTAAATAAGACGGTGCCTTTCTAGACACAACGTAATGTTTCAATATCTTGCAAATATTATTTGGTGTCAGTTGGAACCAAATGTTAAATTTAACACTGTGGTTATTAAGTGGTAAAAATGAAGATGAAACAATGAAATAAACTCCAAATAACTTTACTGAATTCATTGAGTCTGTTAGCAGAAAATAAATCACTGTTCATGAGAATGGACATGCTGAGGGATTGTCCACATGTTGGGGTGTGAGTAGAAGAGACAGGACGATTAGGGCAGGAGACGCCAGCGCTCAGCTCACATTGTTAAGAAGAAGTTTGGATACCGACAGGGCTCCTCAACATGACAGTTACATACACAATACATCTGGAGGGATGTCACTCGTTCTCGCAGGAGCAGAGGAAGATTAGCAAAAAAATGGGTCTGACCAAGAGAGAGGAAAATCGCACATCTAAAAATACTAAAGCTTTACATGCTCTAAATATACTTTGTTTGTATGTATATATATATATATATATATATATATATATATATATATATATATATATACTGTATATATATATGTGTATATATATATATATATATATATATACTGTATATATATATACTGTGTATATATATATATATATATATATATATATATATATATATATATATATATATATATATATATAAAATCATTTCATTTATGGTGGGCAAAAGATAGGGATAGAAGCCCTGCTCAGAACTCCAAGAAATACAGGTATTACACTGCATTCTGGGAACCTGGGCAGGGACATGCAAATGCGCCTACCAAGGCTTTGCTCTTGTAATCCATTACCATTTTAAACATGACTTACTTTAAGCAAATGCCTGCTGTGTTACACAGCTTTAGGCAAAGCTAAGGATGGATTATATACAAGCCAGGAAAGGTTACTGCCTGTCATCAGCATGGGGCCGGTTCCTAGCTTGTCTAGTAGATTTTATGAGGAGGTAGTTTATCTCAACAATCATTTAATTGATGGTGGGCAAAAGCGATAGAAGCCTTCCACTGTACAGTAAATAAATAGTACATTTGTGTTCACATTTGAACGTCTAAAATAAGTTAAAAAAACGTACCCAGCTTTCAGCAAAGCTCAGGATAGATTATACAAAATTCATCAACGTGTAGCTGTTTTAAGGTTACTGCCTCTCATCAGCAGAAGCCATGTTTAAAATGGTATGGGATTACAAGAGCAAAGCCTTTGTGGGCATATTTGCATGTCCCTACCCAGGTTCCCAGAGTGCAGTTTTTAAACTAATGACCTAATTTGACCTTATGAATGCACCTGTAATTTTTATAGACCTCATGCCCCCTGTGCAGATACAAACTTCCTGTGTGTTCAATGTCTCCTTGCACATCAGGAAGTAGATCAATGGGAACTAAAATGGTTGCTTTAACCGCTGCATAACTGCATAAAATGTAATGCATTATAGCCTGCACCTTCTAAACACATGTTGCCTCTGCGTAATTTTGCAAAAGTGGATATTTTAAATGTATGACCACAGTTGCCCTTTAATCTTTATTTGCTTATACTTATCTAGGACGCAGTCGCTAGATGCAAAAGATGTCAGACACAGGCATATGATGACCAGGTTCCAGGGTGCAGACCATTCACTCCCATGTACTACTGGACACGTGTTAGACACTCACTTCTAAACATATCTAATACGTGACAGTAAATTCTCCCTGCCTTAATACATCTTCCCAAATTGCGAGCCCTTTATATTTGGACAAAAAACAACTCTCAGCTGCTAAACTCATTTCTTTTTTTTTTCAAGAAAAAAAATATGTTCTTTTTATTAAAAGTCTGTTTTTGAAAGAAAGGGATAATAACTAATATTTATTTTTCATTTTGTTACAGTTTGTGTTCCTCGTGTAAAGGTTAAATATTGATCTCTGTTCAGGATGTGGTGGGTTTAGTGATGCAATAATGTACAGAATATATACAGGGGATTGTGTTCTTCAGAAACCAGACTGGTACACATACCCAGTTATATACAAATTCAGCTATACACATACACACAGACTTATTTATATACACACTGGCAAACAAATCCAACCATGCACACACATGGGCACATGGACAAACACAACAAACTATGTACACAAGGGTACACAGACACACACTCTCAACTATGCGCATGCATGGGCATACAGACACACATGCCCAACTATGTACACACATGAATATATGGACACACACACCCAACTATACACACTTATGGAGACATGGACACACACACTCATGAACTATGCTCACACAAGGGCACATGGACACAAATGCACAACTATGCACATACAAGGGCACACAGACGCACATGCCCAACTATGCACACACATGAATACATGGACACACACGCCCAACTATACACACTTATGGACATATGTACACACACACTCAGCTATGTACACACAAGGGCATATAGACACAGACGCCCAACTATGAGAATACATGGGCATGCAAAGACACACACACAACTATACACACACAAAGGCACATCCAACTATGCACATATATGGATACACAAGCACACACGTCCAACTATGCACACACAAAGGCACATGGGCACAGATGCCAAACTATGCACATCCATGGGCACACAGACACACATACACATGGGCCCACATGACAAATACGCACATGCACATACAAAACCACTGACAAATAAACCCATATTTACAGCAAAACAGATACATCAATCCATCTCCAGACACACAGGTAACCGCACTATCTTCTACAACCACAAGAACACGATATATGAACCCTCATTTGTGCATGTACCGAACACCGACACACAAACAAACCACAAACACACCTCTAAATATACAATTATTATGTGTAAACACACACGCATACTGCTGCTTTTTAAACCGTACAATAATGCTTTTTTAATTACAGCATAAACTGCACTTTTAACCCTTAGCTGTTGCCATTCCGCTGTATACTAGCTGGAGTGTGACATGGATCTGGATGTAAGGTGTTGTAGGTTCTCAGATGTGAAATATTCCAGTTTTTATCCTTAATATAATCACTCACTAAAGCTGTGGAAAGGAGCCGTGCTGCTCTCTGCAGTGCAAGGCTAGTGTTACACCTGAAATCACGGCAACATACCTGGAAATAGCCCGACATCCTAGCTGAAATCACTCAGGGGTACCTAGAAATGTGCTGGATCCAATTCATATAAATATGTATTTACATTTGCAATGGGAAATGTGTGTATAAGTATATAGACACAGATGTGTATATAATCTGGAGGAGGAGGGAAATATAGTATTTAAATGGCAATGAAAAAATAAATAAAACGCTAACAGTGATGCATAATCAAGATTAGGAGAGGACAATCCACAACCAGAAAGCAACTACACACACACACTGACAATCAGATGGAAAGCGTTACTAGGGCTCGTAATCTACGGAACCACAAAAATATTTAGAACCTATGTAATTTAGGAAACACATCACATATTTGTGAAGTATGTAAAAAGCTAACAATATGAGCAAGTATGTAAGGCATGAGCCTAAAAGAATTTTAAGGAGAAAATCGCCAATTTTGCAGACTATACAGACTGCGCCATTTTTTTTCTGGCTTGAATGCTTTGTGAGAGCTTGGAGCTTGAGGTGGAGATATCAGCTTCTCTGTCAATGAGTGTTGGATGTGCAAGAGGAAGAGCAAAGGGGAATTTGTTTAAAATTCTTAAAGCTCCAATTATATATTTAATCTCTAATACTGTGTCACAATATGGGATCAATTCTCCACCCGTGCACAGGGCTCCTTTCTACACCTCAGCAGCTGGAGCAGATAGCAGAATTTCGCTAGACTTTCATCAAATCAGACAGCCACAAACAGAGCATGGAAATCCCAGCATCCAGAAAAAGAACTTAATTCTACCACCTATGTATTAACCAGAAGATATCTTTATTGAACAGAGTACAGCATATTTATAGGGAAAATACAATGGTAACTAAACACATTAAAAAAAAGTAATTAAGCACAGGAGCCATTAAACACAATTACTTGGTAACATAATTAAGATCACTAAATCAAAAGACCACCGAGTTATGCAAGTTTACCTAATTACTCAGAGCTATTGAATTATATGGTTCCCTGTTGGTCTAGTGGTTAGGATTCTGTACTTGCACCGCTGTGACCTGGTTTTGATTCCAATCAGGGAACCAAGGGGTCACATCACCCTGAAGCCATGAAGGGTTGGGCCTGGTCAGTACTTGGATGGAAAACCACCTAGAAATGCCAGGAGCTGTATGGTATGGCCCACTCAAGAAGAAACTGGCAACCCACTCAAGTATCTCTGCCATGAATACCAAGCAGATCAGCATGGTGTGTTGCAGTCCATGAGGTCACAGAGAGCCAGACACGACTGAGCGAAGCAAACACAACACGTTGAATAATATACGACTGGTTAGTTGTCTGTCCCATTTGCAGTTCCACGAAGGACCTCTTAGATCTGCCTAAACTATTTTTAACCACAAATATAACACACCCTGTATTACAGTACAGCAACCACCTCTATAGTACAGTGATATATACCTAGAGCTGAACATGGCGCCGCCAGTACAGTGAATCCCTTAGCCTAGAGGCCAGGTGCAAAGGGAATACCTTCCACTGTCCTGACTGGCACATGGTGGTTTGTAACACCCTGCACATGCTCAGAAGTAAGCAGTCATGTATCCTTCACCAAAATTATAATGGACCAACAGATGCATCCATTTTTAAGGTAACTTTTTTATATTTTCATGCCCGACCATGCTTTTTGACTGCAGTCACTTTTTTCCCCATCATATGTGGCCCATTTGTTCAGTTTAAAAAGTGTGAGTCTGTGGTCATGTTCAAGTTACACCTATCTCAATCCTAAAGCATATATATATATATATTCCTTTATCCTATGTTTCAACAACCCTTTACATAAAGTATTCCTCTCTCACATTAAACCTTCTCACTCTCTAAATTCAGGACAAAATCTCTTGATGTAAAATGCAGAAAAAGTACAAATGCTATTGTTCCAAAATGAGTTTGCATTTGTTTTTATTTTGTTCGATATAAATAAAAATGAGAGAGAGAAATGTAAAGCCCAACAGACTCCAAAAGTTTGTATGTCACGGTCCTTTAGAGATACAAAACTCTCAAAATTTTGATCTTGCATGTAAAGGAAAATCACAGCTGGTGATTTGCTGCTACATAATTTTGCATAAATGCATTAAAAATATTTCAATCAATTTGTTTAATTTAGGAAGGTTGAATTCACAGTGTGCCTATGAAATTAGCATTCAGGGTTTAAACAGTTTGGCTGTTCTGTCCCATGTTGTGGTTACTCTGGATCTGTTGTGAAAGAGAGTAAATAGGAGAGTGACATTATGTCCTGTGCTTCACCACCTACCTTTGCTTATATTCTTGTAAAATGATGTTTTCAGTTTTATATTTTGTTGTGCAATGGAAAAAAAAAAAATTCTATAAGGCAAAACGATATTTTTTTTTCTTTTAAGCAGAAATGGTAAAAAAGTAGATATTCTATATGTTGCTCTTGATAAACACAAAAATGATATGGGGTTTTACTATCAGACTTGGATCGCTACCTTGTGGTCAAGGAGCCTTTGTTCTTCAATGAGGCTGAAGCTGTGAGTTATACAATGTAGGGTAACTCAAGATGAGCAGGTCATAGCAGAGAGGTCAGTCAAATAGCGGTCCACTGGAGAAGAAACTTGCAACCCACTCCAGTATCTTTGCCATGAAAACCTTATGGATTAGCACAAGACTTGCCTGGTAAGCTGTGGTCCATAGGGTTACGGAGAGACATTGTTATATAGGTAAATTCAGGTCACTCTGACAATGCAGGAGATCTTAAAACTGCCTCTCATTGTAGGCTGCCATACAAGAAGTATGGAGGAAGAAGAAAATTGCTGAAATCATTGCTCTGTTGTAAAGCAACAACGAATCCACATTTGGATACCAGTAGATGTACTGTAGCGCTAAGTAAGAGGATGACATCCCACCAATATGTAAAGGGGGTGGTTTATCTTATTTCACCATACAGCATAACATTTGAATTCCCATCAGTTGTCTTTATTTCTACAGTATTGGACCAATTTTGTCCTTTCAGTCCATACAGTTTAATTCTGAGCAACCTGCCAAGGATCAGGGGTAGGATACAAAGTCCAAAACTATAGTCCTGTATATACCACCATGGTACGAAGTGGCAAACAAAAATAACCTCTATGCGCTAGTAGTCCTCTTGTGTAGTATTATCACATATCCTTCATGTGATGTCTTCTACCGTTCAAGATTGTCACAGGTGTATATGCATATACATAAAATCAAGCAAACAAAGTGCTTTCTCTAAAGAACCCAATAAGATTGCAAACTTAAAGTCTAGAGGGTATGGGTGAGGTACAGAAAGGTGAGGTACAATATAATGTGCATATTAAGGCTGAAGGTTATACGCTTCTTTAAATAGATGAGTTTTTAGTGAGATTTTGAAAGATTTGAGGTAGGTGCATAATCTAGTGGAACGAGACAAGGAGTTCCAGAGAATAGGGGCAGCATGAGAAAGGTCCTGAAGACGGGAATGAGAGGAACTTGATATATATACTGATAAAGCAGATTTGTAATGTCATAAGCTGCTGGTGACATGTAAGAGAATGTGTCAGTCCTTGCTGTCGTGAAAATAAATCTGGGGTTGATAGATGGATGACAGGCCCAAATCAGAAAAACTAAGAAATACATATTTTTTATGCAAAATTACTATTTTAAGGTAGTCAGTAATGTTTTCTATACACTGTACTAGCCATTTTATCTAATATAAATATATCTTGTGATATACCCCTTTTTCTTTAATTTGTGAAGCTATATGCTAATCAGTTACTTGCGGTCTGCCCTTGTTTTTATACATTTCATGTAGTCAAATCCGCTGCCGCACAATAATCACAGACACTAAACACTCATTTTAAACTGATTAGCATGTTCTACCTAACAGAGAAAAATACATGTAATGTCATACCTCTCAGATGTAAGCAGGATCGCTTAAAGATAGGAACCATTGGGGGTATACAATGTATTGTGACTTGCTCTGGAAAGACTCCAGAAACCTAAGATCCATGAAAACACACAGTTAAACAAAATTATTTATAATACACATGAACTTATTATGTAGGTTGGAAATCGCTATAAAAAGGGATCTGGGTTCAAAAGACAACTTTAAACTAAGTGTGCTCTGACCATCCTTTCATTCATTAATGGCGCTATGGAGTGCTAAAAAGCTTGAATTCCAGTCTTGGGCGATAGAAAGATGGTGCTTGCAATCATTAAATATAATCATTTATATATTAGAGGCTTGTTTTACATTGCCCATTATATATTCCAGTTATTTAACACCATAGTGTAAGAAAAGGACTTAATTGGTGCTTTACACATTTTATACATTATTATGATATTATTAACAGGCTTTTGGATCCGTGGTTTTCTCGACATCGTTTCCTCTGTTACCCCTGAATTCAACTCTTTTTCCCATTGTAGGAAGGGTTCAATTATGTGTCCGGCCCTTTTGAATATGCAAATTAAAATAATCGACTACTTTGGCATTGGAAATATTTCTTTATAGCTTGACATATACACACATACACTTAGGTCAGGTAAGTTTGCTATGAGCCAGGGTCAGTGTCAATCTATAAAGATACATTATGCTCTAGAAAATATTTAGAAGCCAAAATGTTTTATTTATATATATATATATATATATATATATATATATATATATATATATATATATATATATATATATATATGTTTGTGGGCATATTTATATATATATATATATATATATATATATATATATGTGTGTGTATATGTTTGTATATTCACACACGTAGCTGTAACCATTTGCATTAGCTAATAGCCAGCACATCACCCACATATCTCCCCCCTCCATTTGCTTATCGGTTTCTATTCAAATCCAAAGTAAATGATTTCTGCTCTGCAGCTTTGGATAAAAACGAAATTAAAATGTACTCTTTGAAGGAGCGGCTCCGTTTCTTTTCTAAATTGAAAGGAGATGACCTTCAGCCTGTCCTTGTGGAACACAGGGAGATGGCGTGGGAGGGAGAGGGTGGTGTGGGAGGGGAGGGAGGAGAAAGAAGGGAGGGGAAAGGAGGGAGAGGCTGCCATGGGAGGGAAAGGAGGGAGAGGCTGGCATGGAAGGGAGAGAGGCTGGTGAGGAAGAAGAAATAAGGAAGAGGCTGGCAAGCGAGGAAAAGGAGGGGGAGAGTGGTGGGCAGACAAGGAAAAGGAAGGGAGAGAAAGGCTGGTAAGTGAGGTAAAAGAAGGGAGAGAAGCTAGCAACTGAGGAAAAGGAAGGGAGAGGAGCTGGCAAGTGTGGAAAACGAGAGATAAAAGAGGCTAGCATGTGAGCAAAGGGAAGAAGACAGTCCGGCAAGTGAAGAAATGCATAGGAGAGAGAGGCTGGCAAGTGAAGGAAGGGAGAGAGAGGCTGGCAAGTGAGGGAAGGGGAGAGAGAGGCTGGCAATTGAGGGTAGTAGAGAGAGGTTGGCAAGTGATGAAAGGGAAGTGGAGAGAGAGGCTGTCAAGGGAGGGAAAGGGAGAGAGAGATGCTGGCAAGTGAGGGAAGGGGACGGGAGAGAGTGGCTGGTGAGGGAGGAAAGGGGAGAGAGTGGCTGGTAAGTGACGGAAGGAGAGAGGCTGGCAAGGGATTTAGGGAAGGGAGGTGATAGGCTGGTGTGTGAGGAAAGTAAAGGGGGGAGAGAGGCTGGAAGTGAGGGAAGGGGAGAGAGAGATGCTGGCAAGTGAGGGAAGGGGACGGGAGAGAGTGGCTGGTGAGGGAGGGAAGGGGAGAGGGGGCTGGCAGATGAGGGAAGGGGATAGAGTGACTGGTAAGTGAGGGGAGGAGAGAGGCTAGCAAGGGATTGAGGGAAGGGAGGAGAGAGGCTGGTGAGTGAGGAAAGGAAATGGGAGAGAGGCTGGAAGTGAGGGAAGGGGAGAGAGAGGCAGGCAAGTGACGAATGGGAAGGTGAGCGAGGCTGACACGTGAGGGAAGGGGAGAGAGGCTGGCAAGTGAGGAATGGGAAGGTGAGCGAGGCTGACACGTGAGGGAAGGGGAGAGAGGCTGGCAAGTGAGGAACAGGAAGGAGAGAGAGGTTGGCAAGTGAGGAAAGGGAATTGGGGAGAGGCTAACAAGTGAAGCAAAGGGAAATAGGCAGGCAAGTGAAGAAAGGAAAGGGAAGCTGCCAAGTGAGGGAAAGAGAGAGAGCCTGGCAAGCGAGCAAAAGGAGGGGGCTAGTGGTGAGGCAAGGGGGGGGGGGAGAGCGGCTGGCCAGGGAGGGAAGGGGAGAGAGATGCTGTCAAGTGAGGAAAGGAAAGGAAAGAGAGGCTGGCAAGTGAGGGAAGAAGAGGAGAGAGGCTGGTGAGTGAGGAAAGGAGAGAAAGGCTGGCAAGTGAGGGAAGGTGAGAGAGAGAGGCTGGCAAGTGAGGGAAGGTGAGAGAGAGAGGCTGGCAAGTGAGGGAAGGGAAGGAGAGAGAGGCTGGCAAGTGAGGAAAGGGAAGTGGGGAGAGGCTGGCAAGTGAGGAAAGGGAAGTGGGGAGAGGCTGACAAGTGAGGAAAGGGAAGTGGGGAGAGGCTGACAAGTGAAGGAAAGGAAAAGAGGCAGGCAAGTGAAGAAAGGAAAGGGAAGCTGCCAAGTGAGGGAAGAAGAGAGGCTGGTGAATGAGGAAAGGAAAGAAGAGAAAGGCTGGCAAGTGAGGGAAGGTGAGAGAGGCTGGCAAGCGAGGGAAAGGAAGGAGAGAGAGGCTGGCAAGTGAGGGAAAGGGAAAGAGACAGGCAAGTGAGGAAAGGAGAGGAAGGCTGGCAAGTGAGGGAAAGAGAGAGAGGCTGGCAATTGAGGGTAGTAGAGAGAGGTTGGCAAGTGATGAAAGGGAAGTGGAGAGAGAGGCTGTCAAGGGAGGGAAAGGGAGAGAGAGATGCTGGCAAGTGAGGGAAGGGGACGGGAGAGAGTGGCTGGTGAGGGAGGAAAGGGGAGAGAGTGGCTGGTAAGTGACGGAAGGAGAGAGGCTGGCAAGGGATTTAGGGAAGGGAGGTGATAGGCTGGTGTGTGAGGAAAGTAAAGGGGGGAGAGAGGCTGGAAGTGAGGGAAGGGGAGAGAGAGATGCTGGCAAGTGAGGGAAGGGGACGGGAGAGAGTGGCTGGTGAGGGAGGGAAGGGGAGAGGGGGCTGGCAGATGAGGGAAGGGGATAGAGTGACTGGTAAGTGAGGGGAGGAGAGAGGCTAGCAAGGGATTGAGGGAAGGGAGGAGAGAGGCTGGTGAGTGAGGAAAGGAAATGGGAGAGAGGCTGGAAGTGAGGGAAGGGGAGAGAGAGGCAGGCAAGTGACGAATGGGAAGGTGAGCGAGGCTGACACGTGAGGGAAGGGGAGAGAGGCTGGCAAGTGAGGAATGGGAAGGTGAGCGAGGCTGACACGTGAGGGAAGGGGAGAGAGGCTGGCAAGTGAGGAACAGGAAGGAGAGAGAGGTTGGCAAGTCAGGAAAGGGAATTGGGGAGAGGCTAACAAGTGAAGCAAAGGGAAATAGGCAGGCAAGTGAAGAAAGGAAAGGGAAGCTGCCAAGTGAGGGAAAGAGAGAGAGCCTGGCAAGCGAGCAAAAGGAGGGGGCTAGTGGTGAGGCAAGGGGGGGGGGGGAGAGCGGCTGGCCAGGGAGGGAAGGGGAGAGAGATGCTGTCAAGTGAGGAAAGGAAAGGAAAGAGAGGCTGGCAAGTGAGGGAAGAAGAGGAGAGAGGCTGGTGAGTGAGGAAAGGAGAGAAAGGCTGGCAAGTGAGGGAAGGTGAGAGAGAGAGGCTGGCAAGTGAGGGAAGGTGAGAGAGAGAGGCTGGCAAGTGAGGGAAGGGAAGGAGAGAGAGGCTGGCAAGTGAGGAAAGGGAAGTGGGGAGAGGCTGGCAAGTGAGGAAAGGGAAGTGGGGAGAGGCTGGCAAGTGAGGAAAGGGAAGTGGGGAGAGGCTGACAAGTGAGGAAAGGGAAGTGGGGACAGGCTGACAAGTGAAGGAAAGGAAAAGAGGCAGGCAAGTGAAGAAAGGAAAGGGAAGCTGCCAAGTGAGGGAAGAAGAGAGGCTGGTGAATGAGGAAAGGAAAGAAGAGAAAGGCTGGCAAGTGAGGGAAGGTGAGAGAGGCTGGCAAGCGAGGGAAAGGAAGGAGAGAGAGGCTGGCAAGTGAGGGAAAGGGAAAGAGACAGGCAAGTGAGGAAAGGAGAGGAAGGCTGGCAAGTGAGGGAAAGAGAGAGAGGCTGGCAAGCGAGGAAAAGGAGGGGAAAGTGGTGGCCAAACAAGGAAATAGAACGGAGAGAAAGGCTGATAAGTGAGGTAAAAGAAGGGAGAGAAGTTAGCATGTGTAGAAAAAAAGGAAAGAAGGGAGAGACTGGAAAGTGTGGAAAAGGAAAGGAGAGAAGCTAGAAACTGAGGAAAAGGAAGAGAGGAGCTGGCAAGTGTGGAAAAGGATAGAGAAAAGAGACTAGCCTGTGAGCAAAAGGAAGAAGGCAATCTGGCAAGTTAAGAAATGGAAAGGAGAGAGATGCTGACAAGTGAATGAAGGGCGTGAGAGGCTGGCAATTGAGGGTAGTCGAGAGAGGTTGGCAAGCGATGAAAGGGAAGGAGAGAGAGAAGCTGGCGAGGGAGGGAAGGGGAGAGAGAGGCTGGCAAGTAAGTAAATGGATGGAGAGAGGGGATGGCAAGTGATGGAAGGAGATAGAGAGGCTGGCAATTGAGGGTAGTCAAGAGAGGTTGGCAAGTGATGAAAGGAGAGAGAGAGGCTGGCAAGTAAGGAAATGGAAGGAGAGAAGGGATGGCAAGGGATGGAAGGAGAGAGACAGGCTGGCAATTGAGGGTAGTCGAGAGAGGTTGGCAAGTGATGAAAGGGAAGGGGAGAGAGAGGCTGGCGAGGGAGGGAAGGGGAGAGAGAGAGACTGGCAAGTGAGGAAAGGGGAAAGAGAAGCTGCCAAGTGAGGGAAAGAGAGAGAGATTTGCAAGTGAGGAAAGGGATGGGGAAATTTACAGTAGGCTGGTAAGTGATTGAGGGAAGGGAGAGAGAGGCTGGCAAGTGAGGAAAGAGAAGGGAAGAGAGGCTGGCAAGTGATGGAAGGGGAGAGAGAGGCAGGCAAGTGAGGCAAGGGATAGAGGCAGGCAAGGGAGGGAAGGAAAGGTGAGAGAGGCTGGCAAGTGAAGAAAAGATAGGGGAGAAAGACTAGCAATTGAAGAAAGGGAGGTAAGGGGAGAGAGGCTGGCAAGTGAATGGGAGCAAGGCTGGCAAGTTAGGGAAGGGACAGGAAAAAGGCTGGCAAGTGAAGAAATGGGAGGGGAGAGAGGCTGGCAAGAGGAAGGGGAGAGAGGCTGGCAAGTGAAGAAATGAAAAAGAGAGAGAGAGGTTGACGTGAGGAAGGGGAGAGAGGCTGTCAAGTGAAGAAAAGGGAGGGAGAGAGGCTGGCAAGGGAAATAAAGGTGGGGGAGGGGAAGCCAACAATGGAGTGATGAAGAGGAAGCAGAAGCTGGCACAGAGAAGGGATAAAGAAGCCTGAACACTATAATGACATATAATCAGGTTGTATTTCTCTATTTACAGACTAGCAATAAAATCCGTATTCAAAGAAAATAAATTCACTGCAGTTTTTAAAACTTACACTTGAATTTAGCATTGTTGCTTCCAGTAGATGTTCTTATATCTACCCCATGTCAGGTTTCCAGGAGGATAAACAGGATATGCCCAGAAAGTTGTCCAATTTTTGTTTTCTAATCTAACACATTAAACTTCAAATGTAAGTTTTAAGAGTTGCATTCATTTTTTTTTTTTTTACAAAAACAGATTCTTTTACTCATTGATAACAAAATAAACAAATGAAACCATATTATATGAACACTACGAAATTAATTTATTGGGTAGCAGTTGGCACTGGAAGGGAAAAAGTGAGGGAAAAAGGGAGTGTTTGGCTAAGGAGAGGAGGGAGTGGTTTGTGAGAGAGTTTGGGGAGGGTGTGGGAGGAGAAAAGAGGAATAGGCTGCAAGGGAGAGGAGAGTGATAAAATAAATGAGTGAAGTATAGGAGGAGATGATGGATGAGGAGTCAAAGTGTGTGCAATTCAGTGTCTTATCACGCAAAGTTCCATTAAACACATGCATTACAGCCGACTAAATCAAAAATATTAACATAAGCCCACTGGATTTTTGACAGCATACAGGGTGTCTGAGTGTCAGCACCAGAATAGTTTTTTTATAGAACGAATAAAGAATTTCTTGGGGTGCTAAACATCATATACACACTATGAAAGTAGTAATTCCACATCAGGTTGTATCTGCCGTTACTCATTTGGGGAGTTCTCTTTCTCTGAAGGAGCTGAATCCTCCCTCTGCACCTCTACTTTTCCCACATCTATCGGCATTATTACTATTTCTTTGTCCTCTTTGTTTCTTTTTCCAAGTCCTTCATTCTCCTACTGACTTTCACCTTTTCCCCCCTTTATGTTTCCCCCATTTTTCCTTGTTCTCACGTCTCTCCCTTGTTTTAAACCACTTTCCATCCTTTCTCTCTACTCCTTCTCTCCATCTCATCTTTTTCTTTCTCCCTTTTATTAATTTCTCTTTTGTCATTTTCTTTTCTTTTTACCTCTCTCCCTGCAGTCTCTTTCCCCTCTGTACCTCCCCATTTATTGTCCTTTTCTTCACTCTTTCCTTTCTTCCATTACATTATTCCCACTCTCTTTTCCTTCCTGACTCAATCTACAAGTTTTCCCTGATGAAATAGTTCAGACCTTCCCAACCATGTAGTCTTCGGCTCTCATTGCGAGCCTCTCGGTTGGTGTATTTTTGTTATCAGAGGCTCTTTTGCTGTCATTGTAAGGTCCGCGCTGATCTCCTATTTGAGCTTATTGGACCCTGGTGTAGTTTATTTGCTATGAGCACTGTTGGTGCTTCTTGTGAGGCGCGCGGAGAAGGGCTTTGGCGTTTATTGCGATAGTGTTGCTTTTTTTGTTTTTTTTGTGTATTTGTAGGTTTTCATGATAATTAATTAATTAATAAAATCATAAATCAATATACTTTACCTATTTGTAATTAATATATGCAGCAAGCATTGTGCTGAAGAGCTGACAATCTGTTTTGATGTTCATGCAGCATACAATGTAGGTTTGCAGTGTTGTTGAGCTGAGGTGTAAGTGTCATCAATGTGTGCAGTGTGCAGTGTAAATAGGCTGCGTGCATGAGGGGAAGCCGTTTGTGTAGCTGTGTAGTTCAGCATTCTGTAAGCTTGTGTTGTAAAATGACGGTGAATGTGTATGTCGTACGCGGGTTTGGATGATTTAACATTTAACAAGTGTATCTTGTATCTCGTACAGCTTTTTGTAAAAGTCATATGTGCTTGGTGATGTTTTGCGTCTTTAGGGTCATGTAGCCTCGTTTTTGATTTTTTTCGGAGGCCATTTTTTCTCTCATTTAGGGGATTCTTGAGTGTCCAAACTCGTTAAATTGGACTTAAATTGAGGTGTAACCTCACTTCCAGACGTCGTGGGTGCCCCCCCCCAGCCCTGCTGTGGGTAAGCTTTTTATTTTATTTTTGTGTGTATTTAGTCTGTTTTTACTGTTTTCCGCTGTGCGCAGTTCGGCCGTTAAGGTAGTATTTTTGCGAGTTCGTAATGTTTTTTTTTCTCTGTCCTGCGGCTCGTATTTTTTTAGTGTAAGTTCGTAAAAAAAAATTCTAAGTCCCGCGGCTCCTATTTTTTTGTGGACGTCCGTATTTAGTCATTTCGTGTTAAAGTTTTTTTTTTTTCAAAGTTCTGCTTCTGTGGCTGTTTGAAACCGCTTGTGAGGCGCTGTAGAGCCTCCACCTCCGCAAATGCGGCTCCTCACTTCGCAACGTAAAAGCCTCCACCTTCCGCAAATGCGGCCCCGCGCGATCTCGCAAAGCGTGACGACCTTTCGTAGTTTGACAACTATTACATGTAATAAGCTATATTTCAAAATAGCACATCATATTATAATTGCTGAGAAGAAGGCAGAAAAATCATTTGGTGATCCACAAAAACCCTCAGCAGAAGGGATTGTCAAGATCATGGTCAATTTTTAAGTGAACCACCGAACAAAACAATGGTAGCAACTTATATAGATGAATGTCTTTCACTAACCCCTGTTTAAGATTTTTTAAATGCACTAATGTTGGACCCCCAGGAATGCTTTGCTAGCCCATCTAGTCACCACTGTCATGCTTAATAGTTGCCAAATGTGTTACAAATTTAGTAATACGGAGACAATATATGATTAATTAGTATAGTAGTTAGAGGGGACAGCTAATGGATAAGATACTATAGGAGTTGGTAAATTAGTAATAAGGAGCAATTACAGATGAGTTAAGTGATCAATTTCTTTGTACTCTAATGGATTGTCTCACACTTAAGAGATTGCACCATTGTCAGCAGCTGTTAACAAGAAACTACGATGCCCAATATATTCTGTGCAATTTAAGATATATACTATTAAGTTATTTAGAATAAATGTTCCCTTGATGTCCATTGTGTAGATGCTATTTTGGCCCCTTTGTGTATCAAACAAGATTAGATTTTCCTTAATACTACAGGCCACTGTATGGACACTAATCTTTTACTCAAAGTGAACACGTAAGATTTTCTCATCTATGTATATCCTGTTGACTTAATGTCCTTTTTGAACCTATAAAGCTGATGGTGGGGGAGAAATGGCGTATATGTACAGAAAATAAAAGAAAACAGTTTAAATATATTAAAAGATCACTGCAAAAAAGCCAAAAAATATAAACTGTTATGTCTGACTAAGAGCAAAAGGAATTAGGCAAAATGCTGTACAGTTAGTTTTTAATTTAGAAAAGGGCATTTGGTGCAGGACCCTAGAGGGATCCATGTTATATTGGTGGAAGCTTTGTGTATGTGAGAAGCGCGTTTACATTTCTGGCATTTTCAAATAAATTGTAATATGTTGCTCTTTTAGCACATGTAGAAGCAAAAGGGGATAAAGTTTACCTTTGGCAAAAGAGATCTCAAGTCATATTTGCAATATATTTTAAATCATTTTAGACTATAAGTAATTTACTGCAATCCATTTTAACAAGAAATATAAGACTATTACTGTATAAGATGATACCTATTTTATAAGACAGGCATTTTTAGAGTGATGAGCTTTCAAGACAGATGTACTTTTCTTTTTCAGTTCAAATCAATACTCACTAGATGTTACAAATGCCTAAAGATAAGTGTCTAGTTAAAAAAACAAAATACGATAAATAACATTCGGACAGATAAGACAGTTGAGCTTTGTAAAACAAATGAAAAAGGTAAAAGAAAAGAATGAGGTTGATTCGCAAGGTCAATGAGAGGAGAGGGACAAAATCCTGCACATAGATAATATAAATATGGCCATGTGTATAAGCTGCTCCAAATCATATTGTACATTCGTAGGAAATATTTGAATACATTTCCTGAGTTGAATTGTGTATTCCCTGCTGGGGGTTTGGCTCACTTCTATGTAGTAATTACTGTCTGCACTTGTCATTTTGCTTCTTTTACATATTCCTAAGTATTCATAATCACCATTGCGCCACCTTTGTCTGCTTGTTTGGTAGTGATGTCGGGGTCGCTTTTTTGAAATTATTTATCACAGCTCTGTCCAATAGAAAGAGATTATAAATGTCCTTTTTCTGCTGAGTTCTTACGAAGGATGCAGTAATCAGACAAAAGCTTTCCATTGGGTTGTGTCCAGGTGTTGGATTGTAATGTATATTCTTCTTCTTCTTGCTAAATTCCAGTTGTATTGTGTCATTCTCTTTGCTGTGAAAATTGTTTGCCAGCCTCAGCCTTGTTGTAGCAAATACATAACCACAAACCACATTTTACTCCGAAACCCAGTCATGATACCAAAAAACAGAGGCCTCTGATTATTTTCTTATTATCAAATTTTATTTGGACACGCGTGGGTCAGCAAACAGGAAAATATTCAAAATATCTGCTGCTGACTGACAATAAACATGCATTCCATTGCTTATGGTACAATCCATTGCTTATGCCAATAAGACATTATTTATATTATGAAATCCCAAAAAATGAAACATGCAGTTTGCATGTGTCTGCCATGCCTGACATGTCACACCATATGTGCACAAACACCCCTACTGAGTTACACTTCTGCGCAGTCAATGACATGTTGTTAACCTTGGGTCTGGTCTCCATAACATTTTGTTTTGGGTAAAACGAGTTGTTTAAAGTTATGTAATAAAAAACAATTAATTAAGTAAAAG
Source organism: Discoglossus pictus (assembly GCA_027410445.1). Lineage (NCBI taxonomy): Eukaryota > Metazoa > Chordata > Amphibia > Anura > Alytidae > Discoglossus > Discoglossus pictus. The sequence goes on from CM050168.1 coordinate 41,506,519, forward strand.
GCATAATTAACTGTTTCATACCTTATGTCCTGGGATGGAAAAATACTGGTTCAGAGTTTACATCTTAGCCAAATATTACAAATGCTACAAAAGTGATAAATGCTATATATATATTTACTGTACTACTGTACGGTGGAGGGCTTCTATCGCTCTTTTGCCCACCATATTATAAATGATTGTTGTGGTGAACTACCTACTCATAATTTGCACAACACAGGCTGAGATCCCGCTCCATGCTGATGATAGCCAGTAAGCTTGAAACAGCTGTACATGGATTGGATACTCAGCCTATGTTTATTCCAACCTTGGCTTTGCATTAAAGCTGTGTAATACAGCATGCATAAGCTTAAAGGAAGCCATGTTTGATGATGGCTACGGAATGAAGAGCGAGGCATTTGTGGACATATTTGTGTGTCCCAGCTCAACTTCCAAGAATGCAGTGTAATAACTGTTTTTCTCGGAACTCTGAGCTGGAAGCAGGTTTTTTAACTTGCTTTAGACATTCAGGTGTGAACACAGATGTACTTTTTATTTACTATATATATATATATATATATATATATATATATATATATATATATATATACACTAAAAAATGTAAGGATATTTGTATTTTTCTCCAACAGCATCTTGATGACTTCTTCCAGGAATGAGTACTGTTCAGTTTTATCAAGTATTTTACTTGCAGCCCTATTAAATTCCCCAAATGTGAAAACCAGTAGGCTGTAACCGAGCCCGCCAGACTTACGGCTATTAAATTGGCCTCTTACAGCTACCCGCAAATGATCTGCGAGTTACAGGCGGAAAATCCCTACGGGCTGTCGACATCAGAACTCCGTTGCCGCAAAGCCTTTGATCTGTCAAGGTTGTAAATGTTACGTTCGCAAATCGCTATTAAATTGCTACAAATCCACTGGCATTCAAACCCGTAACCCACAAATGGAGCCAAAAAGCCTACGGGTACTTGAGAGGGGGTTAAAATCTTATCCGTAGCACTGTAAATGCAAATATAAAGACACTACTGTATTTTAAATTAAAGGGAATTTAAAATTTAAATTAAAAATGAATAACACAACATTCTCAAGCTTTTATGTTTAGTTTCTGTGTTATATCGATCATGGCAATCAATGTGTTAATACATATAATGGAACTCGCATGGACTGGAATATAATATTTACTTATACTTGTAACTTGTAATTCAAATCCGTGACGTAATGATGACGATCTCTTTTACTATTGGCTCCGTCTAAACCCGTAACTACGGGTTTCACTTATTGATCATGTTCACGGCCGCACATCCAATGTGCACAAGAATGGTTTACGTGTTTGGATGTCGGCCACGTCTGTTGCAGACTTGGCTACTTTAATAACTTCGTTGAATTTCATGCCTGCAGGCTTTGTGGTTGTACCGCTGCCGTTACGGGCTTGGAACTTAATATGGCCCATGGTCAAGATGATCCTTCTTTAGAGAGACCAGATATCTCCACTTTGAAAAAAGCCACTGAACCCCAGCTGGACACCATTATACTCAGAGAAGATAATCCCATCCAAAGCCTAAAAATCAAGATTATCAGAGGGAATTTTAAAAACATCCAGGAGGGGAAAATATTTAAAATGAAAATTAAGATATTTTTCAACGTCAAAGATGCAGGAGTTGCAGGACCATAGTGGTCATTTATTTGCCATATGGCCTTTTCTTTAACTACTGCTACATTCTGAGGTGAGCATGTCCTTATAAACTAGTATAGTCCTGCGGAGAGTATTGGTTGTTCTTACTGCCATATTCCCATAGTACAGAGATTGTCTCCTCCATCCTCAGGAAGTGATCTACTGAAAGCAATGGCAGATTCCACAAGACCATAAATGCATATAAAATAAATGTAGAGGCCGGTTAATTTATTTATTTACATTCAAAACAAGTTATGTATTTTTAAGTGTAACTCTTCAAAACAGTAGATTTTGAAAACATAACCATAGTGATCCAAAATTCCATGTTTTTTTTCTAGTTTTTTGTCCCTACACTACCGAATTTTTTTTTTTTTAAATGAATGTATTACTCACAACAATACAGCCTACACTGGGGTCCCCAGGAGATAAAGGGCCTTGGTGCATAGCACCAGCTGCACCGGCGTTGGCTCCGCCCATTCTAGTATTGGTCTTAAGCTATCATTTGCAATATCTAGTGTCAGTACCATTATTTTTATGTTTTTTTCTTTGGCATTCATAGTTACTCCAGTCTTCAGAATTCATACAGCATACATGTATGTTTTTGATTTCTTGAAGTTTTAGAAGTATGATGGGAAAAGCTATCAGATCATACATAAAGTTTTTGCAAGATTTCAGCTGCTAATTATTAAAAGGAGCAAAAAACTGAACACATTTTCTGTGGCATAGATATTACAATGAGAAGTATTATATTGAGGTAATGAATATACTTAATTGTATTACACTAATTGGAAATATGGTAATATCCTTTTAAACCTGAGGTCTGAGGACTATTGGTTATCAGAATATGACACAGATACTCGGACTCTTACACGGTCAGGGAGCAGGCTATGTCACCTTTACAAGTGTCAGTTTCCATTCTGAAAACAATGGATTTTTGTACAGGTGATTAGTTACTTTTATTGCTCTAAAATGTTTAATTTTACTAGGATAAAAAAGAAGTTTTAGAGTCGCAGCTTGGTGACATTTTCCAATTAATCACAAATTTACTATTTATAAGAAAATGAGCAGAATATGTTGGGAAATGTATAATAATTTGCTATAAATGCCTATTTCCCGGGATATGTATAGCAATTTAAATAATCACATTTGTACAGATTGTGAAATATGTTCTACTGCCGTTCTTCTAACTACACAAATTCAAAAGCACAAAAGTCTATGCATACACATTTATATTCATAAAAACCACACATTTTCTACAAAAAGGTCTGTACACATTTATACACATAATACATATTTATACGTGCACATTTATGCACACATATTATATAAATACAGTCAACACTATATACACATTTATATATCCACACAAAAATATATAAACACACACTTATATACACACCCACAAGTCTATACACACACGCATTTATATACACACAATACAATCACAAGTACACACAACCATTCATATACAAAAGTCTATACATACATATTTATTTCATTATAATACACACATATGTACACACACAAAGACATTCATACATGCAAGGGGCTCCTCCAACACCTCCTGATCCCCCCTCTGCCCCTCTTGATCCTCCCCCCCCTTCGGCCCCTCTTGATCATCCCTCCTGATCCCCCTCTTGGCCCTTCCAACCCCAAATAGCAATGCTTCTCCTGCACTGCATCCTTCCCTTGCAGCGCATCTGCTCCCAAACAGGGAATGACTAGTGTGTGACGTCATTGGGATTCCCTGCTTGAGAGCAGATGTGCTGCAAGTGAAGGATGCAGTGCAGGTGAAGTGGGGATCAGGAGGGTTGATCAAGAGGGGCCAGAGGGGCGGGGGTCAAGAGGGGCAGAGGAGGAGATCAGGAGAGGGGATTAAGAGGGGGGCCAAGAGAGACCGAGGGGGAGATTGGTAGGGGGGATCAAGAGGGGCCAGGGGGGGATCAGATGTTGAAAGCTTTGGGGGCCCTCTCCAGGGGCAGGGCCCTGGTGCATTGCGGCAGTAGATCTGCCACTCTCACACATACAAATTCCGATACACACTGCAGAAACACATACTAATTTTTACACATTAACTCAAACATGCGTGTATACACCCATGAATATACATTTGCACAGATATGTGCGGAAATGTAATTCCACTTTAAAGGATCACCTTGAGAAGTGAGCTCGTGTGTGCTATTTTCAAATCAAAATGCCCTCAAGCTAATCTGTGCTACATCAGTGGTTAATTGCCCCACTACAAGGTCACTTTTAGTGATCACCAGCACTCCCTTTATTATTTGTGTTCTTTATTCAAAACAATCCTTTAGCAGCTCCTCTACAACGTCATAACCGGCTACTTTTCCTCAACTAATTACTTGCCCATTCTTCAAGCTGCCTTCTGTTCTCATCACTCTACAAGAACGGCTCTCACTAAAGTCACAAATAGCTTGGTCACTGTCTAGTCAAAGAGCCACTTCTCATTCCTGTTGCTCCTAGACCTCCCTGTTGCATCAATAAAGTTGATCATTATATTGTCTTCCAAACCTTCAGCCATCCATACCATTGTTTTCTTGTGGTTCACATCCTATTTTTCAAATATTTTTCTTTTTAACATATTTATTAATGACTGAGAAGTGGGACTGGAAAGTATTGTCTCCATTTTTGCTGATGACATGAAGTTCAAGGTGCAAGGTAATTACATCAGATAATGACGTACCTTCCCTCCAAAGGGATTTACATAAATTAGAGAAATGGGCATCTAAATGTCAGATGAGATTAATATAAATAAATGTAAAGTATAGGAAGGAGAAGTAGCCATGCCATTTATAATCTTAATGGAGCAAATCTAGGGGTATCTGATATTGAAATGGATTTGGGAGTACTTATGGACAACAACCCAGGTAACAGTGCTCAATGCCAAGCAGCAGCTGCAAAGGCAAGGGAAATATTAGCAAGCATTAAGAAGAGTATAGAAGCAAGGGAAGCAAATATAATTCTACCACTATACAAATCCCTAATACGCCCTCATTTGGAATATGGAGTACAATTTGGGCACAACTACATAAAAAGGTAATTTTAGAGCTGGAAATAGTACAGAGAAGGGCTACAAAACTAATAAGGGAAATGGAGGGGCTAAGTTATGACCAAATTTAACTTATTTCCCCTAGAAAAAAGGCAGCTTAGAGGAGATATGATTACATTATATAAATACATCCAGGGTCAGTATAAAGCTTTGTCAAGGGAGCTTTTTGTGCCATGAAGTTTTTAAGTGACAAGAGGACAACCCTGGAGATTAGAAGTAAAAGGATTCCACATTAAAGAAAGAAAAGGGTTCTTCATAGTAAAGGTGGTTAATCTTAGGAATTCTCTACCATAGGAGGTTGGACTCATGGGCTTAGGTGCCCAAAAAAAATCACACACACACACACACACACATATATACTTATACACATATATACTTATGAAATTATCTGATATTAAGGATATTCTATTTATGTCCTTACCCACAACTATTTTACTTTTAACCAAGATACCTACCTACAGATGATGGGGACTGCCATGGGTACCAAAATGGCTCCACAATACGCAAATCTATTTATGGCCAATCTAGAAGAAACATTCTTATCTGTATCCATTTAAAACCATACAAATACTACCATTACATAGATGATCTGTTCATCATCTGGACAGAAGGAGAAAGCAAACTCAGAGACTTTCATAATTCATTCAACACCTTCCATTCATCTCTAAAACTTAAAATGGATTTCTCCACAGAACAGGTAAACTTTCTAGACACTACTATATCCATCACCAATGGCAGTCTCCACTTATCTATATATAGGAAACCTACAGACAGATGTAATTACCTACACAGCTCCAGTTTCCATCCCTCCCACACCAAACGAGCCATCATCCATAATCAAGCTATTAGATACCATCGGATTTGCTCAAACACTGGAGACTGTGATAAAAATTTAAAAACACTGTCTGAATCTTTCAAACAAAAGGTTTACAAACCCTGTATTATTACCCAAAAAATAACCACTACCATCAAAATACCCTGAGAACACCTATTAAACTACAAAACAAAAGAAGCTACTTCACGCATACCTCTAGTGACCACATACCATCCAATTTTATAGAACATCTGCAAACTAATCAAAGATTTACAACCATTACTAATTGAAGGTACTGAATTAAAATATGTATTCCCAAAACCTCCCATCCTTGCATTTAAACAACCCCCAAACCTGAAACAAAAACTTGTCAGCAGAAAATTGGCCAATGAACTGAATACAAAAAATGGAACTAAACCTTGTAACAAACGTGCCTGTAAATTATGCCAACACATTTGTAATGATGACACAGCCACACGTAACAACAAGACTTAAAACATCAAAGGATCATATACATGTACATCGTCCAATGTGGTTTATATAATACAATGTACTTTATGTGACACAGGCTGTTACATTGGAGAAACCGGCGAAAAAATGTACTTAAGGATGAATTTACACAGGCATTCAATAAGAAAGCATAATTAAGACAGTAGGACACCATTTAGGCCAGAATGATCACTCCATCCAAAACTTAAAAGTCAAAATACTCAGAGGAAAATTTAAAAGCATCCAAGAGAGAAAAGCATTTGAAATAAAGATGATCACATACTTCAACACTAAAAACACAGGACTTAATATAGACTTGGGTTTTCTTTTTTAACAGTGAGGTGTTTGTCCAACAGGAAAGATATCACTGTGGATTACAGTGCTCTGCTATTTAATGTATATATATTGATGTATATGTGTATATAATATGTATATATATATATATATATATATATATATATATATATATATATATATATATATATATATATATATATATATAATTTCCTTTGCTATGTTGTGTTTATTCCCCATATATGTTCTTTACCTGATGATGTCAGATGCTGTTTCCACTCTATCTGCATCTGCTGTTATTATTCAAACTGAGGGCTCCATCTCATGTAGTATTGCTTGAGACTTGATAAAGAGAGGTTAAGCCTCTTGAAAGCTCGTCATTATAAATAAGACGTTTGTCCAATACAAAAGGTATCCAATTATATTGCAATAGTCTCTCTCTCTCTCTCTCTCTCTCTCTCTCTCTCTCTCTCGAAAGCTCGTCGCTTTATTATGAATACGTTTGTCCAATATAAAAGGTATCACTATTCACTGCAATACTCAACTATATATATATATATATATATATATATATATACTCATATTTTTATTTTATTTAGAGTGACAGTCTTTCGAGAGGTACACCTCCATTTAAGTCAGAAGCAACACTGGTTTAGATGTTTTCTTTGCATTATAATTTACTAGAGAATTGCCCGTCAAAAAATGACGGCAATAGAATTGTAAGTCAACAAATGTTGTTTGGGCCAGACATTATTTTTTATGGTGGTGTGAGATCTCAGCGCTGATTGTGAGGCTCACGCTGAGCGGCTTCGGCGGCACTCATTGCGAGCCTCTTGGTTGTTCTATTTTTTTTATCAGAGGCACCTTTTGCTGTCATTGTAAGGTCGGCGCTGATCTGTTTTTTGGGCTTATTGCAAGGCTGTCCCCTGGTGTAGTTTGTGTGCTATAAGCAGCGTTGGCGCTCATTGTGAGGTGCGTAGTTAATGTATTTTGCATTTATTGCGAAAGTCTACGGTGCTCATCTCCACCAGCACAAAGAGCGACTTCGGTGCTCCTTGCCAGCAACTGCGGCCCTCGCTTTGCTACGCAAGCCCGCAAGCATTAGCAAGAACCAGCTTGCTGACAACTATATATGTGATATAAAAAAATATTACTGAGAAATAATAAAACCATGTGGGAGAGAAGACAGACATCATAAATAAAGTAATTGGTCAGAACGAATATGTGAATTGTGTGGATCCATACGTGAGGTCGGAGAGCAGATTTAAGCAAATATCTTTCCATTCAATATCTTGTAAACCAGTTAAGGCCGTAAATGCCCACACATATTAATGAGTTGAAAAGGAACAACAAAGCATGATAGAAAATGAGGCATCATCACAGGAAATTTTAATAATGTGTCAGAAAAATCAAGTCTATGTTAAATATCTTTGCTGTTTAAGACTCATATCTTCTTTTCAAATGTTTTCCTGTCCTGGATTTTTTTTTTTATTCCCTCTGAGTAATCTGATTTTCAGGTTTTGGATGAAATTGACTTTTTGGGTCAAATAGGGACAAGCCAGGAATCCTACCCACATACAGCTGCTTCAAGGTTACTGCCTCTCAAGAGCGATAGAAGCCCTCCACCGTATAGTGGTATATAAATAGTACATTTGTGTTCACATTTGATTCCTGGCTTTGCAAAAAAGCTGTGTAATACAGTGGCCATTTGCTTAAAGGAAGCCATGTTAAAAATGGTTATGGATTGCAAGAGCAGATTGGAATGTCCCTGCCCAGGTTCCAGAATGCAGTGTAATAACTGTATTTCTCAGAATTTTGGGCAGGAAACACATTTTTAACTTGTTTTAAACATTCAAATGTGAACACAAATGTACTGTTTATTTGCTATATATATATATATATATATATATATATATATATATATATATATATATATATATATATATATATACAATATATATATATATATATATATATATATATATATATATATATATATATATATATATACACTGTGGATGTGGACCCTCGGTACTTGACTACCTCCAAACTCATCGATTTTGGTATCTGATCTATCTGGATGAGCAAAAAACCTTGGTACTCATCATTCCACCTTGTTAAAACCAATTTACATGATTCCATATAGGAGTTTTCGGCACTCGTTGTGCCTTCTAGAAGCCAATTAAAAGTGAGTACCAAGGGTCCACATTGCATATATACTGTCTACTATATATATATATATATATATATATATATATATTGTAACAAGGTACCCTTTGATGGACTGTAAATGGTAGAGCCTTCTGGGCTCTTGGGCTCTTTTTATATCTTTTATTAAGTAGTTACAAAAAAACAAATTAAATGTTTTTATAGTCAGAAAATTAAACATCTACGTAAACAGGCTTACTTAGACTCTGGAACACCCTGACTATAACCTGAGCCGCTTTTCTACTACAGGTTAAATTATAATTCATAAAGAAAACAAACAGTCTCTTGTAGTGCCACCTTGTGGCCAGGATACAAACAGTCCCTTATAGTGCCAGCTTGTGGCCCGGATACAGATAGTCTCTTACAGTATCCGTAGTCTTGTATATGTGGTGTAGTGCCACCTTGTGGTCAGGTTAAGACTAGTCTCTTATATAGTGCCAGCCTGTGACTTTCCACGTCTTCACTTAAATAACCTTGGATGAAGCATAGGGCCCGCCCTTCTCTCCCATATGCTTCACCCCAGGGACCCTGTGATATTGCAATAGGAACACTGCAATTTAACAGGACAAGCACTCCGTCTCTTCCCTGGGGTATAATAATTTAAGTAAAAGGTTTCTGACCTTATGGTAAGTGGAGTGTCCGTCTCCTCACTAGCTTCAGTCTGCCCTGCAGCTTTCTCCAGTCAGGTAACTCAGCAGTGTCCCACAGGTACTTAATAAGGATTTCTTTGCAGATCCAGCAAGACCTTTTACTTGCAGCTCCAGAAAAACAGCACTCCAGCATTCAGTATTCAGTATTGCAGCTTCTCAAAAACAGCTCTCTCTGCTCAAGGTTTCTTCCAGGCTCCTTATCTCCTGTGAACTTAGCTAGCCCCCTCTCTGCTCACACCGCAGCCTTTTAAATCCTCCTGACTTAGATCAGGTGTACTGGCTTGATTAGGCCGCAGCTCACACGCTCCCCTTCTGTTCAAGCATGGATGTACAGCCCTACTCATTCTTCTGCTTATGTAGATCCCTTGCTGGATTCTAGTGCAGGTTATCTGTCCTTGCTGGACACCGTTACAATATATATATATATATATATATATATATATATATATATATATATACAGTATATATATATATATATATATACAGATAAGTAATAGTCACAAGAAAGGGGACATTTATGGAAATTATCCATGCACACACTGTAGGGTCTGTGGATATATCAAAAATATGAAGACATTCCAGGACAGTATACGATTAAACAAATATTGAACTGTAGTTCTAAATAAGTCATATACAGTATGTGTTGGAATGTCCATATCCCACTTCCAAGAGATACGTAGGGATGACTTCAAAAGAAATACGCAAGCGCTTTGGTGAGCATATTCGAAATATCCAAAACAGTATAAAAGACTTAGAGAATCACAAAAAATTTACTTCAGTTGCACAACACTTTAGGCAATTCCATAATTCGGATCCATCAAAGCTGAATTTTTGGAAGATACAACAGGTCCACCTGGGAATTAGAGGTGGAGACCTGGAGGGTGCACTTCTGAGAGCTGAGAGTAAATAGATATTTCTACTCAATAAAGTGGCACCATTGGAGTTAAATGAAGCAATACATTATACAGTGTTTTTGTAATCCCTTATATAGTTATTAAAATCATTGATCCCTATTGTTTTTGGTCTTATATCATATTCCTCTATATTTAGGTATCTTTAGGATAAAAAGGAATTGTGTATGCAAAAACTTTATCTGCACACATTTATGACTTTGTGCTCTCTTATTCTTCATTTTTTCTGTCTTAGATATCCTCTAATCCCCTTATTGGCTTTAGTTTTATGTATACTGTATGTATTTTTTCTAAGTATTATTTATTGAATTTTTTTCATGTATAATGTGGATATCTTTTTTTGTATACTGGACATATCATTCATCAACACCAAACTTATTTATTTTACTTTTAAGTAGATTCCATTCAAGTTGTTGTTGTTATGGCAATTTATATTTGTAGAATCTAATCAATTAAGTGGCATAGGAGAGAGAGCTTCATGCCTTTTCTCGAAACGCCAAAACATGTATAGGGTCAATTAGATTACTAGTGTAAATAGATGCAGCTACTGGCATTCCATTTACCCCAGTAGAAGCACTGTGATGCCAAACGTGCGCTAGGGCTTAGTGCGCATGCGCTAGGTCGTTCACATCGGTTGACCTTGTTTTGCACATGCATGGGCTTTCGTAACGTACACGTGACGTCACTGACGAGTGATGCGGCACCCAGTTTGTATTGGGATGTGACTACAGCCTTGTCTGCAAATTTATCCCAGTATCTGGCATCGTCTCCCAGCAGATTTCTTAAGGTAGGAGACAACCTGCAATGTGCTTTATTGATTGGCAACTTAGGGATTTTCCCTTTATTTGTTGAGACAAATGGACAATTGGTAGCTGTTAGCTTGTTACAGTTTAACTTCTCTTTGCCTCTTCTATCATATTAAATTAGCCTCTGCGTTTAATTTTTCATATCAAGGGGGTATTTGTCTCCCCATTATATCCCTACTAGCGAATTGCCCGTCAAAAAATGACGGCAATCAAATCGTAAGGTAGCTAATGCTTGCGAGGTCGTAATGTCTGGTAACGTGTCTCGTATGGTGTTTGCGTGTGTAGCCTCGTTTTCGATTTGTTCGGCGGCCATTTTTTCTCTTGCATATCAAATTTTGTATTGTCCTAACTCTTTTATTTTTATTGAAACAAAGGTGTAAGTTGCCTTTTTGAGGTCCTGGATGCTCCCTGTTGTTGTAGGTAAGTTTTTTATGTATGTCCTGTGTGTATGTATTGTGTTTTTAATTTTGTAATGTTCGCGAGTTGCGTCCGAAGTGTTGCGAGTCCGTAATGTGTGTGAACGTGTGTGGTATGTTGTTTGCGAGTGTCGTAATGTGTGTGCCGTGTTTTTTGCGTTGCGACTTTTATGGCCTCCAGCCCATGATGCCTTGTCCCCCCAGGCTTTGAAATGCTCCAATGAATGTAAGTAGTGTGATGGGTGTAATGGAGCATGGAGTTCTGCTCCCTCTCTCCAGCGGCGGGGTATTGTGGGGAGGAGGTGGCTGCAGGGTCTCAGCGTGGAGCAACGGGCCGTACGCTGCGGGCAAGGGCCTCAGTTGCTACGCGAGGGCCGCAGCTCGGTGCGCCAGCCCGCAAGCGTGAGCAACGACCCGTACGCTTACAACTATATATGTGATCTTGGGAGTCTCTAGCAAGAACGCTGTGGTTATTCCTTTATAATCCTGGGAACATTTGCCTAGAACTGAGGACCAATTTTTCTCTTTTTTGACTTTGTCATTCTTATGTGTAGGCTGGATAGGTACATATTTATATGTACAGGTTATCTGGTTTACTTGCGTAGAAGGCTGTGGTCTTTCTCTCGTGCCCCTTATTGTTTTAATTTTTTTAATTGTGTTGTCTATACTCTATACAGTATGCCCTCTTTTTTTATTTAGTTAATATTAAAAGTTACATTTTAGATTTGTTATCACATTGACCTTGGCTATCGGCTGTGCTTTCATATGTCCATGACCAGGAATGGGCTGTCTTTATAGATAGCTCATATGGTCATATATATGAGCTGATTGATACATTTATGCTATTATGCGGATGCAATTTGTCCTTATATAGATCCTATGAGTTTGGAATTGATGCCTAGTATATTTTCCTCTGTTCATTAGACATGTTAATTACGTAGTTTATATTAGTTGTTACTCTATATTATCAGTTGCTTCTTTTCTTTTTCTTCTTATATACATATATATATATATATATATATATATATATATATATATATATATATATATACAAATACTCACACACTTCTTTATAGTTCCGTTTAGGCTTGGCTTCTGGAAATGCAGTAAAAATTTACAGACTATTTCACAGCAGTGATAGGGTTAAGAATGAAGCCTCGAATTCCATAATAACAGCCAGGCCTGAGTAAAGCGGAGATTTATAAACTCCTTGCGTCTGAGTTATGCTGATAAATGCAGTCAGGCCATAATATTTGCTGTATCTTTGAACTCCCAAACAGTAATACACATTTCATTAGCTGCTGGCAATATCCTGTATTAAACCACTTAACTGCGCTCATCTTCTGTTTTTTAAATATGATATTCCAGGCTGCAGCATCAGTCACATCCCCATCAGTGAGGTGGGAATCCGGCCCAATTGGATGTCCAAGATCGATGAGAATTCTCTGGCCTAACACTGCTCATATGATGTGTGCAGAAAGCTAGATAGATTCACCTACAACTGTAACATACATAATAAGCTATTACTGCCGAGACTCATTTTTCAATATTTAAATGCTTTTTTTAAAATTGCCAGTAACCCATTAATGCCCTTGCCCTCTGCAAAAATTCTTCACAAAGGGAGAAGTGGAACATCCAGAAAGCACAACATCACGTTGCTATACATTTTAATCATTGTGCAAAGCCCATTTGTGGTAGGTGCAGGAATGCCTATAGGATCACTGTGGATTTTCCCAATATGGTATAATTTTAAAGCAGGAGTCGTCAACCTTTTAATACAGTAACTTTTAATGTTAAAATTTCCTTACTGCCCATTGGTGCCACAGTTTCTCAATTTACCCTCTCCTTCCTGGTTACATAAATCATATGACCCTAGCTATGTATCACCCTGTACTTACTAGATAGTGATCTGTTCCTAGGCTCTCTCACCAGTTCTCCAACCAGCCAAGTGGGGTGCTGCGGGTCTTCGGCGTGTGACATCAATCATCAGTGACGCCACCTAGAGATTACCCCGCCGCCCACCATGAAAGCTTGAATCTGCAACTAGTGGGTGGTAGGGACCAGGTTGACTACCACTGCTATAAAGCAATTGCAAATAATAACAGGTAATAATTGAAAGTTAGATAACATTTTTTAATGTTGAGTAAAGTTGTTTTTTTTGTTGTATTCAATTGTATTTAGAAGATTCTGTTTTCTTAAGACAGATAATATCACAAAGTGTTGATACTGTAGATTGTTGTTGAAATGGCAATTGCAATGCACCAAAAATGTTAAATTAAATAAGCATGATATACAGATGGTCCTCAAGTTACAGATGAACCAACTTACAGATGACCCATACTTAAAAGGCCATTTACCTCACTGTAAGGGCACTACATGGTGTGGAAGAGCACATATTTGTATGTTAAAATCAATTTTTTTCAATTACACTAATAGCACATAAAAAATGAAAGTCTTAGGTCTGTTTACAAACACACTCCTGACTGTTCCATGATTAACAATACATGCCGCCTCTGAGCAGTGAAGTCTCTGTTAAGACAAATATTTATAGTTTTTCCCTGAACTTCAGGAATGCAGCAGGAGATTATAACCACCAACTGTAATTTTTAGTTGATTCCAGATTTTCCCCAGAATAATTGGGAAGGGTTAACTCTCTTTCTGCATCTGCTCTCTGCATGGAGCTGCTGTTGTGTGTTTGTCTTGGGGCTTGTCATATTCTCATGTAAACAGACATTTAATTTATAAACTTTTCTGTGAAAAAAATAATGTGTTTCAAAAATTCAAAAAGTATTTCAACATGGTTTTCTTTGATGTGGTCCAATGTGCTGAATGAAATGGTCCTTTAAGAACCAGCTCCCAAAGCTTTTTGTAGGGTTTGTTTTTATGTTCTTTAACTTAGTATTACAGTACAGAGATATTATTATTATTATTATTATTATCATTACAGTATTATCCTGTATTATTACCACATATGAGACATTATTATTTTTACTATTATTTTTCAGGGCTCCAAGTTACATGCAAATCCGGTTTAAAGATGTTCTCAGGTAAGTATAGCGTCCTTAACACGGAGACCACCTGCATTGTAGTCACATTCATAAAATAATATTTTAAAGAACTGCACTTGATCATTGGCAATATGTTTTTAGAAAACAACAAATACAGCCTTCAATGTACTACCTTTTATGCTGCAGTGGAAGCTGCCATGTTAGTTCCCACTGATCTACTTCCTGAGATGTTAGGCAATTTGAATGATGAGGAAGCTTCTATCCGTACAGTGGAAATGTGACAAGAAAACTGCCAGTGCTTTCGTTATACCTAATGAAAGCTAATCACCTTACAAGGATACATCTTCCTGATACAGAATTTGAAAGAATTAGTTTAGTAAAGATGATGATTGTCTGCAATAATAATAAAAAATTACAAAGGAAATAAAAATGAAACACTGTTAACTTTTAAATAGCATTCTGCTTATCACATATATAGTTCTCAGCAGCGCGGGCTTGCCAAAAAACTTTGGTAACGCAACGTTAAAATTGCGGTTGCGGCCAGGCAAGGAGCGACGAAGGCGCTCCTTGTGCTGGTGAAGATGAGCGCCATAGTCGCTCATCCCCAAAACCCTGTATGACTTAGGCAGAGAGCGCCAAAGGCACTCACTGCGCTGGTGAATATAAACGCCGTAGGCGCTCATCCCTACAACCACGTACGACTTATGCAGGGAGTACCAAAGGCACTCACTGCGCTGGTGGAGATGAGCGCCATAGGCGCTCATCCCTACGACCTGGTAGGACTTAGGCAGGGAGCACCGATGCACCCCTTGCGCATCATACCTACAATGGCGGGACTACACATCAACACAAAACTCAAAAACACAATTCAAAATGAGAGACCCGTACCACTTTAAAAAAAATCGCCTATAAAAATTATGGCCCGTAACACTTAGAAAATAAAACTGCCACTGAGGGAAAAAAAAGTATGAAGTATGTACTTAACGGCCGCAACACGCACAGTGAAAAACATGAAAAACACACTAAATACAAAATAAAAAAATACACACACAGCAAGGGGGGACAGCCAGGACGTCTGGGAATGAGGTTACATGCCAATTTAAAGAGAAAAAAAAAAACGAGGCTACATGACCCTTAAGCATGCAAAACACCGCCAAGCACATACGCCTTTTTTACAGACCCGTACGACCTACTAATACACTATTAGGAAGCATGCTAAATGGTCAACACCAATACGAGCCCCAAAAAATATGAACTTAATGGCTGCAACACGCACAGCGAAAAACACAAAAAACACACTAAATACAAAATAAAATAAAAACACAAAATACACACACAGCAAGGGGGGACAGCCAGGACGTCTGGAAATGAGGTTGCACGTCAATTTAAAGAGAATTTAGAGATTTTCACCATGTTTAAGGTCGTATGCTGCAAACAAGAGTCATGTGATTTTTTTTCCCAATAGTTTTTATTATCTTACCTTGAAACAGCCATACGTGGGTAGGCATATGCTTAAAGTAAGCCATGTTTAAAAAGGTATTGGATTACAAGAGAGAAGCCTTTTTTTGGGCACATTTGTATATCCCTGTCCATGTTCCCAGAATGCAATAGAATAACTTTATTTCTCAGAATTCTGAGCAGGAAACAAGTTTTTAACTTGTTTTAGACAGAACAATGAGCTTTATTAAAATAATCAATAGTACTTTTGTGCTCACATTTGAATGTGTAGGTTCTCAGTGCTTTTCCTCACAGATCTGTTTTTTTATGTGTAAGTTGACATTTTTATATATTTTTATTGTATACAGTTAACTGCAGGTTTCTTCAGTTACCGGTATTCACTCAGCGCTCCTCCTTTCATCTGATATTTTTCTTTAGTTACCTGCCCCGTTATTGTAGCAGGTCACTGCTCCAGAAGCCCGGTCCTACTCACTGCTAAATGTACAGTATCTAAGCACGTTGCTTACTCCATCTCTCTAGAGCGGGCCGGAGAATTCCCAGTGCAAGCCATTCAGTCCATTGATATTCTCTTTTTTTTCAGCCAGCCAGGGTTGATTCACTTTGGAAGTGTGACCTGTAAAAGAACAATTGTGAATTCAAAGAAATATACAGATATTCTACATTGTTATCACATCGGGAAGAAGGAAAAAAATAGTGTAGCACAGAAAAAAACAGATATCACGATGTACATGATGTCGGGATTATGTTAATTATTTGTATTTCTTCTTGACTACAATTAAAATATAAAAAAAGAAAAGAAACAATCAGACATCTTTAGCAGACATGTAGGAACTTGACAAAATTATCAGCATCTTTAGCAGAGATGTAGGAACTTGACAAATCCTCACCAGATTAAATGAATAGGGGACACACAAAAAAGGGCAATTAAATTTATTAATAATATATTACCAGATTTGGGCACTTTTGGTACTTTTAGGTTGTAGGTAAAAAAATGTCGGTAATTATAGACAAAAACTTTAAAAAAATGGATAGCCTGTTGAAAAATTTGAACACTGAAAATAGATCAAAATAAATAAATTGATACCATAAGAAGCTAAATAACTTTGAAGAAAGAGAAAGAGAGAAGAAAAAAAGAGCGACAAATGGGAAAAGAGAAAGGAAAAAAAAAAGAATGTAAAAAAAAATAGGAAAACAAATAAAACAATTTATCCAAGATCACAAAATCATTTCTTAAATAATCCCATTATCTCTTTTCTTCACACTCAATTTTTTGTAATAACTATTCTTGATTTATTCACTCTGTTATAATAATTAATATATTTAACTGACTTATATAAAAAAAATTAAGAAAGAGAAAACATAGCAAAAGAAAAACTTTTTTTTGTGGATTTATCATTGTTAATGTTATGAAAAATTACATAAAAGAACAAATACATTTTTATATTTATGTATATCTACAATATAGATGTTAATTATTTGTTGCATTTTTTTAATACAATAAAAATATTTTGAAAAAAAAGAAAAAAGAACAGACATATATGAGTATGTAACAAACTAACAAAATTGTCAGCTGTTTAACCTATGAGCTGGAAACCATTTCTAGAGAAAATTTTTATTTTTCTGTACTTTGTTTCCGAACTCCGTCTTGTTTGAGGATTTTAGATTGTAAGAAGAAGGACAAAAAACTGTTTAGCGCAGGAAAAACCTCACATATGCAGGGGTGGATCTACCGTCGCTGTAGCATTGCACCGAGGCCCCTGCTCCAGTGCTGTGTAAATTAAAACTATCTCCCCCTTCCCCATGTCCGCTTCCCCATCTCCCCTTCTCAATCTCCCCTTCCCATCTCCTCCTTGCCATCTCCCTCTTCTCCCCATCTCTTACTGAACGTTGCGGTGTCGAGTGGCTGTGTAGCCTTCCCCTGCCAGCGCGTCATTAGGCTGGGGCAGGAAATCCCGTGTGACGTCATTGGGGATTTCCTGCTTCAGCCTAATGACGTGTAAGTGTTATGAAAGTCTCCAGGCATAGAAATGTTTATTTTGGTATTTTTTATGAAACAAAAAAATGCTTGCATACACTACTGATTCTCCTCTATCAGATACATTCATAATCCATGAAGCTTAAATAAACCTTTAATGCTTTGAAATGGTGGCTGTTACGATCTGCTTCTTAATTGGGCTTAGCAAGAACCTAGTTCAAGCTTACCCAGCAGCAACGTACGGTCCTTAGCAGAAGATAGACCTATGGTTCTTGGAGAGTCTAGGGGTGCACTCTACTTGCATATATAAATTCCATTAATGTGAGCTCTATCAGGACGGAGCAGGCAAACAGCAGCCTTGGCAAAATAATAAATGGACAGAAACACCTTGTTTTATGTCTCCTGTAGCAAAAATAAAACTGTTTAATAACTGCCTCTCAACATCAGTTACAGATCACCTCACAACTTTCTAACTTAGTTAACTATTTATACATAAGATCACACATTGTCAATTATATAAAATAAATTGGTCCCAAGAGTCTGTTCTTCACAGTGGCAATAGTAGACACAGGGTTATAGTTATAGTAACCACATTGTGCCCAGGAACGGTTGTGTGTTTGCATCGTTCAGTAGTGTCCGACTCTCCGTTACTGCATGGACTGTAACACACCATGCTGATCCACTCTGTATTCATGGCAGAGTTACTGGAGTGGGTTGCCAGTTCCTTCTCCAGTGGGCCACAGCATACTGCTCCTCGTATTCCAAGTACTGATCAGACCCAACCCTGCTCGGCTTCAGGGTGGCATGACCACTTGGTTCCCTGACTGGAATCAAACCCAGGACGCTGGTAAATAACATAACAGCCGCCCCATGTTCCAAGCTAGCAGGAAATATGAAGGCCAGCAAAGATGGAATATTCTATATGCAGTTTTCACTTATTACAATTTTATCTAAACATATTGTCTACTTATAGCTTCCACAGTTACAAATGCTATTAGTTTATTTACATCATGAAGTTTATTACGTTTTAGCACAGCAACAGTGGCCCTTTAAGAAATTCCTAAGATTTCAAATGGTAAAAACCAACAAACTTGGCTATGTTTTAATTAGAGAAGATTTTCAGTACCAATGAAGACATTGGAATATGGAGATTAGCAGTTTAGCTAAAAGGGACAAGTTTTGAGTACACTAAAAGATAATTACACTTCCAAAATTATAGAGGAACCAATTAGAAATAGGCTATTCTGGACCAAGTGATAACAAATAATGTAGAAATAATATAAAATATTGAAGTAAATTATCATTTGGGGAGACATAAGCATCTCATCTGAAATTAGTTTTAAAATACTTTACTACATGGGACCAAATAAGACTCTTAGTTAAAAAAAAACTATTTTTAATCGGCTAAGACCATCATTACAATGTATTTTCCAGAAACAATACAGGCTTTATAAATAGTGACCTTTTAAAATATTGTTGTCTAATTAAACGTTCATTATATTCTGTGTGGGAATATAAATATATCAAAGCCAATGAGGGTTAATAAATGGTATTGAGAGAAATGGCAATGAGGACACAATATAGAGTAAATAGGGAGAAGGAACTATAGCACAATCCAAATGTACAAGCAATGTAACAAAGTAGGCAATAGAGCAATCAGTTGTTGTGGTGAAAGGGCTTGTGTACTTCAATGAAGCTGTGAGCTGAAACATGTAGGGTCACCCAAGATGGGTAGGTCATTGCAGTCAGACAAATCGAGGTCCACTAGAGAAGGAACTGGCAACCCACGCCAGTATCTTTGCCATGAAAACCATAGGGATAAGCACAACTAGAAACACAGACAGATGTACCTGATGTGCTGTGTTCATATGGTCACAGAGAGTCGGACACAACTGAAGGACAGGACAACAACAACAATTTATTGTTTGGATTTTCTTTTACAAACAATCAAATTAAAATATATAACTTTATAACTCTGTCATTTAAAAAAAAGCCAAATCATAAAAAATATAGACATCAAAAGCCTGGCAAACCATTGTCTTCAATGTCTGCTTATGAGTTTCCTGTTTCTACTCAGGAGTGTTGCCAGCCAACCAGTGTATTCTACATCTGCGACTTTGTGCAGCTAATGCATAGTAAATCACAGTTACTGGGTGCAGCTTGACTTCAACCACATGACAGGTTGTCAGCTTCCTCATTGCAAGTTTAGAATGATTTTGTCTTTTTATTATTTTTTATTATAACTTAATAGGACTTAACATTATATGGTATATATTAAATGTGTACAATTCTAATTCTTATTTTGTGAAACTTTGCCGTACAAGGCAGGTTTCTGTTTTGATATTGCCTTGCAATGCAGGGAGAACAGTTATTAAAACACATTACCAGCTCCCAACTGACAACTAAGTTATAAATCATTGAATTTACAGTGATTCTGTTAATATTGTTTCTACCATGCTTATTTACAATATCCATTGTCATTTTGTAATATGTGTTCAAACGATTCCCCAGTTATACAGCATTGAGTGCAAATTTGATGGTCCTCAACATGCAAAGCATTGTATAATGAATATATAACTTGTGCTGAATAAAGCATGCAAAGACCTGGTGGTACACACAATGACTTTTACTGAAACTAGCTGGAAGATCTCATCTTAGATTTAGAGTGTAGGCCATTTAACGCCAATACAATGTGGATTGAAAGGACCACTGCACAAAGGTAAAATTACAAAGAGACCTAAATATGTTTCTTGTGGGTTAACTGATGTCTGATTACATTCCTTAATGCAGAGAAAAAAACATAAATCTTGTTTTTAAGGAGCTTGCACCGTCCGGTGTTGGCAGATGTTGTTAATCATGGAACAGTCAGAAGTATATTTGTAAACATATCTAAGACTGCAGATGTTTAGCTGTTATTAGTATAATTTAAAAAAACGCTATAGATCATTTTAACTTACAATCTTGTGCTCTTTCACACCATGAAGAGCACATATAGTGAGGTAAATAGCCCTTTAAGTGAGACAAATTTGTAGATGAAAATTTAGAATGGTCAATGTGTGTAAAGGAGTATTGTGCAATTTTTCAGGAAGGAAACAGAAACCTATCTGCCACTTAAATTGTCTCGTCTCCTTATCACATAAATTGCCACATAAAATAAGCTTTTGAATCTGCTATGGAAACATATCCTTTTAGCCTACCAATGAACTATGTGACATTCTCACAAAAATCTGAATGGGGACGAAATTGTAAATTAATTCTTATTAGCAAAATGTGACCTTGAAATGTAAAAGAGAAAAATGGTTATCCAAAGCAATATTTAGTAAAAATTGATTAATTCAAATTTTATTTGTGTATTTAGTAAAGTGCAAGAGGCAACCAGACCTTCCCCTCTCTTAAGTGCACTAATAACAATGCTGACTTTATAACTTTTTTTTTTTTTTTGAGGCAAGACACAGTGGGAAATGAATGAAGTTATATGTACGCCATATGGTATCACACATTTGTTCTGAAATACCCATTAGTCAAGTTATTATTGCGTCCTTAAGATTTTTTTACTCCGGCGTACAATTAGTCTAGTAACTTTACCCTTCAGCCAGTGAAAGCATACAACAGCTTTATTAAATTGCAATTCAGCAAATTGAATAGGGCTCTATATAAGCACAGATCATATTTTTTTACAGACGTTTTTAGCTAGTGAAGATCTTGTTTTTGGATAGAAGTTCACGAACTAAAAACTTCTGTAAAAAAAATATGCTGTGTGCTTATATAGAGCCCTATTCAATTGGCCAAATCGCAATTTAATAAGGCTGAAAATCAGCAAGTCTGTTCCTTTTGCTAAAGTGAACCCTGGTGGACAAAATGGACATAATGGAGGTATGACCTACCCCTTGAGTGGGAAGGACTGGTCCAGGGAAGTGGGTGGAGGGCCATCAGAAAAGAATTAAGGTTCTCCTCTTGCCATAATTCCCCAATCATGACAGGAGCAGGTCATCCACCTCCCCTCACTGTGCTGTGTTAATTGTTTTTGCCTTCCATATTTATATCTACAGACTG
The DNA here is from genome assembly GCA_027410445.1 of Discoglossus pictus. Lineage (NCBI taxonomy): Eukaryota > Metazoa > Chordata > Amphibia > Anura > Alytidae > Discoglossus > Discoglossus pictus. Next base: position 41,528,336 of record CM050168.1, read on the forward strand.
GATGTTTGTGCCCTAGTGGAGCTTTTGAAGCAACAAGCAGATAGTAATTGAGAAGAATTGGTCCGGGCCCAAATGCTGGAAAATCACTTACATGTGGAGAGGGATCTGGGGCAGGTCAATGCCCCAGAAGAATATCATGGCCTACCAGCCCTATTAGCTCTGCCGTTGTCCATCTAGCAAGAGGCATCCTCTTTTGTCCAAGTTCCAATTTATTATGATTTTGAGGCGGTGCATTTGTAAGTTAGGTTTGCTGCCTGATGACTATGGGTCTCATTCATTTTGAATTGCTGCTTCTACAGATGTGGCAAGATTGGGTCTCCCTGATGACTTTATTGAAAGGATTGGCAGATGGGACTCTAAGCGGCTCTCTTCTTATACTTTCCCGCAAGTATGAATATAAAATATTTTGGTTTGCGGGTGACAAACAGCTTATCATTGTTTTTTGTTGTTCCTATATTTATTGGGTCCAGATGTTGGCTTTGGTGCACTCTTATTGGAGTCAGTTGGGCTTGGACCTATAAACTTATGAGATTCAGTGGTTAGGTCTCAGTGGACCTATTTTGGTCAACTGTGTTTGATTGGGTTAATAATTTTGGCGAACATTTGAGCGGGAATGACCTGGGGATGTTGCCTATGTGCTCCTAAATTTGATGCAAGGAGATGTTAAGTACTGAGCAGATACCATAACTCCAAAATAGTTTGGTCAGAAATGGTTAAGAGGAGAAGAGTCAATAGAGCCATGGCCTCCTTTATTAACACGCTATGAGGTGTATCAATCCGCCACACTGTATTTGAAACTTCAGAATACAACTGTAAGTTTATTAAGGATGGGGTTCATCTAGAAAATCTGGGCCTCAGCCTATCTATTATTAATTTGAGGGAAGTGTTGTCCATTCCATTTGGGTTCTTGTGTGGGGAGCAACCACATTGTGGTTGCTTGTGGATGGCATTTTGCTGCCGGATAGTTGTTGGAGATAGCATGTCAATGGAGGCTGGGCCTGGCAAGGTGTTAGTCCTCATTAGGACATTGCTGTTTAGCTTATAGCCAGCACCAAACGTAGTGATGCTACAGTCTTTGTTTTGTTAATAAAAGTGGTGGTTGTGGCCTCCTAAAACCCAAACGTGTTTGTGGGTCTATGTTATGCTTATTGTGGGTAAGACATTTGATTCATATGAACAGAGGGTGGTTCAAGATTTTTCTTTGGGTATATACTTAGAATAGCTCTCCGATATATATAAATGTTATTGTAGACATTTGTTACATTATTCCAGAGATGTTCATATGACATGATTATGCAAACGAGTGGCTCCCAAATGCTAAATAGCTCCAGACATATCAAGTATATTTGCATGTGAAGCCACACATTAGTATAAAAGAACCACACTAACATTGCTGAATAATACAGGAATAAGTTATAGCTAATACAATACATAAACTGTTTTTAATGCTCTTTTAAAATTAAACTAGCTTGTTGTTGCAGTGAGAGACCCTATTATTTGTAGTATATTGGTGTGTTTTCTCCCAAAAGGCTTGTTGAAGTGTGACACTTTATGACTGTGAAAAGAAGATCAAATGCTGAATTGTACTTGTGTGGGGCTGAGTATCTGGAGAGTATTATTCAAGGGATGGTTTCACATATACTATAAGCCAAGTATAACTCCCATATGGGGCAATTGATTGCCTGCAGCTAAGATCTTGTAATACACTATATACTTCATGTCAAGCAGTGCGTGAAGGTTTTGGATAGGAAGAAGGGCGTCTTAACTACCTAATCCCACGGCAGCTGCCAAAATATTAAAAAAAATACCTTCAATAAATCTGTTTGTGTTAAAGGGTTGTTGTAGCCTCAAAGTTTCTATTGTTCATTTATGAGTATATATTAAATATTGCAAACGATGTTTTTGCATGAAAAATTACTGATCTGAAAATAAAAATTGCTTAGAAAAATATAATCTAACAGAAAATAATGAAATGGCGTTTTGAGCTTTTCTTTTACCATTTAACTTTAAAGGTATATACATGTTTCACTGTTTTTACCTTTTACTAATTTAACACATGCTGCTTATATCAGACACACATTACATGGAGTAATTATATACACAGATTTATTTTATCACATATATAGTTGTGAGCATGCTAGTTGTTGCTAACGCTTGCCAAAGGCGCTCCATTCCAGCAACGGTGGACCACTCAAAATTTACTTTGTTACGACCCATTACGACCTTGCAAAAATCGTCTGCAACCCGCGCACATCAAAACATGAAACAAATGCACACAACAAATACATAAAAAGCTAACTTACAGGAAGAGGGAGCATCCAGGACCTCGAAAACTAAAGTTACACCTGAGGTTCACTCAAAATAAAAGAGTTTAGACACTGAAAAATTCTCTAAGCGAAAAAAATGGCCGCCGAAAAAAACGAAAACGTGGCTAAAGGACCCTAAACACGCAAAACACCACCAGAAACACGCAAAACCACCAAACAGCTACGGATATTCCGAAAAAGTCGGACAACATCCAAAACGAAGGACGCTAAATCAGCCACAGCCCCATACCACACATTAGCCGCCATTTTAGAACAATAACTTATATAATGCGGAAGTACACAGCTACGCTAACGGATTTGTCTTGCGCACGCACACTATTACACTCCACACATTCATCACGCTTACACAGCAGCTCCACACCACTAATGCTGCAGCAACATCAAAACAGATTGCCAACTCTTCAACAGAATGCCTCCTGCATATATTACTTAAAAATAGGTAAAGTATATTAATTTATTAATCTATTATTTATTTTATTATACACCAAACAGCATTAGCTCACTTACAATTTCATTGCCGTAATTTTTTGACGGGCAATTCGCTAGTTTAAAAATAAAACTTGTTTTCCACACCCCCAGAGCTGCTTACAAAGGCACAGTGTACCTACCAATAGGAACACAGCATTTGGGTACGGATTTTAAACCTTTACTAAACGTCAAACAAATAGCAGCTCAATGCAGAGATCTACAGATCAGTGTATTGGCTCCTCCTGCTTCCTGCTGCAGAGGGACTACACATTCCATGATTCCTTTCTGCACTGATGGTTACAATGTATTAAAATGTACTAGCTGCATGTGATTAGCCAAACGAATTATGAATGTTATGCCAATTTTAGCAGAGATATCCAGGGGTGTTAATTAACAAAAGCAACTGCTTGCAAACTCAAGATAATTAGCAAACACCAATGTTTATTAATGTCTATTAATGTTTACTAATAAAAAATGTTTGCATACACTACTGATTTTCTTCTATGCATCCACAAACAAGGAAACTAAGATATGCCTTTAATTTAATAAAATGGAGCTGCATGGATGCTACATAGGCAATAAATATATTAATTACAAACTGAGAAAATTATCTACGCAAGCATAAACTGTAATGATTCAGCTTCCATGACATTTAAGTAGTAAAATTAGCATAAACCCTTCAATTTATTGGGGAACATGTCTAGTTTGCCATTTACTGATCCATGTTTGAGGAGAGAGGGCATCACTGTTCAGAAATGAAAATATGTTCCATTTCTTTTGGTAACACCTAGAATTCTGATTGCGTAATTTGATTGGCTCAGTCAGATTACAGCTAGAGCTCTTAACTGTGTCAGTTTAATTCATTTTTTCTTTTTTTAAAGTACCACATCACAGTAAAGATCTCCCAAAAGCATGTTGAAATACTTTTTGAATTTTTTAAATACATGCATTTTTCACTGAGAAATCAAATCAAATCTGCGTTTACAGGTGTCATTGACTGCCCACAGCCAGACTGGCATCTACAGCTCTGTGTAGTGAGCAGAAGAAAAAAAAAGTTAACCCTTAACAAATCTTTCTGTGCAGAGTGTGGAATGCTGCAATGACCTAAACAGGTCAGGTATGGGCTAACTGGTCAGTGCAATTCTGAGTCCAGGGGAAAACTGTTATCAATCACTGTCTTCATCACGCTCGGCTATCTGTTATTACACATGCAACAACCTGTAGACAGGATACACTTTGCACGTAAAGATACTTGAAACTTTGCATTTATTGGCAGTTATTAGTGTAAATTAAAAAAATAGATAATTTTTACATACAATCTTATGCTCTTTTACACCATTTACGATTAGAGAGTCTCCTGGCCAGAGAACAGACTGTCCCAAGTGATCTTCACAGTTGTGCATTAGAAAAATGAAATGGTTCAGAGCTGTTTGAATATACAATATCTTTCCAAGGACTTGTTCCCTTGAGGGGGAGGAGCAAACAAGTTGGTCCTTTCCTAATGAGTACTCCGGCACACCACCAGCACAGGCAACCGTGAGCATCCACTAAATGTCACTGCCAAGATTTTGCTGCCGATGTCATAGATTTAGGGTTAGGGTAAGGGGATTAGGGTAATGTTTTAAGCTTGTTAATTGTGTATGATCTCAACAACGCTTACAAACTGTGTACAATTTCGCCAGCGCCATCTAGCAGGTCCATGCTGCAACTGCTGCTGCCACTGCTGGAGTACTCATATAAGGAAAGATCCAACACGTTTTCTAAACTATATACGTCACTCCAATCAGAGATTATAGCGATCCATCCCATTAAAAGCGAAGATCTGTCACATAAATAATTATGTTCTCTATTTGTGAATAGAAGAATATTTATCATGTAAGAGCTTCATGTGTTTCCAACCCACACTGTCCTTATTACAAAGACATTAGAATTAATTGGTCTGTAAGTGAGGGGGCTTTGTCTCATGCAGATATATTAAGATGATTAGCAGCGTTATTTGCTGCAGAAATCCATAATAAATAGGTTTTTGTGTTATAATTCATCTCTGTATGAATGTGTTTATGAAGTGAACAGTGAAAGGATGTCTGTGTCATGTTAGTATGTTACGTGTTGCTCTTTTGAATTACTACACTTGAAAAAGTCAATTAAAACTAATTTTAGAATTTAAAAAAAAGATAATAATATCTCTAGTTTATTACCCTTTGTACACAATTATACTGCTGTGAATGGTTCCAGTTTGACTTATGTTCTAATTTATTTATTAGTTTTACATGCAATCAGGAGTAGGCTTTGATTGCAGAGGATGTTTCTGTCCGCACAATGGGAACGTAGCAGTTAAAACTACAAGTGCTCTAAATAAGATTAATGGTAGGTTTATTAGTTTCCAAGGATGCATTGTCTTAAAGGTATATGGAAGATTCCCTGTTTTTACATTTTTGTAACCTAACACCCCTTCTGGATCGCTGCCTTGTTGTGGTGAAGGGGCTTGTGTACCTCAGTGAAGCTGTGAGCTATACCATGTAGGGTTACCCAAGATGGGCAGGTCAAACAAATCGTGGTCCACTAGAGAAGGAACTGGAAACCCACGATAACCTTTACCAAGATAACCTTATGGATAAGCACAATCAGACACAAGATGTGCCTGGTATACTGCGGTCCATAGGGTCACAGAGAGTCGGACACGACTGAACGACTAAACAACAAAACTAACACATGCTGCTTATATCAGAAACATGTATTACAATGACTCATTGTATAAACATACAGATTGGTTTTATTTAAAAAAATTACTTTCAACACCCCAGAGTTGCCTGCATAGGCACCTAGTACCAACCAATAGAAACACTGCATTCAGGTAAAAAAAATTTAACCCTATACTAACCTTCAAGCTGACAGTAGAAACAGTGCAGAACTCTAGAGCAGTCATTTCCGTGTTCCCTTTGCTTATTTGAAGTGGGAAAAGAAGACTATACATCCCATGATGCTTTGCTGCAGAGACTTCTCAGAAATTGCAACAATGTTTTTAGCTGCCTGTGATTGGCCAAAACAAATTAAGAATTTTATGCTAATTTAGCTTGGATTTTCATGTTTGCATCACTACTAGGTCTCCTTTATCAGATGCATTCATAAGTCATAAAACTTCTATATACCTTTAAGTAAATAGCGGACAAATTAATGTCAGAAAAGAAAATAGATTCATGCAGTAAAGAATAATTACATATTTTATTTGAAAAAATAAAGGTTATGTTCATCTATATTTTTCTTTCCAAAAACGTTAACAGAAATAAACTGATATGCATTTTAATTATATATCTGGTATTAGCAAAAAAGCAGTTAATTTAGTCATTTTCTCGAAGCCACAGCAAATATCAGTCAGTAAATATGTAAATAAATTACTTGTTATGGATTGATTAAATAATGCATTTGTTTAATCCTCAGCACTTCCACAGGGAAAATAACCGGAGTATGCAGGAGATTAAACTGTGACAGCACTACGTACAGACAGAGCACCAATTTAGGCCAATGTTTCCAAAATGCTCTTTTGAAGAACTAAACTTGATATAGGCCCACATACTTTTTTTGAGAGATGTCCATAGGTATTTACAAGTACTTTATTAACTGATATTTCCTGTTATGTCCCCACCAGCACAGTGGCGTTCAGCAACTAGTAGGTGGCGTCACGGTGACGCTCCAATACTTTGTTGAATTTGTTCTTAGGGTGAGGGTTAGAGTTGGGGTTTAGGGTTAGGCTTTAGGGGTTAGGGTTAAGGTTAGGGTTAGGGGATAGATGTTAAGGTTAGGGTTTAGGGTCAGGGTAGTGGCAGATGATAAGCTTTACATAGTAAGATAGTAGTAAAATAATGCTATGTAAAGCTTATCATCTGCCCTACCCTAAACCCTATCTCTAACTCTAATCCGAAACCATAATCCAAAGAATACATTTAACAAAAAGCCACATCGTGCCACCTGCTGGCACACCACTACTCTGGTGGAAACATAAAAGGAAAGGTCCAAATTCCCTACCATAAACTAACATTGACATTTGCTATTTTGAGCTATCAATCAGCCTTACTGATCCACCCACAAAACAATATTTAGATTTGTTCATGAGAGCTCATAGGCATTAATTACTATTTAGGTCCTGAGGCATTGGTTGGTTTCGTCTTGACTACAGTCACTTGTGCAGCATGAGACTAGACATGCTCAAAACCTGCATCTAGGCCAGGAGTGGGCAAGTTCGGTCCTGGAGGGCCACATACATGCCTGGATTTGAGGATATCCCTCTGCGCACAGGAGTGTCAATCGCTTCTTCGGTCATCCTGATTGACTCGCCTGTGCGCAGCAGGGCTACCCTCAAATCCAGGCATGTATGTAGCCTTGCAGGACCAATCTTGCCCACCCCTGATCAATGCTTAAAGCAGGAAATAGGGTTCCTCATTGATTCTTGCGAAAAAAGTAAAGCCAGTGCCAATAGTATTTCACAGCCAAAAAATAAATTTTAAGGAAATAAGGTTTGCATATTTTATTTATTACTTTTTATTTAGACGTCATGTATGTTGGAATATTTTTTTAATTATGACATAATTCCCACTGTCATCCATTTAAATTAGCATATTTTATGTAATCAAAATATGTTTTTCTTGAAAATGGATTAAACTGCAGGGGACTGTTTGATCCTTCTTTAGCCTGACCAGTTCAATTAAACAAAGTTGGAGAAAGCCTTGCTGACTGATAGTTAAACCAATTAGTTTAGCAAGCTGTGCATTCAAAACATTGCTAATAAAAAGCTAATTTGATTTTAATTTCCCTTTCAAGTGCTTCCTAAATTTTAAACAGATAAGTGCAAGACAGGGAGCAAACACTCCCCATCTGCAGTTACAAATATGTCACTAATTTGTCTAAGCTATAGATTACACCAAAAACATGCTCTTTTAAATGCATTAATAAGCCACTCTGATGATCTTTAAAATAATAAAGGCCAGTATAAACATTTTACAATATATTATGACTTAAAGAAAGTTGATCTTTTATGTACAAATGGACACTACAATCTGCCGTTTCCTCTATGTGTAGACTAAAGCATCTCCCATGTTTTCCACACTGTGCACCCCTAGCACAAACTTCTTAGCCACCCAGGGTGAACAAGATCAAGTGCAGCTAAATCTGGGTGGAACAAAAACAAAACAGTTCAATAATTAGTTCACAATTATTGGCCTGTCTGTCTTCTGCTTCAAGTAAACAGTTCCTTTCATAGTCTTCCACAGGCTGTAGGCCTCAAACACAGCCTTGGTGACTGCTTCAGCAGTCCATAACTGACCACACCCAATTTGCATTAGCAGACTTGTGAAAGCTGTATTCCACGGTGGCTAATCAAACTGCTCCGGGACGTTCTTTCGGACCTCCTCAGGAAAAGAAGCTTTGTAAAGGCTGTGGCTCATACGAATCCCTTGTATTACCCTTGTCACTACTTTATTACTTGGCGTGACATACAGTGTTTAATTATATTATCCACACACAATAAACAATTCATAATATAATTGTAATTATGATAGGTAGCATGTTGGTACAAGCATGTTTTTCTACTAAATATTTCCTATGGTTTCAAGGTAAGTAGTGTAATAGATGTTAATGCAGGAAAGAAGTTATGGAAAGAACTCTCTAAAAATACCCTCTCTCTGATGGAAAAGGAAGCAGGTGGTTGGACAAAGGGAGAATGTCGATCTTCAAGTACAAACAAAACATCATAACATAGAAAAACTCAGACACTTATCAAGTTCACAATATAAAGCATAGTTCCTCTTACAGCTAAAGGCAAGAGACACTTGTTCTTATTTACTAAACAGATATGAGAAAGTGGAATCCTAGTTCACACCCACCTTCTCCCCAACTAACAAACAAATCATTTTCTCATGGCACCTGGCCATAGAGGCAGCGTCTATTTGTGAAACATAAACAAACTAAATGTTAAATGTATTTATATGCAAATGAGGCCCCTATGCAGCTGCCTTATTCGCCTAGTTATAAATCTGGTCATACAGCTGCCTACTTACTGCATTGCTTTAGTGAGACAGACAATAACATGGTGCTGCTCTTCCTGCGGCGAGTGAGAATGAGGAAAGCAACTCCAGCCTAAAAATCAAGGGAAAACAGCAGTATTGAGTGTTTTATTCCCACAAAAGATCTTTTTTCATTACAAAAAAATAAATATATATTTTTAAATTAATGAAAACTGGGTAATTCGAGAATAATTTAAATAGGCTTGTATATTAAAACACTGTGAGCAACATTACAATGAAATAATGATACACTATTAGCACGCCATCTCTAATATCATGGCATGACATTTGTCACACTGTAGTGACCATATTTTGGTAGAGGCAAGACTTTGGCTTGCTCTAAAAGTAATCATATCCCTTTTATTTCCGCATTCAAATACAGATACAGATCTATACAGAGTTATGACTCATTATCTTCAGGAGTGTATGTTAGGAATATACAGTCTAAATATCCACCTGGACAGGATTTCTATAGTAATATACTTCATTATGACTTTGCGTTTTACTATAAACACAGATGTGCCATATGGTCACAGAGAGTTGGACATGACTGAACGATTAAACAACAATAAACACATTAATTAATGCAAATGTTATTATTCTAACAGTATACATACTTTTGCCAAGGTTGCAAAATAAGACCATCACTGCTTCAAAGGACCACTGAAGAGTACCAGAAGCTTCTCATAATTTGTATAGTATACAACAAACTCGCCACACTAGCAGCTATGTAATTCATGGACATAGAAGCATTTTCCCCGAAAATCTTCATTTTATCAGACTCTGCCATGGAGAGTCTGATAAAATGAATTCTACTTTTGGATAAATAATAAAAACGTAGGAGAACACAACCAAGCCAGAAGGAAGTGTAGAAGCATGGCATATTCCAGGTACGAGTTGTGTCTACTCACATAAGGAATATACCTAAAATGTTTTTACACCCTTACTCCGATCCTTTAAGATGTATAGAAGTTTCTCTGTTTTTACCTTTTCTAACACCTGCTGCTTATATCAGGCACACACATTACATGGAGTCATTCTATACACATACTGATTTAATTTATTTAAAAAGTAACATGTCCTCCCTACCCCCAGAGCTGCATTCAAGTAAGTTTTTAACCCTATACTAACCTTCTATTCAGTACCAGTACAGTGCAGAAATTCTGAGCAACACTGCCTTAATTGCATAATTCAAACAAGGAGAAAGGTGTGTGGTGGAAACAAAAGACTACAAATCCCATGATGCTTTGATGCAGAGACTGAATTCTCATACTACTAAAATGTTATAGCTGCCTCTGATTGGCCATAACGGATTATGAATTTTATGCTATTTGTGCTTGGATTTTCAGGGGCATTTTTTCTCAAAATTAACTGCCAGAAAACTGAAGGGTGAGTTTATTCATGTTTATTTAGGGATTTTTTCATGCAAACAAATGTTTGCATACACTACTGATTCTGCTCTATCAGATGCATTCATAGTACATGAAGCTTCCATATACCAGTACAAATATATTAAGTTTCTTCCAATCTACAGTGTTATTTAAATTTAAAAAAGCAAAGACTGCTCGGCACAGGGTACACCATATACCCACGTATAGTGAGCTGGTCACTGTACTGCACTGAGCACAATCTGGACACTTAGGGTCTTATTCAATTTGCTACAATTACAGAGCGATTCAATTGAACAGTTTACAGGCCGAAATCCGAAACCGTAAACCATGCAATCATAAGTAGCATTTCAGAGCATGATAATGATCAACTAAGCAAGGCCTTAACTACCGATTTAGAAACAGCCAATAGTAAATGAGACATGGAGGAAATAAAACATGGAGGTTAAGCGACAATAAATTAGCATTTAGAAGTCCTATATGCGATCGGACTCCTAATCGGGCAATGTACAAATTATAAAAATGAATTAAGGAAATGGTCTAGTCCATGTGGGTGGCCTGATATGTATTAACTCCTTGATTCCTGGGATAAATATAACATGAAAATAAAACATAAAAAAAAATTGATTGCAGCTTTGCAAGCTTCAGACTGTTGTGCAATTAATTCTAATGTCTTTCATCACTTGCCCTGTCTTATAAAGTGCAGTAATGATTTTTTATTTGCATTTACAGTGGTAAAATCAGGTGTCTAACCCCCTTGCGAGTCCTATCTGGTACCCTCAGGATTTTCTTCTATATTTGCCATTTACAGGTGTGAAAACAATTGCGAGCTTCAGGAATTGTAGCAATTGAATAGCGATTTGCGATTGTAACATTTACAGGCTTGAAAGATCAAAGGCTTAGCTGGGTTGGAGTTACGATTTTGACAACTGCAGTGATTTTCTGCCTGTAACACGCAAATGGTAGCTAAAAGATGCCAATTGAATAGCAAATTATTTTACAGGCTACATTACGGGCTCCAGTAACCAACAAATGCTCAATTGAATAGGGGCCATAGGGCCCTATTGAATTGCAAGCCCATAATTACCTTCAAACTGAACTTTTGGCTGCAGGTCAAAATTTTTGTAAACATGTAGACATATACAATTGTTAAGCAAGCCCGTAAGTTACAAATTAGACACAGACAATAGTTAATGAGACCGTCATCATGATGTCAGTAAAACATGAAGTTTATACTACAATCAATAAGTGTTTAGAAGCCTGGTCTGCAATCCAGAAATGTAGAAATCAATGTAAATCAATAAAGCAGCTGTTCTAGTCCATGCTGGTTCCATGATATGTATTAACCCATTGAATCCCGGGAATTATTGCATATTTGTGAGCTTGAAACTGTTGTAAAATGAATTATCATGCCTTTCATTGCTTTCCTAGTATTTTTAAGTACAGTAGTGTGCGTTTTTTATGCTTTTGCAGTGTTACCAAAGGTGATTAGTCCTATCTAGTACTCGTAGATTTTTTTTATACATTTGTCATCTACGAGCATGAAGGCAATTGCGGGCTTGTTGAATTGTTGTAATTAAATATGGATTTTGCGTCTTTAGCACTGGTAGCATTTATGGGCTTGAAACATCAACAGAGGAGATAGGAGTTACGTTTTTGACAACCGCAGTGCTTTTAAACCTGTAACTTGCAATTTCAATGTGAGTAGCTAAAAGTAGCCAATTAAATATCAGTAACATTTACAGGCTCCACTGTGGGCTCATGTATTTGCAATTTGGACAATTGAATAGGGACCTATATACTGTAGATTGGTCTGGACACACAGTTGAATGGATGAGCACAGGCCCAAGGCACAAAAAGGAAGGGAAGCTTCTTATAGCTAAGAACTTAAAATTAAATATTCACATACACTTCAAATGACACTCCTGTTTCTCTGACATCTGTGGACATTTTTGCCCAGGGGCAAAGGTCTCAATCAGAGCCCCATAAAATGTGTCAGCTCTCCATTGAACAACACACACAGGTCCCTAAAAAAATGTACTGGTAATTCAAAATAATCCTTAATCCTATATCAACCAAATGTTCACCTTACGTGTTAAGATTTGACTTGAATCACTGATTGCAATTAGAAGCTAAAATTATATTATTCAGCACATACTTGAACTATTTTTATTCTGGGCATGAAGTCTGAGCATTTGCTGAATATTTACATTTTCATTGTTGGATAATGACAGATGCGTTTTGCATAGGAACAAACCTGGAGCCTTTTTTATTGTACTATCATTGTTTTCTTTTTTTATTGGTTGCTAGCCAGGTAATGTAGTTGAAATCATTGTTTATCTATTTATTTAAATCTATAAAATTTGCATGAAAATTGAGCTTTAAAGGTACACAGTAACTCTAACAACAAGATTTTCTTCTTAAAGGGCCACTGTAGTTAAAAACAGGTACTTGTTTATAGAGTAAATAATAAACTAACAATGGGTCCTATTCCATAGGCCAATTTATAAAATTATACACACTTAAAACTGTACTTAAAATTGCCACATATTCTGTTAGCTACTCGCAATCCGATTACAAGTTCCTTGCCCACAATCACTACAGGCTAGCCAAAGACGCAAATCGGCCTTAGAACTCCATTGGATTTAGCACAGCCCAAACATTACAAGCTCTAAATAATTAAAGTTACACAAAATCAATATTCTGTTAGACCCGTAGCTCTAGATCGCAAATAACCCTCAATCGAAAAAAGTATCAAGAAAATATCAGAAATATTATGAGTACTAAATAGGACTCACAAGGGTTTTTTCAAACAATTACTGGAGCTGTAACAGCAATTAAACACACAATACTGTCATTTAAGACATTAGATTTAATTGCACAACAGTCGCCAACCAACAAATACGCAATTAAAAACTCAAGGGGTTAATACAGATCATGAAACCCACATGGAATAAAACAGATGATCTAATACATTTTATAGAGTGCTTGATTGCGAGCTCTGGTTGCAGATTTTGTGTAACTTCCATGTTTTACTGACGTCATGATGACAGTCTCATTTACTACTGGCTGTGTCTAAGAAGTAAATTATGGGCTTGCCTAAATATTGTCAGATCATATGATCAAGCCCTTGAAATCAGGCAGGGTTTCCGAGTATTTACTATCACTCGAGAGACGCCAAAGCGCATCTCTCACTTGTGTCTTTGTATTTGCAAATCCCTTAAGGTCGGCTTAAAGGACAGAGGGTAACCCAGACTTCGGCCCATTGCTCATTGTGCCAGAGGAGATCAGTAGTTCCCACTGACATAAGCCGATTGTGGATGAAACGAGCAACGGCTTGCCTGGCATTTTGGTTCTTGTCTGTCCTCAGGGGTGGGTAAAGTCTTATTTGCTTCAGGATAATTATCTTGTAATAGCACAAACTAGCAGTAACTGGATAGACTGCACCCTTTGTGGATACCAACCCACTGAGCACACTATTAAAGGACAGCTTCGGTCAGATTTATTTCTATATGGTCTTTGAATAACAAAACTTGATAATGTTTTTTATATCTTTATAAAAAAATATTTAAGTTTTTCACTTTCATATGCAATTATTCTTTGCTGAGCCTGCTGTATTTCCTTGTAAGATGCAGATAGAGACTAACAATTAATCTGCATATTGCAGATCAGAGGAGATCATAAATGGTTGAACTTGATGGACTAAGTCTTTTTTCAACCTCAGTTACTATGTGACTATGTAACTTCCTACGAATTCCAAGTCATGAAGTAGGTATCTGAAAAATAAAATGTTAGATTTCACAGCAGCATAATTGCATGTACATTATAATAATTTAAAGACGGGAATAACGCCTGCATGATGCATTCTGTGCAGGCGCACGCACGCATGCGTTATTGCTGTTCCCACATAATCGTGCATGCGCTTTTTTGTAAAATATATTTTCCAAAATAAAATAATTAAGAAATGTCATAATATGTCATGTCTACTTATCTACTGTGCTGATAGTACAGCTTTTTTTTTTTTTATCCACTTTCATTATTGTATGGTGTCAAACATATCATGCTTTAATCAGTTAATCAGCTGGGTTCACAGTTTCTTGAACCTGGGTAATGCAGCAATAATATATATTTAAGTCAAGGCTAAACAAGGGTTAAGTATCTAGTAAAATGGTGGAACAGCTTGTAAGTGTCCTGTCTGGGGGGCTCCTCAGGATCTCTGTCCCTTGCGTCCTTCCATCACAGTGTAACTATAAAATGCATATTTAGGGAGCTTGAGAACGGATGCATTTATAACAGTGATGCCTGGTAGGCTTGGCAATGTATTCTTCAATCTGTAGGAAGATTTAAACACGAACGGATGAGGATGCTGGTGCCCACAGTTCCCCAGAGACCTTCTGCCAGCTGGTGAAGGTAAATCAAGTTTATGGAGCTTGACAGAGTCATTAAATGAGTTCTTGTGTCTTCAACCTAACCAGGGAGGTGCAGTCAGGTACTGTTATGCTTTTGTGTGTTGAGCTGTGGGAAGTGTCAGGGTGCGGAGTGTGGACAGTAGTGACGAAAATGACAGGCGAGGGCAGCATGCGGTGCCACAGAGTGGGTTGAGTAGAGTTCTGGAAAGGTAAAGAAGTAAAAGAAGAGAGGTTCATGGTCATGCCAAGGTTAGGAAGGACACTGATGTTTGGCTTTGGAGGTTAAACATATAGAAACATGGACAAGAAAACTGCAGGCTTGCTTCAACAGTTAACCAATGCCAAGATACAGAGGCCAGAGAAGGTTTTAGAATAATGATACTTTCTTATAAGAGATCACTATTTCTTATAAGAGGTCACTATCGAACAGACCAAGCTCACAAGAGACAAATGGTTAACCAAAGTAAGAGACAATGGCAAAACAGGGCTTGCTTATTCTAAGAGAAGATCATCCTGAAAGCGCATTGATGGCTACGACTTGCAAGGGTAAGTCAAGGTCATAGTGAGAGCTAAAAAGGGGTTGTCAGAGCCACTTAATGCAGCACAATTTGGACCACATCATCCTAAGAGCATGTTGAAATACTTTTTGATTTTTTTTTAAAGACGTCATTTTTTTTTACTGTGAAATCAAATAACTTTAATCTGTGTTTACATGTGTCACTGACTTCCCCCAGCCAGAACCCCAGCTACAGCTCTGTATAGTGAGCAAAAAAAAAAAAAAAGAGTTAACCGATAACAAATCAATCTGTGCAGAGCATGGGATGCTGAAATCACTTAAACAGGTTAGTTCTGGGTTAACTGGTCAGTGCAGTCCTGTTTTTTGGTAAAAACTGCTATTGATCACTGTCTTCACCGCACGCATGTGCTATTACTCATGCAACAGCCAGTAGGCAGGATAGAATGTGTTTGTAAACAGACATAAAAACTTTAGATTTTTTAAGCTATTATTTGTGCAAATAATAAAAATAGATCATTTTAACATACAATCGTGTGCTCTTTCATACTATGAAATAATACGTCTATTTATATACTGTAGTTCGGCTTTTTTATTTTGTATCCACTATCATTATTGTATGGGGTTTGTTTTGCGTCATTCAATAGTGTCCAACTCTCTGTGACTTCATGGACTGTAACACACCATTCATGGCAGAGATACTGGAGTGGGTTGCCAGTTCTTTCTCCAGTGGGCCAAAGCATACAGCTCCTGGTATTACTAGGAGTTCTCCAATCGAAGTGCTGACCAGGCCCAACCCTGCTTGGCTTCAGGGTGGTGTGACCTCTTCGTTACCTGACTGGAATCAAACCCAGGTCGCAGCACTTACAGTGAAGCACTTACAGTAAAGTAAATGCCCCTTTAAGAAGTAGAGGGCAAGGTGGGTCAGGGACAGGTTTGGGGAATATCAGGACAAAAATGCTAAAGAAAAAAGGTCAGCCAATAACAACCCATGATAGATGAGTCTGGTGGTGTCAAGGTTAGGCCACAGTCATCCGCACTCAGTTTGGTGGAAGCTGTTATCATAAATAGCAAAAAGAAAAAATAATGTCCTCGTCCCAAACAGAATATATTCCCTGTCCATAAATCAGATAGGGTTTTGTTGCATAGTTTCATATGCGCTTCCTCCTCAACAACCACTCTTGCGTGTCCATATTAATTCACTCACAAAGGATGTTTATCTCCCAATTCCACCGGCCGGGAAAAAAAACACCACCCCAGATATCTCAAGGCTCAAAATCTATTTTACTGTCAAGCTGCCTTTAAGGATGGAGTGTGTCTGTCTGCGCACGTGTGTCTGTGACTTTGTGGTCAGGTAACATTAACCCTGCCCCTGCTGGAACATATGCAAATGCCTGCAAATATAAAGAAGCACTGCAGTCTTAGAATTAAATATATTCTTTTGAAGAGCTATTCTTAAAAACTGGATAAATATTTTTAGAATACAAAATAAAAATTTTTTTACCTTGTATTTGTAATTTTGTGCCTGTAAATCCATCCCATTTTTTTTTTTAGCTGGTCAACTTCCTGGGGTGGGAGCACTTTGAATTTGCAGGCAACCAGCCCCCCTGCCAGCTCAGTGGCTTACAGAGCTGAGTAGGTGGCGCAACGGTGGCGCACCAAAAACTTTGTCAATGTGTTTTTAGGGTTAGGGTTAGAGTTAGGGTTTAGGGTTAGAGTTAGGAGTTAGGGGTTGGAAGGTAGGTGTTAGGGTTTAGTGTTAGGGGATAGGGTTTTCTGTTAGGGTTAGTGTTAGGGTTTAGGGTTAGGGGTAAGTGTTAGGTTTTAGGGTTAGGCTAGTAGCAGATGATAAGCTTTACATAGTAAAGTGCATGCCACTTTTTTACTATGTAAAGCTTATAATTTGCCACTAACCTAAAACTAAACACTAACCTCTAACCCTATCACTAAACCCTTAACCCTAAACCCTAACTCTAGCCCTCATTCTAAGAACAAATTGAACAAAGTCTTGGAGCACCACCATCGAGCCACTTTAGTATGTAAAGCTTATTATCTGCCACTAGCCTAACCCCTAATCCTAACACTAAACCCTAACCCTAAACCCTAACTCTAGGCCTCACTCTAAGAGCAAATTGAACAAAGTCTCAGGCCCCCACCATCGAGCCACTGACTCGCTGCTGCATACCATTTCACTGGGGGTGACAAATAGGAAAGATCCAAACATTTATCTGCACAATGGGAAAGTGGCATCTACAACTGCCACTACTCTTATTAGCAATATTGTACTGTAAAAGTACTAGACTGAATCAGCTTAGAAAGGAAAATATAAAAAAATAATTTCACACAATAGTAGAAGGTGTGTTTTTTTGTTTTTTTACTTTCAAATCATTCTGCCCTTAATACAACTCAGTTACTTGAGATACTTTATAGAAAGTGATGATGGTGGTTCTTTAAATCTACAAAACAGAATGAGCCAGACAGGGATTATTTTCCAGGAGAGGGTGTGAAGTGAGAATTGTGCTGTCTGCAATGGAGAGATCGTATCCTGCTAGTATCTGTTCCAGACACAAGATGTTACTAATTCAATCTTTGTCAGTCAGGCTGCAGTTTTCTTCCCCCAAATCTCGTGTGCTCATCTCCCTGCTGTTTTCTTATGAGTAAATATAGAGTACTTTGGAAATGAGATTTGCTGAATTATACCCTAAAGATTAAACTGTTTCTTATGAAATGATTTTTCAAAGTATATTCGGATATTTTGTAAATACTTGAGATGTCAAAAGAATTGACTGGCATTGGGGGGATGAGCGAAGACTTATTATTAGCCGTAAAATCAATTAAATATGTTTTATGCACTTGTGTCACGCTTGAATTGATTGTTTATCCCTCTTATCTCACCCCTCGCTGTGCTTTCTGTTACCCCCTCCCTCTCTTGCTCTTAAAAGGATTGCAAACTTAAAGATACTGCTGTGCACCATTACATAGAGCATTCGGAATCACATGAAAAAGCTCTAAAAACTTTTCAATTTCATGCTCTTTTCACTATTTTATGATAGTTTCAATGCTGGAATGTTTGGTTTCAAACCTGGACCCAACTTACAGACAACCCCTACTTAAGAACGGGCTCCCAGGGCTTTTTTTATGAGTTTGTTTTTATGTTCTGTTCGTTTGAATTTATATTGCACACTAGTAGCTTTAACTTATTATTACAGTACAGGGGTAATATTATTATTATTATTATTACTAACTAGTCACTTGCCCGTCAGAAATGACGGAATAATATTTTATATTTCTCTGTTCCCCCCTTCTGTCTCTCCTTCTCACTCCCACGCTCACTCCCCGGTGTCTCTTTCCACCCTCTCCCTCCCTTGTGTTTCTTTCCCCCCTCTCCCTCCTCTGTGTCTTCTTCCCACCATCTCCCTCCCCTGTGTCTCCTTTCCCCCTCCCTTCCCTGTGTATCGTTACCCCCTCTCTCTCCCCTGTATCTCTTCCCCCCTCTCCCCCCTGTGTTTCTTGAACCCCTCCCACCCCTGTGTCTCTTTCCCCCATCTTCCTCCCCTGGGTCTCTTCCCTCCTCTCCCCCGTGTCTCTTTCCCCCCTCTCCCTCCCCTGTGTCTGTTCCCACCTCTCCCTCCCCTGTATCTCTTCCCCCCTCTCCCTCCCCTGTGTCTCCTTTACCCCATCTCCCTCCCTGTGTCTCTTCCTACCTCTCCATACCATGTGTCTCTTTCCCTTCATCTCCTTTCCCTGTCTCTCCTTTTCTCCTCTCTCCCTCCCCTGTGTCTCCTTCCCCCATCTCCCTCCCATGTGTCTCCTTTCCCTCTCTCTCCCTCCCCTGTGTCTCCTTACCCATCTCACTCCACTGTATCTCCTTCCTCATCTCCCTTCCCCCTGTCTCTTCCCCCTCTCCCTCCCCTGTGTCTCCTTCCCCATCTCCCTCCCCTGTATATCCTTCCCCCATCTCCCTCCCTTGTGTCTCCTTCCCCCATCCTCCTCCCCTGTGTCTCTTTCCCCCCTCTTCCTCCCCTGTGTCTCTTTCACCCCTCTCCCTCCCATGTGTCTCTTTTCCAGTCTCTCCCTCCCCTGTGTCTCTTTTCAAGTCTCTCCCTCCCCTGTGTCTGTTCCCCCCTCTCCCTTCCCTGTGTCCCTTTGTGTACTTCAATGAAGCTGTGAGCTATACCATGTAGGTTCACCCAAGATGGGTAGGTCATAGCAGAGAGGTCAGACAAATTGCAGTCCACAGGATAAGGTTCTGGCAACCCACTCCAGTAACTGTGCCAAGATATCCGTATGGATATGCACAAACAGAGACATACGGACTGTGCTTGGTGTGCTGTAGTCCCTAGGGTCACGGAGAGTCAGATACAACTGAACGATTAAACAACAACAACATGTTGTTTATACAATATCCGATCACTGGTTACACTGCCCTATCCTATTTACAAGTTATGGGGAAGGAATTGTCTAAACCAGCTGCGCTTTATCTAATCTTTGTACTAACATTTCTAGAATATTAATTTTATTCATTTTTATTCTTTCAGTGTTTTCCTTTTTGAAACTGCTGCTGAACGTATGGAGTTCATTGTAATTTGGAGTTTTTAATATTAAAATAATGTAAGTGTTTAAACCTAACTACAATAACAAATGCTTAACACTCTGTTTTTACACAATTACAAATCCAAACAGTCCCTACAAAGGCTTGCCCCCTGATGCTCAGTATACATTGCTGCTATAATAATTACATGTTCTAGCTCCGGTCCTGGAGAGCCCCACACAGGTATTTGGGGATATCCTTTCTACGCACAGGTGAGTCAATCAGGAGACTGAAGAAGAGGTTGACTAACCTGTACACAGCAGGGATATCCTCAAATCCTGACGTATGGGGGGCTTTCCAGGACCGAACTTACTTACCCCTGATCTAGCCAATCTGACTTTCTCAGCAGCATTTCAACCATACATTCTCAGCACACTTTCCATCACGTCTCCACTGCAGAGCTGGCACATGATAAATTACACAACCTGTCTGCATCAATCCCTGAAGCTGAAGAGTGATAGTGAGCTCTGACTACCGGACACAGCTTCATTCAGATGCTGGACTGGCCACACGAAGCAGCTTATTGGCTGTGTGGCCAAGCCTCCATCCTCATTATCTATGCAGCTGCTTGTGGTAGGGCTTGATTTGCAATTCCAGTACTAACTAAAATGTCTATAACTAAGTAAATTATTGTGCAATCTAGAAATGAAAATGGCTTTCCCATATAATTTCCAAGCCACTGCCTGATGGTGCATATGAGTTTGGGTGACTTTCCTGTCCCTTTTACTATGTTAAAGCTCATAATGTGAAAGAGCACAAGATGATACGTTAAAATGATCTATTATTTAATTACACTAATAACACATATGAAATCTAATGTTTTAACCATATGTTTACATACAAAGTGTATCCTGCCTGCTGGCTGTTGCATGAGGATTAACACATAGCCGAGCGTGTGGACTGCACTGCACTGACTGACTGACTGCACTGACCAGTTAACCTATAACCACATTCCATGCCTGCACAGATAGATTTGTTAAAGCTTTTTCTTTTGATCTTTACAGGGACAACACCAGAGCAGATCACTGGTCTGCATTGCTCAAATTCCAGAGAGGCAAGAGAGCAGAAACTGAATTTTCTGTCAAAAATTACAAGTTATGTTCCCATCAAAATGGAAATGTAAGCAGCCTTACCATTGAATGTGAACACACATCCCTGTAACCTGATTGACTGCAGTAATGCAAAAGCAAGGGGGCAGTCTATTACGCATGTAAACAGATTTTGTTTGATTTGATTTCTCAGTGAAAAATGCACATTTTTAAAAAATGTAAAAAGTATTTCAATATGGTTTTAGGGGATCTTTACTGTGATGTGGTGCAAAGTGTGCTGAATTAAGTGGTCCTTTAACTCCTTTTTAACTTACACTTCCATCTGTCAAACCCCCAACGTCTCCATTCCCTCTCTCTTTCTTGTGTGACAAAATAATCATAGGACTCCAGAAATAAAAAGCAAAAAAAAAAAACAGCTTGTCTTGATTCAAAAAGCAGAAATAAGGTAATATTTTCAAGGCATTAACACTGGGACATTAATGGAGTGTTATTTAATATTGGTCTTTCTTATGTGTGTAAATACCTGTGCTAGATATGAAAAGGGGAACGTAGGGGAGATACAGGTTGATTTATGTCTGTTTTGAGATCCAAAATCAGGATAGTCCTTTCTTTAAGTCAGTATGATATTAAATGTTTGTGACATTAAGCCTATGACTGTGTAAAATTATGAAATAGTGTCTAATGATTTGAGTCACAGAGCTGGCCTAGTACTTGTGATTGAAGGGGGCTTGGAGGATTGCCTATTTTTACATTTTAAAATAGTCTATTTTTTATTTGCATATCTAAACATACTTTTATTAACAAGTGCCTAAAAGCTCTGTTTATATTCACTTAAGGCTTCCAAACAGTCCTTACAAAGGTCTGCCCCTAGTAGCTCATGCACAATGTTGTCACTACTAGATGTACTAGCCAATCATACTGCTGCTGAGACTTTTAGGGACTATTTGGAAGGTTAAAGTGAGTAAAAACAGAGCTTTTAAGCACTTGTTAATAAGATGAGGTTTACATATACAAATAAATAAATAGGCAGTTTATTTTATCATTAAACACAGGGAACTTTCAATGGATGGTATGCATCTCCAAAATGAATACTTTACAATATACTTAAGCTGTATTGAAAACATGCTATTACATATTCTGGTTATTTAAGTGACCACTTAATTAAGTACAATTTATTGCAATATGTGTAAAGATATACTAAAAACATGTTGAAAAACATTTAGAATTTTTTAAATATGTGCATTCTTCACTGAGATATGTTTAATTAAATCTCTGTTTACATGTCACTGGAAAGCCCCCAGACAGACCCACAGTTGCAGCTCTGTGTAGTGAGCATAAACAAAAATAGAGTCAACTGTCAACAACTTCATCTGTGCAGATAAAGGAATGCTGGAAACACCTAAATATCTTACTTGTGGGTTATTTGATTGCTACTGCATTCCTGGATGCAGAGAAAAACGTATATATCTTTATCTTCACAGTGCCGGCGTATGTTATTAATAATGGAACGGTCACTGTATTTGTAAACAGACCTAAGACCTTTTTTTAGGTGTTATTAGTGTAATTTAGAAAAATTATTGGTATTGTGAAACATAGAATCTTGTGCTCTTTCACATCATGAAGAGCACTTATAGTGTGGTAAATGGCCCTTTAACAAGTAATTTTTGGATGGACTGGAACCCCTCACACTGCATAAATACCTCCGACCTCAGTCTTCTCTATCTCTCCATCCAACTCACCCTTCACTCTAGCTTCATTTTACTCTCCCTAGCCTTCTAATCAGGCTAGAACAACATAGCTAAATATGCCACACCTCAAGCTACCATCACTAGAGAGCAAACTACCATCACTAGAGAGCAAGCCTCACCACAATACTATTTATGCCAACAAAGAAGAGAAATGTATGCTTAGAGTTCATTGTGAAGCAATTGGTGGAGATATTATTAGAGAAGCCCTTAAACAATAGGTCCAGGTTTGGAAGGCATAGAGTAACCCGAATCCATTCCAGGTCTAAGCTTGCAAGAGGAAGAGCATATCTGATGTCAGATAAAGTCCAAGGTTGGAGAAGATAGAGAGATAGAGTGTCACTGTACAGGTCAAAATCCAAATAAAAACAAGACAGATTATTACTTAGATAGCATACCCTCAAGCTCTCAAGCTAAATCCTTACTCGGGCAGGGCATAGCTGGACTAGCAAAATGCTATAGTGTTGGCATCACTGCCAGAATTAATGCCATCTGTGTGAGTCACTGGATATTTCTGTCCTTCAACCAAATTGTTACAGATTTTAAAGAGCTTAACATTTGTAGGTATGCAAGATAGAAACATTAAAAGCATTTTATATATATATATTTCAAATATTTGACACTTATTTTGTCATTGGTGATCCTATCTTAGACCACTAGTCTATCTGTAGCTTGAGGGAGAGGGTCAACAGAAGTTCAACAGAAGAGAATACAAATCTTCTCTGAATCCAAGATTCCCCATACTCCTCTCAGGTTTCTAATCCTTTCAGGACCAAAACAAAATGTCCATCATCATTAAAACAAACATGAATGCAAAAGTTAAAAATTAAAGTTTGTAATTATTCATTTACATTTTTTTTGCACATTATCAAGTCAAGTTATTCAACATAGTATACTGTAGATATTTCAATGTCTCCACCTCCACGGGTTGTGTGGCCAGCTATGTCTGGGGGCTGCATCATCATGGAGCTTGAAAACAAGCTGTGCTAAGATGTTACTAGCTCTATCCTGCACAAAGGTAACCCTGTATTGTAACCAGTCCAGTGACATGAGTGCATGAGCCATCATAGCCCCACCCCCTTTACTCAGCATGCTCAGTCTGAACCAGAGTCTGACTGGTCAGCTTATTTTTATTTCTAGGCAGAGCTGGCCACGCCTCCACATAGGCACAGGTAGGGGGAGATAAGTAGCTCTGCTTGAGGGAAAACTGACACATTCAAAAGTAGGAAAAATAGTAACTTCTATTTATTTTAAACTCCATACTGTTTTTAATAGTCTATGCCCAACAACCAAAAACTATGGTCATCACAGGGGTAGCCTTGGGCTGGAAGCAACAGCAAGTCCGGTGGTGTCACATCCTTCTTCTTGTGATGGCCCAAGAAAGGGATTCCTTTGGGGAAGAAAGGAAAGGAGTATCACAATATTTTATTACAGATCGTCATATATTGTATTTAGGTACTTTTGTACAATATGATATTTTATTTTATTTAGTGGAGCTCACTGGACAACTGATGGTCCACGAACCATAGGTGTAGTCTCATAGGTGTATTAAGAATAGATTTTATCACTTGACATATTCCCCCTCTTCAACACATGCTCAATAGAAGGTACCTTGCAAGGAAAATCCAGCTTGTATTTATCTGTTAACCACCCCTCATGTCTTGAATATGGCTTACACTGTTTTTCTTAATTTGTTGCATACTAAAATACGTAAAGGTTTTTGGTCCTTTAAATGTCAACCTCATATTGCAATAATTTGATATTATATTCAGCAATGGTCTTCAATAGTTACAGCTTCAAGTTTTTAATAATCCTAAACTACACTAAATCTCTGGGTGCTATTCTTTTCAGTTACGTACATTTTTTTTACAAAGATCCTCAATAGCACTCAACTTTTTAATATATTTATTAATAATTTAGAAGTAATTTGGAGAATTTCTCCATATTTGCTGATGACACTAAATTGATGACACTAAATTAAATATGACCAGGATACACTCTCTATGTGAAAGTTATTTTTCTTAATTGTACTCAAAGTACTACTTCAGTTTATATAAGTCGTAATTATAATTATTTTTTTAATTCTATAAACATGCAGTTTTAATATAAAATAGAATCTAGAACAAATCTAGAGGAATCAGAGAAGAATAAGAACTATGAGCACTTGTAGTAGCGGTAAACAGTGTTTAATACCAGGTAGCAACTTCAAAACACAGTAAAAAATAATTGAAAGCATCTTAGCCTATGGGACAAGGCCTATTGTGGAGCCATTTTGGTAGTTGAGCAACTAACCGTCTAAACGAGCCAGGAGGCTACCAGACGTGTGTCTAAAATGACAGTACAGCCAAACTTGTTGGGTATGGGGCTCAGAAGTAAATGGCTGGTTACTACACCAATGCTGACGAGGGTTCATCATCAATTTGCACAACAGTACTGAAATTGGACGTCTTCTGATTGGCAACGGGTTGTCTTCTCTGGTGAATAATTTTCTTTTCATCGACTGGATGGACGTTGGCGTGTCAGGTGCGAAACCTCAGAGAACAAACACTTTGCAACCACTGTTGGAAAAACACGAGCTGGTGGCGGCAGCGTTACTGTCTGAGGAATGTTTTCTTGGTATTGTCTGTGTCCACCCATACCAACTGGGTTATCTATCCATCCTTGCAGATCAAGTACACTCATACATTGACTGTCTTCCCTGGAGCGGATGGGATCTTCCAGCAGGACAATAGAAAAGGTCATCCCTGAACTTGAACTCCATCAAGCACCTGTTGGACCACCTCGATCGCCATGTTTGCCGTATGGGTTCTCCACCACACACTCTGATGTACTGCAGTCTGAAAAGTAAAGCTGTCCTCCTAAACGAGGGATAATTGGCATTTATAAGTGTATGTATATGTGTATCCCATTCTGCATCGCTGTGATGAAGGGGCTTGTGTACCTCAATGAAGCTGTGAGCTATACCATGTAGGGTCACCCAAGATGGACAGGTCATATCAGAGCAGTCAGACAAATTCTAATGGAGAAGTTACTGGCAATCCACTCCAGTATCTTTGGCAAGATAACTTACTAATAATCACAACCAGAGACATAATGATTTTGCTTGCCATGCTGCAGTCCATAGGGTCACGGAGAGTCAGACACAATTGAATGAAATATGTGTCTCATTTTGCATCTGTATGTGTGTCTCTTTGGGAGTGTATCAGTATGTTTATGTGTATTTTTTCACTGTATATGTGTATCGAGGTTCCTTGGTGGTCCAGTGGTTAGGAGTCAGTGCTTTCACCGATGCGACCTGGGTTAGATTCCAGTAAGGTAACCAAGAGGTCATGCAAGGTTGGGCCTGGTCAGTACTTGGATGGGAGACCACCTAGGAATACCACCTAGGAGCTGTATCCTGTGGCCCACTGGAGAAGGAACTGGCAACCCACTCAAGTATCTCTGCCATGAATACCAAGTGCATCAGCATAGTGTGTTGCGGTCCATGAGGTCACAGTGAGTCGGACACAGCTGAGCAACAAAACACACACACACATAGATATGTGTATCAGTGTTTGTATGCTATGACCACATACGTGTACACCTCCATGATATATTTCTGCTCTCACGCTATACCTCACTCTCATGCCATCCTGTGTGCTGCCGCTAATTGATCATTACCAATCCACCAATGTTGACTCACAGTCAGTAAGCCGAGTTTTCTGGGAGTACATTGAAAAGCAATTAATAAAGACAATATGACTGGGATGACATTTTACCTTCTCGCTCAAAGATACCAGTCTTTAGTAAGATTTCTTATTGGTGAAATAATTCACAGGAGAATGGCACCGGGATCTGGCATCTCCCGACAGGCTGATTTATGGCGTGCTTCATCTGTGAAAGAGGAACACTGCTTTCTAGCTCTGAATCCAATCCAGGCGTCTCTGTGTCTCCGCTATAAAAAAGCCATATGATTTATTGAGGCTTCGGCGTATCTGCCAAGTTCTTTTACTCAACCAAAAAAAATAAATAGATTTTGGAATTGATGGACAATCTGCCGGAAAGAAGTCTTTTGGTCAGCAGCAGCTGTGCCCCTCGGTGGGCAGGGTGTGGGGCATATTCTGGGATAACTGCAAGCAGATCCTAATACCCACATAGAAACTTGGGGCAAATGAAGTGCAGAGGGAGCAGCTTGCTCCACCCCTGCTTGTTGTTGCTGTTGTTTTTTAGTCTTTCGGTCATGTCCGACTATCCATGACCCTATGTACTGCAGCATGCCAGGAACAGATTGTATCTGGTTGTGCTCATCCATAAGGTTTTCATGGCAAAGATACTGGAGTGGGTTGCCAGTTCCTTCCAAATTTTTATGACTTCTCTGCTATTATCTGCCCATCTTGGGTGACCCTACATGGTATAGCTCACAGCTTCATGGGGGTACACATGCTGCTTTACAAAAACAAAGTAGCGATCTAGAAGGCAGTACTTAAAAGCTACACGTTTTAGTTAAAAGATTAGTATACTCCAATATTTTAAATATACACTTTTGAAGAACTACACTTGGAAATAGGTAAAATGTTTTTAGAAAAAAGGCAGTCTGTAACTTATTACATTGTTGTTGCTGTTCAGTTGTGTCTGACCCTCGGCGACTACATGGGCACATATGTCTGTGTTTCTGGTTGTGCTAATCCATATGGTTTTCTTGGCAAGGATACTGGAGTGGTTTGTCCAGTGGACTGCAATTTGTCTGGTCTCTCTGCTATGACCTGCTAATCTTGGGTGACCATACGTGGTATAGCTACAGCTTTACTGAGGTATACAAGTCCCTTCTCCACGACAAGGTAGAGATTCAGAAGGGGGCATTTTATATACAATTATACTGTTGTGGAATAAAATATTAACGTTTTTGCCGATCAGCTTCCTGAGGTGGGAGTAAGAGGAGTCTTGGAATGCAAAGGATACTTCTAGCTGCATGATGGGAAGGTGGCTGACAATGCTTTAAATATGATTAATGGAAAGCTCATCAGAGGCATACACTCCTGAAAAAGTAGCAAACAAAATCAGGAAATAGAAACAATAAAGAATAATTGCATATAAAATTTAAAAACGTTAAGAAATAGTTTGTGGATATTTTTTTTCTTGTGACAGAACAAAAGTTAAAATGAACATAAATATTAAAGAAAAGATATATATACATATACGTCCCCTGTGTCTCTTCCCTCCCCTCCCTCCCCTGTGTCTCTTTCCCACTCTCCCTCCCCTGTATCTCTTTCCCCCACTCCCCCCATGTGTCTCTTCCCCCTCCTCTTTGTCTTTCCCCTACCTCCCTCACCCTCTCCAGCTACCCCTCTCTCTCCCCTGTGTCTCTTCCCCCCCTCCCTCCCCTGTGTCTCTTTCCCCGTTTCCCTCTCTGTCCCTTTCCCCCTCTCTGTCCCCCCCCCCCCCATTCCTTGCGCAGTGCAGCATTCTACAGAGTTTTAAGCGTACAAATGACCCGTGTATTTAGCGTTACACACTCTTTACAAACTATATTAGTGATTAAACTTTCAGACACCCCTGAGTCTTATACTTTTCTAGGAGATAATTTCCTTGTGAACTTTATTAAATCCTGCGATATATTGGAAGGCTTCTATATTATCACCCTCTTTGTTTCTGTTGCTCAGTCGTTCATTTGTGTCCGACCCTCAACGACCCCGTGGATCGCAGCATGCCAGGTACATATTGTGTCAGTTCTTCTCATCCATAAGGTTTGCCTGGCAAAGATAGTGGAGAGGGTTGCCAGTTCCTTTTCTAGAGGATCGTGATTTGTCTGACTTCTCTGCTATGCCCTGTCTGTCTTGGGTGACCCTACATGGTGTAGTTAACAGCTTCATTGGGGTACACATGGCCCTTCACCACAACAATGTGAAATAAGCTCTAATTAAAAAATCATTTACACAAACTATTAGTGATGGGCAACATATGGACCTCTGAGGTGTGGAAAACCATGTGAAGCACAAACTTCCTTTTCCCCTCCAGCAATTATCATCTCACACTCACTAGCTTACAGACACTTTATTTTACTAGCTTTTGTGTATATATATATATATATATATATATATATATATATATATATCTGTTTTGCAGGTGGTTGCCAAAAAGAGGGTGGAGTCACAGGAGAGAGGTAGAGATTATAGACAGGCGTGTGCATTGGGGTCCAACTTTGGTCAGTGCACCCTGCGCCATAATGCAGGGGTCCACTCTGGCTTGGCACACGCTTAAAGGCATTCAGATGCAATGCATTCATTGATCCAGAATGTGGCACCTAGGGATGACATTGGGGTAGATTGATAGATTTTTTAATTTTTTACAAGAAGCCTTATATAACAATTCGGCCATATTTGTGGCCCATAAAATTAAATAACTTGGCCATCACTGCCGATCTGTAATATATGTCAATGCTTTTAAAATAAATAAAAGAGGCAACACATCAGCAATGAAATACCTCAAAATCTCTGGGTAAATTGGCTGAAATCGCTGTCAATCAGGAATCAGACAATCAGAAGGCGCAAATGCATTCAGCCAATCAGAAGGCGCAAATGCTTTCAGCCAATCACAGTGGGATACACCCCTGTATTCCATTCTGATTGGGTCAAATCTGTTTGACAGCGATCTCAGCCAATCAGAAGGCACAATTTGTAGTTTTTGATCAGGGCATGCGCCAGAAACTTAATTTGCGGCGGGAGATCCTCAAGGGAGGAACTCTGTCAGTAGGTTGTTTTCTTTTTGGATAGAATGTCAGGATATTTTGGAGGGGCCTTTCCTGGCCCAGAAGGCTGAAGACAAAGGCATGGAGGATCACCGCTGGAGGGGCATTTTCGCCAGGTGGGTAGACTATTAACCCTTTCTTATTAACAGGTTGTGTTTTGTTTTGTATTTTTATAGTGTTTTGTTTATAGGACGTCAGGATGGAGGGGCCTCTCCTGGCCCAGAAGAGTGAAGACCAGGGCATCGGGCATCAGGGATCACTGCTGGAGGGGCATTTTGGCAAGGTCAGTGGACTCATTATCACTTTCTTTTTTTACAGGTTGTAAGTCTTTTTTGTTATTCTAGTAGTGCTTTTTTAGTTTGTGTAGTCTTTTTTTATTTTATGTGTAAGTCTTTTATTATTTTCTGTAGTGCTTTTTAAATTTTATGTAATTAGCTGTTTTTTTTATTTTTGTACATTGTGGGTGATTAGGGATTAAATTGGGGGTTAGGGGGTTAATAGGATATGATAGGGTAGTGTAGGGGTTATTAGGGGATTAGTGAGGTAGGGGTTAGTAGCATATGGGTTAATTAGATACAGTTAGGGTTAATTTGGTACAGTTAGGGTTAAACAGGTACAGTTAGAGATAAACAGGTACAGTTAGGGTTAATTGGGTACAGTTAGGGACAATTGGGTACAGTTAGGGATAATTGGGTACAGTTAGGGTTAAACGGGTACAGTTGGGGTTAATCGGGTATAGTTGGGGTTAATCGGGTATAGTTGGGGTTAATTGGGTATAGTTGGGGTTAATGAGGTACAGTTAGGGTTAATTGGATTCAGTTAATGTTAATTGGGTACAATTAGGGGAAATAGGACCAGATAGGGATAACTGGTTAGTGATAGAGTTTATTATATATGTTGAGGGTTAAATAGGGATAATTACTTAGAGGGTTTTTTAATTACTGGGGGGTTAATTAGTTAATCATAGGGTTAATTAGTGTTAATCAGTTAGATGGGGTTAATAGAATGGTATAGGTTAGGAAAGGGTTAGTCTTTAATTTAGCACGGGTCCTTTACGGACTTTTAAGGTCTTGTAAAGACCTGCGAGGGGGGAATTTTAAATGATAGATGCTGCGAGGGTCCCGATCAGGACCCCAACAGCAAGTGTTTATATAGAGAGATGGGAGGTTAATTTTAGGTGCAGGGGGTACTTATAGTACCCCCGCAGCAGGGGTTGATTTTTAACTTAGCGCAGGTCCTTTAAGGACCCACAAGGCAGGAATTTTGAATTTTAGATGCTGGGGGGGGTCATTTTAGGTGCTGGGGGGGTACTTTGGGTACCCCTGAGAAAGGGGTTAACTGTTTGACTGCTGCTGGGGTCCCAATCGGTTCCCGCAGGCTTTTGTGCAGTCATGATGGCAATCTCATTTGCCATTGGCTACGTCTAAACCCGTTACTAATTGATCATTTTCGCGGCCGCACATCCAACATGGTCAAGAATGGTTTGCGTTTTTGAGTCTTCAGCTCGTAGCTCGCAGCCTTTCTAATTTAATAGCAGCGTAACTTTCAATCCCGCAGCCGTTGCGAGCTTTACGTTGGAGTTACTGGATTGAAATTTAACAGGGCCCAAAATGTGTTAGAAAATTAAAACAATACAGTACTATAATATTCCTCCAGAGTCTACTCAACTTCAGGAAGTTGATAAGCAGAGACCAAACTATAGATTCCACTGCATGATAATTTAAAATTAAAGGTAATACATTAGGGGCTGTATTTTTTCCTTTTATATTCTAAAAAAAATGTTTTCCTATTTTTAACTGTAACTGTTTCAAATAACCAATTCAGGCTGTACACGATTAGACAAAATAAGCAGACTACCTTAAATTGTTGCTTCCTGTTTGCAGTAGAAATCAGTGTTTTTGTAGAATTAGGAGAAAGTATGACATTTTTTTTGTTATATTGCCGGCACTGTCTACACTCTACAGGATGGAATTATAAGAGAATACAAGATTTGGGAATGTTATCTTTTGATCATTACTTGAGATTCTTATCAAGACCACTTAACAGATCTTTGTGAGTCTCCCCTACTGAGTCTCTTCATGATACAAGATGCGATAATAAGCATTGGCAGCTCTTCAGTTTTTTGCGTAGTGTCAATTAAACCATTTATGTGCCATTAGGAACAATAATATCCAGGGATATAGCCTGTGTTTTCTGAAATTAATTTTCTACTCAGAGTTGTTATGAGTTAAGTATAATTTCCTGTTTACTGTTTTATGAATTTCGGTAATGTGTTAAAGCAAATTTGTTTTAGAGACACGAGAGTCTCATGTTTTTTTTTTACAAAGTATTTGAAAAAGATGTTTTAAGTCTTTGGTTTTTTTTGCATGATAAAAGAATGAGCTGAAACTTACAAAAACTAATATTAAAGGAACTTTGTATTGCTCTAGCATTTTATGTTTTTAAGTGGTAAACAAAATTACGCACAAGTTTTCAGTTTATTGAGATTTTAAAAAGTTCACCTTTTATGAGAACACTTTGTTGTTTTTTAGCCGTTTGTTCTTGTCCGATTCTCAGTGACCCAATGAACTGAAGAATGCCAGGCACATTGTTATGTCTCTGGATGTGCTTATCCAAATGGTTGTCATGGCAAAGATACTGGAGTGGGTTGCCAGTTCCTTCTTGGCATTTGTCTGACCTCTCTGCTATGAACTGCCCATCTTTGGTGACCCTACATGGTATAGCTCATAGCTTCATTGAGGTACACAAGCTCCTTCAACACAACAAGATAGTGATCCAGAAGGTGATGAGAATACTTACGTTGGATACATTGGACTCCTTCTATATATTGCAAGCTGTTGTATGGAGCACATTTACCTTCCCGGCCCATTTTAGTGCACAAGCGAAAAAATGCACATTCTGCTAACGTTTCAAAGAAAGATGGGAAGCCCCAGTCTAATGATCAAAGGAACGTG
The DNA here is from genome assembly GCA_027410445.1 of Discoglossus pictus. Classification (NCBI taxonomy): domain Eukaryota; kingdom Metazoa; phylum Chordata; class Amphibia; order Anura; family Alytidae; genus Discoglossus; species Discoglossus pictus. The sequence continues at coordinate 41,560,561 of CM050168.1, forward strand.
TTTAGTGTAAGTTTTTTCACAAATGATTACTTTCTTAAGAGACAGCAATTTTAATGAAAACGATTTATGTAGACCTTTCCTACAAACAGCTACATATAGCTTAGAGGAAAAAGGAGATAAGTTTGAAGATTTAGGGGTAATTGATAAGGGAAAAAGCCTCCCAGAGGCAGGTTGGAACACAAGGGACTCTAGCAGCAAGACTTACGGCTATTAAATTGGCCTCTGAAAGCTACCAGCAAACGACTTGCGGGTTAAGTGTGAAAAAACTCTACGGGATGTCGAAATCTGAACCCCATGGCCGCCAATCCTTTATGTCAAGCCCGTAACTGTTACGTTCCCAATCACACAATTAAACTGCAACGAATCCACTGGCATTCAACCCTGTAACCGGTAAATGGAGCCAAGAAGCCAACGGGTACTAGAGAGGACCCGCGAGGGGGTTAAAGTCTTATCGTAGCACTGTAAATGCAAATATAAACTCACTACTGTACTAATAATAACAGGGAAAGTGATGTTAGGTATTACAATTAATAGCACAACATTCTCAAGCTCGCAAATCTGCAATATAAAATACTTTTATTTCTGTTTAATTTCTGTGTTATATAGATCCTGGCAATCAATGTGTTAATACATATAATGGAACTCGCATGGACTTGAATATCATATTTACTGATTTATTAATATTGCATTACTTCTGGAATGCAGGTACGATCGTACGATGTAATTGAAACCCGTAAGGGTTTGAAATCTAACTTACATTCTTCAGTGACGTAATGATGACGATCTCTTTTACCATTGGCTCTGTCTAAACCCGTAACTACGGGTTTGACTAATTGATCATGTTCACGGCTGCACATCCAACGGCGCAAGAATGGTTTACGGGCTTGCATCTCTGGTCCGTAATTTGCGGCATGGTCTAAGTTAATAGCTCTGTAACACAGCCGAATTTCAAGCCCGCAGCCTTTGCTGGCTTGCCAATGCCTCTACGGGGTCCAAATTGTGTATTGCTGTTAGCCAACATAGTGCTGTGTGTCATAGTGTGCCCTCCTCTCTGACTACAGTCTTAGGTCACAACTGTGCAAGATGGCAGCTCTCATGAGAGAGAACAGGAAGAAAGGGGGAAGTTCCAGAATCTGAAAATCTGTTATTCGTGGTGCTTCTTAGTAGATGGTGAAATGTAAATTTAATATTCTGATTACATTGAGAAGGAACAAAAAAATTTGATTAAGCAAGTTAAAACAGCTCCAAAAAGTACAAAGCTCTAGCAATATTTAAACCATGCTCTTAAAAATATTATATAAAAATCAGTATCTGATTAAAATAAATGATATAGGGTTAATTTAGTGTTGGAGAGGTTTAAAAAACATTTTAGACAAAATCTTCAATTCTGCAGACTCTTTTTCTGTTGTCACATGGTTATATATAGAGGCAATATTCAAGTAGAACTCAGTAGCAATCTCATCTGACTCCAAGGTTCCTGTCTCTTTGAATCAAAATCAAATGTCCGCCACAATTACAATTGAATACAATAGTCAAAAACATTGTATTTATTTATTTTAAACTTTGTAAAAACATTTTTCCCATTATCAGGGCATAAAATCATGCTAAAAAATGTATTTTACATGTTTGTAGTGGAGCAAGAATAGAACTAGCAAAAGGTCTTTTAGCTGGAGATAAATTAGAGATTTAATACAGCAGGCGCTAAACAAAAGGTTAAGAAAAACAGGCATTAAATGAAAGGTTCCAGAGAGCAATATTGGCCTGCAGATCCAGGGGAGTTAAAACAAAAAAGTGAGGGGAGAATGCAAGGGTGTATTTCAGCATTGGCCAATGAAGCCCAGACCTGGGGCACATGGATAGATTAATCATTAAGCAACATAAGCACTTGCTTAGGGCATCAAGGAAAGGCGGTACCACAGAAACTTTCCATTTACCATGGACCATATGGTGCAAAACTGCAAATAATGCAGCTGAACTATGTTCAACAAAAGGGGCTCCCACAATAAATGAAAAAAAAATATGAATAATAAAATATTGTAATAATAGAGGTTAATTATATACATTAATCTTGGGAATACAACAAAATGGTTTAAGTTTATTATTATTTTTTTTTAAAATTAGATATATATGGAGGCACCAACATCTTTTAAGGGCTAAGGGCCTCTAAAGATCATAATCCAGCCCTGCTACTGAAGCTTTTCCTTACAGTTCAGTACATTGAAATATGTCTGTATATGCACAAGAATGTCTATATACAGTGATATTTCTGTCTGTAAATGTGCTTGACACGTTCTGCCATAAAATATATATACATAGGCACACATAAACTTATGATTTGAAATACAGAGTGAAACCTAAATACGCCCATGAGAGAATGGCTCAGAAGAAACATGTTGGCAATTACCAAATATGCCGAATGTCAAATAATACTCAGGAATCCGTCTAAGGCTACCATAACCTCCACAAAAGTGTCTGGAAAAGGTAAAAAGATGACTTTGTTGTATAATGTATATGACATAAGAACACCACTAAAATGATTCTCTATAAGGTAGTCCTGTTTCGCCATGTTTAGTTTAACTTCTTGTGTTATCACTTATGGTTCTGCCTGTGAACCAACACATATGGTACTCTCAGGTAGCTGCCTGGCAGATGTATGTATGCCAATCAGTTTCCATATTTCATGTTCCAAATTTAAACCCTTTGATAAATTGAATAAGCCCCACAACTTATTTTACACACAATATTTCATTGTACACCACTAATGGTATGAAATGTGTAAAAAAACTCAATTTTGGATCCACTGTACACTGTTTTTATTAAAAATCTTGAATGTGCTGGAATTTTATGAAGAGAACGGCACTTATTTTCAAATTCTCTGCTTCCATCTAATATTATTTTGTTTATTTTCTGAGAATGTGAACTGCAGTGAACTGCAGTAAAAAATGTGTTGGTTGTACAATCTGGCAGATGAGTGGTTAAATTACAAATAAATGCTGTTTTAGATTTGTAAATTAAAAAAAGTGGTATTAGCTATTCCCTAAGCCATCATGATTATGCCGCACTGCCGTCTGACATATATAATGAGGTTCAACTGGTTCCCAGTTTCAAATATCATCGTCTTAACTGTGCTTCCTAGAAAATCATTGATTCCCTCAATTAGTCGTGAATTGAGCTGAATTGCTGCGATACGGTACAGCGAACAGGGCTGTGCACCATTACTCCACTTTAATGGCCGATGACACTTCATCAGGAAGAAGAGCTGAGGGAAGAACAAAATGATATACTATGCAAAAAGCAGTAAGAGAAAGTAATCCCTTCCCTTTTGGTGTGAGGACCCCTAAAAAGTAATGTCCTACACTAAGGGGACAATTTAGTAGGATTTCAAAATGGGCCGTTGAAGAACTTCCTGTCAAGAAGTTTGATTAGTAAACTTTCTGCAAGTTGTTGATTGGCATGGTAACTTCCAGGTGTCCTTCATCATGTTACAACTTTAACCATCTTCACTGACTTGAACAGAAATGGATAAAGTTTGAGATTTGATGAAACATTAATGAATGAATGTAAGTATATCTGAAGAATTGGTAGTCAATATGATTCCTGAAAGAGATTATGGGAAATTTAGAATTAATGGCTTTAAAATTAATAGGATTCAAAACCATAAGACTCACATATGAAAAGGCATATCATAATGACGTACTTTATGGGATGGTGCCTGTACAAGATGTAGTCATCAACAAGTCTACCTCACTTGTATCTTTACAGAGGAAGATCGTCCTGAAGTATATAATCAAAGATGTGCCATTAACATCCAAGGACTCAGTAAGAAATTCTTCCAAATCTGTTTATCATGTAAGTTTTCTGAAGAACTCTAGTGGTGTATGTATAAGATGCAAAAGGTGTAAGAGGCACAAATTCTTACTAGTCGACTTGCCTTTAGCTTTGGAGTGGACCTGTTTGAGACTGATATTTTGTAGGATATTTTTTATTTGTAATGGCACGACTTTAGTAAACATTTTTTTTAAAATACACCGTGATTGGGATAATACATATTTCTGTCTATTCTAAGATGTGCTTATGTTCCTGTTGGTATTGTGAAGGCGCACACGCATTTTGAAGAATACGTTTCAAAATGGCTACTTTTATTGTAGATGTTTCCAGTTGTTGATTGCCACGTCATATTCTTGTTGGTGGCCAATTTGATTACTGAGAGAAAATAATGTTTTGGATATTACCAAAATAAGCATAATATACTCAAAGATCTGTATTGAAGAGATACTGAAAATGAATTGTGATTTTCTTTTATTGCAGCCAGAAGGCAAAATATATATTTAATGAGATGCAAATTATAAAAGCATTAGTGAATTCTGAAGCTATGTCATGTAACAAAAAATATATGCAATGTAGCAGGATTTCAAGAAATAAAGTGAATTGCAGTGTTGCACATCCTAATGCAAACACCACACAGACTTTAGCTTTCTCCTGGTCCATTGAGTCATGTGGTGGACCAATGGGAATCAGCTGACTATTCTGCATATGCTTTAGATCTGCAATATGGAGATTCACAGCTTGCTATCTGCTAAACCCATGCTGTGATACTCTGAGGGATGATAGGAGGCCAACATGGCAGCTACCTAAAGATAAGTAGAGGGAAGTTGAAAATAATATTTCACAACTTTATTGGGCTAAAATCCAAAGGGGCGGAGCTACCAGTGGTGCAGGTGGTGAAATGAACCAGGGCCCTCCTATGGGGGCCCAGTGTTCTTTAATTTTTTTTTTTTAATTTTTTTTATTTCATATAAACAAATTGATGTAATGTAGGCCCCCAGAGGCCACCCCACACCGGCCCAACCTGCCACAGCCCCCCTAGGACCCCTGAACCTCCTTGCCCCTTCCCCCCACCCCTGACGGAATTTGGTCCAAACCTGTTTAAAAAAAGCATTTCTACTGGCAGTTCAACCTGCTTGGGGTGTGTATCAGAGAAGAGGTTGGAGAGCAAGGGTTGAATGCCAGCAAAGTACAGGGGAAGGGGTTCAGTGAGGGGGGAGTAAAGGAGATAGGTAGGGGTGCTATGTGGGGATGTTTACTGACAAGGACTGGGTGCTTTGTAGGGATGGATGCTAAGATGTGCTGTGTGGGGGTGGATTTTGAGGAACTGGGTGCTATGTGAGCTGCGGTGCAGACAGAGAAGCTTAATGCAGGCAGGAGGTAAGGGAAGGGGAGCAGCCATGGGAAGAAGAGCAGCTTTGGAAAGGGGTCTTGGGGGGAGCAGCTATGGGAAAAGGACTTGGGTAAGGGGGTTGTTTTGGGAAGGAATTGTGGGTAGGGACACTAAGTGTATTGGTACAAGGGAAGCCAACGCAAACAAAAAATGTACAACCCCATCGTGGGGGAAGAGGCCCCAAAATTTTGGTTTTCACCAGGGCCCTCAATTCTCCATTACTGGGCTTTCATTATGCTAGATGCAACTTTTCAAGAACAGGACATGTTTTACCTCTTTATTGCCTCTTCAAGTTAAAACATGCTTTTTTTAAATGCTATAGAAATTTGCTAGTTTTATTTTCCTTAAATACTAGCAGTATTTTCAACAATACCATAAATTCAGTAGTACTTTTTTCAACATGCTCGGGCAGATTTCAGGTTTGTCGAGAGGCAGAACACATCTATCTACAAGTGGTTTCAAAGTCCTTAAACACAACACAAGCCACTGGAAGCTGTCATTCAGCCTGCAAAATAATGGTTTATTTTGATTCAATGGAATGTATCTTATTGACCGGCAGAAAGTTTAACGCTGCTTTTCGTTTCTTCGAGTCACTTCAGAAGATTAAAGACTTAGCAAAGATCAGACGGAGAAAAAAGCTTGGCTCGTGTTTCTAGCGGCAGCATATGGCAGGCCACAGTTGATTAGATAAGTGTTGTCATCAGGTAAAGCTGCCTTTTTAGAGGCGATACTGCCGGTTCCTTGACCTAGTTTAAGCGTCCGATTGAGAACACTCATTCTTTAGCTTTTTAAATATCCATATAGAGATATAGTGAGAGAAACCAATAGAAGGAAAGTGTAAGCTGCATTTTGACACAAATTTAGTTTGTCAAAGGACATGGTGGGGTGTGAAGGCTGGGGAGTATCTTAGAGGGCACACACATTCGGAAAGGCAAAGGAGCAAGTGAAAATGGCAGGAGGAGAGAAAAGCATCAGAGCTACGACAGGAAATGGGATAAATTGGATGAAAATAAGGAGGTATGACCCAACAGAGGGATTGTAGATAGATCATTATAGAAGCTACCAGAAAATAGGGCCTATTTTAACATCTACTTAGAATGTCATTATCATAGGTCCTCAAATCAGGTCAGTTTGGGGTATTAGACTAAAACCCTATGCTGCAAAATTGGTTGTATAGAAATGTACATGTTTAAATAGTCCTGTGTATCTGTGACGCTGATACATTTAAACATGTGCATGAATAATGTTAATATGAGATGTTGGGGCATCCATAATTTGAGGAGGCAGCATGGGGTGCATGCTCTAAACATTGCAAATATTATAAAAGGTTATAACTAAATAAATGTACCTGGTGATGCTGCTCAGATTCTATATAATCTCTGTCAATTATTCATAAACACATATATTATTGTAATGAGGTTTAATGGTTATTCCTCAGTATTCACAAAAAAATACATCAATAATTGACTAATTGCATAATAAAGGGACTCTTCAGTCAGCTTTTTATTTATACAAATGTCCTTAGTAAATATATTTAATTACTTTTTTTCTCCTCAATGTAATTATCATATAAAATTAACATTGTTTTTAATTTTACTTTTTACTATTTACTATTATTATTTATAATTATTTACTATTTTACTAACAAGCTAACAAATTGCATACAACTGTTTATGCTGACAGGGATGTCTTTTATTTAAACAAAAAACTAATTAATGAACTGTGAGGAGAAAATGTAAAGAGATGCAAATGCTCTCTTTTCCACATTCTATATCTATACTGTTTTAGTAAAAGTTATGAAATTATGTTAATAACGAAAACACTTTGTCTCCTCCTTTCCACAGTAATACATTAATTTCCTCTTTCCATGCTTAGGCTTTCCATTTCCACATCTCCACCTAACACATCTCACTCCGTTCTCACTGTCATTCCCTCCTCTGGACACAAACACACACCGTTTCTACCTCTCTATTATAAGCCACAACATTTCTTCCTTTTCACATTGACTCATTCTTTCCCTTCCGCATCTTATTCCCACTACATTCACCAACACATCTCGTCCCCTATCCCCCACACTGACACATCTTATTAATTCTGCTTTACACTGGAATATCATTCCCTACTTCCTCACTAACACGTTGACTCGAATCCTCTCCACACTAATGCTTGTCATTCCTTCCTCTCTACTTCCTCCTTTCTATACAGGCAATGTTTTCCTATAAATTGAGATATTATTAAGTTGGAAACAAACACATCTCAGTCACAATTCTCTACACTCTCGCCTCACACTCTCATTCCCTCCTTTGTTCGCTAATGCACCTAATTTACCCACCTTTCTGCACTAACCTCCTCTCCTCATTAACGCACCTCATTCTCCTCTCCTCACTAATGCATCTCATTCCCTCCTCTCCTCACTAACACACCTCATTCCCTCCTCTCCTTACTAACATATCTCATTCCCTCCTCTAATCACTAACGCACCTCATTCCCTCCTCTCCTTACTAACATATCTCATTCCCTCCTCTAATCACTAACGCACCTCATTCCCTCCTCTCCTTACTAACATATCTCATTCCCTCCTCTAATCACTAACACACCTCATTCCCTCCTCTCCTTACTAACATATCTCATTCCCTCCTCTAATCACTAACACACCTCATTCCCTCCTCTCCTTACTAACATATCTCATTCCCTCCTCTAATCACTAACGCACCTCATTCCCTCCTCTCCTTACTAACATATCTCATTCCCTCCTCTAATCACTAACGCACCTCATTCCCTCCTTTCCTCACTAATACACCTCATACCCCCCTACCCTCACATTCCATTTCCTCCTCTCCTTACTAACAAATTTCATTCCCTCCTCTCTTCACTAACGCATCTCATTCCCTTCTCTTCTTACTAACATATTTAATTCCCTCCTCTCTTCTCTAATGCACCTCATTCCCTCTCTCCTCTCATCTCCTCACCAATACACCTCATTCTCTCCTACATTCACTAAAGTATCCCATTCTTTCCTCTCCTTACTAATGCAGTCCATTCTCTCCTATCCTCACTAATGCATCTCATTCCCTCCTCTCTTCACTATGCACCTCATTCCCTCCTATTCTCACTAAAGCATACCATTCCATTCTTTCCTCACTAACACACCTCATTCCCTCTTTTCTTCACTAATGCACCTCACTCCCTCCTCCTCTCACTAACGCACCTCATCCCACCCCCTCTCCACACTAACACACCTCATTCCCTCCTCTCTTCACTAGCACATCTTATTGTGTTTTACTCATGCTCATATGTCATTCACTCTCCCCCACTAACACATCATTCCTTTCTCTACACTAACATATGTTTCCTTCCTTTCCTTTACTGCATTGCTTCCTTTACTTTTTCCTCTCCTTACTAATTCCCCTAATTCTCTCCTCTCCACACTAATGTATCTCATTCCCATCACTCGGTCACTACCATAATCCACTCCCTCCTCTCCACACAAACCATCTAACTCTTTCACAAACAGAATCCTTTCCCAAACTATAACTCTACAACCTCCCCCAACTCAACCATAGAATTTCTGATCCCCCTCCTACTGATAATAAAAGACGTTCTTGGTATTATTGCTCAGGTACCAGTAAGACATGAACACATAATTTGTGTGAATCCCATTTCACTGCGAATCATGCTCATTCTCTGGCAAGAACAATTTTACGATCCTCTCGTGGATCACAAAAGTTCATTACACAATTGAAATCAAATTAAAATTCAGTACAGAGAAAAGGTTAATTTTGTGTTTCAGCTTGTAACATAAAATAATATTTTTTCCCTATGCAAATCAGTGAAATTATTTGCCAAATGCCTTATCTTTCCATTTTGACATAAATTTTGCAGGTTTCTGTACTTGTTTTAAACAATTCTGAACTTTTCACTCAACCTTAGTGCCAGCCTGTTCCACAATTACTATCAATATCTTTTTGGCATATAAAGCAATTGTCTCTCTCCATGGTCCTGAAATAAAAGGTTTATGCATGAGTAATGTAGAGTCTGACACCAGAAAGTGACGATCATGCATTTTCTAGTATTCGGTGCTTTAAAGGGGCACTATAATTCCAACTTTTATTATTTTTTCTTGAAAAAAAAATAATATTATTATTAGAAGACTAACAATAATGCAACTCAAAACTAGCTTCAGAGAAAACTATTTTCTACTCCCCTACTTGTTCTATTAAATGATTAAGTCAACTAACAGGACAGAGCTAAGATACCCGTTATTACAGAAGTGAATAGTGCACATATAATTGAAATTGCAACTACTTAACAAACTTTTTCATTGAGGTGTTAAACAAATTAGCTTGAAAAAGAAGAATTTTAAGCATAAATTACCTGAACACCCCTTGTCTTCTAACTTAATCTAAGTGGATTAAATAACACTTACGAGGAAAGAAGGAGAATGAGTGCACAATTAGTTAAATAAACATAATCAGAGAAGCTTATATTTCTTAAAGCACTGTGTGCATTTGATTTTAAGCTCAAAGACTGGGCCCTCCATTCTTTTCCATTGTGTTAATATTGTTTTTGACTTGAACTTATTCTGTATAGCTCTACAAAATATGTTGGTGTGATACAAATAAAGGAATCACATATAATAGTTGTGGTATTTGCGAGTTTGTCGGTAATGCTATGTTAAAAAGTACGACAAACTCGCAATTACTACAACTATAACTCGCAAAATGGGAGTTGCGCATGCGCAATGTGAGGCATGCGTGCCGGGGGCGGAAGGGAGAGGGAGAGACAAAGGAGACACAGGGGAGGGAGAGGGAGGCAGAAAGGAGACACAGGGAGGGAGGGGGGAGGAGACACAGAAGAGGGGGAAAGGAGACACAGGGGAGGAAGAGGGTGAGAAAGGAGAAACAGGGGAGGGAGAGAAACACAGGGGAGGGAGAGGGGGGAAAACACAGGGGAGGGAGAGGGGGATAAACACGGGGGGGAGACACAGGGGAGGGAAAAGGGGGAAGAGACACAAGGTAGGGAGAGGGGGAAGGAGTGGGGGGAAAGACACAAGGGAGGGGGGAAAGAGTGGGGTGAGAGACACAGGGGAGGGAGAGGGGGAGGGAAAGAGACAAAGGAGAGGGAGGAGGAAAGAGACATAGGGGAGGGGAAAGAAGACACAGGAGAGGGAGATGGGGGAAGGAGACACAGGGGAGGGAGAGGGAGGGAGGGAAGATACAAAGGGGAGCGAGAGAGGGGGAAGAGACACAGGGGAGGGAGGGAAGAGACACAGGGGTGGTTAGAGGCGAGGCCCGCCATGAGGGCCAAAGTTACGGACTAGCGCAGTGCATGCCATGGCCTGCAATGAGTGGCAAAGGACCATAAAGTAGAGGGGGGGAGAGGCTCGTAATGAGCGCAAAAAGCTTGAGACTTTTGTGCAATGTCTTTCATCGCTTTCTCTGTCTTTTAAAGTGCAGTATTAATTTTTTATTTGCATTTACAATGCTACGATCAGGAGTCTAACCCCCTTACGAGTCCTATCTGTTACCCATAGGATTTTATTCTATATTTGCCATTTATGGGTGTGAAAACATTTGCGGGCTTGAGGAATTATAGCAATTGAATAGCGATTTGAGATTGTAACATTTGCGGGCTTGAAAGATCAAAGGCTTAGATGGTTGTGAGTTACAATTTTTACAACCGCAGATATTTTTAGCCTGTAACCCATTGAATAGCAAATTACTTTACGGGCTACATTACGAGCTCCGGTAACCAACAATTGCTCAATTGAATAGGGGCCTGTGACTGCCAAAATGAATTCCAACGCTTGCTCACACTTTGTATCATTTAAAAGGTTAAGGCAAGATCGGAATAGAAGAACTAGCACCTAAACTATAGATCTAAACCATAGATCACTCATTTCCATTCATAAATTAATAAATGTAAAAAATTTGCTCTTTTAAACTACCAGAATGTTGTTTCTCACACTCTCCTGATATTTTGCTATTATACTCCTCCCATGTGCTAATTAAATAAAGCTTAGGACTGTTGATTTTGCTCAACACAAGTGATCTGTAGCTTAGAATATTTGCACATAAAGTAAAAAGCAGCAAAAACTGTTTTCGCCTCCTCTTGCCATGACCAAAACGTCTTTGTACTTGAGAATTAAGCGGAAAAGTTGTTTGTGTTTGTTTTATTTTTTTTAATTAATTAGTACTTGACATAGACATTATCATTATTGTTTGTACAGCCCCTAACCCCTTCACCCCCAAGAAACTACATAGGAAAAGAGTTTCAGGTGGTGATGGTTATGCCAGTTTTTATTTTAGCTAGATTGATTTCTATACTCTCTCTCTTTCATGCAATAATCGATGAGTAGTAAAAATAATTAAATCTACGAGTTTGAATGCCAGTTCTTCCTTTCTTTTACGTACAGATTTTTTTAGTTAGTTCAAATAATTGTTTTATTACTAATTAATTTCTTTATTTTAAAAGAAATTAATTTATGACACATTTTGTAAAACATAAGCATTTCACAGATTCAAATTATGTTTATATGAATTCACTCAATAAGCTAACAATAATATTCTTGAACAAAACCATCACTTTACAATTGGCAGACTATTCATATTCATATTTCCATTTGTCATATGTGCCTCAATGCAGATCTTAGTCATATTCATAATGTTCTCATCATAGTAGCATTTCTTCCATGTCTCCACTTTGATCTAAATAGGGAATCAGATGCTTCGCAAACGTCAATTGAAGCCATGGTGTCCAGATCCTTTTAAATTTGTCTACTCTATTGTTTAAGGTACTTGACATTTTTTTCATAAAAAGAGTATAATTTATTCGATGAATAAGATGATGGAAAGGTAAATCTTTTTGTTTCCATCTTGCAATTACGTATATATTTGTAGTAGCATAAACAAGGTCTGCCAGAATAATCATACTTTCTAGTTTTAAGTGAAGTGCCAATCCTAAAAAACAATGTTCTGGTTCTGAATTGATATTTCTTTTTAAAACCTTTGATTTATTTTGCACCATATATTTGTTACTACTGGGCGCTCCCATACTATATGCATCAATGTACCACTTTGATTACATCCTCTGATACAGACTGACAATATGATAGATGTCATTTTATTAAGTCTAGAATGAGTTAAATATGTTCTATAGAGGTATTTTAATGATGTCTCGGTCAGGGATGCATTCCTACTGCCTTTGTATGCTTCTTTAAATATATGTATCCATTCATCTTGATCTATTAACATTCCTAGATCTCTTTCCCAAGACATTATAAATTTAATTTTGTTTTATGCTATTGAAGTATATGGATGAAAGCATTCCCTTAGTGCTTGGATAGTTAACGCATATTTTTTCGTAATGCGTTATTGATAGGTGCAATTCTGAATGCTCTATGTTTAATCGGCATATATCCAAAAATGAATAAAAAAGGAAACTTTATTAAATAATAACAACAATGCCGCTCTGTGAATTTTTTAACACCAAAACACCAACATGGTCTAAGGGTTTAGAAAACAATGTCTTAGTGTCCCAGAGCTGTCACCTTCATTTGGACTTGGATCAAGACACAATTAGTCCAAAACTCACTCACTCACTCCATAGAAATGGGCTAGAAAAATCTACTTAGAATTCATCCTTCATACTGTTGAATTGGGTTAAAAATAAAATCTTAAAAATATATTGACCCTTGTATTGCTGTATTATTGCAAAGACCTCCATCCTTTAAATTCTCCCAACATTACTAATTTCTTTATTTCAATAATTCTTAGGACTAGGTATTTCCTTGTGCTAATGATTAGCTTGATCCTATGTTGCAATACATATGAGACTTGAATATCGGCAAATATCTAAATATTTCACTATTTGACATATATTTGGTTTGTAAGTCAGCAATTTCCAGTATTTTATTTTCCTTATAATAGTGAACATCCCTCACTAGTCCTTGGTTATTTCACCCCTGAAATATCTGTTTATCTCTTCCAGACTTGAAATGTTTGCTTTGAATCACTTGTTTTTTTCCCAGTGAGATTCCACTTGATCTCATATTTATTCCACAACATTGTAAAAAGTTTGATGTACAAGTTTCAGATTTCTGTTTAATTTATGGCCATTTATTTTCTGTAAAACATTCAGGGCCTCATTAAATTCCAGCCTCGTAAATAAGAGGCTTCTACTTAATCCCTACGTACTGCAAAGTTTCTCCAACTTACAATGCTATTAAATTAGCCCTGCTACGAGCAACGTATGAACTACGCAGCAGGGCCGTACGTATCTACACTGCGTAAATGTACATGAGGAGTGACAGCCTGCGATATGATATCGCAGGCTCCCACTCCTCATCAATTGCTGCGGGGGTCCTAAAAGGGACCTCCGCGGCAGTCCCCCACATAAGCCCTGCCGTGGGGGTACTCCAAATACCCCCCCCGGCACCTAAAATTAACCCCCCCAATGCGTGGTTCCCCGTCGGGACCCCCGAAGTGTCCTAACATGAACACCTTGCTGCAGGGGTCCATAGGAACCCCCGCAGCCCCCACACATTAACCCCTTGCAGCGGGGGTCCCCGATCGGCAACGATCAGGCCCCTGCTGCATTTCAAACTTTTAAATTCTCCGCCGCTGCTCCTTAAAGGGCCCGCGGCACACTAATTGCCAATCCTGGCCACGTCCCAAAAAATGAACCCCCCTCTATGCTGGGGATCCCCATCGGGACCCCCGAAGTGTCCCAATATAAACCCCCTGCAGCGGGGGTCCCCGATCGGCACTGATCGTGACCCTGCTGCAATTCAATTTTACATTTCCCGCCTCGCGGGTCCTTAAAGGACCGTAAAGGTCCTGAAAGGACTCGCACTAAAAATATTAACCCCAGGCAACTATAATTACCCCATTAACTCATTAACCGCATTTCAAACTTTTAAATTCCCCGCCACGGCTCCTTAAAGGGCCCGTGGCACACTAATTGCCAATCCTGGCCGCGGCCCAAAAAATGAACCCCCCTCTATGCTGGGGGTCCCCATCGGGACCCCCGAAGTGCCCCCATATAAACCCCCTGCAGCGGGGGTCCCCGATCGGCACCGATCGTGACCCTGCTGCAATTCAATTTTAAATTTACCGCCTCGCGGGTCCTTAAAGGACCGTAAAGGTCCTGAAAGGACTCGCACTAAAAATATTAACCCCAGGCAACTATAATTACCCCATTAACTCATGGTGGTCAATACAGACCACCATAAGGCCTAAATTAACCCATTAACTCGTGGTGGTCAATCCAGACCATCATAAGGCCTAAATTAACCCATTAACTCATGGTGGTCAATACAGACCACCATAAGCCCTAAATTAACCCATTAACTCATGGTGGTCAATACAGACCACCATAAGGCCTAAATTAACCCATTAACTCATGGTGGTCAATACAGACCCCCATAAGGCCTTAATTAACCCATTAACTTATGGTGGTCAATCCAGACCACCATAAGGCCTTAATTAACCCATTAACTCATGGTGGCCAATACAGACCACCATAAGGCTTTATTTAACCCCATCAGTCCCATAAGGGTATATTATTACCATTATGGGCCTGTTACAACCCAACATTAACCACATAAGTGCCAAGATGGTCCTCAAGGACCATCATGACACTAACTACAAACACTACACTATAACCCCCAATAAACCATTTAATCTAAACTAACCCCCCTCTACACTTATCTATTAACACTTACACTACCTACCTACACTACCTACCCCCTAATAAACCTCCCCAACACTCTAATTACAGAAAACAAAAAAACCTACAGTACAGAAAACAAAAAAATCTACAGTACAAAAAAAAAAAAAAAACCTACAGTACAGAAAAAAAAAAAACATTACAACCCAACTCCCCACTACAGAAAATAAAAAAAATTACACACCTGAAAAGGAAAAGCCGCCAATGCCAATTTCCTCCCGGAAAGGACTCCGGGAGGTTCATTAGCGTCGGGAAGGTATGCCAGTGCAGACCTCCGTTAGATTTTTTTTTTTTAGAGCGCGGATGGTTCCGTGGCCCAGCCGGGGCTGAAGGAGAGAAGGCCGGGGACATCGCGGGGAGGTAAGTTAAATGTATATTTAGATGTTTATATGTTTATTTTATTTATTGTTTATATTTTGTATTTATGTATTCATGTATTGTGTTTTTTATTTAACAGGGCCAAGCCAGAAGAGCTAAACAATGACGGGACATGCTGTAAAGGTGAGTATATCATTTAGAATGTATATAATGTTTATTTATTTGATGTTAATGTTTTGTACTAATTATTTTGTTTTGTTTGACCCATAGGTTAGTGATCTGAAGCAACATCTTAAAGGTAAGTGGTCTTAATTATTTTATTTAAGCTTAGTTAGGACTGTAATTATTTTATTTTATTTTAGAATAAGGGTCTGTGTATGTAGTTAGGATTTATTGTATATTAGATAGATAGGGGGATGTATTTGATATAGTTAGGATTTTTTTTAAATTAAATAGATTCTATGTTAGATAGATAGGGGGTATTTGATTTGGACTATATGTAATATATTATATGTAATATATTATATTTAATATATTATATGTAATATATTATATTTAATATATTATATGTAATGTATGTAATGTCATGTATTGTATGTAATGTATGTAATGTATTATATGTATGTATTGTATTGTGTTTATCTGTCTTTCCTTTTCAGGTGTGTAATTTTTTTATTTTCTGTAGTGGGGGGTGGGGTTGTAATGTATTTTTTGTTTTCTGTACTGTAGGTTTTTTTGTGTTCTGTAAGGTATTTTTTTTTTGTAATTAGAGTGTTGGGGAGGTTTATTAGGGTGTAGGTAGTGTAGGTAGGTAGTGTAAGTGTTAATAGATTAGTGTAGAGGGGGGTTAGTTTAGATTAAATGGTTTATTGGGGGTTATAGTGTAGTGTTTGTAGTTAGTGTCATGATGGTCCTTGAGGACCATCATGGCACTTATGTGGTTAATGTTGGGTTGTAACAGGCCCATAATGGTAATAATATACCCTTATGGGACTGATGGGGTTAAATAGATCCTTATGGTGGTCTGTATTGACCACCATGAGTTAATGGGTTAATTTAGGCCTTATGGTGGTCTGGATTGACCACCATGAGTTAATGGGTTAATTTAGGCGTTATGGTGGTCTATAGTGACCACCATGAGTTAATGGGTTAATTTAGGCCTTATGGTGGTCTGGATTGACCACCATGAGTTAATGGGTTAATTTAGGCCTTATGGTGGTCTGTATTGACCACCATGAGTTAATGGGTTAATTTAGGCCTTATGGTGGTCTGGATTGACCAACATGAGTTAATGGGTTAATTTAAGCCTTATGGTGGTCTGTATTGACCACCCTGAGTTAATGGGTTAATTTAGGCCTTATGGTGGTCTGTATTGACCACCATGAGTTAATGGGTTAATTTAGGCCTTATGGTGGTCTGGATTGACCACCATGAGTTAATGGGTTAATTTAGGCCTTATGGTGGACTGTATTGACCACCATGAGTTAATGGGTTAATTTAGGCCTTATGGTGGTCTGGATTGACCACCATGAGTTAATGGGGTAATTATAGTTGCCTGGGGTTAATATTTTTAGTGCGAGTCCTTTCTGGGCCTTTACAGTCCTTTAAGGACCCGCGAGGCGGGAAATTTAAAATTGGATTGCAGCAGGGTCACGATCGGTGCCGATCGGGGACTCCCGCTGCAGGGGGTTAATGTGGGGACACTTCGGGGGTCCCGATGGGGACCCCCAGCATAGAGGGGGGTTAATTTTAGGTGCCGCGGCCGCGATTGGGTAATAGTGTGCCGCGGCCCCTTTAAGGAGCCGCGGCGGGGAATTTAAAAGTTTTAAATGCAGCGGGGGGCCTGATCTATGCAGATCGGGGCCCCCCCCTGCAATGGGTAAATGTGGGGACACTTTGGGGGTCCCGATGGGGACCCCCAGCATAGAGGGGGGGTTCATTTTAGGTGCCGCGGCCGGGATTGGGTAATAGTGTGCCGCGGCCCCTTTAAGGAGCCACGGCGGGGAATTTAAAAGTTTGAAATGCAGCGGGGGGCCTGATCTATACAGATCGGGGGCCCCCCCTGCAATGGGTAAATGTGGGGACACTTTGGGGGTCCCGATGGGGACCCCCAGCATAGAGGGGGGGTTCATTTTAGGTGCCGCGGCCGGGATTGGGTAATAGTGTGCCGCGGCCACTTTAAGGAGCCGCGGCGGGGAATTTAAAAGTTTGAAATGCAGCGGGGGGCCTGATCTATGCAGATCGAGGACCCCCGCTGCAAGGGGTTAATGTGGGGGTGCTGCAGGGGTCCTGATAGAGACCCCTGCAGCACGTAGAGGCTTTCGGATCCCTTGCGTGGACTTTTTGTCCATGTAGGGATTCTTACGATATACGAGAATCATGAGTAGATTTAAGGCTACGTAGCTCTCTCGGAGCCTATTCTCGGCCATTTTCTCGCAGTCATATCGCAAAGCAGGCTGCGAGAGATTTGGTACTCTCAAACAGCAGGAAAACTGCCTTTTGCGAGCACCGAGAGAACTACGAGGGACAATTTAATAGGGCCCTCAATATCTTGGCTTATAATTGAATCTTCTTAGTCTGGACTCGTCTTGGTATAATTGTTGTTCCATCCCAAGCTGTACTTTGTGCTTATTGTGCAGCTACATAATACTTCAGTAAGTATAGAGCTAAAAACTTCCTTCGGCCTTGTGTTGATATATATTGTGTTTTTTAACATTTGTCTTTGCATATGAAATTATTAAATCTCTTCTGCATTGTTTCTAATTCAGATTTTTTAATTGGGATAGGTAGGCAAGAAAAGTAATAGGGTACACAGGGGAAAGTTGTAATTTGTATCCTAGCAATGATTTCTGATATTCTGACCACTGTTCTAAGACCTTTTTCAAATAACTCATAATAGGTGGATAATTCTCTTTATAAATGTTTGCAGAGTATTGTGGTATATTTACTCCTAAATAATGAACAACTTAAAGTTCAATTTCCATTAAAATACAAATCTAAGATATAGTAATTTATGGGTTACTGGCATTGTATTAATTAATATAATTATATTAGGCTCAATACTTGTTGGGACCCAGTGCAAACAGAAATGTTGCCCCCCGCCCCTGGCTTATTTCTGGTGCCATATTATATATATATATATATATATATATATATATATATATATATATACAGGGAGT
Source organism: Discoglossus pictus (assembly GCA_027410445.1). NCBI lineage: Eukaryota > Metazoa > Chordata > Amphibia > Anura > Alytidae > Discoglossus > Discoglossus pictus. The sequence goes on from CM050168.1 coordinate 41,579,005, forward strand.
GCAGAATTATTAGGCAAATGAGTATTTTGACCACATCATCCACTTTATGCATGTTGTCTTACTCCAAGCTGTATAGGCTCGAAAGCCTACTACCAATTAAGCATATTAGGTGATGTGCATCTCTGTAATGAGAAGGGGTGTGGTCTAATGACATCAACACCCTATATCAGGTGTGCATAATTATTAGGCAACTTCCTTTCCTTTGGCAAAATGGGTCAAAAGAAGGACTTGACAGGCTCAGAAAAGTCAAAAATAGTCGGATATCTTGCAGAGGGATGCAGCACTCTTAAAATTGCAAAGCTTCTGAAGCGTGATCATCGAACAATCAAGCGTTTCATTCAAAATAGTCAACAGGGTCGCAAGAAGCGTGTGGAAATACCAAGGCGCAAAATAACTGCCCATGAACTGAGAAAAGTCAAGCGTGCAGCTGCCACGATGCCACTTGCCACCAGTTTGGCCATATTTCAGAGCTGCAACATCACTGGAGTGCCCAAAAGCACAAGGTGTGCAATACTCAGAGACATGGCCAAGGTAAGAAAGGCTGAAAGACGACCACCACTGAACAAGACACACAAGCTGAAACGTCAAGACTGGGCCAAGAAATATCTCAAGACTGATTTTTCTAAGGTTTTATTGACTGATGAAATGAGAGTGAGTCTTGATGGGCCAGATGGATGGGCCCGTGGCTGGATTGGTAAAGGGCAGAGAGCTCCAGTCCGACTCAGACGCCAGCAAGGTGGAGTACTGGTTTGGGCTGGTATCATCAAAGATGAGCTTGTGGGGCCTTTTCGGGTTGAGGATGGAGTCAAGCTCAACTCCCAGTCCTACTGCCAGTTCCTGGAAGACACCTTCTTCAAGCAGTGGTACAGGAAGAAGTCTGCATCCTTCAAGAAAAACATGATTTTCATGCAGGACAATGCTCCATCACACGCGTCCAAGTACTCCACAGCGTGGCTGGCAAGAAAGGGTATAAAAGAAGAAAATCTAATGACATGGCCTCCTTGTTCACCTGATCTGAACCCCATTGAGAACCTGTGGTCCATCATCAAATGTGAGATTTACAAGGAGGGAAAACAGTACACCTCTCTGAACAGTGTCTGGGAGGCTGTGGTTGCTGCTGCACGCAATGTTGATGGTAAACAGATCAAAACACTGACAGAATCCATGGATGGCAGGCTTTTGAGTGTCCTTGCAAAGAAAGGTGGCTATATTGGTCACTGATTTGTTTTTGTTTTGTTTTTGAATGTCAGAAATGTATATTTGTGAATGTTGAGATGTTATATTGGTTTCACTGGTAAAAATAAATAATTGAAATGGGTATATATTTGTTTTTTGTTAAGTTGCCTAATAATTATGCACAGTAATAGTCACCTGCACACACAGATATCCCCCTAAAATAGCTAAAACTAAAAACAAACTAAAAACTACTTCCAAAAATATTCAGCTTTGATATTAATGAGTTTTTTGGGTTCATTGAGAACATGGTTGTTGTTCAATAATAAAATGATTTCTCAAAAATACAACTTGCCTAATAATTCTGCACTCCCTGTATATATACTAGTCTCTACCCCCCCTCCCTTGGGTCTCTTCCCCCCTCTTCCTTGTGTCTCTTCCTCCCCTCTCCTTCTCCTGTGTCTCTTCTCCCTCCCTCCCCTGTGTGTCTCTTCCCCCCTCTCCCTCCCCTGTTTCTCTCTTCCCCCTCTACCTCCCCTGTGTCTCTTTCTCCCTCTCCCTCCCCCTTTCCCTCTTCCACCCTTCTCGTGTCTCTTTCCCCCTCTCATCTGTATCTCTTCCATCCCATGTCTTTATCCCACCCTCTCCCCCCCTCAACGCGCGATATGCGCATGCTCCAGTATCAAAGTGTGTAGCCTCCCGCCGCCAATGCGCATGCACGGCGGGAGCGTTACACACTTTGACAACTATTATATGTGATATATATATATATATATCACATATAATATTTGTCAAACTTCAAAACGTCGTCACGCTTTGCAAAGCGAGGGACCCTGTTCGGCCGCAAATGCGGACCCTCGCAAAGCAAGGGGCCGCATTTGCTGAAGGTGGAGGCTCCAACGTCGGATGCAATGAGGGTGTGGAAGGTGGAGGCTACAAAGTCGGATGCAATAAGCCGTGGAAGCTCCAAAGTTGGATGCAATGAGCCGTAGGAACTTAAAAAAAAACACAAAATACACACAAAAATAAGAAAAAAACATTACTCACATCAAGGTGGGACAGCCAGGACGTCCGGGAGTCAGTTTGCACGCACATTTATGTCCGATTTACAGAGTTTAGACACTCGAAAATCCCCTAAGTGAGAGAAAAAATGGCCGCCTAAAAAAAGAAAAGAAAACGAGGCTACACGACCCCTAAACCCACAAAACACTGCCAGGCACATACGACTTTTACACAAACCAGTACAAGGTACAACATACACTATTAGTAAGGACGCTAAATCATCCACACCCACGTACCACATACACAATCGCCGCCATTTTACAGAACTAACTTACAGAATGCGGAAGTACACAGCTACACAAACGGTTTCCCCTTGCGCACGCAGCCTATTTACACTACACACTGCACACATTGCTGATACTCAGCTCCACAACAGTGCAAATCTACATTGTATGCTGCAGGAACATCAAAACAGATTGTTAGCTCTTCAGCACATTGCTTGCTGCATATGTTAATTACAAATAGGTAAAGTATATTAATTTATGATTTTATTAATTAATTTTTATGAAAAAAACATATACAGAAAAAAAAAAGAAACACAACAGTATCGCAATAAACAGCAAAGCCCTTCACCGCGCACCTCACAAGGAGCGCCAACAGTGCTCATAGGACACAAATATATAAATATAGATACATTATATGAATATATATGTAACAGATTATAAATATATTATATATATATATATATATATATAATAAATTATATATATATATAACTATATATATATATATATATATATATATATATATATATATATATATATATATATATATATATATATAAACTAGAGGTGGTTCCTCCACCACTGGCAAAGAGTAATGGGGACAAAGGACATCCCTGCCTTGTTCATCTTCTTATAAAACTCTTGTTTGAATATTTTCCCATTATTTTTACTTGCATCACTGGCTTGTTTTATAGTACTTTTAAGGCTGTAAAAAGACACCATTAAAGCCAAATATATGGAGAGTCGGGAATAAAGAAAACCAGCTGATTGTTTCATGAATGCCTTTTCTAAGTCTAAGGAGAGCAAGCAAGTGGGTATTTTTGTTTGTTCTCCTAATGTTAATAAATGTGATAATGTTGTCTGGTGCTTGTCATTTAGGTATAAACTCCATTTGATCTCCATGAATTAACAAGGGACGATATTGATTTAGTGGAATAGGATGTCGGGTGTGTGTCCCCAACTTAGGCGTAGCGCAGGGTAGGTATGTCTGTAAGATGATGCATGTATTTGTAGTAGGTTCTTATGGGAAGTCCTACTGGATGTTCTTTCTTACCCCTGTCTGGAGGTGGTCCGGACTGGGATGTCAGGTATGGTGATTCCCTGTTTCAGGGTTAGGCAATGCTTTGGCTTCTATATGTGTGAACTGGGATCTGCAGCTTTTCTTGGGGCTCTGTTCACGTCAGTGCCCGAGAAAAAGAGAAATGCAAAGGTGGAATGGAAAAAGCTCACAATCCCTACAGTAGTCCCAATTATAAGGGATAATATTTGGTCTGAAGCTCTCAATGTTGGTCTCTCTTATGTAGAAATGTTATTTATATATACACTGTACTGATAGCAGACAGATAGATAGACACTATTTATCTATCAATTGGCTGGTTGCCATTCAGATCGGTTTTCACAGTGCAAAAGTCCCGGTGGCAGTGAGGTAGACTAGTACTGTGATATTGCGGTTTTGCTGTAATGATAGTGTCTAAACAGCCATGGATCCTTTAAACGCACCCCAAATCAATGAGATGGAAACCAGGGTTGATAAACGGGTTTTATTCGGAGAATGCCGCAGATAAAATATACACAGTAGTCCGTCTTTGGTGTATGTCATATACAACAGATAAAACAAAGAAAAAATAAAAAGTAAAAACAAACTCTAAAAGATTTAGAACCATAAAAACTTTGGTAGGTTGGTGGAGGTGTTGGAGATGATATTTATGTGTAAATACACTTCATCAAATGGGTGTTCCCTGATAGTACTAAATCTTTTAGAGTTTGTTTTAACTTTTTATTTTTTATTTGTTTTATCCGTTGTATATGACATACACCAAAGACGGACTACTGTGTATATTTTTTCTGCAGCATTCTGCGAATAAAACCTGTTTATCAACCCTGGTTTCCATCTTATTGATTTGGGGTGCGTCTGAAGGATCCATGGCTGTTTAGACGCTATCATTACAGCAAAACCGCAACATCAACAGGTGGCCATATCCACAGTACTAGTCTACCTCACTGCCACCAAGATTTTTGCACTGTGAGAACAGATCTGAATGGCAACCAGCCAATTGATAGATACATAGCATCTATCTACCTGTCCGCCATCAGTACAGTGTATATATAAATAACATTTCTACATAAGAGAGACCAACATTGAGAGCTTCAGACCAAACATTATCCCATAACATTGGGTCTACTGAAGGGATTGTGTGCTTTTTCCACTCCACCTTGACGATATTGATTTAAATGTGTTGCTAATTTTTTGAGAACATTTTAAGATCTATATTTAACAAAGAGATTAGATTTGTTTAAAATAATTATGGGTCTTTTCCTTGCTGAGATATGACTAATATATACAATAGTTGCATTTCTTCTGGAATATTATTTCTTTATATATATAATTATATATAGACTCTTCTGTGTCCATTGGTGAATTTAAATAAATAATTTAAATAATAATAATATCAAATAATTACTTTAAAGGCATTATGATAACCTTTTTGCATCATACCCACCCTTTTACAGTAGATATTTGTTATATTTTATACATAAATAATAAATATTATAGAGAAGGGGGGTTACTGGTGGGATAAAAATTCTCAACCTTCCATATGAGATAGTTTATTTAACCCCTGTGCCATCTCTCTTCATATGATTAGCAATCGACTGAAAACAACAATATAGTTAATATAGGAGATGCACTATCCCCTAACTCAGCATACACAGGCGGTCCTGATTTAGTACCTCTGACTGAGGTACCTCATGATGTATAGAACAGATTCAGGGATGTATACAAGCAGTCTGAAACAACTTATCTTTTTTAATAAAAGAAGTTTGCATCAATTTCAAAAAGGAAAGCACTTCTACATGCAATTCAACAATCTATCTTTAGACGTAGAGAACATCTGGACACTCCAGTGACCTTTTATATGACAAAGTGGGAGGAAGCCTTGAGGAGGAATCATGGATTAAACTGCTGGTAATAAATACCGTTGTTTTTAAAGCACAATTTGCTAAGTAAGCACAGTTAACAATAGCTTAGCAAGAATTGTACAAACTAAGGTTCCTTTAACAGGTTTGCCTAGAGGAAGAACAAATACTTTAACAGGTTTGCCTAGAGGAAGAGCAAACTCTAATTTCTGTACATTAGATCATTGTTTTTTTCACACCAAAATTGTAATGTATAAAACATGTTCTTCTAAATGAACAGTGACAAGACTACTTTAGTTCAAATGCATGAAAAATAAAATATGTTAATCTGTAAAAATGGAAAAAGCAAAATGCAGTAATATTTAATTTTGTGATTTCTTTGTTGTGTACCTTTAGTTTTTTGCTTGTTGTGCCTTGCCCAACAGCAATATAAAGTGTAGCACATGCAGTGCATATTCAAAAGAGGATGGTCCGATGTTCACTAGAGATGTAGGATTCATTAATGAATTTATAAAATTTGTGGAGAACTGAAAAGGTAATAAATCTATAAATTAATGTCATTATCATGTTCAGATAAGAAATATATTTTGGTCTGAAACTAGTAAAAAAAATATATGACTAAGAATTATCATTATTTGTATTTATACCATGCTACCATGCAATATAAAAACAGTATTTAATTGACACATGCTATGTAAAAATATACATATATATAGTTGTGAGCATACGCAGAAGTGAGGGTCGCAGTTGCTGGCAAGGAGCGCCTTCTGCAAAATTTACGAGGGTCGCAGTTGCTGGCAAGGAGCGCCAAAGGCGCTCCTTGCCACCAACTGCGACCCTCGCACAATTTACGTTGTAACGCAAACAAAATACGAGACACGTTACGACCCATAACGACCTTGCAAAAAACGTCCGCAACACGCGCACATCAAAACATGAAAAATACAACAAATACACACAACAAATACATAAAAAGCTTACTTACAGGAAGAGGGAGCATCCAGGACCTCGAAAACTAAAGTTACCCCGGAATTTAACTCAAATTAAAAGAGTTTAGACACTAAAAAATTCTCGAAGCAAAAGAAAAAATGGCCGCCGAAAAAACGAAAACGAGGCTACAGCAGTCTAAAGATGCAAAACACCACCAAAACACCTACGTATTTGCCGAAAAACACCTACGAGATTAGAAAACAAGGACGCAACCCGCGCAACCCCAAAAACATTACAAACACAACAATTACAAACAACAAACACATTAAAAGCTTACTCACAGAAAGGGGGGGCATCAAGGACCTCTGCAAGTGAAGTTACACCTCCATTTAACCACAAATTTCGGAGTTTAGAGACCCGAAAATCACCTAAGCGAGAGAAAAAATGGCCGCCAAACAAAACGAGGCTAAAGGTCCCTAAACACGCAAAACACTACCATAAACACGCAAAACACCACCAAACAGCTACGAATATTCCAAAAAAGCCCACCAAACAGCTACAAATATTCCGAAAAACTCACACGACATAGAAAACGAATATTCCGAAAAACTCGCACGACATAGAAAACGAACGACGCTACATCAGCCACATTATATACACCAAACACGCTTAGCTCACTTATAATTTCATTGCTGTCATTTTTTGACGGGCAATTCGCTAGTATATATATACTGAGGACTTAAAATATATTTTATTACACTAGTGGTGAGCAGTTCAGTATTACTAGGACAATAGTTTTAGATTTCAAATTTGTCTAATTGAGCACACTCGTACCAATATAAATATATCACAAGTAACTTGTGCTAAAGCAGAAAGATTCTGAATACACAAGATTCCTGAACTGTTGTTGGACTTTATAAGACAGAGTTGCCCAAAATATCTCTCCATCAATGTTATTCAGCAGCAAGTCTGGAGATTGATGGTTATCCTCAAGACCTAATCTGCTTATCATCAGGTACATGGAACAGTGAAGATAAGGTTGAGCAGAAAAGATGGCGAGGAGAGAAAAACACTTTAAAGGCCAGTATAGTTAAAAAATGTCTATTATGTAGCGTAAAAGATTATATTTTAAACTTACCCCCATATAAGTTTGTATGTTAGTGTAGCAAACCTTAAGGATGTCTAAACTGCATTGTATTTTGCTTTACAATAACACAATTAGTTTAATGTAAATCACATAAGACAATGGGGTATATACCCTTGGGGTTAAGAGCAGTTTGCATTATAGATTCCAAAAAAGATGGTCCTCTAACCAGGGATTCCCTTTTAATCCGGGCAATAAACTCATCTACGAAAGGAGATGCCATAATTGTAATTTTGGGAATCATTGGTTGTTGGTAGTTGAGTTAAGGTACCAACTGACATGGCCATCAATGTATAAACTTGTACTCTTATATAATAGCACCTTCCTGCAACCAGATGCCCGCCGCTCCCCAGATTAAGATAAAAATGTGGTCTCCTATTCCCAGCCCGGTCACATCCCCATTCCTCTTTACCCTTCCTCTTTACTCACTTGTAAGATAAAGACAGATCAATCACATTATTTATTGTAATCTTCCTGTCTGATAATTCGGTGCTAATTTTGTACAATTAATATAATTTATTTTCTATGAGGGAATTTTTTTTGTATGTTTAAAACATGTTCTTTTATATGCATGATAGAAAGTTTTGATCTACAGTAGCCCTATAAACATATCATGATGTTAGTACATTTTCACACGAAAGAGAACCTTCCTCTAAAAATTGTCATTTCAATTTATCAGCAAATAAATAATGCTGAGCAACTTCCATCAGCCTGTTTCAAATTACTTTGATCCTGGCAGCGGTTCAGTCAATTTAAGAAGGTAAACAGCCTGACATCAGCAAAGGTGTGAGCCACGGGTCTCTTGGTAAAGGTGTCCATGGAAACAAGTTCTTTTCACGAGAAAGGGGATGGACTAGTAAATAAAGTTTTGTGCAAAACATACCTTTATTATACATGATAAAAAGCATCAAAGCTGATATATAAGGTAATTCATGCAAAAATAAATCTTTTTAATCTGTTCTGGACATTGTCAACCCAACAGGAAGTTGGTTTAATCTTAAAGAGTGTTAAAAAATGTCTATACATTGTACTAGTCTTTTTTTATCTATACTAAACCATTCCTGATAAATAAAGCATTATTTTGTGGCTCATGTGTGGCTCTTTATGCGCATTCAAGGCTCAGAGTACTTGAGGAGGGTAGGGTAAGAGTTCTAATTATATGACAATATTTGTGGGTTATTGTTTTGCACACTCCAGGGACAGACAAGCAAACTATGAGCCTCATTCAATTGGCCAAATGGTAATTGCTTGAACCCGTAATGTAGCCCGGGAATGTTACTGATTGGCTACTTTTAGCTACTCGCATTCTAATTGCTCGAAAGCACTGCGGGTTTGTCAAAAACGTAAGTCCATCGTATCTCCTCTTTTGATTTTTCAAGCCCGCAAATGTTACCAGTGCTAAAGACGCAAAATCCATATTCAATTACAACAATCCCCAAGCCCGCAAATGCCTTCAAACCCGTAAAAGGCAAATGTACAAAATAATAAAAATGAATGACAATACTGTTCTAGTCCATGTGGGTGGCCTGATATGTATTAACTCCTTGATTACCAAGATTGATATATCACAGAAATGAAACGTAAAAAGAATAATTTTTGATTGCAGATTTACGAGCTTGAGACTGTTGCGCAATTAATTATAATGTCTTTAATCGCTTTCCCCATCTTTTAAAGTGCAGTATTGATTTTTTATTTGCATTTACAGTGCTACGAACCAGTGTTTAACCCCCTTGTGAGTCCTGTCTGGTACCTGTAGGATTTTCCTCTAAATTTGCCATTTACGGGTGTGAGAACATTTTCGGGCTTGAGGAATTGTAGCAATTGAATAGCGATGTGCGTTTGTAACATTTACAAGTCAAAGGTCAAAGGCTTAGCTGGGTCAGAGTTAAGATTTTGACAACCACAGGGATTTTCAGCCTGTAACCCTCAGATCATTTGCGGGTAGCTAAAAGATGCCAATTGAATAGCAAATTAGTTTACGGGCTACATTATGGGCTCCAGTAACCAACAATTGCTCAATTAAATAGGGACCAACAGGTAGCCCATTTCTCATTAAAGAATAACCTAAAAAAAATGTGCTTTTTGCGATGACTGAGTTCCTTGATTTGTTGCTAACAAAAAGTTAAAAAAAATAATCTTGTTTTCTATTGCTGAATTGCTATGGCTTGCAAGCACTCTCTCCCCAGTAGCCTCTCAAACTGCGCTGTCCCTAGGCTATAATTACTCATGCACCCCCCTCTTCCAACACAACTACACATACTGTAATTGTACTGATTTGCAGACCTATCAAACTCCCCCTACGTGTTAAACCGTAGCCCGTAACGTAGCCCGCAAGACTTGCGGCTATTAAATTGGCCCCATAAAGCAGGCCGCTGCAGATCTGCGGGTTTGGAGTGAAAATGGCCTACGGGATTTGGAACATGGAACTTCACGGCCGCAAATCTCTCAAGCCCATAACTGCTACAATTCCAATCATACTATTAAATTGCAACAATTTCACTTACCTTCAACCCCGTAACACGCAAATGTAGCCCAAAGGCAACAAGTAATAGAGAGGACTCGCAAGGGGGGTAAAGTCCAATCTGTATCACTTTAAATGCACATATACACAATACTGCACTGTTATTAAAAGGGAAAGTGATGTTAGGTCTTAGAATTAATAGCACAAATTTCTCAAGCTCGCTAATCGCCCTAGAAAAATACTTTATTTCATGTTTAATATCCCTGATATATAGATTCTGGCAATCAATGTGTTAATACATATACTGTAACTTGCATGGACTAGAACATCATATTTACAGCTTTATTAATATTGGGTCCGATCGTAACTCGTAATTGAACCCCGTAAGACTTTAAAATCCAACCTCCATTTTTCTGTGACGCAATAATGACGATCTCTGTTTCCATTGGCCTGATCTAAACCCGTAACTATGGGTTTGACTAATTGATCACTCACCTCCAACATTCAACAAATGGTTTACGGGTTTGCATTGCAGCAGTTGCGGTTCTCACGTTGCACTTACTGGCCTCAAATTTAATGTGGCTGTTTATATACTAGCTTAGAAAATATTAAGTGAGATCTATAAGCAAATAATGTATATATAATTAAATCTGTCTTTATAAGTAATAGATAATTATATACCCATTCACATTTCCGCGTCCAGAATTCCCAGCATGCAATAGAGGTATTTTATCCATACATACAATCTCCTGTAGTAGTTGGCATCACTCAATTTTTTTAATTTACGACCACATGGACTGTAACAGACCAGGCACATCTTTATGTCCATGGTCATGTTGATCCACTTGGTTGTCATGACAGAGATAATGGAGTGGGTTGCCAGTTCCATCTCCAGTAGGCCACAGCATATAGCTCTTCGTATTCCTAGGTCTCCCATCCAAGTACTGACCAGGCCCAAACCTGCTTGGCTTCAGAGTTTTGTGACGTCTTGGTCCCCTGACTGGAACTGAACACAGGTCACAGTGGTGAAAGCACCGAATCCTAACCACTAGACCACCAGGGAACCCTCACTGATATTAGTACAAGACAATACCTCCCAGTCATCTATGTAGAGAACAAAGGAATTGCATAGATTAGTTACTAAACTGAGACAATCAGAGAGATCCTTAGTTATTCCTGTCCCTAAAACATGTAATCCTTTCATTATGGACCTCTCTCTAACGAACAAAAACTTATACTGTACGAGAAATGTAACACAATTTTTCAATGTAATGGCACCATGGTGCCCCATACAAGTAGGCTTCCCTAGCCATCTGCCTACTCTGCCTTCTGGTAAATCCAGCATGTCAAATATTAGAGGGAAAGTGAATTTTTTCTTCAATTGATAAATTGCTTCTTTTTAAATGTAGTTTTATTTGAAATTACCATTGTGTCACTTTAAGTATCGAAACTAAAGTAGAAGAAAATATAAGGAAATATGCATTTTAGTGTTCAAAATCTTTGTTTCCTGGTGTCTTCAATATTCTTTATAATACGTAAGTGTATTTGCAAAGCTTCAGAGACATGTCTTTGTTCAAGGCCAAAGGCATTTAATGTACTCAACAATCTGCTAAAAGCATTCAGTCCCAAGGATCATAGTATATATACAAGTATAATTGTATCTTAATGGACAGGCTAGATGAACCTACTGGTCTGCATCTTACTTTAAATATGTATTTTTTTATCTTCTAGTGTGTTTTGTGAAAGATCTTTTGAAAGATTGTCTAAACCAGGGGTCCTGGTGGGCCCGTACACAGGCCAGGATTTGAGAATATCCCTGCTGCACCCAGGTGAGACTATTGCTTCTTCACAGAAAGTAAATCCTCAAATCCAGGCCCGTGTGCAGCCCACCAGTACCAAAACTTGGACACCCCTGGTCTAAACCAATATGCAGATTGCTGTTGTTAAGGCATTCAGTCATATCTGACTCTCTGTGACCGTATGGAACGCATTATGCCAGGTACATCTAATTGTTGTCTCTGGTTGTGCTTATCCATACGGTTATCTTAATATTAACTGGAGTGGATTGTCGTTTCCTTCTCCAGTGGACTGCAATGTGTCTGATCTCTCTGCTATGACCTGTCCATGTTGGGTGAACCTACATGGTATAGCTCAGAGCTTCATTGAAGTACACAAGCCCCTTCCCCACAACAAGGTAGCGATCCAGAAGGGTATATGCCGATTATACACTGCTAACTGGGCAATCAGTAAGCAACACTATATGGAGGGCCTCATGAATGTAACATTACACTTTTATTAAAAACTCACCCATGAGGAATCATTTCAGTTGTCTCCTAAGTTAGAAGCATCTCTACTCACCATTTGATGACCTCCTCCTTCTTCCACAAATGTGTTGACCAAGGTGAAAAGTTTGATTTTAGATGCTTTTTGTTGTAAAATCCTGACATAATTTTGATCTTATCTAATAAGACTAAAGTGACACAGAAAAAGTCCCATTTATAGAATAAATGAAAAGGACAAAAAAATAAACAATTGTAATTGAAAGCCTTAAAATGCCTTTATATTTTCTATAGAAGTTATTTTATGTGAAATTAACAGAAAGATTCAGCTTCTGAAGTAAGGCCTTGCAATTAAATGGACTATGTCACCCCACAAGTCAAAATTTAAAGAACATAAAAAATTAGCTACACATTGCACAAGCATTTTTTTCTCTGCAGTAAATCATTTCTGAATTATTTAGAATTGATTTTCCGGAACCTGTATGCTAATGTGCAGCTCAGTATACTAATGTGCCGCTCAGAGTACTAAATAAAGGTGGAAGAGGGGTCTTGTTGCCAGATAACATTGAAGGTTTTTATTTTGGCCACAACTGAAACAGAAAAGCAGACTGTAATCCTAATTAGCACATTTAAGCAGCTAATTAATATGTGTAAGCTGCACATTTGCATATAAATGGAGCAACAGCAACATGGAATTTTTCAGGATTGCTTTGCTAAAAGCACATGGATAAAACAACATATAGACAGTTTGATTTTTTTTTTGTTCTTTAAGAATAACCTACAAAAGTACTTGGTTTTGGGCTGACAGAGTCCGTTTAATTAATATTAACTGCGTGTGTATGTGTGTGAGTGTGCAGTTTGATTACATTAGGGCTAAGGTGAGGAGGAAGATGGCCAAGGAGTTCAAGAAGTAGACTATGACCTATAATGAGTGGGAGAGGGTCGCCAAGGACCATCTGAGACAGGTGCCCGCTGCAGGAGCTTCAGGCCTGGTGGCCCAGCAGGACCCAGCCTCCATGTCAGATGAATAATAAATACACGAACATGCCACCACATGTGCATCACACACACTACACATGTACATTATGAACAACAAGGACACTGACATGTCAGCTCCATGGAATTAACAAGGGATAGATGGATTCGTCATTAAATCCATGAAGCTGACAAATCACTGTCATTCCGGGGCACAACAACAGTAATGAACCAATAGAGAGTGTATGTATCGGTGTGCCCACTGCCGCCAATGCAGTTACCGAACGCAGCCGGAATCAAGATAGCGTTAGGAGCCAAGAACGATCAAGACCAAGAACCAAAGAATAGATCACATCTAGCATATAATAGCTAATCTGAGTTGCATATAGGAGTATCATCCAGATTCAAGCCTAGATGTCAGCTAATTAGGAATGCACACAAAACAATGTATTATTCATAATACTAATGACATATACCTCTCTTTTCTCTCTTTCAGCATCAAGGAGGTCTGGGTCCAGTAGCGAGCTAGAGGCAGCACAGGGGGAGGAGCAAAGAAGGATGTCATATGGCTAGTGGGGTCACCATCCGGACAACCAGCAACACCGCTGGGATTTGACCCCACTTTCCCCCCCTTTCAAAGACTGAGCAACTCGCAAGGGCCCTGCAACTGGAGCGATGATGCCAGCAGCCAGCCACCACCTCTTCTACCCCCCCCCCACAGCAGTGCGCTGCACTGGCTGCCACCACCACCGGGCCCACCAACAACACCGCCAGTTTTACCCCAGGCTCCAGCCAGGCCACAGAACCTCCCCGCTCAGACACCGCCACCTCCTCACGTGGCCGCGCCCCACGGGCCTCCATCCCCACATCAGGCCAGGCTGCGCATGGCGGAGATAAAGGCCCACATGCAACAGCAGGTGGAGTGGCTTAGAGGGATCCAGACCAGCATCTCCGCCAATCATGCGGAGGTAATGCGCAGCCTGGCAAAGCGCAATAGGGAGGAGAGGAGGAATCGTCTGATGACTGAATCCTACCTGGCTGAGCTGCTCAGGATTGGGGCAGACCAGATTGCATTCCAAGGAGTCACTGTGGAGGCAATGTGACGCACTCTGGTCCCCAGCCCCGCCTCCTCTACCCTGGAGGCGTCCCCCAGCAAGCCGCAGCTGGCCCCTCATCTCCTCCCACCATGCCTCCACCAATGCAGGTGCCGCTGACTCCAAGGGGATTTTCTCCCCCTGGCCCCCACCATCACCAGCAGGGAGACGGTGGCCGGCCACCGGGGATTGGGGCCCTGTGCCTAGGCGGAGGATGACATAGGTTCTGTGCATATGTTTATGCCTTCTCAACCGCACTCCTCAGTGACAATCTATTGGTCACAATGTTAACAGAGTCTTGGATCTTGGCCTATGTGATGATGTAGATGGCTACCTCCCATCACATGGTCCATGATCCCCTTCTCTGTGGACACGTAGGGTTCTGTAAAACATATCACCAATTGATGGTCACTGATGAATGTTGTTGTGAAGAGATGCTGCAGTCCTTATGACTTTTAAGGTCTTATTTTGTAGGTTTTGTCATTTTTTTTGTTTGTTTTTGTTTTAGGTACACTTCAGGTCCTTGAAGGCAACCTTAGCATCTGCAAGCATTGTGAAAGAAATGTATGAGGTGTAAGGTTTTCCCAGTGCCGCTCAGGTAGCCCCCCCCCCCCCCCCCCCTAACATGTAGCTCCCACAATCTTAAAGCTATCATATAGCCAGATACCGAAGACATGCTTGTTGTTAACTGAAATGTAGACTATGCTATGGCGGTGGACTTGCAAAGACTCACAATGGCATAGTAATGACAGCCAGCATTGATATATGCACTACTGAAGCATGAGGTCCTGACCTTAATAGCAGTCTGAAAACAGATCATAGGGTCTGATGTAAGTAACAAAGAATCTGCCTGCTGACCTTTGTGTCCTCTCCGTATTAATGGGTATTTTCCCATATTGCTGATTATCCAGAGACCTAGCTAATAGTTATTAATGTTTGCAGATGGGAATCAGGTGAGTTGGTATATTGTTACAGTTACAATATTTAGCACTGTACTGTATGTGCATGTTGATTAGATTTTTGATTAGATTTTTATCCTCCTCTGCCTTTTCTTAGTTGACCACTTTTTTCAGATTTTTGTTTTGTCACCACACTGTATGTGTGAAACTGGATTGGATTACACAGTCCAGAGGTTGAATCATCTGTTCCATTGAGCAGATCTAGACAAGTTGTAAGTGCTATGCACATTAATGGTTTCTTCAATGAAATGGAGTTATTAGTGATTATCTTTTTTTTCCATCAGATTCCGGTTGCAGTGGTGTAGTGACCACATGTGACCCTGGTAGGTGCTATGCATCGTGCTTCTTCTAGACTATGACATTACCCCCTGTAGGTATCCCCTTTTTTCAAGAAGCCTCTTGCTCTCCCGGGATTCCCCCATGCCACACCCATTATATTAATACACAGTCTTAACCATTTCTGATTGTGCTCTGTGTATGAAATAAAGCTTTGTTATACCATTCTAACCGTGTCAGTGTGTTTTCAATGGTTGGGGTTAAGGGACATCCACATACATCCCATATGTGTCACATTCTATATATGTAAACTAATGAGCCCTAGTTACTATGCAATAGATCAATACATATAACAATAATAATAGTCATAATAGCATTAGATATCATATAATAATATATATCATATATTATCAACATAAAGAGTTAATACACATGCAAATGTCCAATTAGTGGAGTATCAGCATTCCCCTGAGGGCCTGATAGGAATATGACAGGTGATACTGGAGTGGGTTGCCAGTTCCTTCTCTAGTGGACTGTAATTTGTCTGACCTCTCTGCTATCACGTGCTCACCCACAGTGGCCCTACATGGTATAGGCCACAGCTTCATTCAGGTACACAAGCCCTTTCACCACCACCACTTAGCAATCCAGAAGGGGACCAGGGGAACATACACCACACTAATGTAAATTGATGAATAGCAAAACATAATGGGAGGTCACCAAATGGGAATGGGTATACATCTTGGCACATAGCAAACAGCAATGGCGTGGGACATTCCAGGATGGGTGTAGCAGAGATTACCCCTGATGGAGGTGCCTCTGCACAGCCTCCATGTGTTTTTACGTCCCTTCCTGATGTGTTAAAGTAGCTTAGTGTGGTGTATGTTACCCTGGTCCCCTCTGTGAGTGAGGAAGAGTTAATATGGCATCAGTTTCATGCTTTTGTGTTGCTATTTTATCAGGTAGTGTGTCTTTAATTGCTTTATGCATGCTGCAGCATGGCTTTTCATATTGGCATTAGCATGCCCAACATATGATGAAATAAAATATTTTTTTAATGCCCATTTATTATTGGGGGGATTATTGTGCAAGTAATTGTAATGCCTTTCCACACTTTTCCCATATTTTAAAGTCCACTGGTGTGTTTATATTGTCTTTTACAGTGTTGAGAAATTGCCTGTAAAGCCTTTGCAGGTTCTATTTGGAGCCCGTAATATTTTTGCCTCCATTTGCGGGTTACAGGCTATGATTGGAACATAACAGTTACAGACAACAAAGGATTTGCGGCAACAGAGTTCAGATCAGGCCATCCACATGGACTAGAACATTTCCTTCATTAATTTTTATTATTTTGTACATTCCCGAATTGCGAGTCTGATAGCATATTGGACTTCTAATTGCTAATTGATTGACGTTTAACCTCCATGTTTTACTGATGTCATAATAACGGTCTCATTTACTATTGGCTGTTTCTAAATTGGTAGTTACGGCTTTGCTTAACTGATCATGAACCTGCTCTTAAATGCTACACACGAGTGCATGGTTTACAAGTTTGGCTTTTGGTTGTAAATCGCGGGCTTGTTCAATTGAATCGCTCAGTAATTCTCTGTATCAAGAAATCAAATACCATAGGACAAGGAAACATCCTATATCATTTTAAAGGACCCATGTCATTTAGGAATAGTGTAATGTGTTCTATGTATAAAGCATGTAACAAACAAATTCACAGCTATCTAAGGCATCAGCATAAATAATTTTAGAGAAAATATTTATTTTAACAGACTACTTATACCTATGGGATTCCTTGTTCAGCACTATCTGGTGGTTTAGAGTTGGGCAAGATGTATTACTACTAATTTTTATTTTCTGATCAACCATGAAAAGATGGGGAGGAAAGGGAGAGGTATTTTGTTAACTCAATGATTGTTTTAGATAAGCTTTTACCATCTCATCCAGCCCCCCTCAAAGTCACATGCTCAGTATAAGGCAGTCATAAGTCATCTTGTAAGCTCTGCTTGTCATGATCTAAACTAATAGTGTCATGACAGCTTCTATGCACTACCATATTCTGCTAAAAATGAAGATTTCCTCTGAATTTGCTTTGATGCCCAAGGCTTACACAGCTGATGCTTTTAGTTTGTTGCATACTGCACAACATGATTTTTTTGCTTATCTACAATAGTGCTTAAATGCCATTCTTCTGCGCTATATATACCACTCAGTTTTCATTTGAAAAAAAAAAAATTGTAATTTTTACTAGATCATTTTTTAAATAGATGATGTAAAATTACACTACTGTGTAATTTTAATTATACAAACATCTTTAAAGTATTGCTTGCATGCTCCAAAATCCATAACCACCACTTTACTGTACTGCAACATACAGTCAAAGCATAGCAAATAACAAGCAAAGTCCTTCTTTCTAACTCAGAACAACCAAAATATTACCCTATAAGAGGAGGTTTAGACTTCATACTAGGTCAACGAATATTCTCAGAAATACTAATAAAAAAATTCTTCAATGGTTTGCAACAACACTATCAACTTTCTCGCCATTATTTTTTTATGCCCATTTACAGATTAGACATTACTTGAATTTACTTCCACCTGTTATTAGTATAATTCCTACAAATACTACTATACTGACATTATTGCATATTACTAAGTTAATCAGATATTCCACAAGAGTCTTAACCTCACCACTGTGTGAGATACTGACCATCTCAGCATTGGAGAAGATTATTCTTGATCTTACAAAACTACTTCTAATGATTCAAGTTCTTACCACAGTGTTTTAGACAACACCTAATGCAAATTTATTTAATTCAATTGTGTTTAATCCATAGAGCACACTTCCCTCCTGATAAAAACCCACCCATTGCCCAAAAATACACACATTTCTTCCTAAATGCACAGCATCCTGTTTCTGGACTTGTGGAAAAATCAAACATTTTTGGCACAAAGTTCCATATTAATTTACACAATTCAATTAAAATGGGTGGAGGTCAGACTACCTGCAATACCTCTTGTGGCAATCTAGATGATATACCCTACTAAATATACATATAAATAACAACCACTAGTGACAATATTAGTGGCTATTTTGTCTATATGCATCTCCAAATCACCACCTATCCTAAAACTGATGCACAATACACTTTTCACATTAATACTAGATGATAATCTTGATGAATTCAGTGCAATTATTAGAAGGGCATAGACATTTAGAATAGATGGAAACCTTGCATCTTAGCATTACCCTTCGTCTCCACAATACAATTTAAAACCCTTCCTTGATACAGAAACCTTATTGTGCTGATCTATTGCTGGAGAATGGCCACATATCAGCTTAATAGCAAAATACTACTCACTTAACATTTGACAATTTTGGAATCTTACAAGGCTTTCACCTAAGGAACTCTGACAGTATTTAGTCTTCTTTTAACTAAATCACCGGTTTGTTTTCTTCATAGCAAAATGCATAATCTCTCTCTGCTATTTACCTACTTGAAACCTGCTCAGCATAATTAGTATGTTATATTATGATGCATAACTTTTAATGTTTATAAATATTTATATTGATTGCAACACTTCTGTTAGCACACTGCTACCATTTTATGACCTTTGTAACCCCTCTTCTCCCTCCCTTCCCTTTTCTCCTTCCCCCTTTCCCTATCCTGCCTATGTACTGCTAGATTGAGCAGATATTTCCCCCCTATTTTTTTCCATATCTTTCTTCCCTTCTTCCCCCACCTTCCCCACTACGCCTCTTTATCCTTCTTGGACCCTGATCCAGGGTCCATACCTCTGTGAGAGGCGTGAGCATGTTCTTTCTCTGGAAGCTCAAATTGGAGAACTGGAGAGGAGAATTGCAGCACCTAGTGATATTGTTCAGTTTCGAGGGACCTACCATGGAGGGTGGAGCTGGGGCTATTGAGGATGTCCAGGGAAGTAGCTGGGTTACAGTTACAAAGGGAATCAGGGGGAACAGGAGCAGGCAGGCCAATACTGAGTTAGCAAGCACCAACAGATTTGCCAGAAAGGGGCATTCAGGGTTAATTAGAGAGGAAGTATTGATCCAGGCAGGAATCCTGTCACCAGTATCTGGGGTCAGGAAGGAATTTTTTTTTTCCCTTTTGAGACAATTGGCTAAGTTTCACTAGTTTTTTTATTCTGTTTACCTTCCTCTGAATCAATTAACAATTAATCCGAATATTGCAGATCAGAGGAGATCTTAAAAGGTTGAACTTGATGGACTAAAATTATTTTTTTCAACCCCAATTACTATGTAACTATGTAAATATGTAACTATTTAGATTTTTAAATATAAGGCCCAGATGTCAAGAAATGATGTAAATGTTATTATTCTACATATATTAACTATTGTTTAATTGCTTATGAATATATTACTTTAATAAAAAAGATGAAAAAAATGTTTTATATATATATATATATAAATATATATGTAAAATATATCATATTTAAATAAATATACGTATATATATATATATATATATATATATATATATATATATATATATATATATATGAACAATCCAGAATGAATCTGTATCTATGGTAACTAATATATAATGAAGAATTACATATAAAACCAATGAATAAAACAAGAGCAGAGTGTGTTCATCCAACTCTGAGTGCAATTAGTACTCAACGCGTTTCTCAGGTGAGGTCAGGGGTCAAATGGAAACTAAGAGTCTTAGTGGAGTATGTTTTTTTATCTTCTATCGGATTCTTTGTTTCTCTCTGTAGTGTACCAGAAGGTGACCTCATGTCAGTCACTCTACATAATATTAAATGATATTGGTGGGTAGAGAATTCCGGAGTCCATCCAATCATTATGTCTGCAGTGTCTCTATTCTGACAAGTACCAGCAATTGTGAATGATTTCCATTGTCTAGAGAGCAGTCAGCGATGAAGAAAAACATCTTAAAAATCCAGATTCTGCAGCATTCCTATGTTAATGTGAAATTATAACAGCAAGCGGAGAATGACTTCCACATGTTGAGCAAGTCGGCAGTGAATAGACTGGGAAGAAAAGAGCTATTGAAATCAATAACGTATTTGTGTGAACACTGTGGCCTATCACAATCTATTGATAAGATTGAGGGCCCTCCTCGCTGTGCAGTAATTAAATCTAAACTACAAGTTGTGTTCAGGGCCGGATGATGAGAGTGGGAAAAAGGGACAAATGAGAAATAGACAAAGGAATCTCAAGCAGGTTGAACCTGTATCAGAGAGAAGTGATATAAAGAGCTTAAAATGTATTCTCACAGGGATTGCCTGGAAAGGAGCAGACAGCAATAGGGTCTTGTGTTAACAGAACAGGGAGCTGGTGTTATAGAGCAGTTACTGGTGCTATAGAGTGCAAACCTGTTATCTCCTTTCTTTCTTTTACTTTCTTTCTATCTTTCTCTTTCTTCTTTCTTTCATTCTGCCCCTGGCTCCTTCTCTCTTTTCTCTCAAGCAGGTTGAACCTGTATCAGAGAGGAGTGATATAAAGAGCTTAATATGGAATCTCACAGGGATTGCCTGGTCAAGGCACAGATAGTAATGGGGTCTGGTGTTAACAAAAAAGGAGCTGGTGTTACAGAGTGCAAACATATTTTCTTTCTTTCTTTCTTTCTTTCTTTCTCTCCCTCTCTCTCTCTTTCTTTCTCTTTCTCCTTTCTTTCTTTCTGTCCCTAGCTCCTTCTCTCTTTTCTTTCTGTTTTTCTATCTCTTTGCCTTTCTATCTTTTTTCTACATTCTCTCCATTCTCTCCAGTTACTGGTGCAATACAGTGCAAACCTGTTAACACCCTCCTTTCTTTCTTTCTTTCTTTCTTTCTTTCTTTCTTTCTTTCTTTCTTTCTTTCTTTCTTTCCCTCCCTCCCTCTCTCTTTCTTTCCCTCTCTCTCTCTTTCTTTATTTCTCTTTCCTCTTTCTTTCTTTCTTTCTCTCTCTCTTTCTTTCTTTCTGTCCCTGGCTCCTTCTCTCTTTTCTTTTTATCTTACTCTTTGTCTCTTTTCTTTCTGTTTGTCTCTGCCTTTCTATCTTTTTTCTACATTGTCCCCAACTCTCCCCTTCCTCACTCCATTTCTATTTTTCTTTCTCCTTTGCTCATTCCTTTTCTATTTCTCTCTCTCTTCTTATTTCTTTTTGACTCACTGCCTCTTTCTGTCCCTTACCAACCTCTGTAAGAGAAACTTTGCTTCCTTCTGTCCTCTCCCTGTGTCCCTTCATCTACCTCTATGGTGACACCAACCTCTCCTCTCTTCTCTGTCTGCTTTCCTACCTCTGTGGATGACATTGCCCTCTACTCTAATCCTTCAGAAGAACATACCACACTATATGGCCATAATCCTTTTTCCACCTCTCATTGCACTGACTTATTGCCACCTTTTTATAACACCCATCCCCAAGTCATACCACCTCCTCCATACCTTGCGCCCTTGCACAAATGACATTGCTAATATCTCAAGCATCTAGATTAACGTTGCATGGTCCTGTACCAAGGTGAAAATAGGAATTAACTGCAACTATTTATTTTCATTCCACTTTTTATCCCAATTTGCATATTTAGTTCCACTCCATAAAACTGTCACCTCCAGAATAACATGTTTAATGTAAGTCTCTATAATATTACAAGCCTGGGCAGCTTCCGATGGAGCAGGGAGCAGTCACGAATAAACTGTCCGGACACTACTCGCAGCAAGATATACAGGAGACAGAACGGCATTTAGAATTAAATAATACCTCTTCTGTTGCTATCAGTCTTTTAAACTGCAGGCGTTATTCAGAGAGGGACGTATTCCTCCCATAAAGCTTTCAGGAACCCTTACTTAATATTGTTTTTATGTATTTACACTAGTCTCTGTAAAACCAGCAAAGGAGATGTGTTTTGATCTAAAAAATAATTTTTCATGTGTATAGAGCATCCATTACATTGTATTTGTGTTGAAAAAATTATATATGGTGTTTAAAAAAAGAATTTACAAATATTAGTGAAAAGTTTAAATAAAATGTATTTGTTTAGGATGAAAATTATATATATATATATATATATATATATATATATATATATATATATATATATATATATATATGAAGCCATGTTTGAAATGGTTATGGATTACAAGAGCAAAGCCTTTGTGGGCACATTTGCATGTTCCTGCCCAACTGTACTTCTTGAATTCGGGGCAATATTTAAGTTTTTCAACTTGTTTTAGATGTTAAAAAGTGAACACAAAGTTACTTATTATAATATATTTATTTACTATATATATATACAGTATATATATATATATATATATATATATATATATATATATATATATATATATATATATATATATATATATATTGTGACAAGTTAAAAGTCTCCACTGGGTTTGTGCCCACCAAAATGTTATAGCATCCAGACATGGGCCCTCATTTAATTGCAATTTGGCCAATAGGGGTCTAAATAAGCACATAACATATTTTTTTAAAGAAGTTTTTAGTTAGTAAACATCTATCCAAAAGCAAGGTTTTCACTAACTAAAAACTTATTTTGAAAAAATATGTTATGTGCTTATTTAGAGCACTATTGAATTGGCCAAATCGCAATTGAATGAGGGCCATGGTGTTTTATTGGATCATGGCAGGAAGCATTATGCTTTTGAAAAATATTTAGGAATGTTTATCCGAGAATGTATATATTATTATGTATTTGTAAATTAATGAGTGTTACAGTACATAGTTATTGTACAAAGGTTTAATTTAGAGTGTCAAAATTTCAACTACACTTTGGAATTTATGATGACCCGGACCCTGACTCTTCTGTCTCAATATGTCTGTTATATGTTTTTGTTTTTACTTCCTCCACTTGTGTAAAGACATTGGGTCATATTCTATTGTCTAATTCGTAAATGTATACACACTTAAAACCAATCTGAAAATTGCCACATATTCTATTAGCTACTAGCAATACAGTTACGAGTTACCTGCTGTTAACTCGTATTAGTAAAACCGGCCTTAGAACTCCATTGTTTTTAGCATAGCTCAAATATTACAAGCTCTAAAAAATTTAGGTTACACAAAATTTATATTCTATTAGACCCGTAGTTCTAGCTTGCAAATAAAGTCTGACCTGAAACTGAAAAAAGTATCCACTTTTCTGTCAAAAATATTATGAGTACTAAACAGTACTACATTTTCAAATGCTTATAAGAGCTGTAACAGCAATTAAACACACAATACTGTATTTTAAAAGCATAGGAAGGCATGGAAGTGCAGTAGAATTATATGCACTAAAGTCTCAAACCCACAAATATGCAAATAAAAAGCATATTTTTTTAATGTTATTTCTGAGTATTAGCGATTTTGGGACGCAAGGGGTTAATACATATCATGAAATCCACATGGACTAAAGACTAAAACAGATGCTCTAATGCATTTTATAGATTGATTACGAGTCTGATGTATTACCTATTTACACTAAAATAATTATTAGCCTCCGATTGCAGATTACATGTAACTTCCATGTTTTACTGACATCATGATGACGGTCTCATTTACTATTGGCTGTGTCTAAGAAGTAAATTACAGGCATGCATAAATATTGTCAGATCACATGAATCAGGCTTAAAAAGTCAAGGTTTACAAGTTCAGCCTTGTGGTCGTAATTGGCGAGCTGGAGTAAATAGAATACATCTAAACATTTATTTAAAAAAACACCCGCAGAGATGATTTATTCCAAAAGTTTTTTTACAGCAAATAATACATTTGGCCAAAGAAATTGCATAATTTTCTACTGCAGTACAATTAATATTCATTTATAACACTGGATGTTAACGCCTGCACCAAAATTCAAAATACATACCGTATTTAACCCCTCCTCAACCTAAACCCCCCTCCTCCTCAACCTAAACCCCCCTCCTCAACCTAAACCCCCCTAAATAAACCCCCCTCACTTACCTGCTTTTGCTCCAGTCTCCGCCCTGCTCCTTGACCCGGTGATGTCACATGCGCGCCAGCGCGCCACGTTATTAGCATACAGTATACCGGGTGCCGACACCCGGTATATGCGAATGACGTGGTGCGCTGGCGCACATGTGACGTCACCGGGTCAAGAAGCGGACCGGAGGCAGGAGCAGAAGCAGGTAAGTGAGGGGGAGGTATTAAGGGGGGTTTAGGTTGAGGAGGAGGGGGGTTTAGGTTGAGGAGATGGGGGGTTTAGGTTGAGGAGAGGGGGGGTTTAGGTTGAGGAGAGGGGGGGTTTAGGTTGAGGAGAGGGGGGTATAGAATGAGGAGGGGGGTTAGAATGCGGAGGGGGGTTTAGAATGAGGAGGGAGGTTGAGGAGGGGGGTTGAGGTTGAGGAGGGGGGTTGAGGTTGAGGAGGGGGGTTGAGGAGGGGGTTGAGGATAGGGGGGTTGAGGAGGGAGGATGAGGATGGGGGGGTTGAGGAGAGGGGTTGAGGGGGTTTGAGGAGGGAGGTTGAGAATAGGGGGGTTGAGGAGGGAGGTTAAGGGGGGGTTGAGGATGGGGGGGTCGAGGAGGGAGGATGAGGAGGGGGTTGAGGATGAGGAGGGAGGTTGAGTATGAGGAGGGGGGGTTGAGGATGAGGAGGGGGGTTGAGGATGAGGAGTTGAGGTTGAGGAGGGGGGATGAGGATAGGGGGGTTGATGAAGGGGGATGAGGATTGGGGGGTTGAGGAGGGAGGTTGAGGGGGGGTTGAGGAGGGAGGATGAGGAAGGAGGTTGAGGAGGGGGTTGAGGATGAGGAGGGGGGTTGAGGATGAGGAGGGGGGTTGAGGTTGAGGAGGGGGGTTGAGGAAAGAGGATGAGGATGGGGGGTGCAGGAGGAGGTTGAGGATGGGGGGTTTGAGGAGGGGTTTGAGGAGGGAGGATGGGGAGGGAGGTTGAGGATGAGGAGGGAGGTTGAGGATTTTGCTTCAAAGTTCTTTATGTGAATTTTTTTCCCCCCCTGAAGTTCCCTTCTTAAAATGAGGTGCTTGTAATACGCCGGCGCGTGTTATATGCCGATAAATACGGTATTTATCAATTAATATTGTAGCTGTTCAAATGGGGTTATAAACCTCTGATCTAGGCTAACAAAGTGTTATAATGTTATAATGCTGTAACACCCTACCATTAGGCAGAAAGCAATAACTGACAGTGACTTAGCAGTGACTTTTTAGCTGTCACCTGTATCTATATCCCTTCTGTTTCATTTTCCATTTCTCTCCTGCTCTTCTTTCGCCATCCCCACTTCTCCCCCCCCCCCCCCCCCTTCATCAACCTCTGTACCTGGCATCTCCTCACTCTGTCCTTTACCTCCCATCACTGTGTCTGAAGGTTGCTGAGTGGTCAATGTGCAACAATATTTTAACCTACCCCCTTCATGCATCCTGGGTGATGTATTTGTGTGAGGGACATATCTTAAAGTACATCTGTGTGATGCATTGTGGCGAACTTTCAGCCTTAATGAAAAACAGAGGTATTGGGGCAGAGATGGAAGGTAGAGGAAAGCATCTAACTTCCTGAGGTGGGAGAGAAACTTCCAATGCAGAGAGGAAGTTGCTTATTCAACAATAGCATTAATTTGAATATGGTATCCACAACTGCCAGTGCATTAATTACGTGTAATGAACAAAAGTGGAGAAGTGGGCTCACTTTATAAAAAGGAAACCTGGAGTAGAATAGAATATTTGCATAAAGAAGTGAAAATGTAAAGGCTATATGTATATTTGGTTTTCAAAAAATGTTGACTTTGTTATTACTTTGATAATTATCAATTCCAGCACATTCATACAGGAATACCAATGTCAAACGGGACCTCCTATTGATCCTGAATGTGAAAATCAGCACATTTTTTTATGAATTATGCATCAGAATGAGCGTGTTTGGGCTTATATTAAAGGACTATTTCCTGCTTGCAGATAAGGGGAGAGTGTTTGGACAAAGCTACAGTCAGATCAAACCTGATTTAACTTAGCAGTAATATATGTTTAGATATTATATTACCAGTTTTGCTACTGTACATAACATATTTAGCCCTGTTCAATCACATTCATTTTATTATTTGTTGTTGTTGAGTGGTTTGGGGGTTTGATTATAAAAAAAAAAGAATACACATAAAAACAAGTTCTGCCTCTGTAATCACCTACTTAAGACATGTGCAGGATCAGCTAGCTTCACTGTCTTTCCACTTTTGTTGAAGACATTTTATTGAAGACGAGCTGACTGAGTCTTATGAATGGATCTTTCCTGTTGCTGTGGACCAGAGCATGATCAAGAGCAGGTAAGTCAATTAGATAAATAAATGGAAGTTTATTTGTGTACCTTTTACAGTAGAACTCATCAACATTGTCTCAATCCCCCTTCCCATGTCCCATACAGGCTTGCACATTTCATCCCTCTGTAAAAGATCTAGGAAGGGTTTTGCTTCAGCCCCTGCAAAGACCCTGACCCCGGCAAGATCCATTAGGCATTTAGATAAATAAACACACTGACCAAGTGTTTCTTGGGAAAATTACTGGCCACAGCTTTATTAAAGCAACCATAATCCAATAACCAATTAACATAATTAACATTATTACATCACAGCTCAATTAAACATCCCGGAGGAGAAGCCCGGCCCGGTCAGTAACCTCAAGCCCTGAGCCCACGCCCAGAGCCTCCCAGTGCTTTACTAAGCACTCCCATGAGGCAGGGCAACGCCCACTTAAGCCTGTGGGCCGGGTGACTCGTGAGGCTGTGACCCCCTGTTGCTCTCTCAATAAAGCTAAGGCCCCCCTAGCCCCATCCTTAAGCTCCAGAATAAACAGTTATAATCCTATCTCTGTTAGATGAACCTTATCGGGGCAAAATTATTCATCGGCGTCTGCGCCTTCGAATTCTTGATGCCTAATGATAATGAAACCCAAGTTCGTTACAAAACTAGCCATCTGCTTGTTTATCTTTTGCCTTGCTCTATCCACCGAAACTGGATCCCTTGCATTCCGCCATGATCTCCTTTTGATCATTTCGGACCACACTATGAACAAGCCTGGGAACAGTTCTAGCCAAAACTTCACATCCCTCTTCATATATTTCAACATTTTCCTCATAGGTATCACTCCCAAATAATTACCCCCAGCGTGTATAATTAAAATGTGTGGGCTACCGTGATGCTGAGCGTTGCTCTCCAACAGGCCATTCACCTGTCCATCTCAAGCCGCGGAAGCCTAGCCTTCGTACGTGCACGCTCGTCTCCAGGAAGCCCAGTTGGACATTGGCTCCAGTGACTGCGGCTAACCGGTGAGCCCAATACATGTAGGAATGGCCGACGATCCACAGCTGTGTAGTTTCTGCAACACACAAAACAAAATCCAATTAGATGACCCTTTCTGGCCATATGTAGGACCTAAAAGGTCGCAACTCCCATCTCCCAATCTTTTTAACCATGCTCTCAAGCAGACCTAGACTTGCCACCTCCGTAGCGGCCCCGATCCGAAACAAATGTGTGCCGAAGTCCGCTGGGTCCAGGCCTAACTGCCGAAAGGACTTCTTCAGCATCCTTTTGAATTGGAACCGTGACAAGGCCTAGCCGTTGGCATGCAATAGCAGTGGGCCTGGCCCTGGCGGCCTTTTCTCCAAGTACAACCTCACACTTGCCTGGGGGCAACACTCCGTACCAGTTTTGTACATGACCACTTGATTTCCTTTTCCGGACTGGTCCGTTTTTGACCTCCTTATCCCTTCCAACAATCTGTCACCTTCCAGACAGATGTCCTCTGCTAGCACCCCCCCAAACCGTGCCTATTTTTAGAGACCAGTTCCCCAATCCTGAAAGCCCAGAAGAACACTAAGGAAAAGGCAGTCCGGAAAAGCAGGGATTCGAAGGAGTCCTTGCATAGCATACCCAACGCCTCCCCCATGCATAACAACAGAGAGAAAGTGATAGGGCGCCTCCTGTCCATCCGGTGCTTCTCTTTGAACATGCCATTTACCACCCGGCAAACCACAAACTCCTTTGTTAAGTCCTTCTGACCTGCCAACCTGAACATAAATGTTAGGGCCGCCAACTGCCGGGCCAAGGACGCCCTGGAATCACCTCTCTCTGTGCTTTGAAGCAAGAACCACAGCAGAATTCCTATGGCCTTCTCTTCCGAACCATGTCGCTCCACCTGTTCTATACCTTCCTGTAGGCCACCCACGTCTTCGGCGCTACTCACTGTCTGACGTAACCAAGCTCCCAGTGTTCTGAAGGCATGTCCTCTCCATGATCCTTCGCTGCCAGTGCTAGTGTTCGGATCCAGGTTCCCTGCAACCAAGAAAGGGAGTCAACCACCCCAACGTTAAGGCCGGGAACACTCTCAGCCCTCACCCAGATGTTTGCCCGTAAGCAACAAAGCAACAAATGCTGTATGAGCCGTATCAACGGCCCAGACGCCGGCGTGAAGCTATTGACTACCCAGACCGTGTTTGGGTTGCCTTATTGAAAAAGGACATGAGGGTTACCGAAGCCCCTGCCCCACAGACGAACCGCCGTGGTGACGGCAAGCAGCTCCAGAACTGTAGCATCATCTGTAAGCCCTCCCCGAACCCATGATGCGGGCCATGGTGCTGCGCACCACGCGCCTCTAAAATAGGCTCCCACTCCGACTTGATCCCGCATAAAGGTCGAGCTGCCCGTTCGTCACCCTGCTCGGTTGAATCAGGGTGCTCTCGTTGAAGTTCTGTAGAAATGCCGTCCACACTTGTGCATCCTCCTTCATTGCCCCAGACACTTTTATAAAATTATGCGGCTGTGATATTCCGGCCGTAGCCAACGACATTCTTTTGCTGAATATTCGGCCCACTGGAATGATCCTACAGGCCAAATTCAGTTTTCCCAAAATGGATTGCAGCCGCCGCAGCGACACTCTTCTTGCACCTGCTAGGGCTGCCAGTTCTGCAGACAGATCCAACACCTTCTCCATCGGCAAGCTGCACTCCATCTTGTCCAAATTGATCCGAATCCCCAGGAACGTCAAATTTGTGGTTGGCCCTTCCGTCTTTTTGTCTGCTAGGGGAGCCCTGAAATCTTGACATATCCTTGAAAAGGTCCTCAGTATAAAGTCGTATGTGGCTAGACCTGCGGGACCCATAAAAAGGAAATCGTCGAGGTAATGGGTAATCCCATGGCAACCTGACTCGGTGTGTGCTGCCCATTGCAAGAACATACTGAAGGCTTCGAAATAGGAACAAAAAATAGAACAGCCCATGGGTAGACAAAGGTCCACAAAGTACTGCCCGTCAACAAAACAGCCAAGGAACCGATGACTCTGAGGATGCACCGGTAGCAAACGAAACGCAGATCCAATATCCACTTTCGCCATCTTGGCCCCAACACCCACCCGCCTGACCAGGTCCGTGGCTCGATCGAAAGGGGCGTAAGACACTTACAAATACTGTTTGTCTATCCCGTCGCTGACCGAGCCGCCCGGAGGATAGGATAAATGCTGGATGAGGCGTAATTTTCCTGTATCCTTCTTCGGCACTATGCCTAGAGGGGAAATGACCAAACCCTGGAAAGGAATGGAGGGAAAGGGCCCCGCCATCCTACCCAGTTCTACCTCAGTCCGGATTTTATCGGACACCACCCCAGGAAACTCTTTCACGGACTTCAAGTTCCGGAGACGCTACTCAGGCGATGCAAGAGTGCACGGAATCTTGAACCCTTCCCGGAAACCCTTGCGTAGTATGCGTTCTAGCCACGGCAGCATTGTGCCCAACCGTATGGGGGTCCGTCCCTTTTTGAGCCGGCTCTCCAGCCCTGAACCCTTCCTTTTGTCTGCTGCATTTTGAGGCTGCGTGATCCCCTCTGCAACTCGCACAGACGTGCTTGAAACAGTAGTTTGCTGCCCACCTGCAGCTGCCCTCGTTGAATGAGTGGCAGACCCCTTGACGAGATGTACCCACGGCGACGGGGCCTCTAGCCCCGCCTGAGTTCCCGCGAAAGGGCGGCACTGCCTGCATTGGTGTCATTATGTTCAGCCAATAGGCCACCGCCTTATCGCTCCACGCCATCTCCTGTCGGGAGGACATGTACTGCCGGAATACCTCATTATATCGCCATCAAGCCATTCCACCATACGTCCGGTATGCGTTCCTGATTTCCTCCAGATACACAAACAGCCCAGAGCATTGTTTTGGGTGTCTTTCTCCCATGACACAGGCCATGATGGCAAAAGCCTGTAACTAGTTGTCAAATGTCCTCAATATGCGCCTGAAAGTGGTTATCCGGTCATCTCCTTCCCTGTGGAACCTCTCTGGATTGTCGGCCAGCTGTGACATTGGCAACAAGGAAAATATCTCTATGTATTCCCCTCGCCAGATTTTTTCTTTTACGTCCAAGCCCAAATGCGCCCCCAAATTGTCTTGCACGCAGACGATGGATGGCCTTGCAGCTGAGTCCTGTACTCCTCCTCTTGTCCTCTCCTGTTCTACTGCTACACTCGTCGGGGATGTTGCGGGGTTGGTTAGCCACGCACGGGGCGAACTTGTGGGAGGAGATGGTTCCGACCACGCCTTCCCGGCCAAACTCCCCACCCATGCCCCTACTTCCGCGTGGGAGACGGCAATGTTCTTCTGCGTCGGAGACGGCAATGTTATGAGCTTCTATAAGGGATCTCAGAGACGTTCGAAATTGAGATGCACTGGGTAAGCCTTCATGCACTGCTACTCGTCCCTGGATTTTCCAAGCTTCTCACCTGACTCTCCTTGCCCCGGGGCAGCTGCCAGCCTGGGGGCAACCTGCCGATCTGGACGAGCGGGCGTCCCTGCTTGTCTTGACCGCCGAGGACTCCTTTAGCTTTAGCCTCCTCTTGTGCAAGCACAGCTGCAGCCGCAAGACCGTCTGCTCCGAGACCTGGATCTGCCTCTGGCTCTTTGAAAGCATGAGGAACAATCATTAGACCTCCTGCGTCTATCCCCCGTTAGTGACCGCATGGTCTGTTCCCCCCCAGAGGAGTACTCTGACTCTGCGGCTATGCTAGGGCGTAGGGATTCCCTCCACCTCGGTGGTCTATGGCGGTCGATGCTATCCGTAGCCCTGTCCTGCCCCTGAGTCACTATGGGCGTCCCTGTATCCGTAACAATGTCAGGGATGGGTGAAGTGTGCTGTGGCCTAGCTCTCTTGTCAGGGGATTTCTGTCTCTTGGCTGGTGTTGAGGTGAAAATCAAGGGACTGTACCTGTTCGTTGACTCCCGGACCCTGGTGGGGCACGTCTGCCATGCTACCTTGGCCGTCACTGGAACCTTGTCAATGACCACAAGACTGTCGTCAGCCTTTCCGTCAGCATTGCGTCGTCCGACCGGTGAGAACCTGTAGGAGCTTTTTTTAGAGCTCCTTGTGCTTTTGCTGTTACCCCATGAGCCTCGAGGATGATTCGGGATGTTTCCAGAACCTGGGCTCTGCTGTGGGCCATGGGGCAAGTTGCTGGGTGGTGGCCTGATGGTGGTGGCCCTTGCTCGAGCTTCCCGCTGGCACCACACTCTCTGCGGTGGGGGGGAAAGGCTCCTGGCTCTCAAGAACTCTATCCGTGCCCTCCACGCTGCTCCTAACCCTATTGCTCCAATCAGAGCTAGCACGCTGCTCCGCCAGCCTATCTAGGCTATTAAGGGTGTGTCCACCTGGCCTAGGCTACCAGTCACGGCAGGCCGGGCCTGTGCCGGTGCAGCTTCTGATCAGCTCAATGGCTGGCATGGAGTGAGGAGGAAGCCCACGAAACAGGTGTAAGTCCCTCCTCCTCCAGCCAATCAGAAGTGCCCAGGCTCCACCGGGTCACGCAGCGCTGCGTCGGACCCGGCGTGCCTGGGGCTGCCTCCGCACCGGCCAAGAGCTAGGTTGTTTCTTACTAACCGCCTGCAGAAGCCCCACACAGTAAATAAACATATCCCCATTCTGCATATTCCTTAAACAGGCCCCCGTGGTGTAACAATCTGCTCTTCTTGTGGGGCTTGAGAAGGCTTAGTAGAGCCGACCCTACACGCAGTATTGTTTTTGGTCCTTTTGGAATCCCCTCTGTAAGTCAGCAGGATCTTAGCCAGACACTCCCCAGTAACCCCATCCCTTTTCGGCAGCAATGAGAGGGAGTGACAGATAATTACAGAAAATTTACCCCGCAGGGAATCTAGCAGTAGCATCCTGTCTTGCACCACTAATAAACATAATGCTGTCTAGACCCTGAATAGAGCACATGGGAGATGGTATTAACTTAAAAGGATAAAAATAGATAATGATACAATAGAATTTGTACTCCTTCCTGCTTAGTCTGAAATGCAGGAGTGTATAGTAAGTCACTGTAAGCCCAAAAGAGTTCAGCAAATAGTCCAAAGTCCAGGGCTACCGTGACAAGTGGTGTTTTCCTCTGTTCCTCCCTCTCTCCATAGAGGGTCTTGGGCAGGTTATGCCTCAACAATAATGACCCTAATGTATAAAGCCCTCAATGATAATGCACCCTTCTACATCGCTAAATACTGTCCCAAACATCCTCTTCTCTCTGCTATGGACCTTCTGTCCTCCTCTTTTACGTCCTCCTCTCATACTCCTTCAAGACTTTTCTCAAACAGTTAACATTCTTTGGAATTCCTTCTTCATTTTAGAGTATTTACAAAGTGAACATTTTTATCTCAGATAAATTCTTTAAATGAGATGAAGTTAGCCAATCTTTTGTTATTATCTAGTCATTCAACTAACTCTCCATGACCCTATGGATCGCAGCTCGCCAGGCAAATCTGTCTGGCTGTGCTAATTTATAAGGTCTTCATGGCAAAAATACCGGAGTGGGTTGCCAGTTTTTTCTTCAGTGGACCTTCAGTTGTCTGACTCATCTGCTATGTACTGCCCATCTTGGTTGACACTACATGGTATAGCTCACAGCTTCATTGAGGTACACAAGACCCTTCACCATGACAAGGTAGCGATCCAGAAGGGGAGCCAATCTTTACAAGGTCCAAAAGCATTAAAAAATAGGTTTTGATAAAATGGTAGATAACATTGGGTATATTTAATTACAAATTAAATGATCTGATTATTAAAACCATCTTATGAACAAATGTTTTCTCTCTCTATGGCTTGCCTTTGCATAAGCATTAGAAATCAATACTGAAGAATATCATATTCCTTCATATCTTGAAGAGAATAACACAGCTTATTGTGCAAAACCAGCCAATTCACTACAATTTTTAGAAACACATAGGAACTGACTATAACTGTATTTCAGGGAATTCTGAGCAGGAAATACGTTTTTTAACTTATTTTGTAGACATTGAAATATACCATTTATTTACCATACTCTGTATGGTGGAGGGCTTCTATCACTGTTTTGCCCACCATAAGCTAAATGTTGAGATAACCAAATCCACACTGATGAGATCCAATTTAAGATTAAAAAAGTGCCCTCTCTGGGTAGGTCTTCTAACTCATGCATAATTCATCCTATGATATGCTTTAAGGTTGTGTAATACAGTGAGCATATGCCTAAGGCCATGTATAAAATTGTATTGGGTTAAAGAGTAAAAATGAATTGGGAACTCATTTGCATGTTCCTGCCCAGTTTCCAAGGATGTATGAATAATAACTGTATTCCTGGCAATTCTGAGCAGGAAATACATTTTTTACTTTTTAACACAAATGTACTATTTATTTACTAATATTTATATACATTTTTTTTTCTGTACTACTGTACTCTGTGCGGTGAAGGGCTTCTATCGCTCTTCAGCATACCATAAGTTTAATAATTTTTGTAGTGAACTAATCTCTACAAAAACCTTCCACACAAACCAGGAACCGGCCCACACTGATGGGCGTCAGTAACCCCGAAACAGTGAATGGGGCTTTGCCTCAACCTTTTGGCCAAAGGTTTTTGTGAGCACACGGTCCCTCAACCTTGGGGCATCAGTCTCCTCCTTGTGGGGGGACCATAAGCCCCTTGCTGCTATTGAGGGTCCTGCTGCAAGCAATCCTGTTGAGATCTCAGCCAAGAACGCAGGGCTGTTAATCCCTTTAAGGAAAGCGTACAGCAATCGAGAGAGGAGAGAGAGAGAGATGGGATGGCCAGTGTGGCCAGTGTTTGTTTGTTGGTGGAAGAAGGACTGCAACCTCAAGTAACAATTAGCTATGTGGTGGAGAGAATTTTGCAGGAGCTGCTGGAGATCTCTCCTGCGTCAGTGCTGTGTATGCAAGACTCACAGTATATGATCTGACATTCTACAACTTGAGAGACTGCTTCAACTTTTACCATCGGTACCAGGCTAATGCAGTTAACCCCATCCTGGAGGGGATAAAGTTTAAGCTGCTGTACGCAAGAGAGGAAGTGTCTGTTATCGTGCATATGTATAACCCCTTTGTTGAAGATCATACCATCAAGTGTTTCCTGAGTATGTACTGTAAGACAGTGAGGATGATTCATAAACTACAGAATGTGTATGGCATTTGGAATGGAAAGAGACAGTTTCTGGGGAAGTTCAAGGAGGATCAGGGCAGCCCTGGAGGGATGAAAGCACCACCTGCATCTTTTACTCTGGGCAGCGATTGTGGTATCTTCGGTTTCCAGGACAACCAATATTTTGCAGAAGATGTTACACGTACGGACATCCTACTGAAGGAGGCTCAGAGCCCAGGTGCCACTATTGTGGAAGCCCGGATCACCAGGCCTTTGACTGTAGGAACCGGAGCTGTGATCGTTGTGGGGACGTATCACATCTATTCCGAAAGTGCCCCAGAATGTATACGTACCTCTCAGAGAGACTGGGTGCACAGTACTTAAGGTCCCATCCTAAAGAGACAGGAGAGCCACCGAAAAAGAAGGATGACGAGGAAGAGCCAGTTCCTAGTCCAAGCAATAAAGAGTCTCGGAGCAGTGAGAGGGGCTGTTCAAGACTAACCTCAGAAAAGGAGGTCTCTGGTGTCTCAGCCTATAACTCAGATGGTACAGAAAGGGTGCAGGTGAAGTCCAAGGCTGGGGACAGTATGCTCTCAGTCTCTGGGGGCATGGGAAGCAGTGGAAAAAGAATTGACAGTTTTGTTGTTCCTCAGGGATCTAGGACCTCTGTTCCAGGGGATGGTGATGCTGGGTGTGAGCCTGCTGTAAAGGGTAGGCCTGCTGGGGGGCCTCCCGGCACAGTGGGTGTAGCACCTAGCTATCCCTTAGATGTTCCAGTAGGTACCAGTTCAGAGGGAATAGGCAGAAGTAGTCTCCGGTCTTGAAGGCAGAGTGTGGGTTCCGGTCTGGCGGCTGTTCCAGCCGGGGTAGATCCTGAAGGTTCCGGAAAGATGGACAGTTCTCAGGGATCCCCGTCTGGAGCGGGCTCAAGCAGCAAGCCAACAGACAAACAGATGCTCTGTGAGAGTATGCCTGTGATGCGCTAAGTCTGTACATGACGGTCGATTTTGTACCTGTGGACCCACGTTTTAGGGCAAGATTGGCGTCCATTGTTACACTTTTTTCCTTGTGAGGAACAACCCCAGGCGTATGAGGAACTGTTGCCCAGCCAGAGTGGGGTATTTGTCTCGGAGTCAGCAACAGACGCAGGATCTCCGGAAGACTCTGACGACGATAGCCCACTTAGATGCTCCAGGGATACGTGGAAAGAGGTGCATCATAAAACCAGAAAAGCAAAAAAGGAACTAATGGACATTGACAAAACTAAAAAAATAAGTGCTCCAGGGAAATATGAAGGGGGTGGGCAGGCTAAGAGACGGACCAAGGAACGTCTTTCTGGGACACCCTCTTTAGGCATGTCAGAGACACCTTGGAGACTCCAAGGAGGAAGAAATGGAGGCCACAGTATCATATCTGGCGGATACTAACAAGTATGTTGCTCTTTCCCCAGATGACAATAACTGATGCACTATTTTTAATGACTCTCCCTAAGTGTAAGGGGAATCAAAACAAAGGCACACAGGGGGGCCTGTTTTAATTATTTAAGTATGTTAAATTGTGATATTTATTGTCTTCAAGAATGCTGGATTGAAAATTAGATGAGTTATGAACATTTTAAGAAGGATAGGAATGGACCATCAGTCGGGTCTGGAGGGGCGTATAACAGGGCTGTAGGTGTGGCTGTCCTCTTCAGACTGGGATGGTCCACAGAGTATTTTAATGAAATCATTCTGGGAAGAGTTTTATTAGTTAAAGCAAAATGTAATGTTTTTATCTCTGAGAATTTTTAATATTTATGCACCACCAGATAAAATTAGCAGATTAGCAGCCTTATTGAATTGCGATTCGGCAAATTTAAAAGGGCTCTATTTAAGCACATAGCATATTTTTTTTTACAGAAGTTTTTACTTAGTGAACTTCTATCCAAAAGCAAGGTCTTCACTAACTAAAAACTTCTGTAAAAAAATATGCTATGTGCTTAAATAGAGGTTTTACCAGGTATAGAACCCACATTTTTTTTGTGCATTTTAACTGTATTTTAGATTCAAGTGGGAGGAAGAGAAAAAGGGAAGAAATTATTTTAGATAAAACCTCAAAATGTTTAATTAACATGACCTCTGAATTTTACCTAATGGATGCTTGGAAAGAGCTTCATCCAAATGAGCCAGGGTATACATGGGGAAATAAGAAGGTATGTTCTAGGATAGAATTTATTTTTCATTCTCCTTTTTTAGATGCTTTTAGTATAGATTTAATACCACATATAATATCAGACCATAATGCGTTAAAAGCTACTTTTAATCGTTCTGACATTGAAGCTAAAGGTAAAGGATTATGGAAATGAAATACATCTATTTTAGAAAATGAAGAAGTTTTAAGATGGTTTTATAAATACCTGCAAAAAAAACTTTTTCAAAAAAAATATTTTATTTTAGAGGGGAATCGGTTTAAAGTGAGTGTAAAATCTTTTTTTATTAA
Source organism: Discoglossus pictus (assembly GCA_027410445.1). Classification (NCBI taxonomy): domain Eukaryota; kingdom Metazoa; phylum Chordata; class Amphibia; order Anura; family Alytidae; genus Discoglossus; species Discoglossus pictus. Next base: position 41,616,369 of record CM050168.1, read on the forward strand.
GTGGGAAAAAAAGATGGCCAGAAAAAAAGGAGAAAAGTATGACATTTTACAAAAAAAAAGACAATGGCTCTTTCAATTAACATAATTAGGTGTAAAGGTTGATGTAGAAATTAAGAAATGAAGAGAAGAAATTACAATTTGTTTAGAAGATAAAGGAAAAAACAATAATGTTTTAATCTAAAGATAAATATATTGAAAAAGGAGAAAAATGTAATCAATATTTGTTTAAGAAAGCTTTTAACAAATCCAATATAGAAGTTTTAGAAAAAAGTGGGAAATGCTATTCAAAGTCAAAAGATTTTTTAAACATAGCCTCCAATTTTTATTCTAATTTATATAAAGAAAAAATTATAGATGAGACTTGCAAGACTTATATTTTAAATTCAATGAACATGGTTTTAAGTAAAGAAGATGTGGAGGTTTTATTAGATGATCTTAGTATGGAAGAGCTTTTTAGTGTGGTTTTTAATTTTGAAACAAACAAAACCCCGGGAGATGATGGCCTCCCTTGTGAATCTTACTGAAAGTTTTGAGATTTTATTAAAGATAACTTTTTATCTGTTTGTAAAATGTGAAAGGGGGATATGTTACCACCATCTATGAGGAGTGGTACTGTGACTCTATTACATAAAAAAGGAGATCCAAAATGTATAAAAAATTGGTGACCTATCACCCTTCTAAATTTTGATTAAGTGCATAACAAACATTTTAGCAAATAGACTTAAAAAAGTAATTTATTTAATTATAAAAGATGATCAGTCAAGTTGAATCCCGGGAGAAGTATTACAGATAGTTTGTTTTTAATAAGATATATTTTAAACTACACAAAAGAGTGTTATATCCCAACTGCACTGGTGAGTCTGGACTTTGAGAAGTCTTTAGATTCTGTGTCCAATTCCTTTCCATCCTGGAAAGGATGGGACTCCTTGAGGCCTTCCGGAGACAGATAGCCGCTGTATATAAAAATGTTTTTAGTAAACTCTCTATAAATGGAAATATTGGAAAATGTTTTAATATTAAGTCTGGTGTTAGACGGGGATGTCCCTTATCACCTATCCTTTTTTATGTGCAAACAAACCTTTTTTAGAAAAAATTAGGGCAGATAAGGTGATCAAGGGAATCCAAGTTCCAGGTGGAGGAAAATGGTTAAGTGTATAGGTTACATGGTTGATGTTAGCGTAATCTGTACGTCTAATGCGTCTATACGTAGAATTATTTTCTGGGCACAGATTTATTCGCCCAGAAGATTTGGCTTAGGCAACAGTACATAATTGTATTCCTACAAGGGCCTTTATAGAGGTTTAATCCAAAGTAAAAGGTGCCCGAGAGAAAATTGTGGAGCAGATGAAAATGTATATCATTTGTTTTGGGGTTGTTCCTTTGCTAAACATATATGGAAATCAATGATGTAAATTTTAACTAATTTATGTGATATTAATGTAACTTATGAATTTATTTTATATGGTTTATTTAAGTCAGCAGATTTTAAGAAAAATAAGATTGCCTAGCAAATCATAAATACTGTTAAAGACTTTTTATGGAATTTAAGAAATCTTGTTTTATTCCAAAGATAAATTTTACCTGTTAATCAAGGCATAGGTATGATTTTAAGTAAAATGTATTTATATTTCTTATTAGATAAGAAAAAGAAAAAAAATGCAAAGGTTTTATGGCAGCAAGAGAAATGGAACAAAATACTTGCAAAGTAGTTTTATATGCATTTTAACTTTTCTTATCTGTTTTTTAGATGAATCCTCTTCAAAGATGACACCAGGGAAAACATGAGGGATAGAAGATGAAGGGAGAGTGGAAGCTTATTTTAGGGACCGTGGTGGGTGAAGGGAAAGGAAAGCTTAGAGTGAAGGGACAGATAAAGGGAAAAGTTTGGGAAAGTGTGTGTTTTAAATGGTTGCATGTATTTTATGAATATGTAAATAAAAATGTGGCTTTTTTAACATGCCTGTAAAATAAACAAGAATTGTATTTTAAATTCCCATGTAACTTATTTCTTTTAACATGATTTGCTTGTATTTTATGATCTGCCTTGACATTTTTTATTGTAAACCTTATAAATATGATTATTAGAATTCATGATACATTTTATGATTATAACAAATTTATAATTGTAAAACAAAATGATATGTTTTATAAATATGAACTGTATTATGTATGAAAAGCTGAAATATGATGACTGTAAATTTATTTATTTGTTGTATATATTTTAAACTTTTCAATAAACGAAGTAGTTCTCCTGGTTTGTGCATAATCCATCTTTTGCTATGCTTAAAGGTGTTTAATACAGCAAGCATATGCTTAAAAGGCGCCAGGTATATAGTGGTTTTGGATTGATAGCGTGAGAGTACATTGTGTTCTCATCTGCATGTCCCCACCTAGTGTCTCAGAGAGCAGTGGAATGACTGTATTTCTGGAAAACCTGAGCAGGAAATACATTTTTTTATTTATTTTTGGACATTCAATTGGAATTACAAATGTACTATTAATTATATATATATATATATATATATATATATATATATATATATATATATATATATATATTATAGAAAGAGAAATACACACAGCCACACATAGAATCAGCAGGTACATCTCGGAGTAACATGTATAATTCAGCTCTTTGCAGAGAGAATGTTAACTCAGTTTCTTGGCTAAGTTTCTGCTATTCTCTGAACAGCCACAAAAGCTCATATTTCAGTATTATTCTGGGACAGAAAGGCTTGCCAGCTCAGGACAGTACAAGGAGGATACCTCTGTAATTGATAAATAATGTCAGAGAGAATCAATACCTGGCAGGATGTGTGAATCATGGAGGAGCCCACAAGAGATCGATAGGAGAGAGGGTTGACTCCTGGCCAGGTGTACCAGGGGGAGGGAGGGGAGAGGTACAGGATGAATGCTCCTTGTACCATCTGCTATTTATCATCATGTGCATGCAAGTTGTTATAGAATGGAATTTCGTAACCTCTGTGCTGCCAACGAGTAAAGGAATGCAATAATATTCAGCGTATTGTGTTTATGTACAGAACAATATAATTCCATGTAGAAATATGTAAAAACAAACATACACTGTAATACTACTGAAATAATAATTATGATAGAATGTATAAAATTGATTTATTAACAAAAACAGATATGCAGAGAGATATAACATGCACAGACATAATAACACACAGAGAGATATAATACACATATAATAAGCAGCTATTAAAAAAAAAGCAGAAATATAATAACATATAGATATATTACAAATACAGACAAATAGTAATACACAAATAACATGCAGACAGTACATATAGCATTACTACATAGTGATATTCCAGCACAGATATCTTAATTCATTAATAATATGAATAGATATAACACATATTTAATGTAACAAGCTGAATCTGCATTCAGTATTTTACACATAGTCCATGCTCCTTCATATAGACAGGCTAATAGACACATAAATATTCCACAGACAAATGCACACTAAGTATGAATGCATTAATACACATACAGCCCTATTCAATTATAAGCCCGTAGAGGCATCGGCAAGCCCGCAAGGGCTGCAAGCTTGAAATGTGGCTGCGTCACATAGTTATTAAATTAGAACAGGCCCGCAAGTAACAGGCTTGAGACGCAAACCTGTATACCATTTTTAGAACATTGGATGCGTGGCCATCAATATGATCAATTAGTCAAACCCAGAGTTACGCGTTTAAATGGAGCCAATGGAAACAGAGATCGTCATCATTGCGTCACTGAAAAATGGAGATTGGATTTCAAATTCTTACGGGGTTCAATTATGAGTTACGATCAGACCCACATTCCAGAAATAATGCAATATTGATAAAGCCATAACTATGATACTCGATTACATGTGAGTTCCATTTTATGTATTAACACATTGATTGCCGGGATGAATATAACACGGAAATTAAAAATGAAATAAAGTGGGTTTTTTGGACGATTTGGAAGCTTGAGAATGTTGTGCTATGAATTCTAAGACCTAACATCACTTTCCCTTTTAATAAAAGTATAGTAGTGTGTGCATTTACAGTGCTACGGATTGGACTTTACCCCTCCAGCAGGTCCTCTCTAGTACCCGATGGCTTTTGGGCTTCATTTGCGGGTTACGGGCTTGAACGCCAGTGAATTTGTTGCAATTTAATAGCATGATAGGAAACGTAACATTTACAGGCTTGACACGTCCAAGGATTTGCAGCATAGCAGTTCAAACTTCCACGTTCCGTAGCCTTTTCTCGCCCCTTACCCCGCAAGTTGTTGACGGGTTGCTTTACGGGTCTAATTTAACATAAGTCTTGCATGCTATGTTACGGGCTACAGTTTTAAACATTGAGTTAATTTAATAGGGCTGATAGATTTTGATAAATATTGATATACTACATATTGACAGTCATATTCACACTTACACTGATATATTGCTACCTAACACTATATAAAAACGTGCAGATCAATAGAGACACTTGAATTTAGAGTAACATGATGGGCTGCTAGAGTTTTCTGCGGGTCAGGCACTTGCAACGTCACTACTGGACTCTGCAAGTCAATAACAATTTCAAACAGTGCAAAGGATGGAGAAAGGAGACTTAGGACCGAAACCCGTACATGCACTGTGCAACTCTCAAAAATCCCACTTTAACGCCCAAAACTGGAAAGACCTGAAAAAATCAACAACTATGCCTCAAAATAATATGCCTCAAATGAACTTACACACATACACACAGCACAGTGGGAGAGCCAGGGAGCCTGTGAGTGAGGTTGCAAGTTATTCTGAGGCATATTTGGCATTTTTTCAGAGAGAAAAAAAATGGCTGCTGAAAAAACGCAACACGAAAACGAGGCAGAAGGACATAAAACTAGCCCAAAGGACGCAAAACTAGCCTGAAGGACGTAAAAAGTGATCAGAGGGCCCATAGCCTCCCATTGTGTGGCAAACACCATTGCCAGCCTTACTATTTTACTCCCGTCATTTTTTAAGAGGGCAATTTCCTAGTATATAAATATTGTAATAGAATCATAAAAGGGGTGTATGAAAGTAGCAGACTAACCAGAGCCCTTTTTCCACTAAGCCTCCTACAACAGACTAATTAAGTCCAGCTGCATTCTGCTTTAAAAGGACTGCTGAGCACTCAGCAGGTTGGGTTCAGTCTAGACTGAGAGCCAGGAGAGACAACAGCTCTGCACTCTAAAGCAAACCCACAGACTTTTGCAGCAGAAAAGCTTACAGGCCTGTATATATGAACGCCTTATTTTGCATTCATTTTTGGTAGTGAGGAAACTGCTATTTCTGTTTAGTCAGCGCTTCAAGGAAGCTAGGCTTTGTATTGTGTTATTTTTGTTTGTACCTGCTGACCAAGTTTTCATTAAAACTCCTTAAAGCTATAACGGCCTCCTGAGCTACTTGAAAAAAATGCTTATTATACTTTTTTAAATGTGACGTCTGAAAACATTCTTTCTGCTTATTAGTATGCGCCAGCCAATGTACATCGGATGACGACACAGCGGATGGTCCCCAGACACGTTTCCCCCCTCTCAAAGGCCTGCGGCTTCTTCAAGTGATGTTTGTCCAGTCCATCTATTAGGAATGCCCTTTTATATCGCTCCCTACATCACTTAATAGTATTTAAGGGTCCATCATTTACAAATCCTTCATATTTCAATCTTCTATCTTATACCGTTTATATATCCTTGAACTGCAACCTCAAAACACACTATTAAAAATGTAATGTATTTCCACAATCTTAAAATATTAATACAATAAAACTGAGCTACCAAAATATATATATTCTAAAGAATCAAAATATACATTATTATATAAAAAGACCTTTTTACACAGTGTGTAACTCAAACTCTGTTTAAACCATAGGGAGCATATTACTTGAGGTGCGACCCAGGGACGGATATATATATATCACATATATAGTTGTCAGTGTTGGTGACGTTTCCGATGTTGGTCAAGCACAGCGAGAGACACCTGCGAGCCTCGCGAAGAGAGCAATTGACAGCGAGCCTACCGAAGCAAGCCGTTAACGCATGCACAACTTAGGCTTCAATGAGTGCCAAAGGACCTCATTGCACTGCGAGCCTGGCGAAGCAAGGAGAGCAGTTGAGGCACGTGGGACTTAGGCTGCAGTGAGCGCCAAAAGCGCTCATTGCACTGCGAGCCTCGCGAAGCAAGACGAGCAGTTGAGGCACACAGGACTTAGGCTGCAATGAGGAACACAGTTGGTTCAAACGGGTAACATTAAAACACTGAAAAACAACCAAAATTCTTAAAAAATAATAATAACACACTCACACACAGCACAGGGGGAGAGCCAGGAAGTCTGGGAGTGAAGATGCAAAATTCGGAAACAGGATGAAAATGAGCCAGGCATGCAGAACTTAGAAAATACACGACGCCGAAGACAGTAACACACACGAACAACGTGGGACTTAGAAAATACACAACGGTGAAAACAGTAACACTTACACTAACAACGCCAGGCACGCAGGACTTTGAAAATAAAACCAACGCAGGTGTCTAAAACAAGTTAAAAAACCTGCTTCCAGCTCAGAATTCTGAGAAAAACAGTTATTACACTGCATTCTGGGAAGCTGAGCAGGGGCATGTAAATGTGCCCACAAATGCTCGCTCTTAAATACATAAACCATTTCAAACATGGCTTCCTTTAAGCTTATGCCTGCTGCATTACACAGCTTTAATGCAAAGCCAAGGTTGGATTATACACAAGCTGAGATTCAGCTTGTATTGTGGATCTTATGAGTAGGTAGTTCACCACAACAATCATTTATAATATGGTGGGCAAAAGAGCGATAGAAGCCCTCCACCGTACAGTAGTACAATAAATAAATAGTACATCTGTGTTCACATTGAATGTCTAAAACAAGTTAAAAAACTGTTTCCAGCTCTGAATTTCGAGAAAAACTGTTTCGTGGGCACATTTACATGTCCCTGCTCAGCTGCCCAGAATGCAGTGTAATAACTGTTTTTCTTGGAATTCAGAGCTGTTTTAGACATTTAATGTGAACACAGATGTACTATTTATTTACTGTAATACTGTACGGTGGAGGGCTTCTGTAACGGAACCCATCACTGTTTTACCCTGTTTTATGATTATTATGGTTAAAATATGATCCTACTATTATACTGCATGTATGTTGGTTCATGCTCTGCAGAATATTGTCCCAGACTATTGCAGCTACTTGGCATGGGAGATAATCCTGTTACAGAGACTCCGCATAAGATAAAGGAAGTCTCGACTCATGTTTGGGGGACCGGGAGCTATAATCACTTTGTTTCAGCTGGAGTTCAGGAGAAGCTTCAAGGATCATCGCTGCACTAATGCAAGGATCCTTTACAATGGTGGCAAGTGACGGGATTTCCTCCCGAACGGTTATAGCCGAACTGAAACTGGTGAATGGCGAATAGATACGAACGCTTGAAACGAACCACACTAAAGGAACTGCTGGAAGCTCGAGGCATAGTGGCAAGCAACAAAACGAAAGCCACGCTAATAGCCGAACTACTGGAGAGCGATCAAACCAGCGAACCACAAATGACGAATGCAGAGGAAACAGACTTCCAGAGGGACGTGAGATGGAGACTCAACCTGGTAGGACCTAACCCTGCACCAGAGATCGTGGTACAGATCTTGGCCCAAGCTACTGAGACCCAGAATGCCAGGGAAGCACGAGAAGCCAGAGACAGATCACATCCAGTGGATATATTGTCGCTATCTGGATCTACAATGGGGCGTCAGCGGAAAATTAACTACGCTGCATTTAAAAGCTTCGTGGAAGGTGAGATGGATATTGACAATTACTTGCAAGATTTTGAAAGACAATGTGTGTTAGAAGATTTAGAAAGAGCTAACTGGGCTGCCGTAGTAAGTAGTAAACTATCAGGTAGAGCAGCCGAAGCATTGAGAGCTGTGCCAGATGGGGAAATACAAAACTATGACAAGATAAAAGAGATTGTGTTAGCCCGGTACGCTGTAACCTCTGAAGCCCATAGAAGGAAATTCAGGGCTCTCAGAAGACAAGGTAAAGATTCCTATACGGAGTGGGCATTTCATATGCAGCGCGCTGCAAGCAATTGGATGCAGGGGAATCAGGCAACTACTTTAGAGGATGCTGTGCAGTTGTTGTTGGTAGAACAATTTTTTGATTATACCCCAGCGAAGGTGCGAGATTGGGTCAGAGACAGAAAGCCAAAAACGGTAGAGGAGGCAGCACGGCTGGCAGACGAATTTCATGAGATCAGGCGGATGGATGGAAACCGAAGGGTCCAGAGCCCGCGGCCTGCCTCTGGCCCGCCAACTATGCCACAGAGGGTACCACCACCAGGGGGCAATACCACAAACAGAGGGTACCAAAGGACTGCTCCGATGTGTCATGGGTGCAAACAAGTGGGGCACATCAAACCTAACTGCCCACAACGCACTACAGACCGCTGGGGGCGGGCACCGATACCACAGACAAAAGCCGCCGCACACTGTGTGCAAGAGGATTACAATTATCTGCCTCAAGAGACACCCAGTGGCAATAGTGAAAATTGGGCCACCTTACATGAGGTAAACCCTGTACAAGCGGCTGGGGATAACAGGGCACATCACCGCCAATCAGTAAAACTCAATGGGCAAGAGGCTCGAGGACTGAGAGACAGCGGGGCTACTATTACTTTGGTCCAGCCGCACCGAGTCGCCCCGACCCAGCACACAGGATGCACCATTGCGGTAAGGGTAGCCGGAGGGGCAATTCACAAGTTACCAACGGCCCGAGTCCACATCGATTGGGGTACCGGGGCCAAGGCGGTGGAAGTGGGCATCATGCCAGATTTGCCCGCGGAAGTACTGCTGGGAAATGATCTAGGATGCCTGACATCACAATTGGCAGCCTGCAGTACCGAAGGAGCCCTACCTGTTACCACTCAGCAGCAATCCAGAGCTATGGAAGCCTCTCCCTCGACTCATGACCAGGTAGAAAAAAGACAGTTTATAATGCCCCGTAAGTATCCCCTAGCAGGTCACTTAGGCATTAAAAAGACGAGGGACAGACTCATCCAGTCCTTTTTCTGGCCAGGGGTCACGGGAGATTTGCAAGATTACCGTAGGACCTGCGACTATGGCCCTGGGACATATTGCCCTTTAAACACAGTATTCGGCCATACCAGAGTGTATGTCACTCATTCTGGCCCTTTACATACAGGGGGGTCATTCTGTACTTGCCCTGTGGGAGCGGCGATACCCCAGATAACTATGCCATGGAGCCCATTCATATAATGAAAGACTATGGGAAAGACTTAAGCTACCTGGCAATTGAACTGTGTGAATAGGATCCGAGCGCTATTCAGTAGTTTTGTGGGGATATGTGAAATGTGAGTAAATGTGAATTGCAGTAATGCTGATGGGTTGTCAAACTAGAGAATTGACCAACAAATACTTTTGTTCGGACATCCCCAGGTCGATCCGTTGGGATCAGACCGTGTATGCCGGCTTATGGTCACGGGGGAGGTGTGTAACGGAACCCATCACTGTTTTACCCTGTTTTATGATTATTATGGTTAAAATATGATCCTACTATTATACTGCATGTATGTTGGTTTATGCTCTGCAGAATATTGTCCCAGACTATTGCAGCTACATGGCATGGGAGATAATCCTGTTACAGAGACTCCGCATAAGATAAAGGAAGTCTCGACTCATGTTTGGGGGACCGGGAGCTATAATCACTTTGTTTCAGCTGGAGTTCGGGAGAAGCTTCAAGGATCATCGCTGCACTAATGCAAGGATCCTTTACAGCTTCTATCGCTCTTTTGCCCACCATATTTTAAATGATTGTTGTGGTGAACTACCTATATAAAAAAAGACAGGATCAATACTCAAAAAACTTTGGCCGCACCCCTGCCAGGGTGATGGGGGGCACAACATTTTTTTTTTGCACCAGGGATCTTTATTCTCTAGCTCCGCCACTGGTGCAACCTAAATATTGATCAGAACAATCACATTCTAAATTGGATTCAGAAAATGGTATGCTAAAAAATCCTTAATTCAATTCTGTGAATTACAAACACACATATACACTGCTTCAGTACATAATTAAATGCTGTTACAATGATAAACACTTCTGTTGTACATACAAATTGATATCCATTGGGATAGAGTCACTGCTGCATTATGCTTCGTGATACCTATTACCTGTGTGGAAAATTGCCTTTCCAGCTTCTATAAAGCAAATCACAGCACAGTAATGCTTAGTGCATGTGCACCATTGAAGGTTACTACTAAAAGCACAATGTCACAACCCAGGGTGTTGGTCCATAATCAGCTCCTGGACTCTCCTGCCTTGGCTACAGGATTCCTCTGCTGGCAGTCCCTTTTGGTCTTCTCTCCCAGCTTGCCCTGGGCACCAAGGATGAGGGATTGCCCCTGGATTCTGAGTGCTCCTGCTGGGCGCCCTCTGTCATTCCATGGGGCTCAGTCTGTTTCTTCTGTGCAGAGAGAAGACTTGCCTAGCATTTTTGCTCTGGCCTATCTTTAGGGGGTTACAATCTGATATGTTGCACAAGATTTTTATTTTGTAATGTTACAAACAGGCTAAAATTAAAGAGACAGCAACCTAAGTGGGCACCATTCCTCATGGCAAACTACTAACAGGCAGCCTGTTCTCAGGTGGGTGTCTCTCACCTATATTTGTTCAGACCACAGACCCACACAGATATTCATTATGTGACACTCTGGTTAAACACATTGCTCCTCGCACAAACCCACTGATAAAACCATACACCCACTAATACACATTGAGTGCCACTCACACAGATCCAGTCATCCATGGGCATGCTTATATCCCAAGTAGACCCTCAGAGACACTCTCGGACTATACACTGCTACAATATTCTGGCTGTGCCTAGTTACATACTTGGGTGCTCTGCTATAAAATATAACACAGAACATTAAATGCTTATTCTGGAGCCTGTGCATTCATGTGTCACTTACTTGGTGCTTATCCCCCAGTGGATGTAAATGCATTTTCTCTGCACTGTTGCATTGGTATTAGCAGCTTGGCCTTCCTGTCCTGCAGTATATTACTGCGTCAGCTCTCTACATTCTCTTGTATTTCATTAAACTAGAGCAGATGGGCCTGGTGAGCTGTAGCAGGTTGGACTTCTACTTAATAATACATATATATTTATATATTATATGGAACATGCTTGAATACATAGGCTCATGTTTACTAAGCAGCCTTCTGCTTAACTTTTCAAGTGAAATAATGTATTGGTGTTTTTAAAATGAAATTTAGATTAAATAAGAATCGTTATACAAAGGATTGTGAACTCAAATATTTTTCTCGATTGTTGCAGAAATGCAGCTTTAGAGCACTCTCAGTTTTTTTTATATACCTTTTATTTTGTGTGCACGTGCTCTGCATTCTGTAAATCCTTCTTTCCTATTCCATACCAACCCTTTCATATACTTAACAGAAAGAGTTTTTATATGATTTTTTTGTGTCTGTACACAAGCACAGTCTGCTAAAAGGAAGGCTTTCTTTATAAACCCTTTACGCTCATGGCGTACATGGCGGCTAATCTTGTTAATTTGTTGCATAATTCAACATTTGAAATGAGTTATCATTTCAAATATTTAATATATGATAATTTTAATTTGCGATTGAGATAATTGATAGTTGCTAAATTTTAATAGGGCAATTAAAAAGCGAAGTTTCAGTGAGTAATTACAATTACTGCTGCTTAATCAATTAAAAAGGTGATTTCAGGACGTCACAAGTTTAAAATGAATATTAGTTATAGAAAACAGGCTACATGGGTTTCTCTGCTTGAAAATACATGCAAATAAGAGGCATAGAGTGATTATAGCACCATACCTGTATTTAAAGGGCCATTTACCTCATTATAAGTGCTCTTCATGGTGTTAAAGAGCACAAGATTTTATGTTTAAATTATTCATATTTTTTTATTACACTAATAACAGCATACAATCGTCAGTCTTAGGTCTGTTTACAAACACACTGCTGACTGTTACATGATTAACATTACATGCTGACACCAGGCGGTGTATACTTTACCAGCGCAAATATTATGTTTTTTCTCCAAACTTCAGGAATGTAGCAGGAGATTTTAACCCCCAACTATCATATTTAGCTGAATCCAACAGTCAATCCCAGCACAGATGAATTTGTGAAGGGCTAACTCTCCTTCTGCTTATGCTCTCCGCACAGAGCTGTTGCTGTGGGTCTGTCTGGGGCAATGTTAGAGTCTTGTGTAAAAAGAGATTTAATTTATAAATTTCTCTGTGAAAAAAGAATGCATTTCAAAAATTCAAAAAGTATTTCAACATGGTATTATGAGAACTTTACACTGGTGTGCTCCAAGTTGTATTGAATTAACTGGCCCTTTAAATAAACATGTGTGTGTACATATGTATAAAACACAGTCCAAACTTATAATAGTAGTTTTTCTACCTTTCTTTTCCCATGTATCATGGAAAGATAGAAACAAAAAAAACACTTTCTCTAAGGTAGTATTATGCTCATAATTAAAAAAATGAAGGTATTGCTCTCTTTTAATATATGTGATTTTGGGCCTTTTGCATATACTTCTCAATTTATCATATTCATATTAACTGAATTATATATTTTTTACTCTAAAGACACACCATTAGAGTTCAATATGTAATTAAGTTAAAGAACACTAAAGGTTTTCTTTATTTTACTAGGTACATAAAATACCATATCTCAGCAGTATGTTGTAGCATGTTGCTGAGATGTTGCCCCTGATGGGCACTGTACAGCCAGTCTGTGTCTTCATGAGCTGCAGAGGGCAGACCCAGGTTGGTACTATTTCTTTGATTTTAAGTCGCAAAACAGAGCTTATTAGTGCTTCTTAATAAAAATAAAAGTAAACAGATACATTATAGCCTACTTTCAGGTAGTGTAATAAATGTGTTGATGAATATGTATTCTTAAAAGAAGAAATACATATTAAAATTATTCAACATTAACTGCTATAATAAAGCATTAGCATAATTTAGAGTATATATAAGTGGATGAAACCTAGAACCACTCATTCTAGATGAAAGCTTCTGCTGAAACACGTTGGAAACAGGATATGACATTGTTCTTGCCCTAGATCCTGCATGTAGCACACAACAATAGCAGGGAATGAGAGGAGAAAATCTTTCGACCTAGAGGACTGCTTTTATATGACAAGAACTCTTCCTTTTATACCAAATTAGCGGCTAGTAATCAGTTTTAAATACATGTGTATATTGTGCTGTTCTGGACCCCTCTGTCCCCTTTCACATTTTGTTCTCTTCTAGTATACTATAGAGGACTGCGCAGAATCTATAAGAAGACAGAGGCAAGTAGAGGAGCATGAGAGCAAAAGAGAGAAACTGAGATGGATACGTGACACATCAGAATTATATATATTAAAAGAGAGAGCATTACCTTTTATTTTTGTGTTTATCTCTTCCTATGATACATGACCCAAGCAAAGCCCAGTTGGTATGTGTGCATAAAGATTTAGACACAAATTACATATCACATATATAGTTGTGAGCGTACGAGTTGTTGCTAACGCTGCGGGCTACGCGAGCCGAGGCCCTCGCGAAGCGAGGGCACTGCCCGAGGGTCTCAGTTGCTGGCATGGAGCGCCGTAGGCGCTCCATGCCAGCACCTGAGGACCTCGCAAAGCGAGGGCCGCAGTTGCTGGCATGGAGCGCCGAAGGCGCTCCTTGCCAGCAACTGCGACCCTCGCAAACTTCACGTCGCAACCCAAACACTACGACACACACATTACGACACTCGCAAACAACATACGACACACATTCACACACATTACGGACTCGCAACACTCGGACGCAACTCGCGAACATTACAAAATGTAAAACACAATACATACACACACCACATACATAAAAAACTTACCTACACCAAGAGGGAGCACCCAGCACCTCAAAAATACTACTTACATCTCGATTTTACTTCAAATAAAACAGTTTAGAGACTAAAAAAAAAACGAAGCGAGAGAAAAAATGGCCGCCGAACAAAACGAAAACGAGGCTACAGCACTCTAAACTCGCAAAACACCACAAGAAACTCGCAAAACACCACAAAACACCTACGGATATTCCGATACAAACGTATAACACACATTACTCGCCATTTCACGCCAATGCGGAAGTACACGACAACGGTTTGGGCTCGCGCACGCACAGTGTTACACTGCACACATTCAGCACGCTTACACAGCAGATCCACACCACTAATGCTGCAGCAACATCAAAACACATTCACAGCTCTTCCACACAATGCTTTAAAATAGGTCAAGTATATTCATTTATTAATGTATTATATATTTCATTATTACACACTAAACAGCATTAGCTACCTTACAATTTCATTGCCGTCATTTTTTGACGGGCAATATTCTAGTTACATATAATGATTAGACACAGACCACTTCTTGGGGAGATAACCGGCCACAGCGTTTATTGGTAAACACAAATTATGTAATACCAATAGCAATAAGTAAATAAACATAACCACTTGAGGGGAGGGGAAGACCGCAGAATACCTTCTGCAGTTTAGACTCCCCCCAAAAAAAACATGGCCAGCCGCATATCCCACTCAAACACCAGCGCTCCATATCTGCTCCTGAAATTGAGACCTTCTGTGCTCATACCATTATCAGCCTCTGAGCCCTTGAGCTACCCTAGCTGCCGAGAAAACCAACCTCTGAAGAAGACTAAACTTGAGTCTGTAAGCTGTCCTTCGGGCCTTAGCCAACTTCACCTCGATAATCCGCCACTTGATGGGTGCGTTACAAAGAACGTTACCACCTCCTGGATAATACCCAGGTAGGATGTGGGTCGTGCCACTTGCTACCTGCTCCTCTGATTGATGACATATCCCCATTCTTGGGACAGATCAATAGCACCTCCATCTGAACCACGCTCTCGCCCAGCTGTGGGCCATGATTGGCAATCGAGGCAAAGCTTCTTCATGATCAGATATACCAATGGCCAATGACCTACCAACCAAGTACACAGGTTTTCTGCAAAAACCCATAGGGCTCCTACAGCGGCCGCTCTTGTACCAAACGAGTGGGTACCAAGTTCCGATGCAGAATGGGCCCAAACGCCACCTGTAAGTCACCAAATTTGTCGAATCCTAATTGTGGAGAACCAATCCTGTTCCACATAAGGAAAGGTGCAAAACCAACTACACGTTTGGTCCAAGAAAGCCATAATACCAACGAAGGGAGAGCAATCAGTGTGCCGGGTACACTGTAAACCACCTCCCTTTTTATTTATTTTTTTACCTGGTCTGTCTTGGCCACATGGTCACATAATCACCTTGGATCCCAATGACCAGTCCTGTTTACCTTGTCTGTTTACCAACCAACCATTCCCTAAAAAACGACCAGCGGGAAAGAGATGGCTGCGCAGAAACGCAAGGCGTCACACATATCACAGACCTCTTTCTACCACAGTGGTGTACAACTATGCGTTTTGGTCCAAGAAAGCAATCACCAATGGAAGGTTGAGCAATCAGTGTGCCTGGTACACTGTAAACTACCTCCCTTACCCACCTGGTCAGTCCTGGACCTCCGCTGGCACGTGGTCACCTGATCACTATGGATCCCCAAGACCAAGCACCTGAGGTTACCATACATTGTCTGTTTACCAACCAACCTCTCGCTATTAGCTGACCAGCGGGAGAGAGAGATGGCCACACAGAACCGCAAGGCATCACACTTATTACAGACCTCTTTCCAACTGTGGTATCTCCGGCCCTTGGGATAAGGCTACCAGTCGCCTGCCATCCCTTTGCCATAACTCCTGTTCACCTTGATCCACTTGCTTTTCCAGAAACTCCTTCGTCAGGTCCTAATAATCCGTCCCGTTTCCAAACGGCCTTGGCTGCTACCCAACTCCCCACCTTTGGGGGACATCTCCTCCAGGCCTAGGGTTACTGAGAACCCTAACCTTGCCAAGTCACCACTCGCATATCCACACGAGTACCAAGAGCACCAACTGCCCATCCACACACTATGGCCAGGTGCGCACTTAAAAGGACCAGTAAGCCATCCTGTCCTGACACCTGGTCCCTGCATACCTTCACACTAAATGCTCCTTTGTCGGTACTTTAGCCCGTAACAGCTACAGTGTGTTTCCACCTCCCAGTACTGAGCAGTATGATGCATGACCGATAGTCAATGGCCTGCAGTACAGCCATAATATCTGAACAAAACGATTTACTGTTCTCGCATCTCCCGCCGACAACAGTTCGAAACTCTTGAAGGATCCTCGAAGCCAAGTACCTTGTAGCACTAGACACCATCACCCTAGCTTGTGATACACCAGAGAAGCCTGAAGGATGACAGAGTGATCCAACCCTCAGACACAACACACCGCCCCTCAGGGTCCTCCATATATGAGACGCACCCAATAGGGCGATGGAAAGGGATAATTGACTACCACCAATGCAGACCAGTAGCGACTCAATCCTCTGAGGATTATACCACATTCTCATACAAGACCCCATAGAGGATACCTTTTAGCCCGATCCATTGCAGCAGGGGAAAAAGCTATAGGACACAAACTAAATTGTGAACTGCTGCGCAAATAAGGGTACCCCAGCGGAAATCGGCCCTATAACACAAAGACGTCTCTGCTCACTATCCCTTTAGGACAGCACCAATTAACCTGACGTAGGAATATACAGGCTTATGGCCCCATAAGTCAGGCAGCCCCACCATGGCAGGGAAAAAATTGACCCTACAACTCCTAGGGCCTCTCTGCCTCTTATCCACTAGCCCCTTAGGACAGCACCTAGAAACCTGACGTATGTATATAGGCTTATGGCCTCATGCACCAGGCAGCACCACCAGGGCGGTAGATTAAACTTTACTTTAAACAAGCTACAGGCAAGCACTGTGCCTGGTGCAGATAAGCAAGAGTGCAGAGGGTGCAGAGTGCCCAAATGCATTTCAATAATACGCAAATACTTACATAGCTTATTGGTTGAATTGAACTTCCAACCCTCAGGTTCAAAGGCCAATGCTCTACTGACTGAGCCATAGAAAAGACAGACAGACAACTGACTTCCTTATATGTAAAAACTGAAGCCCGAACAAAGCACCCAAGACTTGCTGCTATAAATCGCTTATTAAAGCTATTCGCAAACGACTTGCAGGTTAGGCTCGAAATTCCACAGGAAAAATGATATAAGGTATTAAATTAATGGCGCAGCCTTCTCAGGCTCGCAGTTCGGAAATAGGAAATAGCTAGATTCAGATAACACTGTAGCATACCAGTGAAATAAATGTGAAATACCTTAATTAACTCACATGGGCTTGAATATGATATTTACGGCTTTATGAGTAATGCATAATCAAGAATGCAAGCCAACCAAACTCTCAGCTGAACCCGTAGGACTTGTACAAATGTAATGCCCGTTTTCAGAGACGTAATGCCGACATACGGCCCTATACATTCGGGCTACTTGACGACCGTATCACAGAAAAATACAGAGAAAGGAGGACCTATCCTCACACATGGCTAGCTGGGTGCACAATGGTGGAAATGGCACCAAAAGTCTATATAAATATCTCCACTCCTCAGCTAGCAACCCCTATCCATACCTCGGTCCTGCCAGGTCAAGTGGTCCTTCCTTCCAACCCCAAGAGGCCTGGGGTGGCCTACATGCCCTTCACTATCACTGAGGTAGGAAAAGAAAGAGACAATAAGCTCTGCTATAAGTTTGGTGCGTGTTACTGACTGCAGCATCCAGGCACATTGTTACGTCTTTGGTTGTTCTTATCCATATTGTTTTCTTGGCAAATATACTGAAGTAGGTTGCTGACCTCTCTACTATGACCTGTCCATCTTGGGTGTCCCTACATGATATAGCTCACGGTTTCATTGAGGTACACAAGCCCAGTCACCATGACAAGGTAGCAATCCAGAAGGGGACAAATATTTATATATATATATATATATATAAGCTTAAAGGAAGCCATGTTTAAAATGGTTATGTATAGAAGAACTAAGCATTTGTGGGCACATTTGCATGTCCCTGCTCAGCTTCCCAGAGTGCAGTGTAATAATTGTGTTTCTCGGAATTCGGAGCAGGAAGCACGTTTTTTAACTTGCTTTAGACATTCAAATGTGAACACAAATGTACTATTTGTATACTACTAGTGACTTGCCCGTCAAAAATGACGGCAATAAAAAGTTAAGCCTGGCAATGCTGTTTGCCACACAATGGGAGCCTCCCCCTCTACTTTACTGGCCTCACGATGAGCGCATTTGGCGCTCATCACGGGCCTCGCAATGAGAGCCTTTGGCGCTCATCACAGGCCTCGCAATGAGAGCCTTTGGCACTCATCACGGGCCTTTCCCCCTCCCATGTTTCTCTTTCCCCCTCCCTCCCAGTGTCTCTTTTCCCCTCCCCTGTGTCTCTTCCCCCTCCCTCCCCTGTGTCTCTCCCCCCTCCCTCCCTTTGTCTCTTTCCCCCTCCCTCCCCTGTGTCTCTTACCCCCTCCCTCCTCTGTGTCTCTTACCCCCTCTCCCTCCTCTGTGTCTTTTTCCCCTCCCCTGTGTCTCTTTCCTCCCTGTCCCCCCGTGTCTCTTCCCCCTCCATTGTGTCTCCCCCCCTATTTCCCTCCCCTGTGTCTTTTCCCCCTCCCCATGTGTATTTTCCCTCTTCCTCTCCCTCCCCTGTGTCTCTTACCCCTTCTCTCACTCCCCTGTGTCTATCCCCCCTCCTCCCCTGTGTGTCTCTCCCCCCTCCTCCCCTGTGTGTCTCTCCCCCTCCTCCTCTGTGTGTCTCTCTCCCCTCCTCCTCTGTGTGTCTCTCTCCCCTCCACCCCTGTGTGCCTCTCCCCTGTGTGTCTCTCCCCTCCTCCCCTGTGTGCCTCTCCCCTCCTCCACTGTTTGTCTCTTCCTCCCTTCTCTGGCTCCCTTCTCTTCCCCCCTCCCTTGTGCCCCCTCCCCCCATTTACCTCCACTGTGCCTTTTCCCCCTCCCCTATGTCTTTTCCCTCCTCCTCTCCCTCCCCTGTATCTCTTCCCCCTCCTCTCACTCCCCTGTGTCTCTCCCCCTTCTCTCACTCTCCTGTGTCTCTCCCCTCCTCCTCTATGTGTCTCTCCCCTCTTCCCCTGTCTGTCTCTCCCCTCTTCCCCTGTCTGTCTCTCCCCTCCTCCCCTGTGTGTCTCTCCCCTCCTCCCCTGTGTTTCTCCCCTCTTCCCCTGTCTGTCTCTCCCCTCCTCCCCTATCTGTCTCTCCCCTCCTGAAGGAAATAGCTCACCATTCACAATAAATAATTTACCCTCTTTAATTTTTAATAGACCCAAACCTTCTTATAGCAATGTTCCAATCCCAAAACATAACAAACTTGTCATGGTGCAAGAAGAAAGCTATATAAAGCATAGCTGTCCCACATGCATTTCAGTCCAACTTTGCCCAAAAGGGTAATAAAGCATCACAATACCAGGGAATATGTATCTGGCATCTTATCTCTTGAGCTGAGTACATAGTGTAGATAAGGATTCTGGGTAAAGCAATACTAAAAAAGTAGTTTTGAGTTTTGACGAGTTCCCACTCATGCTATTCTGTTTTCAAGGTCATTTATAGAATCCGAAAAACTAAAACAAACTGGATGCCCCTAATGAGAATAATTGCATCTGATATTTAACAATTAACATTCTGTATTTATTGTATTTAATTCCGAAAAACATTTGATCGCGTGTAGCTCTTCAAAATGGCATATTGCAAAAAGCCGGGCTACAGCAGTCCCTTAAAGAGATTCTGACAGTGACAAATCTTCATTCTCTATTCTGCAGTATACTTGAGATTTTGATGAAGTGTATCATGCTTTTAAAAGAGCCTTGGGATTATTTCTAACTGCATGAAACAGTAGTGAGGTGATCGCATCTACCGCAATTCCTTCTCTCACCTTAACAAGCTATTTACTGATATGATTAGCCAATCAGGAGCTGTCCAGTGGTATTTGCTGACAATGGTTAGGCAAGAAGCTAAGTCCCCTTCTAAGAAAAACTGAAAGGCAATCTTACTGAAAAAAAGTGTGGTTTAGTGTCTTTTTCTAAAGTTTCTCTTTAATAAATTCATAACCGCAGCACTTTGTTAGTAAGCTGCCCTTCAAATGACATTGAAAAGTAATTTAAAGAAACACTGACAGTAAAATTAATTATATCCATATCTGCATTATACTGGACGTTATTCAGGCTGACCATAACCACAACTCGACAAATATTAGATTGTAAGTTCTTCACTTCAAAATAACTTGTAGACAGAAAATGTAGCTACAGTGCGAGAGAGAGTATAACTGAAATAATAAAAACATTCAGAGATAAAGGAATCTGTGAACCAAGCTGCTCTGCAGGGTTTTTTTTTTGTTCTCTGTCTGCAAATATTCTCCTTTGACTAATGATGTAAATGCTTCTGAAGCACTTTTGATACATTGATGCATGAACAAAATCTTCCTCCCCGTGTGCCTAGCATGGCAATGGAGCTGTGCACGTGTTCAGTGTATGAGCAGCTGGGAAATAGAAGAAATTCACAGGCCAGACTTACATAGAGATTTCATTTACCACAAAAATGCTTACCCGGAGAGACGTAAAAAAGAGAGATTCATAGGGGAGGGTGACCCGGCTATCAATGAAAGGGTTAATGGTATGGCCATGTATTTTGCTCCTTTCTGGCGGGCTCTCTTTAGGAACATCATGTGCTTATAAAATATTAGGATTTAGATTATTGCAGAAAAATAATACTGCTTGCTTTTGGGTTTTGAAGGTGATGCCCCTGACTGTCTTGTCTTCTGCCCGATCTCTCTCAGTGTTACTGTCTTTCTCCTGTTGGCAGTCTCATTGTTAACTTTACGTAGCTCTCTCCCCTCCTTTTTTCTGTCTCTTATCTCTTGCTCTCACTTTTTCTCTCCTCCTGGCTGAGTCTCTCGTTTGCCTCAGAGGTCTATTTCCTCCCTCTCACTGATGGTCTCTCTTATTCTTTGTCCTGTTTATCTCCCCTCCGTTGCTCTGTCTCTCAGCTACCTTGCTTTCTCTTGCCCATGCAATGCTTGTTTCTTCTATTACTCTTTCTCTCCTGCCCCAATTGTATCTCTCTCCTCATTCCCATTTTTCTGTCCTCTTCCTTGTTCAGTTTTTTTTTCCTGTGTGGCTCTCTCTCACTCCTTTCTCTCGTGATCTATGTGCTCCTCCCTTCCCCAACAGTCTCACTTCCATTTTTCTGTCTCTCATTTATTGTCTACTCTCTCATATCTTACCTTGTCTTACTCTTGAATTCCCTCTTTACTCTTTTCCCTCTCTCTGTCTCCTCACTTGTTCTCTTGGTCATTCTCCCTTTTCCCTTCTCTCTCCTCTAGTCCCTCCTTTGTCCTCTTGGTCATCTCCTCCTTTGCAGTGCCTCTCATCCCCTTGTTAACTCTGCTTCTTTCCTACCTTGTCTTCTGTCTTACTCTTCCATTATCTCTCCTCCATTCAGTCCCTCTCCTCATTCCCACTTTTCTGTTCTCTTCCTTGTTGAGTCTGTTTCCCCTGTGTGGCTCTTTCTCACTACATCCTCTCATGCTCTATCTGCTTCTCCCTTTCCCAAAAATCTCATCTCTATTTTTCTGTCTCTCTTTATTGTCTTCTCTCTCATATCTTGTCCTCTCTTTCTCTTCCATTCCCTCTTCACTGTCGTCCCTCTCTCAAGTCTACTCATTTGTTCTCTTGGTCATTCTCTCCTTTCTCTTCTCTCTCCTCTAGTCCCTCCTTTGTCCTCTTGGTCTTCTCCTCCTTTGCCCTGCCTCTCACTTCCCTTGTTAACTCTGTTTCTTTCCTACCTTGTCTTCTGTCTTACTCTTCCATTATCTCTCCTCCATTCAGTCCCTCTCCTCATTCCCATTTTTCTGTTCTCTTCCTTGTTAAGTATGTTTCCCCTGTGTGGCTCTTTCTCACTACATCCTCTCATGCTCTATCTGCTTCTCCCTTTCCCAAAAATCTCATCTAAATTTTTCTGTCTCTCTTTATTGTCTTCTCTCTCATATCTTGTCCTCTCTTTCTCTTCCATTCCCTCTACACTGTCGTCCCTCTCTCAAGTCCCCTCATTTGTTCTCTTGGTCATTCTCTCCTTTCTCTTCTCTCTCCTCTAGTCCCTCCTTTGTCCTCTTTGTCTTCTTCTCATTCACCCCCTTGTTAACTCTGTTTCTTTCCTACCTTGTCTCAGTGTTTCCATTATGTCTCCTCTTTTCAGTCGCTCTCCTCATTCCCATTGTGTGGCTCTCTCTCACTCCGTCCGGTCATGCTCTGTCATCTTCTCCCTTTCCCAACAATCTCACCTCCATTTTCTGCCTCTCCTCTATTGTCTCCTTTCTCCTTACACCCTCTTTTATCCCCCTCTCTGTCTCCTCAATTGCTCACTTGGTCATTCTTCCTTTAACCTCTCTCTCCTCTAGTCCTATCTTTGTCTTTTCCTCCTTTGCCCTGTCTCTCACCTTTTTTCTTAATTCTGTTTCTTTCCTACCTTTGCCCCTCTGTCTTACTTTTTCATTCTCTCTCCTCCCTTGTACATTCAGTCCCGCTCCTCACTTATCCATGCTCTCTCTCTCTTGTCTACACTTTTATACAGTACTAATTACTCATAACTTCTCTGTTTCCCCTAATAAGTTTAGTGCTTATCTCTCAACGCTTCTTGGTTTAATAGTGTATATTTTAAGGTATGATGCCCTTTCAAGGTGAGGTCTTGCCAATTATTTGTATTGCTGCAAAATTATACTGTGTCCAGTTAATATTATGTTCCTTTTTATTAAAAGGTCATGAGCCACTGCAGCAGTGTGTATATGCCAAGCACTCTTTATGAGACTGAGGACAGGAAGAGTACAATATGTGCTACTGGAAAACCTGAACATTTTGTAGACTGTAGATCTGTAATATTTTACTTAAATGGTTTACACATTTAAGTATATTTATAAGATTCATAACTATTTTTTGCAAATTTTTATTAACCTCTCAAACTGCTTCCTGGCATTGGACACCTTTAAATATCTTGTAGTTAGGTTGGGAACTGGTAGAATTAGATGTTACTCTGTTATTGCACAGGTATCTTTAAGTTTCAATTTAATTGAACTTTGTGCAGTTGTTTTGTTGAAATCAAAGGTAAAATGAAGGGAAATATGTATCTGTGTTTAAAAAGAGCATATTTTTTGTATAATCTATAACTTAGATAACTTGCCTTGAAGTGGCCAAGAACAAACCACATTTCTATTGAAAGTAAGAAAACTGGGTTCACAATCTCAATCTAGAAAATCTGTCTTAGTACTTAGGTGTCGAAAATTGGAGGGAGGCTGTTTGGACCACAAAGATTAACTCACTCCTTAGAGAGAGGTTACAATGACTCTCAAAAGGACAGCCCACAATTTTGCAAATTAAATGATGTACAATTGTCACGGTCACCCTTTTTGACCCTGGCTCGGGCTACCTCCACCTTGGCCTTTCAGGGCCCTATCTACCCACTAACAGAGGTGATTGCTGTAGAATGAGTGTAATACTAAGTACTGGGGAATAAGCCCATATATTTTTCCATAGACTGTAGGCACTGGTATGATTGGTCCATTCACATTGCTTGGATTTGTCATCAATGCAGTGATTGGGTCAGTTGATCCAGACAGTGACCAGTACGTGATCCACGCCCCCCAATAAGTTACTTTAATGATTGTGTTCTGGTGGGAGGAGAATTTAAACTAGGCAGGTTAATGATGTGGCATTGGCTAATGATTAACCAATAGGGCAAGTGCCGGCAAGGTGCTATAGTGATTAGCTGACAAGGAAAAAAGAGGAAAATTCGAACATGTACTTTGTCGGCCGAAGGCGTCTAGACCTCCCCTGTCTTTCCTGTAACCCAGAAAGGCACATGGATAGAGGATGGGACTGAGCCTGCCTGGGGAAGATAGAGGCCGTGCCAACACCTGAGAATGAGCCACTTAGGAGAACTGACGACTATGCAGAGAAAGAACTGGTCCTGTGCTATACTCTGGGAGCAGCAGAGGAAGTTACTCCAGTCTGGACCTAAAATGGGGATACAGCACTTGATCATATGATCATAGGATTCATGAAAGAACTATGCTCCCTACTCCACCCAATTCCTCACTACATCCTTGTCTGCCAGACTATGCAGAGGCAGTACTCCCTACTACCTCAATCAAGGATTGTAAAAGTTAAAGTGTTATGTACAGTCTGGTTGCCTATTGTGTGTCTCAATACAATTATCATGTATCTAGTCCTACCTAGTTGTAGTACCCTGATGTTGGTTATCTGATCAGGGGGGTGTAGGTGTATCTGATGTCTTAGTATAAGTACCCTTTGTTTGCCTAATCTGTGATTGTTCCACAAAGTGTTACTGTGTATGTGCCACTTGAATTGCCTTGGCTTGGCGGCTTCTATCTTATTGCCTAACAACGGACCCGCCATTGTAGGTTTCATTCTCATTGTCTGTCTCTAAGAATGGGGAGTTTGAAGTTGCTTTCCACATTTAAAAATTAATTTTCCATGTTACCTATTGTTTTGACCCCTATAACTGTTCCAACCAACCCTGGAAGATGTTTAGAGTCTTATTTATTGGTTATAACCCCTGCTTGTTATTTTAGCCACTGATGATCGCCAGATAGCCAGCTAGACACTGAGAAGACCATGCCAATCACAATCCAATGGCCTCTTCTGTAAGCAAGGCAGAGGGAGTCTGTAGATCATCTAGACCAGCCCACCACCGGTTGTGACAACAATATTAGATGATTTGACATAGTAAGAGATTGAGAGAAGATAAGGTATTGGATGAGTGAGAGATGTGGCATCATGTGAGAGAAAGATGGTGAGGTATGGGAGGATACAGAGGCATTATATGGCCTGGTGTGAGAGAGAGATTTTGAGGTATCAAGTGAGGTAGAGAGATGATGAGGTAAAGGAGTATATAGAAAGTTGACATGGCATAGTTAGAGATCATGATGTATCAGATGAGGTGGAGAGATGTGGCATCATGAGAACAAATTGGAGGAGGTAAAAGTGGCATGGATTGAGATCGAGAGATGAGGAATTTGAAGAATTAGAGATGAGGAATGCTGTGAGATGAGATATCAGAGATGATGATGCATGGTGTGAGATCAAGAGATTATGTATCAGAAGAGATAGATGATAAGGCATGGTGCCAATGAGATGAGGATGTATCGAAGGAAATAGAGACATGATCATGAAAGTACGATACAAGATAGATGATTTGGCATGCTGCAAAATTGAGAAATTATGAGGTATTTGATGAGAGAGATTATTTAATAAGGTGTGAGATTGAGAGGTGAGATTTTAGATGATAAAGAGAGATGTGGCATTTTATGAGAGAGATGGTAAGATATAGGAAGA
Organism: Discoglossus pictus; assembly: GCA_027410445.1. NCBI lineage: Eukaryota > Metazoa > Chordata > Amphibia > Anura > Alytidae > Discoglossus > Discoglossus pictus. The sequence continues at coordinate 41,641,846 of CM050168.1, forward strand.
TATAAAGAAATTATGTCGTATGGAGTGTGAGAGAGATTATGAGATATCAGATGATCTGGAGAGATGATGCGGTATAGGTGGATATAGGGTGATGATGTGGTACGGTGTGAAAGAGATTTTGAGGTATTGGATGAGGTAGAGAGATGATGTGGCCTCATGTGAGAGAGAGATTGAGGTATCAGATGAGGTAGAGCAATGTTGTATCAGGTGAGAGAGATGGTGAGGAATACGAGATTACAGAGAGATGACATGTCAAGGTGTGAGAGAGAAGACGTATCAGAATGGTCTTATACATAAAACGCCTTATATAACTAAGTACAGTTCCTGGTGTGGTCACATGGAGGTGCACTCTCTGGTCATATATTGACCTTAAGGCCACACAAAAAAAAGTTTCTTGGGCATTTTGCTTATGCTATAGAACTGGTTATTTCTGGTTCTGCCATGTGGAAGAATCTCCTTGTGCTGGGCATCTGACCTGATCTGACCAGTGAGGTGAAAGAGGATGGAGTATCAAGGGGGGAAATTACATTTATTAGGATTTATAAGGAGTCTAAACCAAAGCTTCTGTCTTTTTGGAACACTCTGTTGCTGGACTCTCTCTTGGCTATTGATCTGGACATTAGAAGAACTGGTTTGTATACAGACACAGACATAGCATCACAAACACACATAGAGGTTGTAGTTATAGAATATCTCTCTGCTAATTTAAGAGAAGTTGGTTCTACTATTATGATATTAATGTATATAATGTATTAATGTATTTGTAGCCTAATTTAATAAAATATTAATTGTAGGCAACAAGAAGTGAGGATCTTATCTTTACACTTAGAATCTCAGAGGGCGGGACAGAATAATTATTATTATAATCATAATCAATATTATGAAAAATAGCATAGTAAATTACTTAATAAGATATACATTTGGAACAATTACTGTTAGTCCATCTCTAGATAATTTTTCAAATAATGAATAGCATTGCTCTAATTAGCCATCATTATTTTAGGAAAATTAACCGGTAACTGGTATCCGGTAACAAAACTGAGAACTGCTGCCTTACCCAACCACACTGGCTCTACTCCAAGCATATTGGAAATTCAACTTTTGTATCACTGGCCTACCTGCTCTGTATCCACAGAACTGGAATAATGGAAAAGTTTTGTACATTTTAGAATATTCCTTTTTATTATCTTGTTCTCCTGTCCAGTGAACTGAAGACACCGGCAACTTGCAGCTTCACGGCAAACCTTTTCTCTGTCATTCTGCATGGAAATAAGACGTATTAGGATCTGCTGGAGCAATTAATTAAACAGCTGTTACAGAAAGAAAGAGACCGCCGGGTGAATAAGTAAAATTCAGCCTCCCCCTTTCTCTCTGAGCATCTAAACAACCCTTGTTTATTAAAGTTTTAAGACTTTCGACAAAACAAGTTCCTGGAAAACAAAAGGCTTTGCTGCGTACAAAAAGATTTCTTTGTGATGGACGAACACTCATTAGACCCCAAAGCACAATTTGCATAAAATTGCAAGCACATTTATCAAATGTAACAGGAAAACAATGCAGTATACGGTACCAATTATCTAGCATTCTTTTATAAATACCGGCCTGATTTGAATTGTTTCCATGTATCTCTCTCTATCTATTTATATATGTATATGTGTGTAATATCGAGGTGCTTGAGATTGCAGTCCCGCAAAGGGCTGAGGAATTTCTATTAAATAACCCACATTACAGATAATTGCAGTTACAGGTCTGAGGAAGAGCCTGATTGCAGCTGCACATCTGAGAGAGGAGGTTGATTGCAAAAATGTGTCTCTAAATTAGAGGTCTGGGGAATCTGCTGGACTGAATATAACTGGTGATTACAGCTGAGGGAGAAGTCTGAGAGTGCAGCTGTGAAATGTGTGAGTGCAGCTGCTGTTCTTAGTGCAAGGTCTGGGGCAGCTGTGACAGCCTTTTGAGTTGGTAAAGAGGCGTAAGCACTAAGTAAGACCTCTGAATGCAGCTACAGATGTGAGTATGAGTTGTGAATTAAGCTATAGCTGAGGAAGAATTCTGAATGTCGCTCATAAAAGGTACCTTTCCTGTTTTGTCCCCGCTGGCGCGTTGGCGAGCAGCATCCAGCAGGTGGAACGATGGTGGTGTGCTGAGACTTCGTTCAATTTGTTCCTAGGGTTAGGCTTAAGGTTAGAATTAGGGTTTAAGGTTAGAGTTCAGGGTTTTCGCACCACTATTTTACTATGTAAAACGTATCATCCTCCACTACCCTGAACCCTAACCCCTATGCCTAACCCTAAACCCTAACTCTAGCCCTTACTCTAACAATAAATTGAATAAAGTCTTGTCGTGTCACCATCTTGCCACCTAATGGTCATTGCACACCACTGAACTGGTGGGGTCAAATAAGCTGTTCTGAGACCGAAGGATGACAGCAGATTCACCTGAATAAGATATATCCTAGATCAGGGGCATTTTATGCTGCCCTAGTCCCTTTCAGAGTAACCCCAGTTACTACCACTTCATTCCCCTTGCTATATTCCAAATAATATTTCTTTATATGTATACAGTAGTTATGGTTACAGACATATCTGTCAATGCATATAGACATTTCTGGGCATATACATACACATTTCCATGGCACTGCACAAGCAGTCTCCTGGCCTTTGAAGATGTGCTTCCCTAGGCCTGGGCCTCATGGGCCTCATGGGCCTAGGCAGACACACACCACGGCTTCAACTCAGTGTAAGATGCCTGTCCTCTTCTAGGTCACTTCCTTGTTGTGTAGAAGGGGCTTGTCCAGTATATTTTGCCAAGAAAACCTTAAGGATAAGCATGACCAGAGACATAACGATAGATGTTGCTGTCCTTATGGTCACGGACACGACTTAACGAAGTGACAACATCAAAGATGTCTGATCACAGCTGCAGTTTTTAACTTAGACACACATGAAGCTACCTACGACCACATGTAATGGAAAAGGGGAGGTTAAAACAGATCTCATTTGTATTTGGGCACTGTTCTATCCTCCCCTTTTCCATTACATTTATTATTATCTCAAGGAGCACCCTTGTAATCCTTCAATAAGGTCAACACAGCTACTAATTACTAATAGCCTACAATATGAAAATAATCTCAGTAAATATGTGGGTGTGACACTTTCTCCGCCCCTTTCTAAGTTCTAAAAGCATCTATTTTAGTGCTATTTATTATGCACGCCAACAAAGCAATAAAACAAATCAGCTTGCTTTTTCTATAACTGTAATTTGATTTAGCTGAGTAAATGCTGTATGTGATTGGCAGATTGTATATTTTGATATATTTTGTTCACGAATGAAAAGTACATTTTTAAAATGTCAAATCACTCTTTTTCCTAATGTTTCATCATTTATCAGCCATTATCTTGTACACTGGTATTTATGTTTCAGACACAGAGGACAGATTGCGAGGGAAGACACCTGCTATTGCAATTAAATCATGATATCCCCTATAAATAAAAAAAGATCCAGGAAGCATCCCACTGATCCCGACCAGCTTTCTGTTAACCCCTTAAGTATATAGTTGGAGGCGGTGATGCTCTCATACATCTCAATACATTAAACATTACTGACTCTAAAATAAAATAATTGCGCAGAGCATCTAAAGTGCATTTTGCTGGGGACATCTGCTGTCAAATATCACATCTTCGCCATGGGGTTTTCAGGACTGTAATTGTGTTCAGTGTTCTGTTTATACAATGAATCTATAATGTAATTTCATGAGCTTCTGAAATTCACTATAACATATGAGCACTAAGTAGAGGCTCTTAATCCATATGAAACAGAGAGAAAAATCAGCATGGTAAACAAGCAAAAGAAAGGAGAGAGATTTATCTGGGGCCTGACACTAATCTAAAAGAGATTATCAGTCAGATGGGCTGAGACGTTGCACACTTGAAGTGGGAGAGAGAAATCTGCAGTAATGAATACGGTGGATTTTCTTTGGGAAGGTAGCCTGGATATATATGTACTCCATTTGTACGCAGTATGCAATATAAAGATAATCCCCAGCACTGTATCTGCCATTTCAATTTCATGTTTTGGTATTAAGCAATCAGTATTTCTGTAATGTATTTTTATTTTACAGGGGGGCTTCTTCTTCAGGGCTTAAAGGAACAAAGACAGTAAAAAGTACTTATATTTTTATCTGGCAGCATAATGTTCAGGAGTTGCTATACACATATATGCTTGTGGAATTCAGTCTAATTTACCATAACATTTTTAATTAAAGGTATATCTAAGTTTCCCTGCTTTGAGCTTTTTCTAATATAACACCTGCTGCTTATATCAGATACACATTACATTGAGTCATTCTATACACATACATATTTATTCTTTTTAAAACTAAAATTTGTTTTACACCGTCATGCCCAGGGCCTGACTGGACTGTTTTGGACTATGACTCCGGCCTGGACTGGGAATAAGTTATCCTCTTTATGGTTAAAGTTATGTATTTTATATTGCTTATGGTAAAATATGATTACACTGTTATACTGTATGTATGTTGGTTTATGTATTATATTTCATGTTATAGGAATTGTTTTAAAGAAACATATTAGCTAGTCTGCAGGCTATTGCACCAGCCTATTATGTTACAATGTTGTTATCTGGGATAACTCACTCAGCCCACCTAAATATAATCAACAGGATGAAATTAACAATCTGATTTCATCAGAGGTACAGGGTTTTCTAAGTAAGCAAGGGACAGCCTATCATTTAGGGATGGGGCTTACTGATTGGCCAGCCTGTGTGGCATAAAATTGTATAAAATGTGCCAATTAATAAAGGTATGACAGTAGTACTGTATCTGTACTTACATAGACTAGGGGTAAGTGTCATTCTGTGCATCAATCATAATTCTAAGGGATTATATGATGTTCCTGTTATTCTGGTCTGCTGAAGCTAGTTCCTGGGCGTGGTTCCAGTGTATGGTCCATCTTCTGCTATCAGAAGTCTACAAGGACCACAGGATTCTGCTGGATAGGTTTGAACTAGGTCCTTAACAAGTCCAATTGAAGTGGCAGATCGTGACACACACCATCAGAGCTACTTACATAGGCACAGTGAACCTCCCAATAGAAACACTGCATTTGGGTACAGGCTTTAATTCTTTACTAAGCTTTAAGCCAGCAGCAGCTCAATGCAAAGATCTACAGATCAGTGTCTGACTCCTCCTACTTCCTTCTACAAGGGGCCAACACATCCCATGATTTCTTCCTGCACAAACTGCCATCATTGAGTGTTACATTGTATTAAAATGTATTAGCTGCCTGTGATTGGCCAAAACAAGTTATGAATTGTATGCAAATTTTAGCGGGGATTTTAAGGGGTGTCAACTCACAAAAGCTGCAGCTTGCAAACTTTAGCAAATATTCAGGATGAGTTTGTTGATGTTTATTTTGATATTTTTCATGCAGAGAAATGTTTTCATACACTACCGATTCTCCTCTATCAGATGCATTCATAATCCGGGAAACTATGCCAGTGCAGTGGTACAATTTAAATAATAATGTGATGAACCAGGGGTAGGGGCTATTACTGCCCTGGGCCACCTGCTACACAAGGACCATTGGGCTCTTGGAAATCTGGCCACCAGCACCCGATATTTGTCTTCTATATAAGTTAGGGTCTATCCATCAGGAATCAGCACTTCCATGACTCCCAGTAACCTTCCTATGGTAGTGACCAAGACAATTTACTTGCAGGTTGGAAAAAGGATCAGTATTGCAGCCACAATAAGAGTACATACCATTTCTATATGTCTCAGCAGTAAACTGATTTATTTTTGAAAAGTCAACAGTATTTATAGGAGTTAGATACAGAGGGTGTGTATACAACACAACAATGACAGGGAGGGCAGACAAACAGGAGATCGAGTCCACATGGGGCTAATAGTCTGGCATCCTGCCTGGCACCTTTGAACAATAGGCCAACCTCCAAATACACATAATGCTGTCCCCATGTCTAGTGGTCCAGACCTCAAATAGAGTACATTAACTTTATCTGGCAAACAATGGGACAAACTAGATTAGAATACAATGGATGCGTTTATGCTCAGTGGCTGGAGCCAAGGAGTCTGTCCTTTATTTTGGCTCAAAGGGCTAAGATCCAGGAACTGGAAAAGGGGGCCCTGACAAATAATATATCATGATAAATGTGTAAACAATATATTTTCTGATAAAGCAGTACAATTATCCAATATTTAGTCTGGGGCTCCTCCCATCATTTTCACACTGTATCACAGTCTGAAGCTAATGTCCTTGACAGTTCCTTGTTTACTGCACAGATTTACTAGTGTAGCCTGAGAAAAAATGTGCTGTACTTCCTGCTACAACATAAAAATCATAGGAGGAGCTTCAATATAAAAAAACCCTTCTGGATCGCTACCTTGTTGTGGTGAAGGTGCTTGTGTACCTCAATGCAGCTGTGAACTATACCATGTAGGGTCATACAAGATGGGAAGGTCATAGCAGAGAGATCAGACAAATCAGGGTCCACTGGAGAAGAAACTGGCAGCCCACTTCAGTATCTTTCCTAAGAAAACTGTATGTATAGGCACAATCAAAGACAGAACCATATGGCACTAGTAGATGAGCCATTCAGGTCAGAAAGTGCCTACCATATTACTGGGGAAGAGCAGGGACAGAGTACAAGTAGAATCAGATCTAATTAAGTGTTTGGGCCAAAGTCAAAAGGATGCCCTGATGCAGATATGTAAGGAGGGGAAAGGAAACTCTGATTTTGCAAAGAACAATTCAGAAAAGGAACCTGGAATGTTAGGTCTATGAACCAATGCAACCTGTGATGAAAAACATACGATACCCTGGGAAATAGTGAGCTCTAATGGACTGGAATGGGACATTTCATATCAGGAAACCACCAGATCTTCTACAGTGGTCAAGAATGCCGCAGAAGAAATGGAGTAGTCATCATAATCATTCAAAGGGTGGCCAAAGCACGGTTTGGTTGCAACCCCATCAATGTCAGAATGATTTCAATTGAAATTCAAGGCAAGCGATTTAATATCACAGTGATTCAAGTCTATGCTCCAAACATGGATGCTGAAGAGGCTACAACACCTCCTTGATAGAAAATCAAGAATAGATGTTACTCTCATCGTAGGAGATTGGATTGCTAATGTAGGAAACCAAAAGATACCTGAAATAACTGCCAAGTTTGGTATTGGAGTACAAAATGAGGCAGGTAAGAAATGAGTATAATTCTCTGGTCATAATAAACACCCTTTTCCAACAGCCACAGGAACATCACCAGATGGACAACATAGAAATCAGACTGACTATATACTTTGTAGCCAAAGATGGCAGAGCTCTATACAGTCAGCAAAAACAAGACCGGGAGATGACTGCAGCTCAGACCATGAGCTTCTTATTGCAAAGTTCAGAAAAGAGGGAAAATCATCACACCATGCAGATACAAAATTAATAATAACCCCAGTGAATATTCAGTGGAGGTAAATAATACATTTAAGGGACGAGACATGGAAGAGAGACTCCATGAAGAACTTTGGACATTTTGTTTTTATATATATACTAGCGACTTGTCCGTCAAAAATGATGGGGCAATAAAATTGTAAGGCAGTTAATGCTGTTTGGGCCAGACATACATTTTTTTGGTGGTCCTATTTGGAAGTAATATATGCAGGAAGCATGTGTTGAAGAGCTGGCAATCTGTTTTGATGTCCCTGCAGCATACAATGTAGGTTTGCAGTGTTGTGGAGCTGAAGTTTAAGTGTCAGCAATGTGTGCAGTGTGTAGTGTAAATAGGCTGCGTGCGCGAGGGATAGCCGTTAGGGTAGTTGCGTAATTCCGCATTGTGTAAGTTAGTGTTGTAAAATGGAGGCGAATGTGTATGTGGTACGCGTCTGTAGATGATGTAGCGTCCTTGGTAAGAGTGTATCTTGTACCTTGAATGGCTTTTTTAAAAAGCCATATCTGGTGGTGTTTCCCTTCTTTAGGGTCCTGTAGCCTCATTTTCATTTTTTCGGCGGACATTTTTTCTCTGATTTTCGGGTGTCTAAACTCTGTAATTTGGACTTAAATTGAGGCGTAACTTCACTTGCAGAGGTCCTGAGTGCATCCCCCCTTGCTGTGGGTAAGCTTTTTATGTATTTTTTGTGTGTATTTATTGTGTTTTTAATATTTTAAGGTGCAAGGATTTGGCCATTAAGGTCATATTTTTGCGAGGTCATAAGTTGCGAGGTCGTAAGCATTTGCGGACCAAACTGCGTCCCTCACGAAGGAGCTAGCTTCGCGAGCTCGCAAAGCGCGACGACGATTTGTAGTTTGACAACTATTATATGTGATATTTATATATATTGCTGTTGCTCAGTCCTTCAGTCGTGTCTGACTCTTGATGACCATATGGATCGCAACACCCAAGCATTGTTCTCTGTTTCTGGTTTTGCTTATCCATGTGATTTTCATACAACAATTTGTCTGGCCTCTCTGCTATGACCTGTCAATCTCGGTTGGCCATACATGGTAGCTCACAGCTTCATTGAGGTACACAAGCCCTTCAACATGACATGGTAGCGATTATATATATATATATATATATTTATATATATAAGGCCTAAGAGCATGCATGGTAAGCCACATTTAATACATTTACCGTAAGTATCTCCCCACATAATATCTATTTATACATATACTATTTATGAGATGTTTAAGCTGTTTTTTTCTCTGTTTCAATGGGGTCCGTATATAAATATCTGCATTTACTGCTAAATCACAGTTAGTATTTCACTGTAGTGTCAGTTATTTAGGTTTAATGCTATATAATGATGCATTTAGATTGCAGTCAGTTACTAACTGTAGGATAAATATGCTTGTAATTAAAAAATAAAAGATCTGAAATGTAGGGCAAAAATTATACCTTTTTAGTACCTTAACTGGTTTACAAGAGGAATTGAACACCATAAAACAGCCTCGTTATGTGCAACTCCCATTATATAAAAAGGGATGCAAATTACCTAATTAGAGTCTAAATCATATTTATCCCAGATTCATTAGCAGCTCTATTTGTAGGGCTGTGTTAGTTAATTCCAACTCTGGGGAAGTGTACGATGTGGGCCCTAATTATGGAACTGACATTGCTTCTGAGTGCTGTCATTAAAAATCACATGTAGCGTGTTATTAAAAGGGAAAAAATGATTTGTTATTTGGTTTGGGGGATTGTTGCATTAATGAACTTGATTGTGGGTTGAAAGCATCTAACGACGGCAATGTAGGGAAACCCTCTTGTGATCCTGGCATCAGACACTGAATTATGTCATATAATTAGAGCCTTAGTGCTGATTAGTAGGACACTGTTAGGCAGCTTGGGGTTTACAGTCAGGCCTGGGTTCAAATAAGTCTTGTTCAGGAAATTCATTTATTTTTTAATGAAATATACAAATGTAAAGAGATTTCTGTTGTGTATGTGAAATGGTAGGTTTCAAACATCAGACTTAGCTTTTATTTATCAGCCATCTTGTCAATATGTTTTTGCAAGGTTACCAATCTATACATCTGCCGTGTCACTACAAAGAAATCAGATTGGCTTGTAGAGCAGATAAAAAATAAAGTTGGCTCAATCAAAATCATGTAAAATATCATGTCCTCTCCTTTTATAGTCGAGCGGCGCTCTAGCGCCATCTAGGCTGCAGTACTGCAGGCAAAACAATATTCCCCTCTCCGATGTGGCTCAGAAGGCGCACCAACAGAAGAGGCCTTGGGGTATGAGAGGGCCGAGTGCCCCCACTGAACATACCAATGGCCTCGCTGTCGATTCAGCGTCGTCGAGTTGCGTCACGTTGGAGGGGAGAATAGTTATTTGCCTGCAGTAACTTTGCTGCACCACACTACCATAACAGGATAGGTCCTATCATGTAAATAACTATTAATAAATAATGATTAATATAACATATAAGGGTAAAAAAGAACATTTTAATTAATAGAATCAGTTTAAATAATTATTTCATGATTTTGTGAGCCAGCCATTCTCTGCATATACACATCAATAATGGGCCAAATTAACGAAGGTCCATAGGCATTCCTGCCTGTGTTTTTGGAGAACTGAATTATAAGCAGCAATATACTCCTTAAAAAAGGGCATGGAGCCCATTGAGGTAATGTGGATACCCCTTAACTAGCAAGTTATATATGAGCATAAATACACTTATGGACTGGAAGACCAAAAAACAGAGCTAGACATTTTGATAAAAGGTAAATAAGGGAAAGAAAAGAAAAAAATAATTAGAAAACTCTCAAATAGAACAAGATAGATCAGAAAGAGAAAATATATGTGTAAATATGTTAAGCTTTTGGTTGCGGACAGGTGGTTGACCCATGAGACAGATCATGCATTGCAGCAGGGCCGAATCCAGTTTGCAGAATGAATATCCAAACTCAGTCAAAGTTCAGGGGTTGGTGGCAGGTATCAATGTCATGGTCAATTACAGAAGGTCAAGAGTGGGCAGCAAACAAAAGAATATTCAAAATAAGCTAGAGGTTGGGACTGGTGCCAGGCAAAAGTTAGTAGGGGTCGCTACCTAGGTCAAAATCAGTATAGAAGAAAAAAGTATAAAAAGACAACATGCTTAGAGAGGATCCGGGCTAACTGAAGCAAGTTGAATAATTATCGGGCGCCATTGCTTCCATTACGTTGGGATGATGCAATGTGCGGTTTCATCACAGTGCGCTTCTTTAGACTGATGCACAGTCACATATTGGTGAAACTACCAGAGTGAAGATGTAAGACACATCACACAGGGATGATGACTGTAGTTACACAAAGGTTTACAAAGAAAATGTGGACAGAAACATAAGTTAGAAAGAGCAGATAGCAAAAGAAGATAGAACACATTGGAGCAAAATATATATAGAGAGAGATAAACAGAAAGAGACAATGGGTAGTAGAGGAAGCCAGAAATATGATATATGAAAAAGAATACGACAGATAAATGGCTACAAATATAAGACAGAAAGATAGAGAATTAGGCAAATAATCGAGAGACTGATTCTCATTCAATTGGACAATATGATAGTGCTATGGACATATAAATCAATAGACTGATATAGATAGATGAATAGCCAGTTATTCAATTAGACAATATAATAGTTCTATAGACATATATATATATCAATAGACTGATATAGATACATGAATAGACAGTTATAATGTCCAGTATTTCCATCATTTATATAGCAATTCAGTTCACACACTAAAACAAGACACAGTACAATACTGAGCAGGAAAGTAAATATTTAAGCAGCCGAATAAGAATTGCAAGTCTATAAATCACTCAGTCCATCTTGTTCCGCCACAAACTATCAAACCCCCCTCACGCGCTCTCTCCTACATACGCTGTCTCTACTTAGTAAAAAGCTATTGTAAGTGGTCTTACTGTACGGACACAAGAAAGATGTGATGTTACCAGTTCACTGAGCCGTGAGATGAACAAGTTGGGTGTAGGAAGGAAACCTTAGGAATTCACTGCGGCGCCTAATAACATTTTGGGCTGTGTTCCTCTCTCCAGCAGTCACTGTTGGAATGCTATTATAATTTCCTTTCACTATAAATTAACCAATTTCCTTTGCCTCGTGTTCATTAGGGCCGTTAAAAAAAATCCATTTTTCCTTAGGCTCTGCATCATTACAAATCGCAGAGTTTTAATTTTCTTTTGTCGTCTTCTTCAGTGGAAGTTAAGTTTTTTTCTTTTTTTTTCTTTCTACGAAGTATTTCCTGACCGTAAAAACGAGCTATTTTCCACGTAGCGTCCAATTCATTAAATTACAATAATGGATCTACGGCCCTAAAAAGGGGCTGTTACATACTGATTTGTAACAGGCTGTAGTGATTAAGCAATTATCGTGCAAAAGTGGCCATTCAATTTAGTTCAGTTTGCAATTTTGTTATGCAAATTAGGCAATTCTGCAAGATTACATAATCAGGGGCAATTTATTAAGATGTTGTATTGCATAGTAAACAAGCAAAAATCATGTAAATTCAGTATGTCTATGTATAAGAAAGTAGGTGTCAAACTTATATCTTTGTTTTCACTTCTCATCTAATGTTCCTTTATGTCCTCTTTCCTTGACCTAGCTTCCAGAAAAACACTGAAATGTAGCTTCCAGAAAAATGTAGCTTCCAGAAAAACACTGAAAGCCATGAACTTATCTTATAAAACAGTTTGTAATTGTGTTTATATATATATATATATATATATATATATATATATATACCCTATCCAAATACTCTTTGGATCACCCACTTTGCTCTGGGCAGGATCTTCATTATTCCTTCAGTCTGCAGTCAAGTCTTTTTCAGAAAATGCATTTATTTGATAGCTTATTTTTATACAAACTCAACAGGTCAATCAACATTTGTCAATGTTTCTGTCAGCCATCTTGTGTACAGTGGTATACCTTTATGGCAGCCAATCAGATTACTATGAGGTTTCATCTGCCAGCCTTTTTTTGAGCTGTACCTATTCTGTGGAATCCCTTGCTCCACTGCATAGCCTTGCTCCATTGCACAGCACCCTATTTTATCAGCTTCAAATCCTCCCTTAAATACACAGCCCCACACCATACTATAAGCCTCCTTCAATGAGACGGCTGCATGTCGTGGTATATAGGCTGTATGTCTTCGGGCCTGCTGCAGGCTCTCACTATGCTTCAATTATGGTGCTATTCAATTGATCAAGCCTGCAAGTTATGGGCCGAAAGCCGAAACTGTAACCCATGCACTCGTACGTAGCAGTTCAGGGCGGGAACATGATCAATTAAGCAAGAACTTAACTACCCAATTCGAAACAGTCAATAGAAAATAAGACCATCATCATTACATCCGTAAAACATGGAGGTTACATGTCAATCAACTAGCATTTAGAGGTCCCAAAACAACAAAATAGAAAATAATAAAAATTAATGCTGATACTGTTCTAGTTCATGTGGGTGGCCTGATATGTATTAACTCATACATTCCCAAGATTGATATAACCCCGAATTAAAACATAAATATTTTTGATTGGCGATTTGCGTGCTTGATGCTGTTGTGCAATTAATTCAAATTGACATTTATGGGTGTGAAAACATTTGCGGGCTTGCGGAATTGTAGCAATTGAATAGCGATTTCCTTTTTTAGCTGTCGTAACTCTTGCGGATGGGAAAGATCAAAGGCTTAAATGGGGCGTAAGTTACGGTTGTCACAACCGTAAGGGTTTCAAGCCCGTAACCCGTAGACCGTTTGCTGCTAGCAAAAATACGCCAATTGAATAGCAAATTAGCTTACGGGCTCCATTACTGGCTCCCTTAACTTATGACGCTTTATGACGCCTTATGACGTAGCAGCTCGTATCCATTGTCATACACAGTTATTCCTGCCATGATCCAGCCTGTTGACTGCACCCACTGTCCATTATGAATCGTATGTCACTTTCCCACTCAACTCCTATAGATTGTCAGCTCTAGGTAACAGGGATCTCAACTCATCTTGTTTTATTATGTTTGATTGTGTTGTCATCAGTCTTTACATTCAATGTGTACTTTATAATTTTCAGTAACACTTGTAAATAGCACCGTGGTAAAATCTAGTGCTGTACAAATAAAGAGTAATGATAATATCTGCTTCCCAAACTACATTTATAGATCTGTTCTGGCTAGCATGGATAGGAGCATGAGCTGTAAAACAAAAATAAATAGCCCTATGAGTATCCCAGTCACACTTTATTTCCTTACTTTATTTTCCCTACCTTCTTGACCGTGGCATAGTAAATACAGAATCTGAAACAGTAATAAATAACAATAAATACACACACACCTAAATTGGGATTTTAAAGGCCACAGCTCTTTCATTAGTGAATTACTTAACAGGTAATAAGAACAAATGACAAGAAGGTACTTGCCCTCCCATAAACTCAACTCAAGGGGACCCCTTGCCCCAAGAGTACAGATACCTCATGAGCAAACCCTGATGCCCACACCACACTGTAAGCAAGCACCCTTCACCTACCAGCTGTAACAAGGCCGCCATACTGGATATTCTGCCGATGATCCAAGGAGGCATAATGGCCGTACAATGGTAGAACATGGAAGGGTGGGAGGGGAGAAGTGATGTGACAAGACAAGGAAAGAGTTCTGTTAAATAAAGCTGTTACATAATCATCCCTCCCTCTTTAACACCAACCCCTTATATTAACCCCTTAACAAATAACCCCTTACATAACTAATTATCAGACAACCAAAACTTCACATCCTACTACTAGGCTGGTCAAATTCCCATTACCATAAGTACATACGTCCATGGGATTCCTGAGGGAAGGCTTTTTCACCTATGTACAACCTTTTCTGTAAAGTGTTATTTTGGGCATTTACACTACATTTTCCACCCTTAACTTCAAATCATGACTTTTGTTATTGACATTCTCTTTTTCTAGTAGACACTTCCCTCCTGAATTGTACTAAATCCATTGATAGATTTGATGGTTTCTCTCATATTTCTCCCTTCCACCCTCTAAGCCAGTGGCTCTAAACCTTTTTTAACTTTGTTAAAATATGATATTTTTCTCTGTACACATATTTTCATATATCTTCTATTCCATGTCATGCATTTTTTTGGTGACATTCTTATAGATTATCTCATCCGAGGCAAACTGAGCAAGTATAATCTATTGATTCCATAAAATTACATTCAATTTAGAATTCCCTGTGACTCTCAGGCACATTAACTGATTCCTTGGTGTCCATTCATTTTACTTCCAGTTTAGTGAACCTATTAAAATCTGGAAGGAAATAATTGTCTAATGTGCAAGTTACAACCTAGTCCTACATTTATTGTATTCTCTTTTGAACAACTGGATGAAATTCCACTGCAATCACCAGATGTGTTTTGCACCGACAAATAGACAATTATAAGTCATATGGAGAAGTTTCTTTATAAAATGATTTATACAATTGCTGCTAAATTCTTGGAGTTATGATAATTTGTGGTTAATAATTTCAGATAACTTGTATCCACCCCTGAATCATATAAATACATAAATTGCATTGTGTGTTTTCAACTGACAAGAGGTTAAAAAGATTCCACCTTAAAGAAAGAAAAAGGTTCTTCACAGTAAGGGTAGTTAATCTGTGGAATTCTCTACCAAAGAAGGTGGTGACAGCGGATTTGATAGTTAACTTTAAAAAGGGGGTGGATATATTTTTCAGTAACTTTTTAAGAATATTGGCAATGTTTCCATGTGGTTCTTTTCCTATTTGCCTTCCCCTGGATCAATTAACAATTAACAATAAATCTGCATATTGACGATCAGAGGAGATCTAAAAAGATTGAACTTGATGGACTAAAAGTTTTTTTTCAAACTTAATTACTCGGTAGCTATTATTATTATCGTTTATTTGTAATTATGTAACTAATTTGAACCAGCTTTGCAGGCTGACTGAAGAAGTGTTGCATTTCCTATACTACTTCAATATCAACTTTTACTCAGTATTTATACTATGGAAAGGTAACTTTGGTAATAAAGGATCTGCTTCAGAAATGGAACATTGTGACTTCAAATCTCACCAGTTCTTGTTTTCTTGCTTTATTCAGGATACCCAATCAAACAGAAAATATATATAAACTGTAAAGGGGCGGGAATACACTAACTATGGGTATTGCTTTTAAAATAATTATTTTTAACTAAATATATACTTACTTTGAAGGCAAATGCTCAGAGTACTTATTTAATCCTGCCCATGGAATTTTGCTTGAGTGTTTGATAACAAATTGAAAAGCTTCTCCTTCCTTGTCTGCTACATATTTTGATATTGCAGTTCAATAAATTATTTGCTTTTTAAAATTTTGAGCGGCGACCCTTTAAGCTACGACTGTATGACTTGAAGAAGAGAAAGGAGAGGTGAGTATGATAGAAACCTTCAGATATATTAAAGGATTTTATAGAGTTCAAAAGTGAAGTATCTTTGAGAAAAAGAGGAATTCTAGAATAAGAGGTTATGACTTGTTGGAGGGTGGAATATTGAGTAGTACTACTTAAGTTCCTTACAACCTTTCATGTAGATAAGAGGAAACAGAAATCAGAGAGTAAAATGCACTCACACAGTGTAAACAGTTTAATGACAATTCAAATAATGTTACTATACACAAAGTAAGGTTCCACTTGAGAAACTTGTGGAGTGATTTGCGTCTGTCTAATACTGCTTTTGATGCTATTGTATCCACGGATTCCTTTAATCTTATGTGGGATGTATTTACATGGACACTCAAGTCTCATATTTACTATACGCTATTTTAATCAACGAGAGTTGATAATGGTATAAATCTTTTTTTTTTTGTATTTAAAAAATAAATACAACCTTTTAATTAAGTAAATATAACATGCAGAGCTGTGGCATCCAAGCGTCTGCCATTAAAATAAAAAATGTAGACTGTAAAATAATAATACTGCATCCCTTTTAAATTATGTAAGTGCCCCTCTTTGGCCACTGACATGTTGGGAGGGTATTGTAACAGATCGCAGTTGTCAAGGTGGTGGTAGAGTTGTAGGACAAGAGAATAAAGGATGAAGACATTGAAGGAACAACTGTAATCCCTAGGACGTTTGTGAGAAAAGAGCTACAATGTGGTAAGAGAATATCAAGAGAAATATAGAATAGCACCACAAAATGGTAAAACATGTGCTGTTCAGTGCACATACCGTAATTATTTTCACTTATATTACAAATTACGAGTCATCCTTAAAGGGATATGTAAGTGAGCTGGATTATGGGTGTATTTGATAAAGGGAAATTAGTAGTCTATGAAAAAACAAATTTTGCATGACAAAAATACCAAATGAAGCATTTAAACACTTACCTTGAAGTTAGCAAAATATTTTTTCATTTCTGTCAGATGAAACTTATGGTTAATACCCTACAAACCCAGGCTAAATTGGTATACAATTTGAAAATGTGTTTTGGCCAATCAGGAGGAAGTAAAGACTGAAACATTTGTATCACAATCTGGCAGTTGCTGTATGTTTTTTTTCTCTCTGCCTGTCTCCTTATGGGCAAGTTCAGCTGTGACCCTAACAGTCATTTACTTTAGAGGTACACTTTATGTAAGCTTCCTGGTGGTGTGCACATCCACATATCAGTATCAAGCATATACATATGTAAATACATTCAACTTTTCAATATAATACATATTTCTTTACTAATCAGTAGCTGTTTATTAGGAAACATTTGAAACCTAGGAAACTTACATATACCTTTAATTTGCAAGTGATCAATAAAGTCTCAAATGAATAGCGATTTAGCATAAAACTTTGAAAAAGTCACTCTTAATATTACTGGTGTTAAAAAAATCAATGGAAAAATGCGTAATTTGCATGTCTGGATATGTTTTGCATATTATGGGTAGCTCACTCGCAATCATGAAGAACAGGGTCATTTGAACAGCTAAGTAAAGTTACCACTTTTTAGTGGTGTAACTCATGGAAAATAGGGGCCTATAACACTAATGAATTGAATACTGACTATAGCAATTATTTAATCAGAATATTTTTAGCTTCCCTTGTTACAGCATGACAGTTGTCTCTTTTTTAACATTTCAAAATTGCACCTTAGTACATCTGGGCCATTGTTACTAAAACTGAACACCATATTCTAGTCAGAAATGTTTGCTTCGGAAACAGATATAACTCCAAATTTATTAATTTATGCTCCACGTGCCGACTGCTGAGACAAATGACACCTGGCAAGTGTGCACATATAAATCTCGGCATCCATCCGTCACACACCCTATTTGCATAATTCTCAGGTATATCTCAGGATATATCTTCTCTAGCAGAATTCCAAATTCCCCCACCCCAGGGACACATGCTGTCACTTTTCAGGTGATGTGCTCTAAACTAGGATGCAGTCAGGGGGAAATTGCGTGCAAGGGGAAGAAGCCGGTGTGGGGATGTGTGTAAAATAAGGAGATGGCCTATGTGCGTTCTCACAGCAATAGGTCATACGATTACAAAGGAAATTTTGTTTTTTGGAGAGAATTTTCTCAAAGGACCATAAATGTAGTTTTAGAAATTGTAAATCTTTATAAAGGAATAATTTTTCCATTTTTCAGTTGTGTTGAAAAAATGTATGAATAATCTAGAAATGGTAGTGCAATGCTAAGATAAAATGCGGTTGTTCTGTAACTCTTCCCTGTCCTGTAACTCCACAAAACTTAGTGGCATACAACATAATATACCACTTTATTATAGAGACAAAAATGGTTTGTGAAGTATGTACGTATGTGGTAGGGACAGATAGGGACTGGTGCTGCCAAGCAGGTTTACATGTAAGAAATAATCAACATAATCATGATAATTATGGATATAAAACCATTTTTAGAGAAAATCCTAACTGTTGTATATTGGAAGTGTCTATGTTTTTCTGACTTGAGCATATCCTGATAGCTGGGAGACTGAGGGCAAGTTCTATTGAACAGAGTAAGGAGGGATGAGTGAAGGCGATTTGTTAAATCATTGTAGGTATTAGTATTTGACTCCTACCCCCTGCCCTGTACTGCTCAAAACAGTAATTACAAACCCTGCTCCTGCAGAAATGTACATATACAAAATCTTTACCAAAGTGTCATGGATGTCCTTGACACAACGGGAACTACCAGATGTGCAAGCTGGGTTCCACAGAAGAAGAGATCCCATTGCCAATGTCCAATGGATAAAAGAGAAAGCAAGAGAGTTCTTAAAAAAGTATTTACGTCTGCCTCATAGACTATTCTAAAGCCTTTAACTGTGTGGATCATAACAAAATGTGGAAATTTCCTAAAGAGATGGGAGTACCAAATCATCTCATCCTCCTCCTGAGGAATCTGTATGTAAACCAAGAAGCCACAGTCATAACCAAACATGGAACAACAGAATGGTTCAAGACCGGAAAAGGAGTGCGACAAGGTTGTTTAATTTCACCTTATTTATTCAACTTATATGCAGAGTATATCATGTGTAAGGCCGGGCACGATGAATCCAAAGACGCAATCAATATTGCTGGAAGAAATATCAATAATCTCAGATACCCCGATGATACTACATGATGAGGGTAAAAGAAGAAAGTGTAAAAGTTGGCCTGCTGTTCAACGTTAAAAAGAGGAAAATCATGACAAACAGCAAACTCACTTCCTGGCAAATAGATGGGGAAGAAGTGGAGGCAGTGACAGATTTTATTTTCCTGGGATCCAAGATCAATGCAGATGGTGACTGTAGTCATGAAATTAAAAGAGGTCTGCATAGTTAGAACTATGGTATTCCCAGTAGTAACATACAGATGTGAGAGCTTGACCATGAAGAAGTCTGAGCCCTGTAGAATTGAGACCTTTGGACTGCAAGAAGATCCAATAAATCAGTACTACAGGAAATAAAGACAAACTGTTCTCTAAAAGGTATGATCATGAGGCTGAAGCTCAAATATTTTGGACATATCATGAAAGCAGGATTCCTTAGAAAAGACTCTGATGCTGGGAAAGATGGAAGGTACAAGAAGGAGGGGACAACAGAGGCGGAGATGGATAGATGAGGTCACTGAAGCATTGAACATGAACTTAAAGAAGCTCAAATGGGCAGTGACTAAGAGATGTACCTGGCGTGCATAGAGTTATGTAAAGTCGGATGCTACTGAACTACTAAACAACAACAACATGGAAGTAAAACTTTTTTTTAATTAAAAATGATTTAATTTTTCCTGCTTTTACACTTAAATATTTTAAACATATGTATTTTGCATCATACACTGGTGTTTTAACCATTTTAAGTAACATTATATTCATCAACACCCTTTCACCAGTTATAGCTCCTACATACTGGTGTAGAGGAGGAGCTGTTCAACCCAATCAGCTACAGTTCATTCAAACTTTGCACAAACCTCTATATTATGTTATATAAACCTCTATATTAAGTATATATCTTATTCGACACAATAACAAATGAGAGATGACATTTTAATAATATTTTATATAACTTTGTACTTTGTAAAACTCTTTCAGTGTTCTTAAAGTCACTCACTGAATTTTGGTAACTGTAAATACTTGTCTAGTAGATCATTTTTATCCTAGTGCATGTATACAATAGCAAAATGTGATCCTAGCAAACCGAGATTACGGTCTGAGGAGGTTTTCTGTTGTATAAGCTCATTTAAAGGAGCACTGTAGTCAAAAAGTTAAAACAGCCTCTTTTGAAGAACTGCACTTAAAAATAAAGGTCATTCTTCATCTTCATGGAATTGGCATCTACCATTTTGACAACAACAATACACCCTTAGCTAGACATTTGCCTATTGTGAGAGTATTCTCCTCTACTCTACTACAAAAGCAACATAATAAATGGCTACAATTCCTGCTTATGGCCACGAAAAGCCACATTGCAATAAAATGGAAGACGCCACAACTTCACCTCCAAGAAATATTACATAAACAAAATTTCATAATGATTAATGAAAAAATGACTCATCACATATCCAATACATGTCCAATATTTAGAGAAACATGGGATGTATGGATCAACTCCCCATACTCAATCACAATCCTATAAAAATTACAAATATCACAAAACAAACACTAAAAAATTGTATTAAAACTGGCTGAATTGATAACCTCTCAGAGTGGAAAGCGGAAGTTGAACAGGTACGAATTCAATGCCAACGTAATTGACAAATTTGTAATCTGGAGTACAAATCCATTAGGCATAAGAGAAAGAGAGAAAAACAGCTATTACTCACTCAAGTGTATCCCCCCACATCTGAATGTTAGGGTTAGTTCAGTTGAATTTAATATGTTTTAGGTTAATTTAGTTAATATGTTTTACTGAATCTACAGCTACAGTCAAACGGGGGAAACAAAAAAAGGAAAAAACTGGAGGAAGGTCACAGTTACACAAAAGAACTACAACAACAACAAAAATTATACAAAGTCTTTCAGATTTTATTAAATAGTTTATGACATGTGTGTTTAAATTTACAAGTATGAAAAATGTTATGACATATGACTGTAAAAAAAAAGAATAATGATTAAAACAAAAAATATAAAGGTCATTAGTTTGCAAGGACACATCTACAGATAGAAGCTTCAAGAAGCAGGCTCAGTAAATAAAATGGAAGCCTGGGGTAAAGAATTATTGCATACAAAAATAGAAAAAGTAAAGGATGTGTTTTTTTTATTTCTTCAAACATTTTACCAATTATAAGTTTTGTAATTCAAAAGACATATAGAAAGAAAAATGGCCACAAAAGTCAGTTTAATAATCTCCATATTGTTTAATCTAATGTATATTTCTCTTCTTATGTGTACTTCAATGTTTCCAAATGATATCATTCGCTAGAATCTAAGATATCTCTTACAATGCAATTTATGTACCCACAATTAATAGAAATAAAAGTTGGCCACATTCTAAGAGATCTATGTTATAATAAACCAGAGGTAGTCAATAGGGGCACCTCAGTCCTAATCAGGACCTCGAGCCAATTTCAATTATGGGATCTAAAATTCAACCCTGAGAAATACAAAACTATGTACTTAAGGCACATATAAATGAAGTAGCATATTTAATTAATGATAAAATGATAACATCAACTGACGAGGAAAGGGACCTAGGAGTATTGCATGAATTAAAAGTAGGAAAACAATGCAACAAAGCTGCACGAAGAGCAAGTAGGATGCTTGGATGTATTGGTAGAGGAATTAGCAGAAAAAGAGACATACTGATGTCACTCAATAGATTCCTAGTTAGACCTAACCTAATACATGCACCCAATGTGTGCTGTCCTGGAGATTGTAGAGGATATCAACAAACAAGAAATAATTCAAAGATAGGCAGCTAAAATGGTACAAGACAGGAATGACTTCATAGCCTAAATAGGTAAAACTTAGAGGACAGAAGAGAAAGGGGATATGAGAAAAACATTCATATATATCAGAGGATTTAGTGAAGTTCAAGAGGGAAGTCTCTTCGAAAAAAAGAGGAATGTGAGAATTCAAGGTCACAACATGAAGCTGCAGTGGAAGTGGTGGGGTCAAAAACAAATAAGGATTTGAGGCATGTCTCAATTAAGCTTAAGGCTATTCTGAGAGTCAATTAAGCCAAATTATGAGGTTGATAAAACTGGCAGATCATTTGACAATTTGTGTTTTGCATCTGTTATCAAATCTGTTACATTTTAATTCCATATTGCAGATTTCTCAGGATACAGTCAATCCACAATCAACTATTTTTTTAAATAAATCCTTGTGTTGCACAAAGACTTACATCCTGTGTTTTGGCATGTTTATTCATAAATAGGCCCACCTCTACAAAAATGCTGCAAAGTCATTAATATATTTGGCACTTAGCTGCACTAATGGGTTAGTGACGTGAAACGCGTCAGGGTTAATACTCAATGCAAAGCCTGCTAATCGTTTTGATAAACGTCTCTATCCTTTCTGCTAAACTGCATTAAAAAGCAGCATCTATCTATACAGTTGAAAGTACAAGAAAACAGATAAATATCTGCACATATTTCCAGCCCGAGAATATGCCAACGCGTTTGTAAAGATAATAATAATAAAATATCTAGGTGTTATTAGAGAATCGCATCATTTTCTCAGGCCTAGCAATCAAATAATGACTTTTCTATCAAAAATAACAAATCCCTCTGAAGGAAGGTGGCAGACTAGGTGCCGAAATGGAGAATTTTCTCTTTGAATCGAGAGAAATGGCGCTTCTACAAAAGGCAAATCTCACAGTATAATTTAAACAAAAAATTCAATATTAACACTTATCTTGCATGAAAGAAAAAAAATCAATGCTTTGGAAGAGAAAACGAATTCCGCAGAAATGTCAATTTTTGTCGTTGATGGCAGATAAACGATGCAGTCAATTTTGGGCTGAGTTACATCATTTTTTATAACCTTTTGAGCAAGCTGTAAATTGTGAGCGTTCAGTTAATGATAATAAAATCTTATAACGCTGGCGTGGTTGGGAGTTGGATTTCTCATTGAAATACTGAATAGTTAACTATCAAGCACTAAAAAATAGGAAGATAAGATTAGTGAGTTTAATGACAGATATTAGGATATCTTGATTAAAGTGGAATCAGATAAGTAACTGTCGTTTTATACGCATATAAAAATATAGATTTTGGTGACTGAGAAGGCTCATTTAGTCTTTCTAAACCCTGTCTAAACTGCACATTTTCCTACCTAGAAAATATGTGCTTTATTCTGAGTAAAATGACATACATACACCAAACATGGCTAATAAAATGACAGAATATGATATTATTTAACAATATAGATAGCTATACATGTATCTGTTGAATGTTATTTAAAAAGTTCCTACAGTAAAATAACACTGAATTTTGCCATTTGGCATGTGTGATAAACATCTATGACAATGGGTCCATTGTCATGATTACAGTGAAGACAATGGACCTATTGCCTCAAGAGCTTATCAGTAATTATTGTGAGTGATCTCAAAATAATCTCAATTTGTGGGTGGATCAGGAAGGCAGACTCACACCTCAAAATAGCAAACTTCAATGTTGGTTTACTCCAGTAAGATGCATTTTTGTATAATGTTCAATTGATACAATTCTTGGTATTACTTACAGTTTTCTGCGGTAATCCATTTTCTCTTCTGTGTTTATTCTCCTCTACTTTCCTTGTAAGCTAGCTTTTCAACAAGCCTTCTGAATGTATTGGCAGTTAAAGCTACCACATTCAGATTGAACTGTGTGTATTCAAAGCATTTTGCTATCTCAGGAAGATCATCAACAGAAAACAAAATGGCTTTCTGCAGCATGATTGTATGTATAACAAAATGAGGGACTATATTATTTTTTTATGTTTTTTTACTTGTCAAATGTAGATATTAAAAAGAGTGCATTCAAAATATATGACTACAGTAGAGTTTTAATGAATGCAAATATGCCTGGGAATCACATAAATCCATCATGAAGAAGCTTTTTAGAGAAAGAGAATGGGCAGACTAGATGGGCTTTTTGGCTCTTTAATATTAAAGGGATATGTAAGTAAGCTGGATTATGAGTGCATCTGATAGAGAATTAGAAGTGTATGAAAAAAAATTGCATTACAAAATACCAAAATAAGCATTTAAACACTTACCTTAAAGTTTGCAAAATATCTTCTCATTTCTGTCAGCTGAAACTTAGGATTCACACCCTACAAACCCAGGCTAAACTGGTATAATATTTGAAAATTTGTTTTGGCCAATCAGGAGGAAGTAAAGACTGAAACATTTGTATCACAATCTGGCCGTTGCTGCCTGGTTTTTTTTCTCTCTGCCTGTCTCCTTATGGGTAATTTCAGCTGTGTCCCCACCAACCAGAATTTCCTTTAGAGGTCACACACTGTACCCTGCAGGGTACACTTTATGTAAGCTTCCTAGAGGTGTGCACATCCAGATATCAGCATCTAGCATATAAATATGTAAGTACATTCAACTTTTCAATATAATACATATTTTTCTACTAATCAGCAGCTGTTTATTAGAAAATATTTGAAACCAAGCTCACTTACATATCCCTTTAAATCTGTTTCTATAAGATAAGTAAAGGTGGTGGTCATAGAGATGGCCAAGGTCAGTAGTTAAGGTCAAAAGTGGGAGATAACATATATGAATGTCAAAAGCACAACCACAGCATAAAGATTGAAGCTGGGACAGGTTGCTACTGACTGATGTCCTTTTTGTAGTTACAAATCACACAAGTTGACACCCAATGGCCTCACTCAGTTCGTCCAGGGATGACTCACCAGTAATGTGGTGCGTCACTCTGGAATAGTGACGTGCGGTACATCACTGACTACAGGCAGTGACTCAAGTAGCATAAAGACACAAACCACAAGATGATGGGGTTTGGATACAAGACATTAGAAATCAAACTCATATTTTTTTGACTGGGCACTCAGTGCTTAGTCATGACTAAGTTAGTCAACTTAATTATTAAATAAATCAATGATACATGGTCCAGTCACATTATTATGACTACCAGCTAATATCCTGAATAACCTCCATGTGTAGCACAGAGAGCAGCTAGATGGCGTTGTAGTGAGTCAATAAGATGCTGGAAGGTTGCCAAGGGTATCCGGAGCCATGCAGACTGCAGTATATCCGACAGCTGCTGAATAGTGCGTGGTGGAGTATCCATAAAGCAAACATGGTGATCAAGGTGGTCCCACTGGTGCTCGATGGGGTTCAAGTCCAGGGAATTTGGGGGCCAGAGAAGTACTTGGAAGTGTCCTGCAACCACTCCTGGACAATTCTGACTATATGATGTGTTGCATTGTCCTGCTGGAAGATCCCATCCATTCTAGGAAAGACAGTTAACAT
Source organism: Discoglossus pictus (assembly GCA_027410445.1). Classification (NCBI taxonomy): domain Eukaryota; kingdom Metazoa; phylum Chordata; class Amphibia; order Anura; family Alytidae; genus Discoglossus; species Discoglossus pictus. The sequence continues at coordinate 41,667,242 of CM050168.1, forward strand.
GTATGGATTTACTTTATCTGCAAGGATGGATAGATAACCCAATCAGTTGAGAATGTCTTCCAGAGGTTTGAGTGGACCCAGATAATGCCAAGAAAACATTCCCTAGAGTCCTAGACCATAGCGTTGCCATTACCAGCTTGTGTTCTTCCAACAATGGTTGCAGAGTGTTTGTTCTCTGAGGTTTGGCTCCTGACACGCCAACATCCGTCAAGTTGATAGAAAACATGACTCATCAGAGAAGGCAACCCTTTGCCAATCAGAAGAGGTCCAATTTTGGTTCTGTCAGCATGGGTGCAGTGACCAGCAGTTTGCTTCGGAGAACCATACACAACAGGGTTGGCTGTACTGGTTGTACTGTCATTTTAGACATACGACTGGTAGCCCCCTTGTTTGTTTGGACGGTGAGTTGCTCAACTGTAGAATGATGGTTGTCCCTCACACACCTTCGCAGTCGACATTCACCTCTGACATCAATGGCACATGGTGCTCTGCAGTTTCCATGCCGTTTATTCTCAATGGCGCCATTTGTCCAGTGACGGTACACTTTAACCACAGCAGGACTCACAAACACCACTGTTTCAGAAATACAGCCACCCTTGGCCCGAAAGCCAATGGTCATCCCCTTTTCAAAGTCGGATAAATTGCATGTTTTATTCACGACAGCCTACATGTCACCTTATATAGTCACCAAGCCAGCTCATGACACATGACGTATTTTGTTGGCTACATGCTGCTGGCAAAAGTAGGAGTTGGTCATAATAATATCGACCCTGTATTTGAAAGTTTCTATCATGTCAGAATTAGCCACTCCGTGTCATAAATATATACAGCTAGAAGGAAAAAGTCTTACCTTCCAACATTTGATTTGAAGGCCATGCACTAGTTTAGCCATCCTCATAAGAATTGTTACTAATTTATTAATATCTAATTTTATGTTGAGATCCATGTCAAGGGATGCAGTAACATTCCTTGCTAATGTATTTCGGTAACCACGGTCTCATTATTGATGTGATAAGCCATATATTCCAAGATTAATCTAATATTAAAGACTGAAGGGATCTGTTGACATAAAAGATAAACTTCAGTAATTTGCTAGAATTAAGATTACCTTATTAGCAGACCATTAAAATGAAGGTTTTATTAAACATATTCTGTGGTGATAAAAGTTGTGAGTTATGTTAAGGTTACACAATAATACACACAGAGACCATACCTGTCTCAACAACTAACCACACTTGCAATGGAACTACAGGTAAAAACAATGACACATATATATCCATACAAAGTATTTAAACATTTGCACAAAAGCAATCACGCGCACATATACTGACACACATGCATGATGATATACACATAAACATGCACACTCATAGACACATACACTAATACACATACAGGACCATATGCACATCCCACGCAGATACATAGGCATATGCAAATCCACACACTGATATATACTTAAGCATATAGTGTATACTTATACACACTAACAGAGTCATATACACATCTGCACACCCTTACACATATTCAGAACCATATACACATCTGTACATACTGAAACAAATGCAGAGCTATATACATATCAAAAGACACACTGAAACGTATGCAAAGCCATATACACAGCACTCACATTTTAAAATTGGAGGACTGTGTACTTATCCACACACACTGACACATTCAATCCATATACACATCTACACACACAAACACAAATTCAGAGACCCAACACACTGTGACACACTTACAGGACTATATACATCTCCACACACACACACACACACATCCATAAGTCTTGTGTCAGTGCTTTGGGAAAAAGCTCTATGTACTTTTGATTTTAAGCTCAAAGACAGCGCCCTGCAATCTTTTGCAATGTGTTAATATTGTTTTTGCCTTCCCCCTGTATAGCGCTATGAAATATGTTGGCGCAATAATAATACATAAGTATGTATACATCTGCATACACACTTACCACAAACCTAGGCATATACACATCCGTACACACATTGACATATACACAATTCGCACCACGTTGACATACATAGATTGACTGGCTGTAGACCGCCCCAGGCCTCCTGGGGTCGGTAGGGAGGGCAACGTGACCCGTGCAGGAACGGGAGTAGGGTAGAGTAGGAATGTCTAGCTGGGGGGCAGGGTCGTGACCCTGGTAGGAGCGGGAGTAGGGTAGGATAGGAGTGGCTAGCTGGGGGGCAGGGCCACCTAGAGGTTTGGCGCCTGTTTTGTCAGTGTGCCCCCAGCTAGCCAAGAAGGCAGATCCCACCCACCCATCCCTTATATATTTTGGAACATAGGTGTTAAATTATTGAAAATTGTAAATATGTGTTCAAAAAAAAAAAAAAAATATATATATATATATATATATATATATATATATTTATATATGAAAAATGGGAAAATATGTGTAAAAAAAAAAAAAAAAAGTACCAATACAATAAGTCGAGTATATTACTCTAATCTGTTTACGTTATTAGCAGTTGTATATGTATTCATTTCAGGCCGAGTTATGATGTGCCTGTATTTTGTTGTTGTCACAGCAAGGCGGTGGTGAGGGGAGTCGCCGGGACAGTGGTAAAGTGGGGGTGATCCTACCCTACGGGGGCACGGATGCTCCATCATGGTAGGCCCTGGACGAGGGTCAGGGCGCAGAGTGTACTGTCTTGGTTCCCAGGCTCCTCCCCTCTCTTGTTTACGTATATTTAATTAATGAGTTTGTTATTACGTGAACTTGGGTTTACCAATAAACGCTGTGGCCAGTATGCACCCCAAGCAAGTTGTTGTGTCTAATTTTTTATTGATTAAGGGTTTAGAAAGGATTCTGCATAACAAGATTATTCAGGGAGCAAGTTATACCCAAAATGTCACGCGGACACACTCACTGGGCCTTTCACGGGTCAAGGCATATACAAACATGTGGAAAAAACTAACTCAAGTAAACATATTCACATGCGCACTGACATAAGTATATACACCAACACACACAGGCACACATAAAGAGCCATATAAACTGATAGATATACGTAAGTATTATCATTATAAACATACTTAAAAGAACATGGCAGCATGATACTATGTTTGTTTCAAGTCTTGCCTACATTTTTTCTAGTTGTAAGTTGTCCCAAACAATCCGTTTTTCTTCATGTTTATTTTGTATCTGATTCACTGAACATGAAACTATTTTTAAATTCCATTTTTTTTAAATTAACATTAAGTGATGATTTTATTTTAAATACTTATATATTGCTATATCTGCTTATAAATAAACAAAAAACTAAACAGCGTTTTAATTTGCTAAATGTAATATATCTTTCAATGCAGATTAAGCTTGCTAAGCCTACCAGTGTCCCTTAACAGTGCTGTATTTGCTTAATTCTAATAAATACCTTGCCTCTGTAGGAATTTGTAATTTTAGTATGACTGCGCAGTATAACACTAGCCCAAAAAGAGTAGCCCAATTCTCCACATAGAGAAATTAGCAAAGGGAGCAATTACTAATATAACACTAACATTGACAATTATAAATAATGTCTGTCTTAGCATGATAGATGAGCCACCCACGAAGCTGCAAGGACACCCATCAGATGTACATTATTTCAGCATTTAGTAACTCAGATCCTCTGTGATTTCTGATCAGAAGATAATTATAAGTAGAGTCAGAGGCAATAGTCCCTCTGCTACTGCATATTCAGCTAAAATTAACTTTTATATTAAAAACACTCTTAGAGAAGATTAACTATGTAAAAGCTGGGAAATTTGTCTGGTTTGCCAAATTGCTCTTCCATTTGTGGATAGGGGAAGCGACCACCTGATTTTTAGTTTTTGCCTCTGACATTTATCCTAACTGACTGATTGGATCAAAAGTTCATGAGCTGGTTCAAGAGCCAGGTCTTGTGGCAATACAATGCAAGGGCTAAATTGTTCACACATAAATTTGAACTTCTATATGATAACTCTTTCATATAAGAGAAACTTTCCCTTCACAAATTTATTGGAAATATTATAATTCTAGAGACTATGAGCCCTATTAAATTGTAAAAATCGCAATTACTGAAGCCCGTAATGTAGCTTGCAAAAGTTACTGATATTGAATTGGTCTCTTCTAGCTAACCGCAATCGATCTGTGGGTTACAGGCTGAAAAACAGCTGCGGTTGTCAAAAGCATAACTCCATCCTATCTCTGCTTTTGATCTTTCAAGCCCGCAAATGTTACAATCGCTAAAATTGCAAATCACTATTAAATTGCTACAATTCCCCAAGGACGAAATTGAGGTCAAACCCACAAATGGCAAAAGTAGCTCAATATATTACGGGTTCGCAAATGGTTTACAGACTAGTTCTTAACAAGTAAAATACAATAAAACACACTACAGAAAGCAATGGGAGGCATTAGAATTCATTGCACAACATTCCCCAAGGAACAAATAGGCCTTAAAAAAGGTTTTATTTTCGAATATATTGGAATGGTCACGCATATGACAATATGAAATGATGACACTGATTGATTAAATTGCAACACAAAAACATGAAACTGCCTGGCATATTATCCCTTTCTCACTCACAGAGGTTCTAATGTGGACCCTTAAAATAAATCAAAATTCTTATATACATCTCACTCATCAGATCTAGATTGGGAAAATAAATAGTGGCCAAATTACACCGCCACATGACATATGTCAAGTACCAGTGGAACATACACCAAAATAATCTACTCTAACCCATTAGGAAGGGCCGCAAACACACATGGAGGCTGTGCAGAGGCACGTGGAGCAACAGCCAACTCACCTCCATCAGAGACAATCTCCGCTACGCCCACGCCATTGCAGGTGGACAGATGTATAACCATTATCATTTGGTGAAATCACATCAAGTGTTTTGGTATCAACCAATTCACATTATAACCTGTCATTGTTATCAGACCTTCACTCCACAGTATCACAAATTAGACCTCTCATGTGTATTAACCCCATATTATTATATTAGTATTAGTATTATTATATGTATTGATCTATTGCAGTAACTATGGCTCATTAGTTTACTCATATATGAATGTGACACAAACGTGATGAATATGGTTGTCCCAAAACCCCAAACACTGAAAATACACTGATATGGTGGTAACAGTATAACAAAGCTTTATTTCATACACAGAACACACTCAGAAATGTACAGGAATGTGCATTAATATCATGGGTGTGGTGTAGGCAGATCCCGGAAGGTCATTTTGGGCAAAAAGGGGATACCTAAAGGGGGTAATGTCATAATCTAGAATAACCATGATGCATAGCACCTACCAGGGTCACATGTGATCATTACACCACTGCGACTGGAATCTGATGGAAAAAAAAGGATCATCAGAAATCACCCGATTAATGCGCATAGCACTTATTTCTGGTCATCATCTGCTCCATTGAACAGACGCTTAAACATCTGGACTATCTCATCCAAACCAGTTACACACACACAGTGTGTTCCTAAAACAAAAATCTGAAAAAAGGTGGTAAAATAAAAAAAGGTGGAGGAGGATAAAAAAAAAGAAAACACATGCCTGTATAGTACAATGCTAAATACTGTAACTGTAAAAATATACTAACTCACCTGATTCCCATCTGCAAGCATTACTAACCATTAGCTAGTCCTCAGGATATCTCACTGGCCATGACCATTAATAATGATGTGTCATCTCACAATAAATGCTTAGTTGTGACCACCGTCAGTGGTCCAGGTGTACTATCATCTTCTCCATCTGATATTGTTTAGCAACATTGATATCACATCCATCAGCTATACATGTGTTAGCACTGGGCTGTGGGTGTGCGGGGGAGGCCTCCGGAGCTGCAGAGCATGCACGGGAGGCCTAAGAGGAGGAGGAGGCGGGGCTGGGGACCAGAACGCATAGCATGGCATCTACGTTGACTTGGAGTATTGTGCTCTGGTCTGCCCCCATCCGGAGCAGCCCAGCAAGGTAAGATTCAGTCATTAAGTGATGTCTCCTCTCTTTCCAGGCTGGCCAGGTTGCATCTCCCCCTGAGCAGCCTTGCTCGGTGGAACTGGGGATTGGGGTCGCTGCTGGGAGGCCATTGCTGGGTCAGGAGGTGGCGGTGTTGGTGGCCCAGTGGGGAGGAGCTGTGGTCAGGCTGGGGCCTGGTTCCATATGGGCAGTGGTTGGTCTGGTAGTAGGGGTGGGAGCCAGGCTAATGCACTCCTGGGGTGAGGAGGAGGTGATGGCAAGCCACTGTCATCCCTCCACTAGGTGGGGTCCTGGTGATAGCTGTAGTTATTGGAGGAGGGGGACAGTGGGATCAAATGCCACCGGTGTGACGGATGGTCCTGCAGGTGACCTCACTGCCCAGATTGTCCTCCTCCTCATAACCAGGGCCGTCTGCAACTCTTGGTTCCTCCTCCCCCTGCATCGGGTTCCTGCGGTGGCTCCGTCCCTGACGACCTGCTCCGATGGAGCCGACGCCCCCGACTCTGGCCCACCACTGGACCCAGACCTCCTGTAAGCTGAAAAAAAGAAAAGAAAGGTATATGTGTTAATTATGTTGAATAATACATTGGTTTGTGTTCATTCCTAACTATCTAACATCTAGGTTTGAACCTGGACGATTCACTTAATTGCAACTATGAGTAGCTATAATTTGCTAGATGTGATCTATTCTTTTTTTCTTGATCTTGATTGTTTTTGGCACACCCATACATGGACTCTCTATTGGTTGCTTACTCGTGTCGTGCCCACGAATGACAGTGATTTGTCAGCTTCATGGATTTAATGACTCATGACTGATCAATCTATCCCTTGTTAATTCTATACAGCTGACATGTCAGTGTCCTTGTTGGTCATCATATACATGTGTAGTGTGTGTGATGTACATGTGGTGGCATGTTGGTGTACATGTCACAGTCACTTGAGGGCCACCACTTGGCGCTGCGGCTTCACTGGCCTCCTTGGCCATCATCCTCCTCACTTTGGCCCTGATATCATCAAAAAGGTGCTTGATGGACCTCACATTCCTTTCCGCAGTGCCCACTGCTGTGACTGCGGCCGCTAGCACCTTTCATGCCTGGGCCATAGGCCCGGACCTAACTTCCCTCCCCCCGAGCAAGGACAGCGAGACGCTCACGTATGGCACGGAGGAGAACAACCGTCTCCTCGTGATTGTAGTTTTGGGTCCTTTGCCTGTCCCCAGCCTAATGCCCTCCCGACTGTGGACGGGGATCCTGCTCTCCCTCAGATGACCGTGACACCTGTCCCTCCACCGCACTACCACCCCCCCTAGAGCCCCTCCCCCTCTGACCCTGAAGTCAATGCATCTATGACTATAGGCACCTGGGCACCCCCTCCTCCTCTCTTCTACTTCCCACCTCCTCTCCTTCACTCCCCACCTCCTCTGCACCACCCCCAGGGCCACCTCTCTCTCCTCCTCGCCTCTCTTCCTCTCCTCCTCCCCACCTCTCCAGTCCTCTCCCCTCTGCTCCCTCCATAATTATCTCAAAAATAAAATGAGGATAAATCAAACAAAGTATTTGTGTATATATTTGTGAGGCAAAAAAAAAAGTATGTTTTATGTGTAATTATTAACTGTTGGTGGTATAGGGTGGTGGTGTGTATGTAGTGACCTAGCTATATGTGTATCTATGTGTGTTATTTACTATGTTTATTTGTAATATGTGTAATCAGTAAATATGTGTAATCAAAGTTTAAGTGTAATATTAGAATAATATAAAAGAATAAAAAAATAAGAACCCTTCTCTGAGAAATCGCCTACTCTTTATCTATCAATGCTCTAACCACCAACTCCGGGACCTGCGTGCTACTTTGTGAGAATCTACAACACAGTCAATGCATGGGCGTGTGGAACGCACCTTTATAATCTCTCTCTGTCAATCATTTTCTGCTAGCCCACTTTCTATTGGCTCTGGGATTGGATTGTAACAACCCACCGCATCTAGTTCAGCCCACAGCTTTTGGATACGGAAAGGGTCTATGCTTTTGAGGCTTCGGCCCTGTACTTGAGGGCTTGTTCAATGTAATCGATCTGTAACTGTTGCAATTATCAAGCAGTTGCCTTCAACAGGCGTAAGTCTGCAGGCTTGGAATTTAATGAGGCCCTATATATTTATATGCATTAAAGAGACACATAAGTCCAGCTAAACTACTGTGTACCATTGCACAAAGGCTTGAAAAACAAATGGAAAAGCTATATACTCTCTTTATCATAAGAAAAATGAGTGGTAAGAGTAATTGTGACTGATATAAAAGTTAATGAGTTCAAATCACAGTCTGGTTCAGGTCATTATGTATTAATAAGATCCAAGATAATATATAGAAAGTAATGGCTGAAGGTAAACGAAAAAAAAATTAGTAAAAAAATTGAGGGTGCTCCAATGGATTAAAAGCAATATTCATTTATAGTGGACACCTTATGTTTTCCATTTGCATCAATAAATAAGATTCACTGGTGGATACAAGCTTTCCAAGACCCCTATCTATCTATATTTACAGGTTTGAAGGGAATTGTGGGCTTGTGGAACTTTTGTAAATTAATATTTATTTTATGTCTATAGCGCTGGTAACATTAGAATCATCAAAGGAGGAGATAGGACAGTTATGTTTTTGACAACCCCAGTGATTTTGAGCCTGTAACTCGCAATTGGAATGCAAGTAGCTAAAAGTAGCCAATTAAATATCAGTAACATTTACAGGCTCCTTACTGGCTCAAGTAATTGCGATTAAATAAAGGCCAATGCTGGCAAAGGGAATGCTGGGGTCTTGCATCTAGTTGATTGAACTATACGTAATTTCCTTCAATTGATTTGAGGAGGTTGATAAGGGAATCATAACTATTATTGGCTTATTTCTTGGTGACTTCTTAAATAATTATTTAATTGTGTAATGGATTATGTAGCATGATTGGTTGGTTTAAACTTTTTCATGCTATCCTAGAATATGATTAGAGCTGACTAGCTTTTATTGGCTAATATGTTGGTGATATCATACTTTTATATGAAATATTCTGTAAGTTACAGCAGTATCTGAGGGAGCTTTGCTGGGGCCCAGCAGTGCACCTTTACATTGAAGATTTAGTTGGCATGCTGCTATAATCTTAGCAGATATCCACCGCCCACACTGCACAAAAATGACCAGACAGAGCACAAAATGATGCTAAATTGACAATTGGACAGGCTGAGGATCTCCTTCTGAATGCTGAACAGGCCACAATTACTTATTTTTACAAACTTAAAAGAGAAAGAGATGCAAGCGCACATGAAGAGGACGCCATGAGCCCCTGAGGATAACTATTTCCAATAAAAATCCTGTTTGCAGTTTGACTACCTGAGGCAAAGAAAGGAGGGTCTGAGGCAGCCGCATAACCTGTTACATATACAGATATTGACCTGTTAGAGGTAGCAGACTTCCAAAGAGAAGATACCGCTAGCAGCCGAGTAAAATATTTATACAACTTCACACCCTACTAGATTTTTGCTTCTGGACTAAAATGATCATCTTTGTCATCACAGAGAATATGACTAATTGGATGGCTTCATTTTATTACAGAAGGAGCAGTAGGTACAATAAACATTACCTAAGCATAACTGTATAATGAAGTTATATCTATATATATAAGATGGCTCACAGAGTACCATATAATTACTTATAAAAAGTGTAGATGTGCAGAAAGTGATTGATCATAATTAGTATTGTTTTTAAAAATTTATGAACAATCGAAAAATCTGAGTGCAATGTTTTGATAAAATGCCACTTTTTGACATGAGGAACTCCTCCGCAATACCTCACTCTGGTCCGTACATATAAAGGTGGTGTAATTGGTGCTAGGATATTGCTTTATCAATCCAAAACAATCAACTAATCTAGTATGCCTTAATTTAGATAACTGGCTTGCACAAAGTGACCAGACATCCCTATTTTCAGGGCACAGTCTTCGGACTGAGACCTTAAAGGGCCAGTGTAAGCAGTTTTCATTATAACTCTATTAACTATTTTTAGTTAATCATTAATTACCATAAAAAAATACATGTGAAAACAGCAGCAAAGCTTAAACCATAAAACGACTGGAGTATACTCTGTAAGATTTTTTCGGCTATAGTTATAATCCCATAACCCCTGAGTCTTCCAAGTTATCCATCCTGCCTAATGAATTTTATCTCAGTTTAAAATTTTTGTTTTCTTTATCAGTGTTGCTCGGGACCATGAGAGTGGTAGGGAGGGGTAAAAGCAGCAACAAATACATTGTTTTTTTTTGGCTAAAGCTTTGTTTCCTACTGTTTGCACATGTATTTTTTATAACTAACGATGAACTAAATATAGATTTAACATGCACTTACACTGACCCTTTAATCTACAGGAATCTCCTTGAATGTCAGATAGACAAGACAATCATTAAATAATAGCTCATGGTGATTATTCCAAAATTAATATAAAGATTTGATTTTGGGCAAATACCTTTAATGTGTGTATCCAAGCACAGTCCACAATGGATTCAGTCTATGTTCATTACAATCATTACAATCTACTGTATGTTTAGTGTGTGTGCTTACACCAGTCCACTGTATCTCCATTATGTGCATCCAATGTATACTCAGTTCAACCTACTGTTTGTGTTAAAGTGTGTCTCCTTGGTCTAGTCAACAATGCATGAGCTCTATTCAATTGGCCAAATCACATTTACATTAGCCCGTAATGCAGCCCGTAAATGTTAGTGATATTCAATTGGCTACTTTTAGCTACTCGCATTCCAATTCCAAGTAACAGAACCCAAATCACTGTGGTTGTCAAAAACGTGACTCCGTCCTATCTCCTCCTTTGAGGTTTCAAGCCTGCAAATGTTACCAGTGCTAAAGGAGCAAAATCTATATTCAATTACAAATATTCAACATGCCCGCAATTGCCCTCAAATCCGTAATTGGCAAATGTATCAAAAAATGATACGAGTACTAGATAGGACTCGCAAGGGGGTTTAGCCCTGTTCGTAACACTGCAAAAGCAAATAAACACACACTACTGTACTTAAAAATATAGGGAAAGCAATGAAAGGCATTAGAACTAATTGCACAACAGTCTCAAGCTCGCAAATCTGCAATAAAAAAAAATTGATCTCGGGAATCAAGGAATTAATACATACAGTTGTGCTCAAATGTTTGCATACCCTGGCAGAAATTGTGAAAAATCTTTTTTTTAAAGTTTTATTTCCGTGTTATATTGATCCCGGGAATCAGGTGATTAATACATTTCTTGGAACCCGTATTGGACTAGAGCAGTTGTTTTAATTATTTTTATTGATTACTATATTGCTGGATTGCGAGTCCAATCACAAATTGTACTTCTAAACACTAATTTATTATAGTTTAAGTTCCATGTTGTACTGATGTCATGATGACTATTTGATCTCATTTACTATTGGCTCTGTCTAAAAATTAACTTACTCGCTTGGTTATTTGATCATGATCACGGCCTCAAAATGCTACGTACGGGTTCATGATTTGCGTGTGGAGACTGTGAGCCTGTAATTACAGGTTAGTGAAAATTAAATACATCAGAATGTATCTAAAAACTGTAACCCACAGCCAAAATATCAGGTTATAGGTAATTACGGCTTGCAATTGAATGAGGCTCCATGCGTGTCCTCTATCTAGTCTACTTTTTGGATGCTCAATGCATTCCAAGGTGTTTTCTCACCATCCCACTATGTTTGTGCACTCTGTCCAGTGTTTCCTAATCTGTCCAGTTTGTGTAGCCATGTGTTTGTCGAATTAGCAGTCTAGGCATGTATGCTGGTACAGTATTAAACTATGCGTTGATTACTACATTTTACAATAAATCTTTATAGTTTCCTTAGCTCATATAGATTTGGGCATTTTACAGCACTAATGAAGCTAGCTGCTCATCATTAAATTAGTAATTATGTGGTCAGCTTCATTTTATTAAAATAATAATGATTTGACTGAAAAATCCTAACATACATATTGTACAATGTTGGAAAACCTTAGCCCCTTCCTTAGCTTGAGTAGCCAGCATAGTAAGACAAAATGGCAGAGGTCTTGATTTTAGGTAGTACATCATTATTGTTTAATTGTAAAGTTGCTTATAGTATTTTAAAATAAAATAAAAGCTTTATATATTATTTTTTAATTATTCTAATAACCCAGGTAGTGTGATGAATGCATTAATGATGTTTGTGAAATCCTAGAGTTTCTGGCAACCTTAGCTAAAACACTGCTAGATAATTATTTTTAATTAATTATATACTAATGTCGTGATTTAAGTAGATATGTTTCATCTATTCACAGATGACACCTGTTTTTACACCCACCCATTCACTGCTAAATATGGATTTCATCTAAACCTGTCAAGCTTAGTCTGGCAAAACATTCCTTTATATATAGATCTGTATAAAAAAAAACATGTATTGAGTCTTTAAGATATGGTAATAATTTATAGGGGATGATTATAAAAAGTAAATCCTGCAAGGCATGTGTTACATGAGGTTTCTTACCAAACTCAGTACTGACCTACAACAAGCATAAAGTTTGGAAAATAGGTTCGGGGGAAAATTAAAATGTTGTATTCAAAAAAGCCTGGACATTTGTTGAACTAGTTCTTAAGAATATGGTCTTATGAATTAGGACATCGTGTACCGCTATATGATCATGTTATCTTATTGCATGTTCAGAAATTGGGCCTCCTGTGTTAGTTTGATCTTCTTTTATTTCATTTATTTATTTACTGTATGGTGGAGGCTTCTATCGCTCTTTTGCCTACCATAAATTAAATGATTGTTGTGGTGAACTACCTACTCATAAAATCTACTACACAAGCTGGGATCCCGCCCCATACCGATGAGAGGTAGTAACCCTAAAACAGCTATACGTGGGTGGGATTCCTTACTTGTGTATAATCCAACCTTAGCGTTGCCCAAAGCTGTGTAATACAGCAGGCATATGCTTAAAGGAAACCATGTTTAAAATGGTTATGAATTACAAGAGCGAAGCTTTTGTGGGTACATTTGCATGTCCCTGCCCAGGTTCCCAGAATGCAATGTAATAACTGTATTTCTCAGAATTCTGAGCAGGAAACATTTTTTTTTGTACTTGTTTTAGATGTTCAAATGTACTATATATTTATATTTTTTATTTTTTTATTTATAAAAATATATATACTTTTATATTTATATATATATATATATATATATATATATAGTACTTTAATCCAAGGACTTTACATACTTACAGAAGGTTACATCATTATTTTGGGTTGCAGAGGTTTACATTTTGTTGAACAAACATAATAGATGCTGTCTAAAATGAGGTTTGGATTTGTTGCTGTAATTTTAAAAATGGCACAGATGCAAGATAATGGCCATAGGTGAGCAGTAGGTGAAGATGAAGTGGGGTGAAAAAAAAATAAAGTGTATCAAGATTGGAAAGAAAGGAAGTCTTCAGTGAGGTGTGAAATAAATGCAGGTTGGGTGACTAAGTGAAGTGAGAGTTTATTCCAGTGAAGGAGGCGTAATGACAGCTAAATAGTGGAAGGAGGATTGGGCACAGGGTGGGAATGGGAACATGAGTGTAAAAAACATTCAGAATGTAGAGAACATTGTGGTACATGGTTGTGATTAGTGAAGAAAAATAAAGAGAGAACAAGGCATTTATGAATCTGTAGGCAAGGATGAGAACTTTGAAAAGGCAGTGGTAATACACATCTTATTTCATACATTTTGTAATAAGAGTTTTATGTACAGTGGATATAAAAAGTCTACACACCCCTGTTAAAATGTCAGGTTTCTGTGCTGTAAAAAAATGAGACAAAGATAAATAATTTCAGAACTTTTTCCACCTTTAATGTGACCTATAAACTGTACAACTAAATTGAAAAACAAACTGAAATCTTTTAGGTAGAGGGAAGAAAAAATATAAAAATAAAATAATATGGTTGCATAAGTATGCACACCCTTAAACTAGTACTTTGTTGAAGCACCTTTTGATTTTATTACAGCACTCAGTCTTTTTGGGTATGAGTCTATCAGCATGGCACATTTTGACTTGGCAAGATTTGCCCACTCTTCTTTGCAAAAACACTCCAAATCTGTCAGATTGCGAGGGCATCTCCTGTGCACAGCCCTCTTCAGATCACCCCATAGATTTTCAATCAGATTCAGGCCTGGGCTCTGGCTGGGCCATTCCAAAACTTTAATCTTATTCTGGTGAAGCCATTCCTTTGTTGATTTGGATGTATGCTTTGGGTCGTTGTCATGCTGAAAGATGAAGTTCCTCTTCATGTTCAGCTTTCTAGCAGAAGCCTGAAGGTTTTGTGCCAATATTGACAGGTATTTGGAACTGTTCATAATTCCCTCTATCTTAACTAAGTCCCCAGTTCCAGCTGAAGAAAAACAGCCCCAAAGCATGATGCTGCCACCACCATGCTTCACTGTGGGTATGGTGTTCTTTTGGTGATGTGCAGTGTTGTTTTTGCGCCAAACATATCTTTTGGAATTATGGCCAAAAAGTTCAACCTTGGTGTCATCAGACCATAACACCTTTTCCCACATTCTTTTTGGAGACTTCAGATGTGTTTTGCAAAATGTAGCCTGGCTTGGATGTTTTTCTTCGTAAGAAAAGGCTTTCGTCTTGCCACTCTACCCCATAGCCCAGACAAATGAAGAATACAGGAGATTGTTGTCACATGTACCACACAGCCAGTACTTGCCAGACATTCCTGCAGCTCCTTTAATGTTGCTGTAAGCCTCTTGGTAGCCTCCCAGACCAGTATTCTTCTCGTCTTTTCATCAATTTTGGAGGGAGCTCCAGTTCTTGGTAATGTCACTGTTGTGCCATATTTTCTCCACTTGATGATGACTGTCTTCACTGTGTTCAATGGTATATCTAATGCCTTGGAAATTATTTTGTACCCTTCTCCTGACTGATACCTTTTAACAATGAGATCCCTCTGATGCTTTGGAAGCTCTCTGTGGACCATGGCTTTTGCTGTGGGATGCGACTAAGAACATTTCAGGAAAGACCAACTAGAGCAGCTGAACTTTATTTGGGGTTAATCAGAGGCACTTTAAATGATGGCAGGTGTATGCTGACTCCTATTTAACATGATTTGGAATGTGATTGCTTAATTCTGAACACAGCTACATCCCAGTTATATGAGGGTGTGCAGACTTATGGAAACACATTATTTTTCTTTTTTTTGTTTTCTTCCCTCTACCTAAAATATTTCAGTTTGTTTTTCAATTGAGTTGTACAGTTTATAGGTCACATTAAAGGTGGAAAAAGTTCTGAAATTATTTATCTTTCTCTAATTTTTTGACAGCACAGAAACCTGACATTTTAACAGGGGTGTGTAGGCTTTGTATATCCACTGTACCTTAAACTAACAAAAATGTGCATTTGGAGTATATTTTTATCCCACAATATAAACACTTAAGACTCTCAAGGGATATTGATCTAGGCCCATACTATTTCCACTCAAATACCAACAGAAAGTACAGAACATGAGATAAGTGGTTATACTAAGTAAACTACAAGTTTCTAGGCTTCTTGACCCAACTTTCACCGTCTGCCACTTGTGCCACTTGTCAGGATAGATAGCAAATTCTAAACCACTATTGATTTATTTATGGATGACTTTCATTGCTGGAAGATTATTTTTGGTGCTTCATTCAATTGCAGATAAAGCATGGTCCATTCCTCTTTGGTGTGAAGTAGTTTCTGTAAGGCCTTCTACTGCGTCTACTCCATTATACACCCACACAATAACGCTGTCTCGTTAAGGGTGGTTTTAAATGACGCAGAAAGATTTTCACACAAAAAAACATGTGGTAGCAGTAGAAGGCATAACAAGTTTGAATTCTTGCATGTTTTTATTTTACTAGTGAATTTACTAGTTATGCTAGTTTTTTATACTTGTATTTAAAAACTGCATTGTAACTGTTAGGTGAGTTTTATTACTAACTTGAGTGCTGATATACAGCAAGCATTTAGCATGAAAAACAAGTTCAGAGTCATTTAAAAAAATATATATATTCAAAAAAAAATGTTTTAACATGGGATGCTCTGTCCTTTCATGGGAATGTGGTGTAATTATGACTTTTTCCGAGCCTGTTTATTTTCCTATATCATTCTATTCTCAGGAATTGATATTCATGTCTAGTTAGATGCTCTTTTTTATTTATTTTTTATTTATGTACATGAATATATTATGTCTTTATCCATGGAGCTTTACCTAGTCACAGAAGGGTATATCATTGTTTTGGGAGGTACATGATTACATTATGTTAAACAATCATAATTGTTGAGTGTGGAGGTGTGAAATTGGGAGAAGTGGGAGTTTGCTCCAGTGGAGAGACACAGGGAACAGAGAGAATAGAAGTGGAAGTGGAAATGGCTCTGTAAATGTTTAGTTGGGTTTAGATAGTAGAGATCCTTGTGAAACACAGGGGAAGACTAACAAGGCACGAAATGAAGGAGCATGGCCTCATAGAGATTTGTAGACAGATGGCTTATTTTAACATTTTTGTACAAAATCATTTATAAACATCTAATAAACTCACATAAAAATCTTTATTTTGAGTATTTTGTTTAACCCACAATATGAACACATGAGACTTTCTTGTTTTCAATACCCAAGTGAAACTAATCCAGATCATAGGACACTGAATGGCTGACCCTTTCTATTTCCACTCAACAATGCACATTAAAATAAGTAAGTTGATGTACTAAGGCCCCCATTGAATTGGTCAATTGTAATTACTGGAGCCCGTAAGGTAGTCCGTAAAAGTTACTAATATTCAATTGGCTACATTTTGCTACTCACATCCCAATTGCAAGTTACAGGCTCCAAATCATTGTGGTTGTAGAAAACATTTGAAGCCAAATTTATGAGTTCAAGGCATTTGCAAGTAGCTAAATATGGCGCTATAGGTTTCTAGGCTACTGGATCCGAGTTCCACTGTCTTTCACTTGTGCTACTTGTCAGGATAGAGAACAAATTCTCGACAGCTACTGATTGATTTATGAACACCTTCCATTGCAGGGAGATTATTTTTGGTGCTTCATTCAATTACATATAAAGCACGGTTAATTCCTCTCTAGGGTCAAGTAGTTTCTGTAAGGCGCTCTACTGCAGCAGCACCAGCAGATACCCACTGTAACTTGTATGCCCATGCTGTCTCTCTAAGGGTGGTTTTCTTAAATGGACACAAAAATATATGGTAATAGTATAGGTTAAAACAAACATCTTTTTAAACTAAATATGATTTACTAGTTTAAGTTGGAAAACTATATAGTAGTCGTTAAAATATGTTTCAGTTGAAACCTCTTTTTAAGTCCATGTAAGTTGTACCAGAACATATTCCTGCTTTCTCTGTGTGTGTCAACATGGCTACTTGATGAGTAAGTTGCATCCTTTTAAATGCAGTTATAATATACAATTTATTATTTACATATATACTGTATTTGCATTAAAGCTGTGTAATACAGCATGCATAAGCTTAAAGGAAGCCATCTTTGATAATGGCTATCGAATGAAGAGCTAGGCATTTGTGGGCACGTTTGTGTGTCTTAGCTCAACTTCCCAGAATGCAATGTAATAAGTGTTTTTCTCGGAACTCTGAGCTGGAAGCAGTTTTTTTAACTTGCTTTAGAAATTCAAATGTGAACACGGATGTACTTTTTATTTACTGTACTACTGTACGGTGGAGGCTTCTATCGCTCTTTTGCCCACCATATTATAAATGATTGTTGTGGTGAACTACCTACTCATAATTTACCCCAACACAGGCTGAGATCCCGCTCCATGCTGATGATAGCCAGTAAGCTTGAAACAGCTGTACATGGATTGGATACTCAGCTGGAAACAGGTTTTTTAACTTGCTTTAGACATTCAGATGTTAACAAGCTGCACCCGTAAAGTTCAAGGGGAAAAAATAGAAAAAAGATAGTACTCAAATATAAGCCGCACCCGTAAAATTGGAAAGAAAAAGACTCTCAAAGTGATCAGCCATTGCAAGAAACAGGCTTTCTAATTAGCACTGTAGCTTTTTTTGCAGGTTACAGGCTTTAAAGGATGTTAGAATCACTAAAACCGTAAATCGCTTTCAATACCGCAGTCTCAAGCACGAAAATCTGCACCCTTAACTCGCAATCGCACAAATCGGCAGTCATTTTGCGTTCGCGAATAGAAGCCGCACACCTAACAAGCAAAGTTCGCAAATCAGCAATGATTTTTTTTTACGGTCACGAATATAAGCCACACCCGTAACTCGCAAGCTCAAAAATCGGAAAAAAGGTGCGGCTTATATTCCGACCAATACGGTATATATATATATATATATATATATATATATATATATAAATATATATATATATATATATATATATATATATATATATATATACTGTATATATATATATATATATATATATATATATATATATATATATATATATATATACAGTTGTGCTCAAAAGTTGTTGAATTAGTAATATATGTACCATTTTTAAAGAAAACATGAGTGAGCAGGCAAAACACATTACTTATATTTCTTATAGGATTCATATTCAGCTGTAGGTTATAACAGAATGGCACAATCATAAAACAAAACATGAAAAAAAAATGAAATGTCACTGTTCAAAAGTTTCCATACCCTTAGTACTTAATACTGTGTATTGCCCCCTTTAGCATCAATGTCTACGAGGCCCCTAATTCTTGCAGGTGGTATAGCTGCCCATTTGTCTTGGCAAAATTCCTCCAGGTCCTGCAATGAAAATTCCGGTGTTGACCCGGAACTGCTGACCAAGCCGTCTTGCATGAACGCCACGTTTGAGATCTCCCCAGAGTGGCTCGATGATATTAAGGTAAGGAGACTGTGATGGCCACTCCAGAACCTTCACCCTTTTCTGCTGTAACCACTGGAGGGTCAACTTGGCCTTGTGCTCAGGGTCATTGTCATGCTGGAAAATCCAAGAGGGTCCCATGTGCAGCCTTCCTGCAGAAGAATGCAAATTGTCTGCCAGTATTTTCTGATAACATGCTGCATTCATCTTGTCATCGATTTTCACAAGGTTCCCTGTGCCTTTAGAGCTCAAACCCCCCCTAAAACATCAATGAGCCACCACCATGCTTCACAGTGGGGGTGGCATTCTTTTCACTATAGGCCTTGTTGACTACTCTCCAAACATTGCACTTATGCTTGTGACCATAAAGCTCTATTTTGGCCTTGTCACTCCAAATTAAAGTGTGCCAAAAGGCTGTGAGGTGTGTCAAGGTGTTATCAGGCATATTGTAAACTGGCTTTTTTGTGGCATTGGCACAGTAAAGGCTTCTTTTTGTCAACTCGACCATGTAGCTAATTTTTTTTAATTATCGTCGTATTGTGCTCTTTTTCCAGAGCAGCCTGTATTTCTCCTGAAGTTACCTGTGGGTTTTTCTTTGTATTTCGAACAATTCTTCTGGCAGTTGTGGTTGAAATATTTCTTGGTCTACCTGACCTTGGCTTGGTATCAAGAGATCCCCAAATTTTCCACTTCTTTAGTGATTGAACAGTACTGACTGGCATTTTCAAGGCTTTGGATATCTTTTTATATCCTTTTCCATCTTTATGAAGTTGCATTACCATGTTATGCAGGTCTTTTGACGTTCTTTTCTGCTCTCCATAGCTCAGTATCTAGACTGCTCAGTGCATCCACACGAGAGCTAATAAACTCATTGACTATTTATACACAGACACTAATTGCAATTTAAGAAGCCACAGCTGTGGGAAATTAACCGTTATTTGACATTTTTACCTGTGTGTGTCACCTTGCGTATTTGTAACAATTCCAAACATTCAAGGTTATGTAAACATTTGATCAGGTCCATTTGGGTGATCTATGTTATCATTATGATTTAAAAAGGAGCCAAACAATTATGTGATAATAAATTACTTCATGTGATAACTCTCCTTCAATAAAATTATGTTTAAACCCTATGCTAATAAGAATTTACGGATTATTCGCAAATCAGGGCACTGCCATAAATGCAAAAAGCAGAAGAAAGATTTACGAGTATCAAAGACCACTCGCAAGTAGTTTTCAAACCCATGCTGAGTCCCTCACAAGAAATTAAAGTGACCTTATAGTACAGAAAGCACTTCAAAATCATGACATTTCAACATTATTTGAAACTTAACAGTCAGATATCAACATATGTGTAATAAAAAATAAATATATGTTGGTATTAAGCCGATTTTTTATGTTTATTATATTTTTATGATACAAAACCAAGTTTAACACAAACCAGTACTTCGCAAAACCACGTTGCCTAGAAACAAATGCTCTAATGCATTTTCTATAAATATATCATATTTTAACACAAAATAAACACATTCTAATTTATTGTAAGGGGTTGTTGGGATGTGGTTTATCCCAACTCTAAGTCCACTAGCGCTTGCTTAGGCGATGTGCAGAGTAATATGGCTGATGTTGTCCACTTTATTTGGCAAGTCCCATTGTTGGTCTTCAGTTTAGAGATGTGCAGCTATTTCTCTGGACACTGTTCAATGTCTTAAAGATATGGAAAAAATAAGGGGGGTGGAGAAATGAGAGCACACAAAATCTAGTGCAGATCACTTGAGGTTTTAACAAAATATAATAAGAAGAATACTTATAAGTGAGTAGACTTTCACCTTTGAATACCTCAGAAATATGAGGTATTCATGTGGCTTATTGTCAGATTTCCTTCTGAGTTAGCGTCCATTGCTTCTACTTCTTACCAGATGCACCTTGTGGCGTTGAGCCTTCCTCTATTTGCTCCAATACAGGAGAGTGTTATTATGCTTTGATTAGTTAAGTTGTCTCTACTCGCTTATAAGTGTTCTCATCACATATATAGTTCTCAGCAGCGCGGGCTTGCCAAAATCCGTTAGTAACGTAACGTTAAAACTGCAGACTTGCAAAGCGAGGGCCACGGTTGCAGCCAGGCAAGGAGCGCTCATCCCAACGACCCGCAGGACTACAGAGCAACAGAAAACTCAAATACACAATTTACAGTGCGAGACCAGAAGCACTTTAAAAAAATCACCTGAAAAATTTACGTCCTACCCGCGGGACTACAGAACAACAGAAAACTCAAATACACAATTTACAGTGCGACACCCGTAGCACTTTGAAAAAATCACCTGAAAAATTTACGTCCCGCAACACTTTGAAAAGGAAACCCCCACATAGAGAAAAAAAAATAAGTCACGCAAAAAATATGAATTTAACGTCCGAACCGTTCACATCCAAAAACACGAAAAAAACAACAAATACAAAAAAAAACTTAACAAAAGCATCACACACAGCACGGGGGGACAGCCAGGACGTCTGGAAGTGAAGTTGCACACAAACTTAAGTCGAATTTGCAGAGTTTCTCAACTTGAAAATCGACTAAAAGAGAGAAAAATGGCCACTGAAAAATACGAAAACAAGGCTACACGAACCCTAAACATGCAAAACACCACCAGGCACATTCAAATTTAGCCAGGACAAAAGGTACAAAATACACTATTAGGAAGGACGGAAAATGCTCCAGACCAGTGTAACACTTACACACTCTACACTATTTTACAACACTAACTTGCAACTAATAACATTACCAATCTAAAATACTGCACATTACACAACTAAACAAACGGTTTAGCCTTGCGCATGTAGCCTATTTACACTGCACACTTGCCACAATGCTGACACTTTCTCTTCAGATCACCAACAGTCCAAATGTACATTGTATGCTGCAGAAAAACAACAGCGATTGTTAGCTCTTCGGCATATTGATTCCTGCATATATTCATTACAAATAGGTAAAGTATAATAATTTATTATTTAATTAATTAATTAATTAATTATTATACAAAAACATATTTATATTAAAAAAAACAGAGCAGAGGAAAGACTCGCTTTGCCAAAGGCGCTCAGCACGGAGCTCACAATAAACACCCAGGGCGCTCAGATGACCAAAAGTAAATCAGGGGAGAGGCTCGCAATGAGCGCCAAAGGTACTCAGAGGACTAAAAGCCTTACATTGTGTGGCAAACAGCATTACCTGCCTCACAATTTTATTGCCGTAATTTTTTGACGGGCAAGTCGCTAGTTATTATATGTTGGTCAAAACCCAGAGTGACCTGCACTAGATTTTGTGCGCTCTCCCCCTCCCGCCCCCTAATGTTTTTCATATTCTAATTCATTGAGCCATCTTTTTAATATTAAAATATATTGATACATTTAAAAATTTACTTTATAGACATCTTTGTTTCTTTGAACAGCCTAGTTACAGTATTTGTTACTGCACTTCCCACTCATTATAATATTCATTTCCTATTGGCTTCTAGAGCTCTGCCTCATCCATAAAGCTTGGTTTGCTACTCCCTACACAGAAATCTGTAACGGCTAAAGCAGGATTTACGGCTGTGGACTGAGTGCTCTAACCTGGGGGGGGGGGGGGGGGGGGCAAAAGATCACGCAGCCGATTCATAGCAGTACCCTAACTTAGAGCACTTGATTTACATGGAGGCTATAGCTTTTATTTTAGTATTTTTTTATGTGCTGCATTGAAATCTACCATTTTGGTGTCTGCTTATCAACTTTCTGAGGTCGGGGGAAGTCTTTGAATTCACAGATTAAGCTTCTGTTTTCCCTGGTGCAATGTGACAGTTAAAATGTCAGTGCTTTCAGTGGGACTAAAGGGTAGCTCTTCAATTTACAGTGGTTTAACCTCCTGAACCCATTCTGGATCACTATCTTGTAGTAGTGAAGAGGCTTGTGTACTTCGATGAAGCTATGAGCTATACCATGTAGGGTCAGCCAACATGGGCAGGTCATGGCAGAGAGGTCAGACAAATCACAGTCCACTGGAGAAGGAACTGGCAACCCACTCTAGTATATTTGCTAAGAAAACTTTATGGACAGACACAAGCAGATACATAACTATATGGCACGGGAAGATGAGCCCCTCAGGTCAGAAGGTGCCTACCACATTAGTGAGGAAGAGCAGAGGGCAAGTACAAGTAACACCAGATCTAATTAAGTTGTTGGGCCAAAGCCGAAAGGACACCCAGCTGCGGGTGTTTCTGGAGTGGAAAGGAAAGTCTGATGCTGCAAAGATCAATTCAGAATAGGAACCTAGAATGTTAGAACTATGAACCAAGGCAAACTAGATGTGGTCAAGAATGAAATTACAAGGTTAAACTTGATATCCTGGGAATTGGTAAACTTAAATGGACTGGAATGGAACATTTCACATCAGACAACCACCAGATCTTCTACTGTGGTCAAGAATCCAGCAGAAGAAATTGAGTAGCCATCCTAGTCAATGAAAGAGTTGTCAAAGCAGTGCTTGGTTACAACCCAATAAATGACAAAATGATTTCAATTCAAATTCAAGGCAAGCCATTTAATATCACAGTGATCTAACTCTATGCTCCAACTACGGATGCTAAAGAGGCTGAAGTTGACCAGTTCTACAAAGACATTCATCACGTCACAAAGAAAAGATGTTACTATCATCATAGGAGATTAGAATGCTAAAGTAGGGAAACAAAGGACTCCTGGAATAACTGGCAAATTTGGCCTTCGAGTACAAAATGAAGACGGTCAGAGATTAGTAGAATTTTGTCAAGATAATTCTCTGGTCATAGCAAACACCCTCTTCCAACAGCCTCCGAGACGACTCTACACATGGACATCACCAGATGGACAACATAGAAATCAGATTGACTATATACTTTGCAGCCAAAGATGGAGGAGCTCTATAAAGTCAGCAAAAACAAGACCTGGAGCTGACTGCGGCTCAGACAAATGACCAGATTGTCCATTAGGCCAACCAGGCAGCCGCCCAGGGCCGCTTCCCTGTGAGGGGCGCGACTTCTTAAAAAAATGGTTCCTGGCTTTTAAAAAATTATATGTTGCAGTTCATAGACTGACTACTAGGGAGTAACCATCTAGAACAAGAGAGTTAAAACAGGAAAGGGAACTTACATGTACAGAAAAGGCAAAAATGGGTCTGTGCATACCTTGCGTACTCACTGGCAGGAGCCCCCTCCACTTCACTGCCTAGGGGCTCTAAAAAGGTAGATACAGCCCTGCTCAGACCATGAGCTTCTTATTGCAAAGTTAAAAATTAAACTGAAGAAAAGAGGCAAAAACCATCAAACCAAGAAGATGCAAAATAAATAATATTCATTGTGAATATGCAGTGGAAGTAAAGAATAGATTTAAGGAACTAGACATGGAAGATAGAATGCCTGAAGAACTTTAGACCGGAGTTTGCAACACAAGTCAAACTGGCTGTCGGATGAGGCTTTGAAAGTAGCCCAGGAAAGAAGGAAAGTGAAAGTTAATGAAGATAAGAAAAGTTTTGTCCAATTGAATGCAGAATTCCAGTATAGCAAGAAGAGAAAAGGAGACATTCTACAATGAGCGATGTAAAGAGATTGAAGAAGATGTCCGAATGGGTAAATCAATACCTTTCATGCAAAAGTGGGAGTAATAAAAGACAAAGATCAGATGAAGAAGAGGTGGCAGGAATACACTGAAGATCTATACAGGAAGGATCTTAACAGCAGTGATGACCTTAATAATTTGTCCAGTGAGTTGGAGCCAGACATCTTGGAGAGTGAAGTGAGATGGGCACTAGGATGTCTTGCTGATAATAAGGCTGCAGGAGGGGATGGAATCCTAATTGAATTATTCAAAATTCTACAGGATGATGCTGTGAAAGTGTTACTTGCCTTACGCCAATACATTTGGAAAACTCAACAATGGCCAATAGACTGGAAAAGGTCAGTCTACATTCCAATCCCAAAAAAGGCAGTGCCAAAGAGTGCTCCAATTATCGAACAATTGCACTCATTTCACATGCCAGCAAGGTAATGCTTAAGATTCTACAAGCTCGACTCCAACAATATATGTACCAGGAGCTACCAGATGTGCAAGCCGAGGCAGGGGCACAAGAGATCAAAATGCCAATGTCCGCTTGATAATAGAGAAAAAAGAGAATTTCAGAAAAACATTTACTTCTGCTTCATAGACTATTCTAAAGCCTTTGACTGTGTGAATCACAACAAAATGTGACATGTCCTTAAAGAGATGGGAGTACCAGATCATCTCATCCTCCTCCTAAAGAATCTGTATGTCGACCAAGAAGCCACGGTCAGAACCGAACATGGGACAACAGAATGGTTCAAGATCGGAAAAGGAGTGAGACAAAGTTGTATATTGTCACCTTATTTATTCAAATTATATGCAGAATACATCATGTGTAAGGCTGGACTGGATGAATCCCAAGCCAGAATCAAAATTGCTGGAAGGAATATCAACAACCTCAGTTACGCCGATGAGACTACTCTGATGGCTAAAAGTGAGTAGGTACTAAAGGACTTATTGATAAGGGTAAGAGAAGAGAGTACAAAAGTTGGCCTGATGCAATCTCACTTCCTGGAAAATAGACGGGAAAGAAGTGGAGGCAGTGACAGATTTTATTTTCCTCGGATCCAAGATCTCTGCAGATGGTGACTGTAGTCATGAAATTAAAAGACGTTTGCTTCTGGGGAGTAAAGCTATGGCAAGCTTAGACAAGCTAGTAAAAAGTAAAGATATTAAACTATCAACAAAGGTCTGCATAGTTCGAACTATGTTATTACCAGTAGTAACATACTGAGAGTGGGACCATAAAGAAATCTGAGCGCCGTAGCATTGACGCCTTTGAATCGTGGTGTTGGAGAAGACTGCTTAGAGTCACTTGGACTGCGAGAAGATCCAATAAATCAATACTTCAGGAAATCAAGACAAACTGTTTACTAGATATGATCATGAGGCTGAAGCTTAAATATTTTGGACATATTATGAGACGGCAGAATTCCCTAGAAAAGACTCTGATGCTAGGAAAGATTGAAGACACAAGAAGAAGGGGACGACAGAGGCGGAGATGGATCGATGAGGTCACTGAAGCAATGAACATGAACTTGATGGAGCTCAGAGGGGCAGCAACTGAGTCATGTAAAATCGGATGCGACTAAATGACTAAACAACAACAACATGGAACTAAAACTTTTTTTTTATTAAAAACAATATAATTGTTCCTGTTTTTACACTGGCGTGCTGTGGTCCATGGAGTCACGTAGAGTCGACATGACTGAACGACTAAACAACAACAAAAAACTCCTGAAAGAGGAGCTCAAATAAGCAAAGAAAAAATAAGAAAATTATTGAAGCTCACAGTAAAGCATAACTACAAAGAAGCTGTCTAAAAGTTTTAATATATAAGCTTAAGGGAAGCCATGTTTGAAACGGTAATGGATTGCAAGAGTGAAGCCTTTGTGGGCACATTTGAATGTACCTGCCAAGGTTCCCAGAATGCGGTGTAATAATAGTATTTCTCTGAATTCTTTTTTAACTTGTTTTAGACGTTTAAAAGTGAACACAAATGTACTATTTATTTACTATATATATATATATATATGTGTGTGTTTTCGTTCTTTCTTAAACCAATTTGTCCATTTTCAGATAAAGT
This sequence comes from Discoglossus pictus, assembly GCA_027410445.1. Classification (NCBI taxonomy): domain Eukaryota; kingdom Metazoa; phylum Chordata; class Amphibia; order Anura; family Alytidae; genus Discoglossus; species Discoglossus pictus. Next base: position 41,693,805 of record CM050168.1, read on the forward strand.
TATACATAATTCTATATAGAAGAAATGGGAGCTTTAAATCTCAGCTTTCCTGTACAATCACAAATACATGTATTGTAAATTAGCATAAATTATAATAGATAACTTAGATCTTATTTTGGTGTTTTACTAGGATTTATGATTCACATTTCTGCAGGTGAAAAGACTCCACTTAAATGGGTAAGAGAGATTTAATAGAATATAAAATAACAAAAATAAAAACTTCCTTTTAACAGGACATTATAACAGACAAATGAAGAAAAACCAATGTCCAGTGTCTTGGTCAATTTAAATTGCCTTGTTATTATAAAACATCAAGGGTTTAACTTTTCAAAGTTCAGTGTAACTGACCCCTTTTCCTGTATCTTAGTCCATTGAGCCACCATAAAGGACAGACTGCTTGGCTCCAGCCCCTGGACTATGTGCATAAACACCTTCATTTTATTATAATCTGTTTTGTCCCATTGCTTGTCAGTTAAAGTACTCTATTTGAGGTCTGGACCACTAGACATGGAGACAGCATTATGTGTATTTGGAGGTTGGCCTATTGTTCACAGGTGCCAGACAGGATGCCATGTGGAGTCAATTTCCTGTGTTTGTCTGCCACTCCCTGTCATTGTTGTGTTGTATACACCCCCTCTGTATGTAACCCCTATAAATATTGTTGACTTTCCAAAAATAAATCAGTTCACTGCTGAGACATATAGAAATGGTATGTTCTCTTATTTGCTCCTAGTGGCTGTGATACTGATCCTATCTCCACCCTACAAGTAACTTGTCATGGTCACTAACAAAGAAAGGTTACTGAGACTCTTGGAAGTGCTGATTCCTGATGGAGAGACCCTGACTGATACAGAAACCAGATATCAGGGTGCCGGTGCTAAGATTTCCAAGAACCCAACGGTTCTTGTGGGTAGTCAGCCTGTAGTCTATAGCAGGTGGCACGGGGCAGTAATAGCCCCTACCCCTGGATCATCACATTCAGGATACATTACAGTCTAAATTAAATGTAATAAAGGAGAGCTAGTTAAAACTCACAGAAAAGTATTTGCACTGCAATTGTTTTGCATGAGAACTGAAATTCAGTTTTACATTGTAGGAGGAACACCTTTCTTATTTTGCTTGAGATTTTGTGGTGCTATAGAGCAGTGGTTCTCAATCTCTAGTCCTTGTGCTGGTGCGGGAGATCTTATGCACTGGGCTTAAGGGATAAAGAGAGATGACGAGAGCCGAACAATTAAAAAACAATTAAAAAATAAAGTGCCTTGCAAACATATTCTCCCCCCTTGGCATTTGTTGTGTTTTGTTGCCTCACAACCTGGAATTAACATGGATTGTTTGTTTGCATCATTTAATTTACAGAACATGCCCACAACTTTGAAGATGTTTTTTTTTTTTTTTTATTGTGAAGCAAACAACAAATAGGACAAAATAACAGCAAAAGTAAATGTGCCTTACTATTCACTCCCCTAAAGTCAATACTTTGTAGAGCCACCTTTTGGGTCACTTTGGATACGTCTCTATGAGCTTGCCACATATTACCACTGGGTTTTTTGCCAATTCCTCCTTGTAAAACTTCTCCAGCTCCTTCAAGTTGGATGGTTTGCGCTTGTGAACAGCAATCTTTAAGTCAAACCACAGATTTTTTATTGGATTGAAGTCTGAGCTTTGACTAGGCCATTCCAACACATTTACATGGTTCCCCTAAACCACTCAAGTGTTGCTTTAGCAGTGTGTTTGGGGTCATTGTCCTGCTGGAAGGTGAACCTCCGTCCTAGCCTCACATCACGCACAGAGTGGTACAGGTTTTGCTCAAGAATATCACTGTATTTAGCACCATCCATCTTTCCCTCAACTCTGACCAGTTTCCCAGTCCCAGCTGCTGAAAAACATCCCCACAGCATGATGGTGTTCTTTGGATGATGTGATGTGTTAAGTTTGCGCCAGACATAGCGTTTTCTTTGATGGCCGAAAAGTTCAATTTTAGTCTCATCAGGCCAGAGCACCTTCCTCCATACATTTTGGGAGTTTCCCACATGTCTTTTCGCGAACTCAAAATGTGCCATTTTGTTTTTTGCTGAAAATAATGGCTTTCTACTGGCCACTCTGCCATAAAGCCCAACTCTATATAGCGTACGGCTTATTGTCATCCTATGTATTGATACTCCAGTCTTTGCTGTGGAACTCTGCAGCTCCTCCAGGGTTACCTTAGGTCTCTGTGTTGCCTCTCTGATTAATGCCCTCCTTGCCAGGTCCCTGAATTTTGGTGGGCGGCTGACTCTTGGTAGGTTTGCTGTTGTGCCATCTTCTTCTTTCCATTTGGTTATGATAGATTTGATGGTGCTGGGAATCATCAAAGATTTGGATATTTTTTATAACATAACCCTGACTTGTGCTTCTCAACAACTTTGTCCCTTACTTGATTGGAGAGTTCCTTGGTCTTCATGGCAGTGTTTGGTTAGTGGTGCCTCTTGCTTAGGTGTTGCAGCCTCTGGGGGCTTTCAAAAATGGTGTCTATATGTAATGTGACACTTAGATTGCACACAGGTGGACATCATTTCACTAATTGTGTGACTTGTGAAAGTAATTGGTTGCACCAGAGCTTTTTATGGGTTTCATAACAAACGGAGTGAATTCATATGCACATGCCAATTTTCTGTTTTCAATTTCTAAAAAATAGTTTTATGTATATATTTTTCTCATTTCACTCCATCAACTTAGACTATTGTGTTCTGATCCATCACAGGAAATTCACATTAACAAAACATTGAACTTAAGGCTGTAATGTAACAAAATAGGTAAAAAGTCAAGGGGGGTGAATACTTTTGCAAGGCACTGTACCATTACCATTGTTTTTTGTCACTCCGACTCTTCGTGACCTCATGGGCCACAACAAACCATGCTGATCCACTTGGTATTAATGGCAGAGATACTGGAGTGGGTTATCAGTACCTTCTTCAGTTGTCCACAGCATACAGCTCCTGGTTTTCCTACGTTGTCTCCCATCCAAGTACTTACCAGGGTGGTTTGACCTATTGGTTCCTTGACTGGAATCGAACCCAGATCGCAATGGTGAATGCACAGAATCCTGACTATTGGTCCACCAGGGAATCCCATCATTACAGTTATTTGAAAGGTTATTGTTGAAGGTTTTTGCACTTAAAATGTACTCTATACAAATTAGTGCAAACTTAAATGAAAAGTTAATGTGTCACATGTAATATGAAAATCTTCTGGAAAGCTGACCCCATCAGCATTGGAAGCTAACCAGCTGGCAGTACTTCTCAGTACACTCTCTAGAACACCATATATTATATAGAGTATGTATGACTGGACACAAAAAGGGGAAAATGCTAAACATCAAAACGAGACTTAGGATTGTTAAGGTGGTGGAAGTGCATCAGCAATAGGGCATGCATTTGCCATTGACAGTGTGTACCATTTGAACAAAGAATGGGATTAAAATGCTTATGGCTTCAAAAATCATGAAATATACATGCAAATCCATTGTTGGTGCTGTTTCAATACATTTATGTGTAATGTATGCATAAAATAGCAAGATTTTAGTTTAGTTATCTACTTTCTTGTTAAAAACAACTAATAACAATGGATTGAAATTACTGCTCAAAACTCATTTTTAAGTGTTATGTTTTGAAAACTACTTTAAAATGTTTAAATTATTTGACTTCTAAAGTTCAGCACCTATACAGCATTTGAGCAGCAATAAAACATTTGGGTTTTGCAATTTTATATCTGTGGTATTTGTTCAGTACAGTAAAATATTGCATTATGTATTTTACATAAATATAGTACACTGTACTAATGTCCCAGAAACTAACCTATCATTTCCTATTGATATTTACGCTCCATATGGCAAATTCCATGTGCACAATGTTCTAGGTTCTACCGACCCTTGTCTAAATGGAGGGTTGAGTGTATTTTAACCAAGCTTTCCATTATGAGAGTTTTACATAACGTAACTACCTCGTCAATTTTACACTCCCATATATATACTGATACAAAGCAAACTTCTCTTATTAAAAACTATTCAAGCATTGTATTGTCTGCATTTTGTTGGGTCTTAGGACATAGCAAACTTGTTTGTAATGTGCAATAAGTCACAGCATGTATATCAAACCTATTGAGCTACATGCAGAAATCATTCAACCTAGATCACGTTCGGTAGAGGGTGGAAATTTGTCTACTTCTTCCCCTTTGAGAAAGACGCAAACGCGTAGAAACGTACGTCAGGGTCAGACATGCAGCGTGACGTCACACGCCGGCATCTTCTTGAGACGAAGCCAGCTAGTTAGAGCCCGATAAAGTAAATGAGGGAACTTTGAACAGTGGGGGCCCGCAATTATAGCTCTGGAACCTCGGGAACCTCAGAAGCCTTCCTTAAAAAACAATATAGGCTATATATGAGGAAAGAGGCTATATATGAGGAAAGAGACTAAGCCCATGTTAATATTGCTAAAGGATTTGGGCAGAAGCCATCATTCCTTGTGAGGCATCAGGCCTCTACCCCTAATTCCTAAATCTATCAAATTTAGAAAATAAGGAGAGCATTATATCCACTAATCTATTAACCTTCTAAGAAAGCGAGGGCTACTATAGCTGACTAATATAATTGGAATCAATACAAAGATACTTTTATTAAATGACAGCAGCGTATTTAAAAACAAGGAAATACTTAAAAAAAATTACAAGGGGAAGTTAAAAAGGGGCAAATGTAGGGAATAGTAAAAAACCCTATGGAACTGATATTGTGCAGTATATATCTCTCAAATGAGTGGGTATTACTATTCACACCTGCGGGCGAGCCAAAGTGTTATAATGAGATTTAAAGGTAAAATGACCAAGTCTTCTCATAAGTTTATATATAAATGTAGAACACCCTCATGCCTATATACAACGTCCTCCAGAGATCCAGAGGGCGGCAGCTCTTTCACATAGCAATGTACTTTTATAAAAAGATTGTACAAGTCACTGCTTACTGTACTTTAGAGCCTATAACCCATTTTTCAAGGTACATTCAATGCAGTACCTATTTCACATATATCTTATGGGAACTGTTCCTAAAGTTTAAGAAAGTCGTAATCACAGCTATCAGCTTACAGCATGGGAACCAGGCTGTGTCTATATCCGTTTACTTTCATCTGACTCAGGTATAACACATTCAGTGCCTGAGGTTTACATGAGAGATAGAATCAATGGTATATATATCCAGGGTTATCATAGGCAATATAAGGTACTTGCAGGTTTAGTACACTATAATAGGGATGCATGGGGCATTAAACTAGGCCGTAACTATATCAAGTTTGCGGTTCCAGCAAGGCTCGACCGCCGGGTTGCAATGCGCATGCGCACGTCTAACGTGATGACGTACGCAGCGTCGTTGCTAGGAGCCTGACGCGTTTAAGCCAGGAACCATTTTATTTTTTAAGTGGCGCCCCTCACAGTAAAGCGCCCCTAGGCAGCTGCCTAGTTGGCCTAATAGATAATACGGCCATGGGTATAATGGAGATAACAGGGAAAAAAGTTGTATGAGCAACCTGTGCTGATAGACTTCAGTGGTGTAAAGCTTACCCTGAATAAACTATGTTGATCGTAGTTTGTTTGGAGTCCATATCACATGCTCATATGGAACTGATATGGGAGAGAGCACGGAAGTGACAATTAGAGTGTATAAAATAAGGTCCATCTAGTCTGCCAAAAAAAAAGTAACTTTATATAGTATTATTTAGATATATTGACAATCAACATGTTGTAAGGGAAGGGACACAGATCAAGGTAATACAATATAAATCTTGTTTATATTAAGGTACAATGGACAGTTTGTTGGTTCATTTGAAAAATGATTATCTATGAATGTAATGTAGTTTAGCCTCTCATTCACTTATACAATATGGTGTAAACAGGATCTGAAAAGAACACAAAACTTATCAGTGCACATTGTATTAAAAATATTAAGCTGCAACAAATGAAATCTTAAAGTAATATGGAAGGTTCTCAGTTTGTAACATTAAAATAAATGACTTAACTGTTTGTTTGCATATCTAAATATTTTATTATCAACTGTTTAAAATCACTGTTTTTACTCTGAATCCCTCCAAACAGTCCAAAAAAAGTCCACTCCTGCAGCTCATACACACACTGTCTTTGTAATATTACATGTACTAACCAATCAGAGGTTGTCTCCCTGCAGCATCTCAAAACATGCTGTTTAGAAACAGTCTGTAATTGGCTAGTACGTCTAGTACCAATAGAAACACTGTGTGCATGAGCTGCTGGGGCTGAGATTTGTAGGGACTATTTGGAAGGTTTCAGTGATCAAAAACAGAGCACTTATTAATAAAAACGATGCTTATATAAGCAAGCAGAAACGTACATTGTTTATTTGAATATCAAAAACAGGGAAACTTCCATATCCCTTTAATTTCATGTAAAATTAACTATTAATGCTAGGTATAAAGCGTGCTTGCTGAAATGCACTATAGACAATGTCCATTTCTTTTGAGAGTCCAAAGCAGCAGCATTTTTTTAAACATAATTCCAGTTAGGAATATACATGGTGTGCGTTTGCATCACTCAGTCATGCCCGACTCTCTGTGACCTTGTGGACCAAAACACACCATGCTGATCCACTTCGTGTTCATGGTAGAGATACTGGAGTGGGTTGCCAGTTCTTTCTCCAGTGAACCACAGCATACAGCTCCTTGTATTCCTAGGTGGTCTCCCATCCAAGTACTAACCAGGTCCATTCCTGCATGGCTTCAGGGTGGTGTGACCTCTTGGTTCCCTGGCTGGAATTGAACCCAGGTCACAGCGGTGAAAGCACCAAATCCTAACCACTGGATCACCAGGCATCCCTTAATATATGAGGTACATATCCCTCTATACAATTTTTTACTTTTTACAATAATTATAATGCCAGATCAAACTTGTAGTTAATATTTCACAAAACATGAAAGCGACATCAGTTATGTCCTTGTCTATTTCTATTCTTTAGTATGGCCATGTTTATTCTCTAATAACAACAGAGGGTGTTCTTTTGGTTTTATTAGCATTTGTTATACAAGAGCTTAACTACACAGAATGGCCTAATATGAGAAATAGTTATTTCATATGTTCTTTATTACAAGGGCAGAGTTTGTAGCCATTAGTTAATACCAAAAAAAAAAACAAATGTGTACAAGCAAGTGATTATTAAATGCATGTTCAAGGTTTGAAACTGTATAAACGTTGCGTTTGTTCAGTTACATGTTGCAGATTGAAAAAAGATACCTAGGGCCAACAGAGTGCATTATGTGACTCTAAACGCATGAATACTCTGCATCATCATGTAGAGAAGTCAAAATAAAGAAGTGAGGCTATGTTTCATTGAATGCCTTTTCACTATTTTATAATTGAGAGCGTTCACTGCAACAAAGTGCCTGCTTACCTTGGGTGATACTTGTATTTCAGCTACACTAACAGGATCATCAGCAGAAGCATCGGGAACACAGGGGCACTGGATCAGTATAACCAATACAATCTGCTTTTCAGTGGGGTTGAAAAGACCAGGGCGACCAATCCTAACCACAGATTTCATCTATCCCCATATTCTAGGATAGCAGCACCAGTTCAAGATGCTGATCCAAATAAAATACACCACATACAGTATATGTGCCCAAAACAGAGCATATATTGATTTATTTGTCAGTTCACCTCTATTTATACCATTCTTACATGGCATACAAACAAATCAAAATCTACCCTGTTTGAAATACCTTATTTACCCCCACTTAAATTAGAACTTCCACCAAGGGCCAGTCTGTCTGTTTCCCCAACTAGGTGCTGACTAGTCTACAACGCCAGCTATCAGCTACCTTCTGTCAGGATCCTGATACAGCAGGGGTTGATAAGATAATATGAGCCCTGGAGCCAGAATGTCTGGGTGGGAGGTTTGGGGTCCAACCTGAGTAGGGGAAAATTTATATTAGCTAAATGCACACTCTATACACACAATAATGGCCCTAACAAATGGAAAATGGACTCAGAGCCTGCTAAGGTAAAATGACCTGGTACAAAGGAGCCTTAGGGGTCCAGGTCATACAACTATCATACAACACATCATACAATATTACAACTGATTTCTAATGTCCTTATGGCCATTACAATAGTCTTTTGATCCATGTGGCCATGTGGCTAGTGTACATCATGGTCCTTTGGCCAAACACAAAAAGTCCCATAGTCCTGGGGGTTGTGACAATACAATTTTTGGAACCTGAAAGGACATTGGTCATCAGGGTCAGGGGAGTCCCACCCTTTTCCCAAAAAGTAGGGTAATGACAGCCATAAATTACACGCCCCCTTTAAATGTTTTGATACTTCACTGAAATAATACAGTGAATGTAATTTTTGATTTCTTTTGTGTTGCAGTAAATAGTGTATTAGCATTTTAAGGGCGCTTTTGTTTATTGGTCCTTTTGAGAACCTGCTGCTACAGTACAAGCACACGCCATGCTGCAGTGAGGGAGGAATGCTTGAGGAATAAATTAGGTTGTAAAAAAAAACCAGAAAATAAAAAAAGGTTTTCCATTTTATTTCACTACTCTATTTGGTGCACCAGCCAAAATGCAATAGAGTGTAAATGAACAGACATTTCTATATGCAGTGACATTTCTTTCTGTGTCTATAGCTGGCTTTCTGACACACTGTGTATATACATGTTGATCGGAATATAAAAGCATGATATATTAGGTTGGCTTTACTGTCATGATAATGTACCTCCTTTTGGTTTTGTATTTATGCAAAAGGATTTTTATTATTACATTACTAGGAACTTACCCATCATAAATGACAGTGTCATATGTAATGTTCAATTATCTGTGCTGTCTCTCTCTCTGCGCTCTCTCTCTCTGTGAGCCCACTGTCTTTGTCTGTGCTGTCTCTCTCTCTCTGCACTCTCTCTCTCTTTCTGCACCCTCTCTTTGTGTATGTGCTTTCTCTCTTTCTCTTTGAGCTCTCTCGCTGGCATCTGTCTCTCTCTGTGCCCTCTCTCTGCACTCTGTGTGCTCTCTGTCTCTCTCCCTCTCTCTCCCTCTCCTCTCTCGCTCTCCCTACCTCCCTTTCTCTCTCTCCCTTCCCCCCCTCTTCCCTCCAAAACCCCTCAGTTGAGTGACTCTGCATTGGTGCGCCTCTGTGCAATTTACCACGGGTCTCTGCTCTGTCTCTCTCTCTGCACCCTCTCTTTGTGTGTTTGCTCTCTCTCTTTCTCTTTGCGCTCTCTCTCTCTCTGCCCGCTGTCTCTCACTGTGCCCTTTCTCTCTGCACTCTGTGTGCTCTCTTCCTTCCTCTCCCTCCCTCTCCTCTTTCGCTCTCTCTCCCTCTCTTTCTCTCCTTCCTTTCTCTTGCTTCCTCTCCATCCCTTTCTCTCTCTCTCTCCCTTTCTCTCTCTCCCTTTCTCTCTCTCTCCCTCCCTTTCTCTCTCTCCCTCTCTCTCTCCCTCCCATTCTCTCTTTGCCTCCATCTCTCTCTTCTTTCCTCTCCATTCCTCTCTCTACCTCCCTCCCTCTCTCTCTCCCTCTCTCTCTCTCTGCCTCCATCTCTCCCCCTTCTCTCTCTGCCTCCTCCCCCCCCCCCTCTTCCCCCCCAAACCCCTCAGTTGAGTGGCTCTGCCACGCATGCATATTGGCTTTGGCTCCTCCACACATGCGCATTGGCGCGGCTCTGCACAATTTAAGGCAATCAGCTTGTGAGTAACGCCTGCGCAGAACGCATCTTATTCACAACTGATAACTATTATAATGGATTTTATTCTTGCAACAATAGTAAAGATAACATTTTAGTGGCTTATTATTGACTCCAAAGTGGAGTCTTTAAATGTTGTTGCATTTTTCCTATTTAAATGCGTTCCACTAAGTGTGATGTTGATTTATTTCCTACAGTATCAACTTGGTGAGAATGAGTTTCTTACATCCTTCACAAATATGATTTTTCCCCCCTAAACTACAGTGGTCCTTTAACACAGTTATAATCTTTACATTTGTGTCCCAACCTCACCTTCCCAGGAGGGGAACAGGAACAAACCAATTTGATCATTCATTTCTTTTAAGATCATATCTTGTCTAATAAAGCTCTGATTTGTCTTAGTACAAATTAGAGAAGATATTGTGTGCATCATGAAGCCATCTGTTAACCTAAAAAACTATTCAGAAAATATAATTATGAAGATTATAATTTAGATAGAAATATCTGTTTCCTCGTTTTTTTTTTACTTTTGGGTTCACATAACACTTAACTAATAACTATAAGACATCAAGACAGTAATTATGTGGACAGCCCGTCTAGAAATAATATTTCTGGTCTTTTGTGTGTAAAAATGATCCATATTATCTAAAGATGTGTAATGTGGTGTTTGAGTGTAGAGATATGAGGGAGAGGCACTTAGGTCTGGAAAAATGGATTTGGTTTGTGAAGATTAAGAATGTTACCCATATTGCATTGCGTTTATGGATTAATCATCTCTTTCAGGAAACACAAAGGAAAATTTGTGAGTTTCTGGCACATTTTTTAGAACAAAAGAAAACCTTAATTTGAAGATTAATAAACATTTTAATGAAATAAATATAATCTACTAACATAAAATATACAGTAGACGCTCAGTTAACCGGTACCTATGGGGATTGGTAGATGGCGGATAAATGTAGCTTCTGGTTGCTTGAGAGTTACATATAAAAGAGGCCTAGATTAGCTGCACATAGGATGCTCTGCTAAGTATATTTGTCAGTGAGGGCTGATCTAGCAGCAGCAGCTTTCACTCCTCACTTACAAACAGGTACGTTCGGCTGGGAGGTGCAGTGCTGAACTCGGGGGAATGTAACGCCAACACTGCACTAGATCAGTCACTCATGCCTGGGGAATGTAACGCCAACACTGCACTGGCTCAGTCACTCATGCCTGGGGAATGTAGCGCCAACACTGCACTGGCTCAGACACTCATGCCCAGGGAATGTAACGCCAACACTGCACTGGCTCAGTCACTCATGCCCGGGGAATGTAATGCCAACACTGCACTGGCTCAGTTACTCATGCCTGTGGAAAGTAATGCCAACACTGCACTGGCTCAGTCACTCATGCCTGGGGAATGTAATGCCAACACTGCACTGGCGCAGTCACTCATGCCTGGGGAATGTAATGCCAACACTTCACTGGCTCAGTCACTCATTCCTGGGGAATGGAATGCCAACACTGCACTGGCTCAGTCACTCATGCCCGGGGAATGTAATGCCAACACTGCACTGGCTCAGTCACTCATGCCTGGGGAATGTAATGCCAACACTGCACTGGCGCAGTGACTCATGCCCGGGGAATGTAACCCCAACACTGCACTGGCTCAGTCACTCATGCCTGGGGAATGTAATGCCAACAATGCACTGGCGCAGTCACTCATGCCTGGGGAATGTAATACCAACACTGCACTGGCTTAGTTATTCATGCACGAGGAATGTAGCGCCAACACTGCACTGGATCAGTCACTCATGCCCGGGGAATGGAACGCCAAAACTGCACTGGCTCAGTCACTCATGCCTGTCTGCTTCCAGGTAAAACTGAATTGCAGAGACGTACAGAGGATGATATCTAGGAACCTGTAAGCATTTTGTGGCATGACAACCTGGCATTTGTTGAGTGTTGTAAAATTTAATTTTTATTTAAAGTACAGCATTCAATTTTTTCTGGTTGTTTGAGCGTTCTGGTTGCTTGACTTCTGGATAACTGAGAGCTATATAATTTTATTACAATATATTTAAATAACCAAGTAAAAACTGGAGATTATAAAGGGAAGTGTCATGCTATCCATTTGGGGCCTAGTTTCTCTCAAGGCCTTACTGCCAAATATGGCCTTTCCATATGATGTTCTGAATAACTAAACATTAAAATGGGCACAATGCATTTAGAAAGTAACCCCACAGCAATACGCAGTTAAGGAGAGTGGGGTTTGACCGTGCTAGGTACAGGATGGGAAATAGAAATACAAGGGTTAAGTTTATGGTGAGGTGCTGGAGGAGAGGGGTTTGGTTTTGGAGGGCAACATCTTTATAAACACAAGTCTGTTTATCCCTGTCAGTTAATTTGTGAAGTCAGCTCACCTTCCCCACCCACCCACCCTCCTTGTATTGTTTGGCATTGGAATAAGTGTGGGTTAGTAATGACCTGGGTCAGGTGTTTTTGTCACAGCTAGTGGGTTGGCGGGGGTGCTTTCCCACAGTGGGTATGAGCATCAGTATCCGCTCTTTGTGGTATCAGGACTCATAGGTCACGGGGTTCCCTTGAGTCAGTTATGGGTGGGCAAGCACCTCTCGTTGTTTTTTCTATAAATTTCTATAAAACTGTGGCTGTTTAAAATCCCAACTATGTGTAAGTGTATTTTCCGTATTGTCTATGGTCAAGCAAAAAACGAAAGTCACAGCGTTCAAATATATAACTTTCATATGTACCGGGGTTCCCGATGGTCCAGTGGTTAGGATTCAGTGCTTTCATTGCTGTAACTGGACTTCGATTCCAGTCAGGAAACCAAGGTCACACCACCCTGAAGCCATGCAGGGTTGGGCATGGTCAGTACTTGGATGGGAGACCACCTAGGTATACCAGTAGCTGTATTCTGTGGCCTACTGAAGAAGGAACTGGAAAGCCAGTCCAGTATCTCTGCCATAAATACCAGTGGATCAGTGCGGTCCATGAGGTCACAGAGAGTTGAACCCAACTGAACAACATAAACACACACATTTTTTACTGAGGGTTCTATTATTTTTCCCTGCTTCTTGAAAACTAATGCTGTAAACTAATTTGCTTTCCATTTGAATGACTGAAAGCGTTAGTTGCAATATAACCATTGGGCCGAAAGTACTTTTTCTGCATTCAAAGTCTCCTCCCACCTAAGAAAGTAGATCAGTAAATACATACTACCCTAATCCATCCTCATCATCACTGCAAAAGTGATCAAGTCAGTCCGGGTCAGTGTGGCATCTAAAGGCAATGTCAGTTTGTACACAGTTTCTAGTGCCATTTTGAATTATGAGATTAATTTAGTCATCATCTTGGTTCTAAAGTTGATGCACATTTTTAAATGGTGCATTCAAAACTGTGCTTTAGGCATTAAAATATTGTTTTTTATTTTCAAGAAAAATAAACTAATTTAAGAAACAAAATAACTAACACTAAAGCAAAACAGAAAGAGCTCATAAGCAATGACTAGTGAACTTTTTTGATAATTAGCTGTATTTATTGCTGTATGAAGGTTACATGTACTGCGCATTATAATGTTGTAATCATATGAGATTACAGTTTTTATAGGGTAAAAGAGCTTTGCTTCAGGCAGAATCCTCAGTTGTGGTTCATCCCAATAAATTGCATATGCATTGTTGTAATAGGATTTTTCAATCTGAGTAATAAAAAATGATGCCTCAGGCAAAATAAATGTTTTTTTACTTTTCAGAGGCTTAAGTAAAGTAGCAAAAATGATGCACATTTGAAGTTCAAGGCGACACAGGAAGATTTTTTTTCTTTATTGCACCAGAAAAAGGGTATTTGATATTGTGTCACAGGTGTTTGAGTATTTCCTGTTTTGTCCCCGCCAGAGAAGTGGCCAGTAGATGGCACGCCGAGACAATTTGTTCTTAGAGTGAGGGCTAGAGTTAGGGGTTAGGGTAAGGGGTTAGGGTTTATCGTTAGAGTTCAGGGTTAGGTTAGTAGGAAGATGATAAGCTTTACATAGTAAAATAGTGGCACCTGCCATTACTTTGCTCTGTAAAGCTTATCATCTGCCACTACCCTAACCCTGAACTCTAACCATAAACCCTAACCCTAAGAACAAATAGAAAAAAGTCTTGGCGTGCCACCATTGCACCACCTATTGGCTGCTCCACGCCAATACAGGAAAGGTCCATGTGTTTTGTTTTTCTCAAATAAATGTCTCAGAGCACAAATGCTTATTCAGATATTTCTCTGCCAGACAATGAGATCTACAGACTAAAGTATGTTCTCTGTATTTGCTGTTACTTTCAATTAAGTTTCAACAGGTTTTACTTTCTTAATACAAATAACAACTTTTATAATGTTTAAAACATCTCTTTTTTAGATGCTTGAAAAAGTACCTTTAAACACTCAAAGAAACACACAAAGAAGCTCTGCAAATTACCTTTAAACTCAAGATGGGCAGGTCGTAGCAGAGAGGTCAGTCAAATCAAGGTCCACTGGAAATGGAACTAGAAACCCACGCCAGTATCTTTGCCAAGAAAACCCCATATACAGTCTGCTTGTCTGTCTCTGTGGTGGTAAAAGCATGCCCTCTAAGGCTATCTTGCAGTTAGACCCCACCATCATCCTTATCAAGCATTCAGGAATGCAGATTTGCATACCGAGTCACACAAACAATACTGAATATATCAGGAATGGTTTGCTGCAACCAACAATATTTATTTTTAATGCTATTTAAGATGAATACGTTGTTGATGGGATGATAGTGTCCCTTTAAATGTTAACCATGGATTGACCTTGGAAGGTGTTTTGGACAATTTTTAATAGGTATATGTGGTAATAACTATCAAACATTTTTAATGATGCTTAAATTCTGTTTTGTTTAAAAAAATTAAAATCTACCTTGTCAAAAATGTTATGTATTTACACAAAATAATATTTATTCATATGCATGTTTGGTGATTATGAGATTATTTGTACTTATATTTTCTGTTTTACATGAGGATTTTGTACTCAATAGAGGATTATCCATACTGTTTTATTCAAGATTATGAAATAGTCTTATCATATAAATACATTTAGCGGTAGGGTTTGTTATTACGCCACCATGTAATAAATGAGTTGCTGTAACCACATTTCAGCATCCTTTAAGTCAGGTTAAACATTTTTCTTTGTTAAAAACAATATTGCTAAAGCTTAAAAATGTACATTTTACAGCCCAATGTATTATAGAAATTCACAGCCCTTTACTCACATTGTAACTGTAGTACAGAGAGTTTTTACTTTTAATTATAATTGTCAACATAGTGTGTGAATTATTGAGAAATAGCTTGCTTGTGTTGTTTGAGTCACTCAGTCATGTCAGACTCTCTGTGACCTCATGGACTGCTAAACACCATGCAGATCCACTTGATATTAATGGCAGAGATACTGGAGTGGGATGCCAGTTGCTGCTCCAGTGAGCCACAGCATACAGCTCCTGGTATTCCTAGGTGCCATCCCATCCAAGTACTGACCAGGCCCAACCCTTCATGGCTTCAGGGCAGTGTAAGCACTTGATTGTTTGACTGGAATTGAACCTATGTCATGGCAGTTAAAGCACCGAATCCTAACCACTGGACCACAAGGACCACCAGGTAAGAAAATAGTTTGCTTACTTCCATGCAAAAAGAGTGTAAATGAACTCTGCACAGATGTCTGTCTTCGCTTCTGCAAGCTTTAATTGGCTGCTTCAACCACTAGTTATATAAAAAATGAGTAGAAGAGAGAAAAGGACTTTGCTTTTCATGGATACTTCAAACAGAAACCATAGGGAATTAATTTAAATAAGTGTTTTTACTACATAACATGGCCATAGTTTAGCTGCATATTAAAGGGTAAGTCCCACTTAAAAATTAAGGGCCCTATTAAATTCTCCCTCGTAGTTCTCTCGGTGCTCGCAAAAGGCAGTTTTCCTGCTGTTTGCGAGAACCTAATCTCTCGCAGCCTGCTTTACGATATGACTGCGAGAAAATGGCCGAGAATAGGCTCCGAGAGAGCTACGTAGCCTTAAATCTATGCACGAGTCTCGCATATCGTAAGAATCCCTACGTGGACAAAAAGTCCACGCAAGGGATCCGAAAGCCTCTACGTGCTGCCTCGGAACAGCCCGAGACAGCAGTGTGAGGCTCCCCCCTGCACCCTATACACATCCCCATGCTGCAGGGGTCTCTATCGGGACCCCTGCAGCACCCCCACATTAACCCCTTGCAGCGGGGGTCCCCGATCTGCATAGATCAGGCCCCCCGCTGCATTTAAAACTTTTAAATTCCCCGCCGCGGCTCCTTAAAGGGACCGCGGCACACTATTACCCAATCCCGGCCGCGGCACTTAAAATTAACCCCCCTCTATGCTGGGGGTCCCCATCGGGACCCCCGAAGTGTCCCCACATAAACCCATTGCAGGGGGGGGCCCCGATCTGCATAGATCAGGCCCCCCGCTGCATTTAAAACTTTTAAATTCCCCGCCGCGGCTCCTTAAAGGGACCGCGGCACACTATTACCCAATCCCGGCCGCGGCACTTAAAATTAACCCCCCTCTATGCTGGGGGTCCCCATCGGGACCCCCGAAGTGTCCCCACATAAACCCCCTGCAGCGGGGGGCCCCGATCGGCACCGATCGTGACCCTGCTGCAATTCAATTTTAAATTTCCCGCCTCGCGGGTCCTCAAAGGACCGTAAAGGTCCTGAAAGGACTCGCACTAAAAATATTAACCCCAGGCAACTATAATTACCCCATTAACTCATGGTGGTCAATCCAGACCACCATAAGGCCTTAATTAACCCATTAACTCATGATGGTCAATCCAGACCACCATAAGGCTCTATTTAACCCATTAACTCATGGTGGTCAATCCAGACCACCATAAGGCTCTAATTAACCCATTAACTCATGATGGTCAATCCAGACCACCATAAGGCCTAAATTAACCCATTAACTCATGATGGTCAATCCAGACCACCATAAGGCTCTATTTAACCCATTAACTCATGGTGGTCAATCCAGACCACCATAAGGCTCTAATTAACCCATTAACTCATGATGGTCAATCCAGACCACCATAAGGCCTAAATTAACCCATTAACTCATGATGGTCAATCCAGACCACCATAAGGCTCTATTTAACCCATTAACTCATGGTGGTCAATCCAGACCACCATAAGGCTCTAATTAACCCATTAACTCATGGTGGTCTATACAGACCACCATAAGGCCTAAATTAACCCATTAACTCATGATGGTCAATCCAGACCACCATAAGGCTCTATTTAACCCATTAACTCATGGTGGTCAATACAGACCACCATAAGGCCTAAATTAACCCATTAACTCATGATGGTCAATCCAGACCACCATAAGGCTCTATTTAACCCCATCAGTCCCATAAGGGTATATTATTACCATTATGGGCCTGTTACAACCCAACATTAACCACATAAGTGCCATGATGGTCCTCAAGGACCATCATGACACTAACTACAAACACTACACTATAACCCCCAATAAACCATTTAATCTAAACTAACCCCCCTCTACACTAATCTATTAACACTTACACTACCTACCTACACTACCTACCCCCTAATAAACCTTCCCACCACTCTAATTACAAAAAATAAAAAACCTACAGCACAGAAAACAAAAAACCTACAGTACAAAAAACAAAAAAACCTACAGTACAGAAAACAAAAAACAATTACAACCCCACCCCCACTACAGAAAACAAAAAAATACATTACAACCCCACCCCCCACTACAGAAAATAAAAAAATTACACACCTGAAAAGGAAAGACAGATAAACACAATACAATACATACATTACATACAATACATGACATTACATACATTAAATATAATATATTAAATATAATATATTACATATAATATATTACATATAATACATTACATACATTACATACAATACATGACATTACATACATTACATATAATATATTAAATATAATATATTACATATAATATATTACATATAATATATTACATATAGTCCTAATCAAATACCCCCTATCTATCTAACATACAATCTATTTAATTTAAAATAAATCCTAACTATATCAAATACATCCCCCTATCTATCTAATATACAAAAAATCCTAACTACATACACAGACCATTATTCTAAAGTAAAATAAAATAATTACAGTCCTAACTACATACACAGACCCTAATTCTAAGCTAAAATCAATAAATTAAGACCACTTACCTTTAAGATGTTGCTTCAGATCACTAACCTATGGGTCAAACAAAAAATAAAAATTAGTACAAAACATTAACATCAAATAAATAAACATTCTATACATTCTAAATATTCAACTCACCTTTACAGCATGTCCAGTCACTGTTTAGCTCTTCCGGCGCGGCCCTGTTAAAAAAAAAACACAATACATGAATACATTAATACAATATATAAACAATAAATAAAATACACAAATAAACATCTAAATATACATTTAACTTACCTCCCCGCGATGTCCCCCGGCCTTCTCTCCTTCAGCCCCGGCTGGGCCGCGGAACCATTCGCGCTCTAAAAAAAAAAAAGAAAAAAAACTAACGGAGGTCTGCACTGGCAGACCTCCCCGACGCTACTGAACCTCCCGGAGTCGTTTCCGGGAGGAAATTGGCATTGGCGGCTTGTGATTGGCTGAAAAAGCTGTCTATCAATTTCAGCCAATCAAAAGTCGTCAATGTGTGAGCCAATCAGGATGGGATACACCCCAATATCCCACCCTGATTGGCTTAAACACTTGTCTATCTTTCTGGGAACCAATCACAACGCTCAGATGCCTTCAGCCAATCACTATGGGATACACCCCCACGGAGTGATTGGTAGAAGACATCTGCGCATCCTGATTGGCTCCTACATTGACGACTTTTGATTGGCTGACAGCTTTTTCAGCCAATCACAAGCCGCCAATGCCAATTTCCTCCCGGAAACGACTCCGGGAGGTTCAGTAGCGTCGGGGAGGTCTGCCAGTGCAGACCTCCGTTAGTTTTTTTTTTTTTTTTTTTTAGAGCGCGGATGCTTCCGCGGCCCAGCCGGGGCTGAAGGAGAGAAGGCCGGGGACATCGCGGGGAGGTAAGTTCAATGTATATTTAGATGTTTATTTGTGTATTTTATTTATTGTTTATATATTGTATTCATGTATTCATGTATTGTGTTTTTTTTTTTAACAGGGCCGCGCCGGAAGAGCTAAACAGTGACTGGACATGCTGTAAAGGTGAGTTGAATATTTAGAATGTATAGAATGTTTATTTATTTGATGTTAATGTTTTGTACTAATTTTTATTTTTTGTTTGACCCATAGGTTAGTGATCTGAAGCAACATCTTAAAGGTAAGTGGTCTTAATTTATTGATTTTAGCTTAGAATTAGGGTCTGTGTATGTAGTTAGGATTTTTTGTATATTAGATAGATAGGGGGATGTATTTGATATAGTTAGGATTTATTTTAAATTAAATAGATTGTATGTTAGATAGATAGGGGGTATTTGATTAGGACTATATGTAATATATTATATGTAATATATTATATGTAATATATTATATGTAATACATTATATGTAATGTATGTAATGTCATGTATTGTATGTAATGTATGTAATGTATTATATGTAATATATTATATGTAATATGTTATATTTAATACATTATATGTAATGTATGTAATGTCATGTATTGTATGTAATGTATGTAATGTATTATATGTAATATATTATATGTAATATATTATATTTAATATATTATATTTAATGTATGTAATGTCATGTATTGTATGTAATGTATGTAATGTATTATATGTAATATATTATATGTAATATATTATATTTAATATATTATATTTAATGTATGTAATGTCATGTATTGTATGTAATGTATGTAATGTATTGTGTTTATCTGTCTTTCCTTTTCAGGTGTGTAATTTTTTTTATTTTCTGTAGTGGGGGGTGGGGTTGTAATGTATTTTTTTGTTTTCTGTAGTGGGGGGTGGGGTTGTAATTTTTATTTTTTCTGTACTGTAGGTTTTTTTGTTTTTTGTACTGTAGGTTTTTTGTTTTCTGTGCTGTAGGTTTATTGTTTTTTGTAATTAGAGTGTTGGGGAGGTTTATTAGGGGGTAGGTAGTGTAGGTAGGTAGTGTAAGTGTTAATAGATTAGTGTAGAGGGGGGTTAGTTTAGATTAAATGGTTTATTGGGGGTTATAGTGTAGTGTTTGTAGTTAGTGTCATGATGGTCCTTGAGGACCATCATGGCACTTATGTGGTTAATGTTGGGTTGTAACAGGCCCATAATGGTAATAATATACCCTTATGGGACTGATGGGGTTAAATAGAGCCTTATGGTGGTCTGTATTGACCACCATGAGTTAATGGGGTAATTATAGTTGCCTGGGGTTAATATTTTTAGTGCGAGTCCTTTCAGGACCTTTACGGTCCTTTGAGGACCCGCGAGGCGGGAAATTTAAAATTGAATTGCAGCAGGGTCACGATCGGTGCCGATCGGGGCCCCCCGCAGCAGGGGGTTTATATGGGGACACTTCGGGGGTCCCGATGGGGACCCCCAGCATAGAGGGGGGTTAATTTTAAGTGCCGCGGCCGGGATTGGGTAATAGTGTGCCGCGGTCCCTTTAAGGAGCCGCGGCGGGGAATTTAAAAGTTTTAAATGCAGCGGGGGGCCTGATCTATGCAGATCGGGGCCCCCCCCCTGCAATGGGTTTATGTGGGGACACTTCGGGGGTCCCGATGGGGACCCCCAGCATAGAGGGGGGTTAATTTTAAGTGCCGCGGCCGGGATTGGGTAATAGTGTGCCGCGGTCCCTTTAAGGAGCCGCGGCGGGGAATTTAAAAGTTTTAAATGCAGCGGGGGGCCTGATCTATGCAGATCGGGGCCCCCCCCTGCACTGGGTTTATGTGGGGACACCTCGGGGGTCCCGATGGGGACCCCCAGCATAGAGGGGGGTTAATTTTAAGTGCCGCGGCCGGGATTGGGTAATAGTGTGCCGCGGCCCCTTTAAGGAGCCGCGGCGGGGAATTTAAAAGTTTTAAATGCAGCGGGGGCCTGATCGGTGCCGATCGGGGACCCCCGCTGCAAGGGGTTAATGTGTGGGGGCTGCGGGGGTTCCTATGGACCCCTGCAGCAAGGTGTTCATGTGAGGACACTTCGGGGGTCCCGACAGGGACCCCCTCATTGAGGGGGGGTTCATTTTAGGTGCCTAGGGGGGGGTTTGGAGTACCCCCCACGGCAGGGCTTATGTGGGGGACTGCCGCGGAGGTCCCTTTTAGGACCCCCGCAGCACTTGATGAGGAGTGGGAGCCTGCGATATCATCTCGCAGGCTGTCACTCCTCATGTACATTTACGCAGTGTAGATACGTACGGGCCTGCTGCGTAGCTCATACGTTGCTCGCAGCAGGGCTAATTTAATAGCATTGTAAGTTAGAGAAACTTTGCAGTACGTAGGGCTTAAGTAGAAGCCTCTTATTTACGAGGCTGGAATTTAATGAGGCCCTAAGTTTCTTGTATATTAAAGATCACTTTCATGAGGAGAGCCCAGCTGAACCAGCCAATCAATGGCACACACCGGTTAGGTCCTGTCCTCTGTGGGTTTCTGTGTATTCTGTGCTAGGGATTCCCATGGAAGGAGGATGGTTCCAGGATCTGTGGAGAGCTGGAATGCAGTTCTGGAATGTAGCTGCAGGATTCCTGGGTAGCTGAACTGGAGCAAAGTGATTAAAAAGCTCTTTCCCACCCTCAGAAATACATCTGACACCGTTGTACACTTTCATCGGGGGAAATGCCCTTTATTGTAAACACACAGGGACTTATATGCATGAGAGAACAAAAAGGTTACACAGCAACAAAAGGTAATGTAATTAAGGCCAGCTAACCTAATTACTCAGCAGGAGGTTTGCAATTCTGAACGCTCCATTGTATTAATAATTGGATCAGAGTAAATGAATTGCAGGACTACATATAGAAAATATATACCAATATCAGACATGTTTAATATGGATATAATCAATATATATAAGCAATTATCCACACAATGTCCAAAATGCACAGACACACTGGGGATGAGGGCCTCCATACCCTAGATAGTCCAAACAGGGGGACCCTTGGTTATCAAAGGGGTAGCCACCTGGCTGGAAACAACAAAGCCCAGGGAATCATGTCCATCTTGTGCTAGCCCAGGAAAGGGATTCCCTTGGGGAAATCTGAACTATGCTTCTTTGGGGAAGAAAGATAAGCAGGTACCACAGTAGATTATTAGACACTTCTCCCACATCAGGGCTGTCGTCACAATCACTCTTGGAGAAGATTAGCAATGTAAATGTGATAGAACAAGCCAAGTTTGGCAGTTACTTATCCATGTTTTTGGAGAGAGGAAGCAGAAGCTAGTTCAAGAGTCAATCAATCTGCTGTTCCTCCGCTGATCACACCTCCCATACAGAGGCCTTGTAGCAATAAAAGGCCTGTGATAACACTTTTACACATATATTTGAACTTCTAAAAGTAAACTCTTTCATATATAAACTCTTGCTTAAGGAGTTACCTGATTATTTTTTTTGCATCTGTGACCTCATGGACCATAACATCTTTATGTCCATGGTCATGCTAATCCACTTGATAGTCATGGCAGAAATACTGGAGTGGGTTGCTAGTACCTTCTCCAGTGGGCCACAGCATACAGCTCCTGGTATACCTAGGTGGTCTACAATCCTGGTACTGACCAGACCCAATTCTGCTTGGCTTTAGAGTGGTGTAAATTCTTGGTTCCCTGACTTGGAATCAAACCCAGGTCAACAGTGGTGGAAGCACAGAGTCCTAACCACTAGACTACCAGGGGTTCATGCTAAAGGGCAAGTGGAAGTGATGATATCTGCATCAAAATTTCCTCCTATAAAAACTCATTCAAATATTTAAATGATCTGAGGACCAATGAACAGTAATATAGATATACTGGTCATACTTATCTATCAATGAAAGCTACAGACATACTCTGTGCACTTGCTGTTAGTTTCAATTAAGTTTAAACATATTTTACTTAATTGTTTAAAGCATGCTCTTTTAAATACATGAAAAAAAGAATTGTGTTCCATATCTCTTTAAAGTCATTATAAGAGCCAGTGAAAGCATTAAACATTGCAATAGTGCATAAACAATAGTAACATTTTAAATTTGCTTGAGATTTGCAAGAAATGCACTGGTCGCTGATCTCATTGATGGTTCTTTCATTTCAATGGCTAATGCAGGGCCTCATTCAATTGTGATTTGGCCAATTGAATAGGGCTCTATTTAGGAACAAAACATATTTGTTATAGAAGTTTTTAGTTAGTGAAGACCTTGCTTTTGGATAGAAGTTCACGAACTAAAAACTTCTGTAAAAAAATATGCTATGTGCTTATATAGAGTCCTATTCAACTGGCTGAATCGCAATTTAAATGCAGACCATAGACAGTTATTAATTTAAAGAACCAAGGTTGAGAGTAGCTAAACTTGATAATGCACAAACTGCTTTTAGAAAATAAAATAAAAATAAATGATTACAGCCTTTATATTTTTACATTTTATATGCAGCTATTCTTTATTGCAGGGTTTTATTTTCTTTGGAGGTGTTTCTATCTGCTACTTTATCAGGAGATTGTGTCTTGTAAACTAAAGAGAATTTAATTACCCATGTTGAAAGCACTGGGAGTTTTGGCTGCTTCACTGACAGCCTCCTCCTTCCTCAAGAAAATTGTAGGTTCTAGTGCAGCATAATTTCATATAAAAGGCAATACATTAGAGGCTGTATGATTTAAATTCTAAAAACATGTTCCCTATTATCAAGTGTAGTTTTTTTTCAAAAGTGTATATGTTAAATATATGACTACAGTGCTCCTTTTGATGCTATTTATTCAGCAATGAGATAATATTATTGGGAGGGGGGGGAGTGAAACATATTAAACAGCAACTTTCAGATACAATACATAAAATAGTCTGCATCCCATGACCCTTTGAAAGATTACTTTTTCTGGGAGTTGTTTAGGGGGAGAAATAAAAGCAAGAAGAGATAACTTTGGTGTATAGGTCTATTAATAATCTGGAACTGTGGATTCACTGAAAGGTTTAAAGAGAGAGCTGTATAATCAGAGACAATGGAATAGTCCTAGGAGTGTGTTTGTGAATAGGCCCCAAAGGCCCTAGCCTAGGGCAGCACAATTTCAAGGGGCAGCAGACTTCCTGAAAATGCAGTGAAATATTTTTGTATATGCAATAAAATGTCTATGTTGGGACACCCAAATCTGAATGGCCTTGGGCAGCATAAAACCTAAATACAACCATGAATAGTCTTCAACAGCTTTGATGGGGGAGAATCTTAACATGAAGTGATGTGGTGTTGTTGGTTGCCATGGCAACGCTGTAATATGGCAACAGGTGTACATTAGCTTTCTGAAACTAAGTGCAACTCAAAAGCATGGGAGCAAAATATTATCCTAATGTTATGGGTACCTAAAACTATGTCCCCCCCCCCCGTGTCTTTCAATAAATAAGTGTGTCAAATGTATTTCTGAGGAGAGAGAAAGAGCTTTTTAGTCACTTTACTCGAGTCCAGCAACCCAGGAATCCTGCATCTACATTCCAGAACTGCATTCCTGCTCTCCACAGGTCCTCAAACAAGCCTCCTTCCAGGGAATCCCTAGCACCAATACTCATAAACCTGCAAAGGATAGGATCTAACAGGTGGGATCCATTTATTGACCGGTCCAGCTGCTCCCTCCTCTTGACAAGTGCCATAGCAAAACACATTGTAAAGTGCAACGCTGCATAAAAGCACAGTATGGACCTTATTTCTAAAGTACTACGTAAACTGTAAATAGCATATAATTTTGAAGGGATGTGGAACTCACATGTGTCTTTCATGAATTTAGAAGGGAAAAAAATATTATTATAAAAGATTTTATTTTTTGCATGAAATTCAAGTGTTAGAATGAGTTATGTGAGGAATGCAGATGTGGAACATTGTCAGGACTTTCCTCAAGTAAACTTCTTTTGTCTGGATCAATCAAGGAGTTAATGATTTTCTGTAGAGCTCGATAGCTCAGTGCAGCTAGAGAAAGACTCACAGGATGGGGGTAGGTAGAGTAGACTAACCCACAGACCATGTCTAGGTCTGGTGGCAGAGTTGCCTTGGCATTTAGAGATCAGGAGTATGCATTAGACAAAATGGAAAGGACTGGAGCTAGGGATGGCTGGTAGAAGGTAGTAATAGACATATTAAAATATCAGGGCAGTATATAGAATGGGAGCAGGACTGGGGCTAGAGATGGTTGACAGACAGCAGTTATAAGAAGGTTTACAAATATGGGTCAGTACAAAGAATTGGAGCGGGACTGTGGCTCAGGATAGCTGGCAAAAGGCAGTTAGAGTATATTAAGTAATGGGGTTGGTAGTGAAGGGAGGGCCCAGTGCAAAATTATTGGGTGGCCTTCTCTATACAAAAATAGGTGCCTGTAGGGTTTAGTAAAAAGCCAAACATATATGTAAGTGGCCAGTTAACCTTCTGGCTTTCTCTCCTAATAAATTAAACACCTCCCTTTGCGCCATACTGCTGCCAGAAACAGAGGACCCATACCCTACTATAGACCTCAGTGTTTAATGTTCAGGGGCAGTAGACAGAATGGTAATGGTTTGCATTTGTGTTCAGGTAAGAGAATAAATGGGGTCACCAGCCCAGGTCCTAAACAGAGGAATAACTATCTTGGAATATGAAGACAAAATTAGCACCTAGGAACAAGAACTTTGTGCTGGCAGGGAATTTCAGAACTGGGCACCTAATTGGACACAGTGGTGGGTCGTAGCCAGAAATTGGGATGAAATGGAAACAGTGGATCAATTATTTACTTCCAGCATTGATACTTCCAGCCAGTGCAATAGTTACGGCTAATAGACATCTCACTGAGAAAGCAGCAGACAGAATCAGCACAGATAAGAAAAGGAGACCACACAATAAAAATACATAAGGCCAAAAGGGTCCTATTTGCAGCTTTTTTCATACAGAAAACAAACCTCTATAATGACTAAAACTGGCTCCTTTAAGTGCCAAAAAATTTGAATTCCATGTGAGTGTGCAAAAAGACTTTGCTTGTCTTGAAGAATCACTGTGGTCAAATTATAAATTTTAGTAGTTTGAATTATTAAACTTCATAATCCACAAAATTACTTTATTAATTGTTATTCTAAACACAACCTTTACATTTTTAGCTGTTACAGGTAATTATTTTTCCCTGCAGGAAACCTTTTTATTTTCCCAGCTGAATCTATGTTAACTTTCCCAGAAGGCCATTTTAATTGTAAACTAATGAGCTTTCCATCACTCCTATTGAAAGCACTGGTAGGTTTAAATGCCATGTTCTCACTCTGCAGATAGCAACGTCTATGCATTCAAAGTATCCCCCAGAATCAGGAAAAATGCAAAACATGCAGAAATTAAAATGTTGGATTACATAGGGGCATAATTTTTTATAAAAGGTAATAAATCAAACGTTGTATTTTTTTGACATACTAAAAAACATTTAGCCTATTTTAAGAATAATTCTTAAAAATAGTTTATTTTAAATATAGCACTACAGTGTACCTTTAAAGTCTGTGCGGCTTTAAATACAGCAATAGAAACTGATTAATTTTTCTCCCAATTGACTTCAAATCTCTGTAATATTTCTTCATTTTTTTCTGCCAGGATATAGGATTGCAGCTATATTAAGGGGGAGGCCAGGATTTACTATACACTATTGATGTAAAGATATGATTATCAATATAACTTAATAGAAAATTATTAAGAAAATGGCCCAGTAGGTGAAATGCTGATCATGAAAACACACGGTTGTCCGTATGAAATATGAAAACCTCTTTTGATAAAGATTGGATTATGAGGCTGTTTTATTGAAAAATTGGAAGCCAACAGCAGCTGCCTAATGCAGGTATAACAGTCGCTAATGTAAGCAATAAAGATATCAATTGTATGACTTACACGCTCCCTGCGTAATAGGAACTGCTATGAATTGAAGTCAGCACATAACGCCACTGTGAAGGGTGATGGTGTTAAATACCAAGTGGGAGCTTCCCCCAAACTGGTCAATAATGCAGTTTTTTTTAATGGGCAAAAAACATATAATTTGACAGAAGATTAATCCTGCTTGCCTCCTCCCCCAACCTTTTCATATTTCTCTTTTTTATTTTTACTCTACTGTGACAATGTTTTTTCCCAAGGTTTGCCTCCTCATATCTCTTTCTCATTGCTTTTCAGCCCCTCTCCCTCTTTCTTTGTTACATTTTTTTAGCTTTTTCTCTCTTCTTTTCACCTCCCTTCTCCTCTCTTTTCTACCCTCTTGCAAGAACAAGAGCCTCATTTCTTTACTCTCTCTCCCCATTCTTCCTATCTGACTTTTTCTCCCACAGTTGTCATTTTATTTTTTCACGTTGTCTTCATTATTCCTTTCATCTATCTAATCATTATTCCTCTCTCTATCTCTTTTCTTCTTTCCCTTATCTTCTATTTCCCTCTCTCCTCTTCATTTCCTCAATATCATCACTACTTCCACTCTTCCTGCTATATTTTCATAATGTTGCTTAATTTATCCCTTTAATTCCTTTCCTTTTTCTCACACTCATTTCTTTTTACTCTCTTTCCCTGTCCCCTTTTACTTAGTATACTCTCTCCACCCTTTCTTTCCATTCTCCCATTCCTTTACTCTTTCTCCCTTCTTCCTTTCCCTCACTCTCCCATATCCTCTCTTCCCTCTCTCAACATTCTTCTGACTTTCCTTTTGCTCTTTCTTTCTCCATCCTTCCTTTCACTTTTTTTCATTATTCTCTCTCCCCTTAATTTATTTTCTTCTTCTGTCTCTCCCTTCTTCCTTTCCCTCCCCGTCCTTCCTCTTTTGCTTCTTATACATCTCTTTTTTTCCCTCTACTTCTTGGCGTTTCCTTTTTCCACTATAATTTCATAAAATTCCTCCATTTCTCCAAGTCTTCACTTCCCTCCTCCTGTCTCCATTCATTCCATCATGTCTTTTTTCCTCCCTCCATTCCCCATTCATTTCTTTTTTCCCTCCTTTCTTGTCTCCTTCCCTTTATTCCTACTTCCTTTCCCTCACTCCCTCATATTCCCCCTCCATCAATCTATCAACCTCCCTCCTTCCTTTTCCTTCCTTTCTACTTCCTTCCATCAATCTCCCTCCCCTCCTTCTTTTTTCCCTTCCTCATACTTTTATTTACTTCCCTCCTTCTTTTACCCTCTCTTCCTTTACCCTCTCTTTATCCTTCCTGTACCTACTTCCTTCTCCCTCCTTCCTTCTTTCTCTGTGCTTAATTCTCTCTCTCTCCTTCTTTCCCTCTCATTTCCCCTCCTTCCATTTGTCCTTCTCTCTCTCCTTTATTTCCTGTATTCCCTCATTTCCCTCTCTCCTACTTTCGTTTACCTCCCTCCTTCCTTTCCGTCCTCTTTTCCTCCTTCCTTTCCCCTTTCTTCCTCATTCCTTTGTCCACCACCTTCCTTCTCCTTTCTCTCTCCCCCTTCTTCCTCTCTGCTTAATTAATTCTCCTTCCTTTCCTCTCTCTTCTTCCTTTCCTTCCTTTTCCCCCTCATTTATTTTCCCATCTTCCCTCCCTCCTTACTTTTCTCCTCTCTCTCCTTTGTTTCCGTTATTCTCTCCTTTCCCTTTATCCTTGTTTCCTTTATATCCCTCCTCCTTCAATCCCTCTCTTCCTACTTCCTTTCCCAACCTCCCTTCTCCCTCCCTCCCCTACTCCCTCCTTGCCTTCCTCCCCTTCCTTCAACCAATTCACCCATCTTTTGCCCCCTCTTTCCGTTTTCTATATACCCCTTTCTCCTTGTCCTAAACCTTCTCTATAGTCCTTCCTACATGTATACTCTTCAATGGAACCACAACGCGTTCTGTAAATGATGTCTCTCTCACTGTTCTCTTCTGCTCTCCAGCCTCACAGTTTGACCTCTAACTGTGTTATGATGGACAAAAATAATCTTTTTTTCCTGTTCCCTTTTCAATTACTGAACACTGTGTCACTGGATACTCATGAGAGGGAGCATTCTTTCTACTAAGTAGGTTTAATTGCTATATATATCCCTTAAATACAACAAAACCTTTATCTCAGAAAGCCCAAACCCCTCCTCATCCAACACTTATTCAGAAATAATTTGCAGGGAGAGAAGTGGAGCAGAGAGACAAGGTGGGAGGAGGGAGAGGCAGAGGGAAAATTGGAGGAAGGGAATAGAGATAGTGGGTGGAAAGATGGGGGTTAAAAAAAGGAGAGGGGTAGAAAGTGAATAAAGCAACATTCTCATTAATTATATGCTAAATAATGCTACATGTACCCAAGCTATAACTTCAGCTACCATATCTCAGAGAAATTTCATAGAGCAGATGAAGCTGCTAAAGTGGGAGTTTTCAATCCTGTTAGGGGCTTTAGGGAAAGCACTATGTACGTTTGATGTTAAGCTCCAAGACAGGGCCCTCCATACTTTTGCAATGCGTTAAATTGTCTTTGACTTAGTAATAATAATAAAGTGTAAAAAACAGGCACATTAAAATGTGCATCAAGATTCTTCTAGTCTCTTGTGGTTCTGAAGGGTATAGAGAAGTGGTGGATAACTCGGTCCCACAAGGGCAGCCAACAATCCAAGATTTCAGTCTCTTGGTGGAACAATCAGAATTAAACTTAGTAACTCTGCTGTGCAAAATCAGAAAGAAATGGAATATGAAGAGATATTGTAATCGTGGACATTTGGTGGTTTCGTAGGACTATGTCGCGCACCACTGGCGTATAGACTGAAAGTGTGTCAATTAATGTTTAATGTCCACAAAGTAAGAGTGCTAGCTCAGCAAAAACCTGAATGGAATCTGAATGGATGAGGGAGGGTTAAAGGCGCATAGGTGTCTGTAATAGCTTCCACTTTGTGTAACCTTTCAGAATAGTATTGTAATTGGAGCCTGGAGCATCACATACCTGAGGGGCCACTGGAAAAGGATTCAAGCTTTTGCCTGTCGACGGTTAACCGTGTTAAAGGATGGAATCCAAGACATATTTTAAGGGGTGGTGAACTATGCTTGTTTCAGTCCCGCCCATGTTCCCACATAAACACACTGCTAGGATGCATGACTAGCAGAGATGCAATATTACACTCAATATCTCCGCTGGTAGCCTGTAAAATATCCAAGAGAAGCACTGTACAGTCTCACAATCCCAATTTCCCCATACTGGACGATACACAGTTTGGGAGTAAAGAAAACACACATTTATTTTCTCACACACAAATATATATTTATATATATATATATATATATATATATATATATATATATATATATATATATGTATATATCCTGGGAAAACAGGAAATCAACACAGGTAAATAAACAAATGCCCATATTGGGCCACTCAGTACAGAGAGAGAGAACAATAGTTGCGGTCACATCACACATCTCCCAGTGCCTAGCTGGCTACTCTTACACAATAACAGGCAGTACCATATAGTACAGAGACTGACAAGAGCATCCCTCTCTTTGCCCTATCTGTCTCCACACGGTCTACCAGATAGCTACTAAGTAATTCCCCATGACTCTGGCAGGGCAATGGGTTAACCCTTTCCCTGTCGTACCCTCTAGCTCTGTGTATTACACCCTGCTCTATGTATATTAACACATATCAATAACACAATGTCTTTGTAATAAGACTAAGTTGGCTGGTTTTTGCCACAATGACAATATAGTGGTCAAGTGGCATTTAAATCTGTGGAACGCTAACTTAGTGCATCTTAAAGTAAGTACGACACTAATTGAACATTTATTATTTATTCCGAGGCTTAGTCCTGTCTTTATGCACTTAAGTGGATCTTTTCTTTTCTGTATTCTTTAGAGACAGAAATAGGATGCAAAGCAGCAGAGAGACAGGGGAATGAGAGAGAGTTGCAGAGAGAAAGAAATAGTGGAAAGGAAGGATAGAGAAAGGAGGGAAGGGAAAGAAAAAAGAGTGAGATGAAAAGAGAGGAAAAATAGATGGGCTCAAATCAAGGATCCTCGAATAAAGATGGGCCAAGAGAAAGGAAAAATGGGAGAAAGATACGCACATTTACACTACTATGTACAGACCAGTCAGGTAACACACTTATAATCCATTATACACAAGGAGATAAACAAGTACTCACATATACACCCAAACACCCGGATAAGGATGGAAATACACTGATACTCAGAAACACAAATTAATGCACACATTGATACTTGCACTGGCAAATGGTAAGGCAGTAATTGATACAATATATTTATCCGATATACTATATATATTGATATACAAGCATGCTTATCCCAGCCATGCTTTAATTCCTTTTCTAGGTTTGTCTCTACAACTTCTAATAGATGGCCTGTTCCATTAAACACTGATACACAGACCCAGAATACACAGGAAAACACAATAATATAAACATCATATAGAGCTTTGTGTTAACCACAGAGTCACACATCGGTATACATCGGTGTACACGGATACATATTGCTGATGTTGAAACCACTGTGTCCTTTGCTGAGTGGGCAGTTATACCCCAGGATTACACAGGCTGCATACTCTGCACTTCACTGGTCGTGCTGCCTGTACTTAATAAGAGGCGTTCAGCAGCGAAATGACTTGTTTATTAAATCCTCCGCAGATCAGGAGCTCTGAGACTCCCTAGCCAGGACAGTATTATTAAACGCTGAATACACACAGAGGCTTATGTACCGCAAGGATGAAGATCAGGGACAGAGGGGCAGCTGTGGGGAAAATATCAAAAGTACTTAACATTTCCAATTGAGACACAGAGGACATGGGGGACGAGTCCATGCCACTGCTTATGACTAATATAGATTGTCTGTTAACACTTTGATTACTGCCCAACCCCTCTTAAAGTGAAAGAATTGCTGTTAAAATACCTATAGGACTTTGGTGGAGCAAGTTAAGCATTGTAAAGTTGCCTCCATTTTCCCACGTCATCTCTTGGTGCTGTACACTAGCCCATTTCTGCTCACCCTGTCCATCAATCCAGGCACATGGCATGTCATCCCAAAGTGACTGAAGCAAGGCCACCCAAGATTGACATGGAAAGCATCAATCTTGGGAAGAGAGCAGCTATAAAAGGGTGTCACACCTGCTCAGCCTTGGCCAAGCACGGACAGAAGATGTAGGAGTGCTATACTAGTTATATATCCACTTGTTACTATATTGGATATCCCTTACCTGTCTGACTTTGAATATTCTCTTGCTGACCTCCTGACTGATAGCCTATTTACTACGGTTAGATTAGATTCCGACCTTGATTATATTCTGACAACTATGCTAATTGCACCTGGACCCCATTTCAAGGGCAGATTTATTTATATCTATATCTCTGTCCTGTGGCTTCATATCTATCCTGTTTGGCAATCACCAACATTAAAAGCTTTAAATATATTACTGTTACAAGTGACTTCTGTTAGTTCTTAGGATGAAGACCAGAATAGTTGTATACGTCTAGAAATGGAAAAACAGAACAATCTAAGGCAGCACTGTTTTTCTTAAAATTGCATATAGTAGTAATGCACATCTATAGCTGCATACAAATGTTGGTAAATCCACCAGTATGGAGGGTCCTCTCAGTTTAGTGTGGTGTCTCTTTATTCAGTGGAATCTGTTCTGATACTTCTCACTCTTTTCTTTTCACTTCGGGGAGGGGGCACTCCTTCACCACAAAGTTTCCATTAAAGCATAGCTTTATTGAAGAAGACAATATAACTTATCTGATGCTTTTACTGTAAAGTACAATGCTGTATTATCTTATGCCTTTAATAAAAATCAATGTTAAAAAAAAAAAGCATAGCAAGTGGGAGAGACCAGGCAAAAATATGGTAATACAACATTCACCAGCATTATTTATATTAAAATCTGCTTACATTCTCAGCTCCTTCTGAAACCTTTGAGAATCTGGACCTCTGCATTGTTTTGGAGTCCTTCAGTTCCCGTAGTGCTTGTGGGATGGGTACTCAGTGACATCATTGTCCTTACTTATTCCTACCCAACGCTTTGCACCCTTTTCTAAAGGCTTTTACTGGAATTAACGATGATGTTATGGCCACAATATCTAAACCTCAAGGTTTCTCATTTAAATATTTGCAAGTATATTGTTTATTCATCCCCTTACAACATCAAATCAATCTGTTTTAATTTGCACAGAAAATGTTTTATATTTCAAGGTGAGTCTCCACTAAACAGAGATCAAACTGAAAATTGTCATAGATGGGTTACAGGAATCTGTATTTTTATTCAAAATAGAGATTAATTTTACTAGCCCTGTATGCAAGTCATCTGAACTTATGTTTGACACGTTGGCATTTAATAAATGATGCATTTGACCCAAATTGAATAGGCATTATATAGAGCTTAATGGAGCAGCAGTAGTCAACTTATTAATAGCTTTTGATGAATAAGCACCATTGTAAGCCAGCAGCAATTCAACATATAATGACTTATGTATTTCTGCTTAAAGTGAATATTTGGATTTTATTTTTCTAAGCAAATGAATAATGTAATAATTCAATTTTTTTCAAACTGTTTTATATTATTATTATAATCTTTTATTTGAAAATGAAATCCTTGGAAGAAACTGTCAGTCTTGCATCCAGTAGATCTCAAGCTTCATCCACTAACTTACTGTTAGTTGATAAAAGTATTTATGTGATTTACCTGCTACCCATCAGTACTTCTAGGAGAGAATGTTGTTGCAAAATAAGTTTTTGAAGAACGTTAAAAAGACAAGACTAGTCATGGCCATTTACAAGTATAGATTTGAGCTAACCCAATTAAATTAAATGTAAGAATTATTCCTTTTTAAAATTTGCTCTCCTTATGGGAATTACTATGTTGATCTGTCTCCCTACTCAAATCACTGAGCATGTCAGAGTGTGAGGTGGTCATAAGCAAGCTGTGAAGCTTCATGTTGCATGTTCTAGTGCACATATCAAGGATTGTGGATATCTATTCTCCACATGCCCACGTGGTATACTCTCACAAGAGTAGATAGACTAACAACAGGGATCTAGAGGAGTAGAGAGAAATAAAAAAAATGGTAATCGTTCATTGTTTTTCATTATTGGGCTATTGGGTCTCTCATTCTTCTAGATGCAACTTATACCTTTATAAAAGAATAGTGATATAAGCACATTCATATACGTAGTCTTTGTACCGTATTAAATCAAATATAAAATAGCATATTTAGTTGACCATCCCAGTATATTGGTAAATTACATTTACATTTTTCCCTACTTTTTATAACATGCACTACTGTTTCATATAAATAGGCTTTGTCAAGATTAGGTTCACATAGCTATAAAAAAAACAATAGCAGCAATAACCATAAAAATACACTATAATTTAGTTTCAAATCCTGTCTTTCTCTTACCACCTCAGTATCTAAGGCTCATTTACTCAGATGCCTGCTAGAGGACTTTATACAAACAATTTCAAATATTTTGGTATAAGGTTATTCTTCACCAGTTTAGTTATTGTATTCCTCTTCTATCTTACGGTAACTTCTTCATTCTCGGCTACCCTACACCATGTCTATTCATCATTAGCCTAATCTGCATGGTTTGTGTTTTCCTTCCTTGATGGCGATGTGAACATTTAGCATTCATGGAACCCAAGTGCACTTTGTAAAATTATTTTGTCACCTTTTGCCCATTCATATTGTTCATCTGAGGGGAGCATGTAAGATTCCTTGGATCTGTATGTTTCACATGGATTATACTGATTGGTTTTATAGTTCAAGTAAAGCGTTCACACTCATCTGTTGCTTTTTTGGTGCATTTTGGACCTGTGCTATTCTGGATGGTATTGGGAAAGCTTAGTGTGAGAAGAGTTTGCATGAGTTAAGTTGATCTGAGTCTGGATCTTGGGGCTTTTGGATGTATAGTAGTCTATATATCCAGCCATTCATGCTATCTATGTGTATTTCTGTATCTTTAAGTGGTCCCTATGTAAAAATATTACCTCTGCTGTATTGCATTTCAGACATTTGGCTTCAAGTTAGCATAATATGCAACTCTCCTTACATGAGACATATGGGCCAAGTGCGGTATCCCGTGTTTGTTTCTCTCTATTATGAGGATATCATCTCTCTGTTATGAGGATATCATGTGATATAATTAGATATGTCTATATGTTGTCCTTAGACACCCCATTTTAGGAGGTTGTTTTGTCATTTGTTCTTAAAACCAATTGTAAGTGGTTCCTCAGTATAGAGTAGCATTAGGTCGTCCCAGTCTGTCATGAAAAATAATCAAGTAGGTATGTCAATTCCCTAGTGTCTAATATGTTAGTTGTCAATAAAAAAATGTGTTTGGAGGACAAATTGCACTGGGACTATCATGTCCTTTATCCTTTATTCATCTTGTCTGGAACCTTTACTCTGGTAAAAGAGAAATACAGTATCTGTGCTGGAAAGTGAGAATATACGATAAGGGGTTAAAAAGGTGCTGCAAAGAGGAGCTGCAAAAACTTTCTGACCTGATGCAATATTTTTATAAAATCTCTGAGTGGGTTAGTATTGAAAGTGTAGAAAGTGCCTGATGGTGGTACTGTAATGCATTTAGGGTAGAGGGATGCCATTGTGTATACGTCAATTTTAGTTAGGCACCTAAACAACTAGACGTGACTTCAAAGACAAATAGAGCCATGTCGCAAAGATAACCTCTTAATAGCAATGTGAAACAAAAATGTTCACTAATTAGATTTGTTATCCTCTTATTACATGCATGTATGTCTATTGCGATTATAGTAATAGAATAGAATTCATAGAATGATATCTGTACCTTCACATACAATAATTAAGTTATATTTCTAAATAATTATGTTGTAACCTGTTTATAGTATACATACCTGCAATGAATTATGAGCTTGGGATAAAACAATGCCAGTAAAGGCACACCAATGTCCATATCCTAGAGGTATGAAAGTGTCTTCAAGTCCTCTGGCTTTCTTGCCTGTTCAGAAATTTGACTTTTTAATGGCTTTTAGGGGCTAGGATTATCATAGGTGACTGAAATTTGAAGAAAGGTCCATAGTAGGGTTCAGAGACCATGAGGTGATGTATAGAATTGAGATGTGTGTCGAGTTGAGAAAAAAAGCTATAGTATAGTTTAGGACTGTGAACATCCTTGTCCCATTGAATTTTAGAGATTAAAAGATGAAAAATGCCATTAGAAATATGGTGTAAGTAAAATGGATGTACACAATACAACTAGCTTTTCAGGATTGGGGTGTATTTCTGTGGAAAAGCAGGGGGGATTTGGTGACTAGTTGAAACAGTCCGTCTACAGAAAGTATTACAATGACATTTGAACACTATAAAGAACTAGCGACTTGCCTGTCAAAAATGATGGGGCAATACAATTCTAAGGCAGGTAATGCTGTTTGCCACAACAGCAAGCCATATTGCTGAGAACTATATATGTGATGTTTTGGTTTCAGTGAAAACTTGGTGAACACTGTGTAATCAAGTTTTTCGAACAATAAAGCATAAAGCATGACCATATTGTTGTATAGTCTGGGAATGTAAGACATGCTCAACTAAGAACTAACAACAGTTCATTTTATGCACTACTAGCTAACTTCTACCATTTCATATGGAAAACGCTTATACAAAGGGGAACTAAGACTGATTAAATCCAAAAGGACTGGCCAATCTAGAAATCCCAGACAAGTTTAATCTGCAGGGGGAGTATGGGAGGATGCCTAATGTACTTTTAGTCACACTGTCTTTATCATTAATGTTTAATTGATCTCTGTACATAAACATGGAGTCTATGTCTGGCTTACCCTCCTATACTAAGGGAAACCCTAATGGTTATTTGTATGAAGCTTATATAGAACAAGATGTACTGCTCGATGTGAAATGTCTAATATACAGGATCAATAATGTTTCTCCTTCAATGGGTCAAGAGTGCAAAAGCTCAATAGACAGGTACTATTCCATCTGCCGTTCTCTCACCATTGTGTATGTAACTATTCTCTTGGCAAGAAGAGTTGGGTAACAGGATAGAGTTAGGAGCTCATAGGAAGTGTCCCAATTGAGTCATGATTCTTGGAACGTAATCTTGGGCAGATGGAGAAAGAGGAAGAACAAAAAGAATCAAAGAACCTACGCAGCCTTTATGTAATGGTGGGCACTTTTTAAGTACGTTAGTACTAAAATAAGACTATCATAATTGTTTTTCAGTGTTTAAAATTTAAATTCCTAGTGCCATATTAAGAAATACATTGACTGTCTCAATAAAGAGATAGCATAACATAAGTTGAAAAAAAAGGGGGGAGTGAAAGATCAAGCAGGGAGAAACATGGCAAAATATTAAAAGAAAGAGTTTGAGAGAGGTGGAGGAAAGACAATGCTGATAAGAGAAATGGAAAAGAGAGGGGGAGAAAGGGAAGAGGAAAGGAAATAGGGGAGATACGGGGGAGAGGAAAAGTGAAAAGAAAATGGAAGAAAGAGGAGAGGAAGATGGGAAGAGGAGAGTAAAGTTGGGTGAAGAGACAGAAGAGGAAAGATTAAAGGAAGAGGGTGAGAGGGAGGAAATAAATCTTTAGAGAATAAACATAAAAAGGGTGATAGAATAAGAGGGAGGGGAGAAATTAGAGAGATTAAAAAGGAAGTGAATGAGTGCAGCGAACAGAGATTGAGCTAGATCAAATGAAAGAGAGTAATAGTACAATGGCTGCCGTCTGGGAGCCTGAGAGATGTGTTCTGAATATGATCACATAATTCTGACAGCTTGAAATGAACATCAGTCCATTTATGTTACATTTGCTGCATCTGAGCCAATTAAATCTACCTTCGCCAGAGAGAACAAGGGAATTAACAGAGTCTAATGGACTGGCAGGACTCTTAGTGCCAAGACTGTAATATGACAAGTCCATTCGCCCTGTACCTGCCTCTTTTCTCATTTCTCTGAATGCTTTACACACTTAAAGTAATAGTTGAACGAAACAGCACTTACTTAGCGTGGCAGAAAAATTGCAGGACATCGGGAAATAGCTGCATTATCAAATACAATTTCCAGTTTTCTTGGAAGTGGCTAGTTTCTTCTTCTCTCCAAAAAATATAATTTGACAGCACTTGTGAAGACATCCCTAATTTAGTATTATAGTATTTGTGCTTTAAACTAGCTCAAACACAGTATTACATTTTTTCTAATAAATGAATGTTAATTTATTTTCTTCTGATAAAAAAAAAAAATTAGCCACATTTAAATATTAGATTTAAACTTTTCACCTTCCACTGAATATTTTGCATTAAGATTGAGTAGGTTATTAAAGAAGTGCAAGAAGTATCTCATCTCTGAGTCCCATAAAGGACAAAACAGCTCTCTAATGGTAGGATCACTAATAAGTGTATTTCTACTTTCCGCTTTAGTGAAATATTGGACTGTAATAAATTGATGTCTGGTCTCAAAAATGATAAAGGCCCAAAATCTGGATCATTGGTTTGAAAATATGAACATGCATATATTTGAACACGTGAATCTGCTGTCTAGCAAGAATGTGCAATAATGTTTCTATAATATTGCATACTCCTTACTCTATTTTTGGGAGATTTGGTTCGGACCTTGATGCTCCGGTAAAACGTTAGGGAGTGAAAAAGTTAAAGTTTAGCCAAACTCTGCACCTTGGGCCTTAAAGGGCCATGGAAGGTTTTGGGATTTCACTAGGAATATCATATACCTATGAACCTATTTACTTTGTTTACTTTGTATTTTATTTTATTAGGAAGTGCTTAAAAGCTCTGTTTTTCTGCCAAAAATAATCTAATTTGTACCTTTTGGGGTCTGTTTTCTGTAGCTCATGAATAGACAGTCTGTGAAGTGCAGTGATTCAAATTAGCCTGTCAGTGACCTCTCTCAAGCAGAATGTTCTGCAGGTTTGCTGTGAAAAAAGCATAAAGGCTGCGCAACACTGAATTTTGCGGCCGTAAATCCTTTGATCTGTCAAGCCCGTAACCGCTACGTTTCCAATTTACTGTATATACTGGAGTATAAGCCGAGTTTTTCAGTCATTTTTTTAAGGCTGAAAAGGGCCCCCTCGGCTTATACTCGAGTCACCCTGTGTCTCTTTCACCCCCCCTTGTCTCTCCACCCCTGTGTCTCTTCCCCCCTCTCCCTCTCCTGTGTCTCTTTCCCCCCTCTCCCTCGTGTCTCTTTCCCTCCCCCTCCGTTTTCATCTTCCTCATCCTCCCTCCTCAACCCCCCTCCTCAACCCCCCTCCTCATCCTAAATCCCCTCCTCATCCTCAACCACCCTCCTCATCTTCAACCCCCCTCCTCAACCTCAACCCTCCTCATCCACCCTCCTCATCTTCAACCCCCCTCCTCAACCTCAACCCTCCTCATCCTCCCTTCTCATCCTCAACCCCCCTCCTCATCCTCCCTCCTCATCCTCTGGAGGAGAGAGGATGAGAAAGGAGGATTAGGAGGGGGGTTGAGGAGGAGGGCTGAGGAGGGAGGGTGAGGAGGGGGGTTGAGGAGAGAGGATGAGGAGGGAGGATGAGGAGGGGGTTGAGGAGGGGCATGAGGATGGGGTATGAGGAGGGGGGTTGAGGAGGGAGGATGAGGAGGGGGGTTGAGGAGGGGTTGAGGAGGGGTGTTGAGGAGGGGGGTTGAGGAGGGAGGATGAGGAGGGGGCATGAGGACGGGGGATGAGGAGGGGGGATGAGGAGAGGGGATGAGGAGGGGGTTGAGGAGGGGGAAAGGGGTTGAGGAGGGGGAGAGAGGATGAGGAGGTAGGTTGAGGAGAGAGGATGAGGAGGGGGGTTGAGGAGAAAGGATGAGGAGGGAGGATGAGGAGGGGGGTTGAGGATGAGTAGGGAGGATGAGGAGGGCTGTTGAGGAGGGGGGTTGAGGAGGGTGATAAGGGAGGGGGAGGGAAAGAGACACAAGGGAGAGGGGGGAGAGAGACACAGGGAAGGAAGAGGGGGGAAGAGACACAGGGGAGGGAGGGGGAAGAGACACAGGGGAGGGAGAGGGGGGAAGAGACACAGGGGAGGGAGAGGAGGGGAAGAGACACAGTTTAGGGAGAGGAGGGGAAGAGAAACAGCGGAGGGAGAGGGAGAGACACAGGGGAGGGAGAGGGGGGAAGAGACACAGGGGAGAGAGAGGGGGGAGAGACACAGGGGAGGGAAGGGGGAGAGAAACACAGGGGAGAGAGAGGGGGGAAACAAGAAAGGGGCACAGAGGGCACACAAGAGGGGGACACAGAGGGCAGCACATTTCCCACCCTCTGCTTATACTCAAGTCACTAAGATTTCCCAGTATTTTGTGGTAAAATAGGTGCCTCGGCTTATACTCGGTCGGCTTATACTCAAGTATATACGGTAGCTATTAAATTGCAATGTCACAAGCAAGCCCGTAACATATACTGTAACTCACATGTGATAAATATCATATTTACTGCTTTATTAATATTGCAATATATCTGGAATGTGGGTCCGATCGTAAATCGTAACTGAAATCCCACCTCTATTTTTCACTGACGTAATTCTGACGATCTCTTTTGCCATTGGCTCCATCTAAACTCGTAACTACGAGTTAGTATAATTGATCCCGTTCACAGCCGCACATCCAATGAGCGACAAATGGTTTACGGTTTTGCCTCTTAAGCCTGTAACTTGCAGCATGTTCTAATTTAATAGTACCGTGAATCTGCAACTCACTTTGCATATACAAGCTTTGAATTTAATGTGGCTGATAGATTTGAAGTACCCTTCCGGTATCCGCCCACCCCAAACCAATGGTATTAATGCACAGTCTTGTCCATTTCTGATTGTGCTCTGAGTATGAAATAAAGCTTTGTTATACCGTTATCACCGAGTCAGTGTGTTTTCAATGGTTGTGGTTATGGGACATCCACATACATCCCATTTGTATCACACTCCTATCTATATCTGTAAACTAATGAGCCCTTGTTGCTATGCGATAGTTTAATACATATAATGATAATAATAATAATAAGAAGAAGAAGAAGATGATCATAATATACCATATATGATAATTAATGGTTAATACACATGACAGGTCCAATTTGTGATAGTGTGGAGTATCAACATTCCCCTGAAGGCCTGACTTGAATATGACAGGTGAATTGATTGATAGCAAAACCACTTAATGGGAGGTCAGCCAATGATAATGGCTAAACAACTTGGAACATGGCCACCAGCAATGGCGTAGGACTTTCCAGGATGGGAGTAGCAGAGATGGACGTGAGTGGGCTGTTGCTTCACGTGTCTTTGCACAGCCTCCATGTGTGTTTGTGACCCTTCCTGGTGGGTTAGAGTAGATTAATGTGGTGTGTTTTCCCTGGTTCCCCTTCTTCCTATGCTGCCTTATGGAGTTGAAGGGGCTTGTGTACTTGAATGAAGCTTTGAGCTATACCATGTAGGGCCAGTGTAGGTGGGCAGGCGATAGCAGAGAGGTCAGGCAAATCA
This sequence comes from Discoglossus pictus, assembly GCA_027410445.1. NCBI lineage: Eukaryota > Metazoa > Chordata > Amphibia > Anura > Alytidae > Discoglossus > Discoglossus pictus. The sequence goes on from CM050168.1 coordinate 41,735,129, forward strand.
CAGTCCACTAGAGAAGGAACTGGCAACCCACTCCAGTATCTTTGGCATGCAAACTTTGTGGAACAGCACAGGCAGAGACCTAGCTAAATGTGCTGCAGTCCATAGGGTGGACACAACTGAAGGACTGAACAACAAATAATAAAATGTTCCCCTGGTACTTGATCTATGTGAAGTGGCGGTGTAATTTGGCCACAATTTATTTGCCCAATGTAGATGTGATGAGCAAGATGTATATGCAAACATATATATATATATTGCAGGGTCCACATTAGAGCCTCTGTGAGTGAGAAAGAGTTAATATGGCACCAGTTTCATGTTTTTTGTGTTGCAATTTAATCAGATAGTGTGTCTTTAATTGCTTTCTGCATGTAGCAGTATGGCTTTTCATATTGGCATATGATTGACTATTCCAACATATGATAAAATAACATAATTTTGAAAGGAATATTTAATTTGGAAGTGTGTATTTAATTGATTTCTGCATATAGCAGAATGTTTTTTCATATTGGCATATGCATGACCATTTCAACATATGATGAAATAAAATATTTTTAATGCCTATTTATTATTTGGGGATTATTGTGCAAGTAATTGTAATGCCTTTCCATGCTTTCCCCATATTTTAAAGTCCACTGGTGTGTTTATATTGTATTTTACAGTGTTGAGAAATTGTCTGTAAACCCTTTGCGGGTCCTATTTGTAGCCCGTAATGTTTTTGCCTCCCTTTGTGGGTTAAGGGTTTGAATGCCAGGGCATCTTTGGAAACTCATTGCAATTTAATAGCGTGATTGGAACGTAACAGTTACAGGCTTGTCAGAACAAAGGATTTGCTGCTCCGAAGTTCAAATTTTGACATCCTGTAGCATTTTTTTTTTTTGCTCTTAACGCTCAAGTCATTTGCAGGTTGCTTTGAGAGAATTTAATAGCTGTAAGTCTTGTGGGCTTTGTTATGGGCTACGGTTTTATACGTTGAGGGAATTTAATAGGGCTGATAGCCACCTAAAGTTTATGCTTGCTAATGCAAGACTCTTGCCAGGAAAAATGGGTGAGCTTGAATTATGAGCATTAAATGAGGAATTGAAATTGATAGGCATTACTGAAACATGGCGGGAAGATTCTCATGACTGGGATGTTAATTTGGATGGTTATAACCTAGTTAGGAAAGTTAGAGACAAGATGGTTATTCCAGGTAAAAGAGGATAAGGCATTTGTCTGTATGTTAAGCCTGATTTAAAGCCAACAGTCAGATAAAGTTTTTGTGGTGGAATTAGTGATAATGTTTAAACTTGTGGGTTGAGCTAAATAGTGGACACATCTGTTTCAAGGTCACTGCCTCTTATTATATATACTCTATCCCCCCAGATTTGTTTCACTTCCTACAGACTTGGTTTGAACATTCATAAAGACAATCACAATTTAAAAAAAAATATTTAAATCTTATCAAAAAGTCAATGCATTTTTTTTTTTAAACTGTTAAAAACTGTTTAAAAAACAATATTTATGATACCTTTTGTAAAGGTCTATTTGGGTGATTTTTAATATGCCAAACTATTATACCCAAACTGAATTTTCTTTACTTACTTAAACAACAGTAGTGCTTGGCAAGTTTGACATATTAACATGTTAAACCAAAACAGTGGTGGAACAAATCCTAAAAAGATTTATTGGTAGGAGTATGCTATAAACCCCCAAATATAATTGAAAGTGAGGAAATGCAATTATTGTTACAGATTGAAAATGCAGCTAAGCACGGGCAAGTTCTAATAATGGGAGATTTTAACTACCCTGAAATAAACTGGATTAATGAGACCAGCAGTTCAGCTAAGGGGAGCAGGTTCTTGAGTACACTCAGGGATCATTATCTGGCCCAGGTTATACAAGAACCTACTAGAAATGAACTTGAGTTATGACAAGGCTATCTTTGAATTAGTCATCACAAATAATATTGATATGGTATCCGATGTTGAAATAGGGAAACAGTGATCACAACAGTTTCATTTGAGGTAGAGGTAAAAAACAAAACAAAGCTGCAAGGCCAACAAAAACTCTTAATTTTAAAAGGCAAATTTTAATACTCTAAGGGCAGCAATGGAGTCCCATAGTGGCTCCCAGTCGCATGGAGGGTCTCTTGACCCGGCGTAGCCCTGTGCATGCGTATTGTCTGGCCGTCCACTGGGTGGAGTCAGGCAGGGCGTTTTCACGCGCTTCAGCAACATTTCCTTACTCCGTTGCTGGGCAGTGTTTGGATCACACATTACAGGGGAGGTAAGTTATTCATGCAGCTCATTTGTGTCTAGTCCCCTATAGGGGTTGATTATTATTTTGCCTATATTATACTTGGGTCATTAGGTTGTCTACGTCATATCTATCAGGCTGGAGCATATTTAGCCCATTTGCCCGCACTAGCTATTGGGAGTTAACCCCTGATTGTTTATTACTGCAGTCTGTACTGCCCACTGCAGGACCACTCCTTGTAAATTTGTTAGTTGCATCCTTAGTATGGATGCTCAGGAAATTTCGGAGCTGGATCGCCAACTAGGGATGATTTGCTCTCAGGTCTTTTACCATGGAGTTAAATGGCTAGAGTACCGCATAGGCACTCCTGCAAGTGTTTTAATCCCTTCCTCTGCAGTTCCCTAGATGCAGTCTGCTGTGGCTGGCAGCTTGGGCAATTTTGGAGACGTAGGCCCTTCTGGCAGGTATGCTGAGCAGCAGATTCCGAGCGAGAGTAGCTTGCCGAAGGCGACACGTTTGTTAGTGCAACAGGACAGGGCATAGGAGTCCAGCAGTCCTAGCCTCACAGCAACGTGAGAGAGAGTAGCATGGGTGCTGCAGGTGTAGACCTTATAGACCAGGCTGCACCTTTGGAGACACCAATGAGTCAACTCATTCTCTCCAACACTGCTACTCCACCAGCCCCACACCCGAGCAAAAAGGGCAGTAAGCGTCCTGCCAGGGCGAATGGAGCAGCCTCAGAACCCAGCAGTCCCCAGGGGGGATTTTGTGTCAGGGCCAGTTGCTGTTGCCATTGTATTGCCTGACTGTGCCTCTCAAAGTTTACCACAGGGTGTCAGTGGCCCTCGGGCCGGAGTGTCAATTTTGAGGAAAGCACGCATTGACATCGAGAAAGACATGATGCGGGACAACAGTGAGGTGAGCCGTCTGGAAGTGGCCAGGGTAACTAGGGCAACACGCCCTGCGGGCCAGGAAGCCGACTACAAGGTACAGTCCTCTTTCTTTTGCTTTGGCTACTCCTAGACTGACAGCAAGGGCAGTCACGCCTTCCCTGCCGCCCTTTAGGAACATCAAGTCTGTAGATGACAGCACCAGACAGGGTACTACTATGGTACAGACTCCTCTGCCTTCCTCTTATGGTTTCGGACTGGCTGACCTTGACAAACAGAGACAGGTTCTGGGGAACCTAGGCAACCCAATAGGGTCAGTGGTGGCAAAGAGTGATTCTTCCCTAGACGACGCTGATGCTGTCAGGACCTCATCTTGCAGGAACAGACGGGCTAGTAAAGGTTCTTCTTGCCTTTTCAGACATTCCAGGGATCGGTCGTGCAGCTACGCTTGTTCCAGCTCTGATCGTGAACCCAGGAAGGAGAGGCCTGCTAGGACGGCTCCTGAACAGGGGCAGAGACAAGGTCTCCCAGATTCGCAAAGGATGGCCATGACACAGTCACAAGGTGAGTGTTCACAAGCAACACACACACCTTATGGGGGTGGGGGGCATCCAGAACAGGGACAGTTACTATCAGGGCTAAAGGTTCATTGGGGGGTCAAAGGTTAGCTCTGTCTGATAAGGAATTAGGAGAATGGGTAGCGGGTTTGGCAGCTAAGGCATGATCTCCCGCTTCTGCAGTTAGTGAACATAGGACAGCGCCATGTGAGCATTGCACTTCAGAGGTGGATAGGACTTTTCCTTGCACAGCCAAGCCATCTGGTGGGCCAGTGCCACAGGAGGTTTCTAGGGTCTCGGATGAGCTATAGCAGTGTGCGTGCTAGACAACCTGGGGATGCATCTGACCCTAGAGGGTCATATTTTCATTGTAGTGAAAGTTTATTGAGATTTTCTCTCTCCTGCCAGTTTTGCATGTCGCGGAGTCAATGGAAGGTAGTGTGTATCCTGCATACATGCCACAATTGGCAGCAGGCCTTTTCTATTATCTCCTGTTTCATTGGTGAAAAGTTCCCTTTTTCAGTGTTCTGCTCTCTTTCTGTATGTGGAGGAGATTAGAAGTGCTTATCAGACATACAGGGTTATGGTATGATGGAAGTATGATGAGGACTTCTGCCAATGCATGGCGACCAGGCCTCACAAGGCATGGAGCGAGAAGGCGATTGAGTATTGGCTTAACTTGATGACCTGATGCATGCTACTCTATACTTTTGAACTGGGGGGAGTTGAGGCAGATCAAGGCATCTGCAAATGGTCTCCCATCTGCCGCTTTAAACACGCCTACTCCAATAGCGGTGGGGAACATTCAGCGGCCAGATGCAGAAAGCAGAAGGAGGGCACACCGACTTAGCGAGCCACCAGGAAAGGGTCAAGAAGTGTTGCTGGACGCAATGCTCCCGTGGCTCGTAGGGTGAGAGGTAGTGTGGCGGCAAAACGTTTGCTGATGGACGGGTTCCAAGGTGTCTTTGTAATTCCATGTGAAATGGAGTTGACTGGCAGCCATCCTGCTAATTTGAAATCGTTGACCAAATACCCAGGTGTGGTGGAGGAGAAGATTGCAAAGGAAGTGCGTTTGGGTAACATGACTGGACCATTCCTTGGCCCCCCGATAGATCGACTGCATGTGTCACCGCTGGGGGTAGTTCCTAAGAAAGAACCGGGCAAGTTTCGGCTCATCCACCACTTGTCTTACCCGGAAGGTGCCTCCATAAATGACAGGATTGATAAAGACTTGCCGCCCGTATCGTCCGAGTCCTTCGATGGTGCTGCACAGTTTGTGCCAGCCGCTGGGCATGGAGCATTGATGGCGAAGGTTGATGTGGAATCTGCTTTCCGCCTACTGCCAGTGCACCCATCCAGCCAACATCTGCTGGGTTGTCATTTTGGTGGGGAGAACTACGTGGACCTCTGCTTACCCATGGGATGTTCCATTTTGTGTGCCTTCTTTGACACGTCTAGTACATTTCTACAGTGGGTCATGAGTGTTGTTGCGTGTCAATCCAGTACGCTTCACTACCTGGATGACTTTATGTTCATGGGCCTAGCGGGTGATGACACATGTCAAGAGTTGCTAGATGCTTTTCAAATGAGTTCCCCTGGCTCGTTTGACCTTTTTGGGCATTCAGATAGACTCGGTTAACATGGAATGTAGCCTTCTGATAGACAAGGTTATAGATTTGCAATCTAAATTGGCAGCTTTGATGGGTGATAGGAGGGTGTTTCTCAAGCGGCTACAGTCCATTTTGAGGAAGGATATTGTGCAGATCGCTTTCTCCAGTCACAGCGGGTGTCAAACGCCCTCATCACTTCGTCAGTGTGTCGGCTTCCATGAGGGAAGATGTGCAGGTCTGGTTAATATTCTTAGGCACGTTCATTGCATGGAATTGGTGTGCAGGGAATGCTTCAGGCTCCTGTGCCGGGGGCAAATTAACAGGACGACAGCTTCCCAGAGGAAGTTTGGAAATATGGAGCGCTGAGGTAGCATGATTGGTGAGGTATTCATTGGCGCCAGCTACGTGGATGGCGAACAGGAAAGTCTGGCAGAAGTGGCAGGAATTTGTGGAGTTGGCCGGGGGTACCGACTCTGCAGAAAGGAAGACTGGTGTCCTGTTGTGGTTTTTGTTGCGGTGTAAGAGCGAAGGGCTCTCAAATGCTATGGTGGTGCGCTGTTGCGGGTTTAGCATTTATGTTCAAGCTAGCCGGACAGCGGGACCTGACTAAGGTCCTTCTCTGGTAAAATCAGTGGTGTGTGACATGTTTAAAGGGATGCAAACACCAAATAAGAGGCGACCCATCACGTTCTCACTGCTGCTTCGCAAAACGGAGATACTGAAGGAAGTGTGTTACTCCCCTTACAAGACTTCACTTTTCCATACAGCCTTTTCCCTGGCCTTTTTCAGAGCTTTTATAGTCTGGGAGCTGGTTGTGGCTATCAGGCAAGGTCCTGGGGGCTTGCAACAGGTAGACGTTAGCCTCCAGGAGATAAGTGTGTTGATTTGGCTGCGGCGGTCCAAAACTGACCAAGCAGGGAAAGGGAGGGAGATGGTGCGCCATAAGACGGGAATGGACTGTTGTCATTTTGGGTGTGTGGACAGCTATTTGAGATTGAGACCGGATTATCTGGGGCCATTGTTAGTGCATGAGAGCGGCCTAGCGCTTTCTTTCTTCCAATTCTCCAAGGTGCTTAAAATCTGCTTACACCGCTTGGGTTTGTGTGGTGCAGAGATTGGTACTCACTCCTTCCGTATTGGGGCAGCCCCGGTGGCCAAAAAGTATTGTACTCCCGGAGAAGGTGGTTAAGAGAATTGGATGGTGGGAATTTAGGCATTAGAAGAGCCACATAAGACCTTTGGCTGCTATGTCCTAACTGTGTTCATATCTGTTACAGGCGTTGGAAAAGAAAGGGCAGAAAAGTTTGCCACAGTTTCGCAAACCAACCTGCAACTTGGCTTACCAAAGAAGGATCTACTGGTGTGATAGGCTGGCATTCGGGGGCTGAGATGACTGGAAGTTGGTGAGATGGTTGACTCACATGCCCGTTGTTTTGGTGGCCCATCTATAATCATAATCCATGGTAATCCATAATCCAATGACTTAGGTGTGGTACCCATTAAACGCTTGGTCAGAGTCATGAAATGGGAAATTGACTCATGGAAGGATAAGTTTCCCGGGCTGGTGGTCATCTGGTTAGACTTAGTGAGGAGGAGGGTGTGGTGGAAAGCCAGGGATCCTGTCCATTTAGATGGTCAACAAATTGATGGCCAGGTTTTACAAAAAGAAGGGTTACTTGGTCATCCGCCAACCTGAGTTTGAGCATAAGGCAGAGGATGCGTGGTTCCTGCCTGATGGCATTCACTTGACCGAAATTGGTCTGGAACTGCTTATGTATGAATTTAGGGAAGGGGTTCAATGGTCCTTGGATATTTGGGGGGGGGGGGGAGACTACATTAAAGGGTTCCTGTCCTGCTTAGTGGCGGGTTGGGGAGTTGCCCAGCCAGGGGTGTAATTAAAAATGGGCTTGCCATTACTTCTTGGGTGGGTGCAGCGCAAAAGTAGGTGGGCCCATGGACGCATGCCAAGGGGCAAGAGGTTGCTGCCACTGGCCGGGCTCCTCACATTTGTTATACCATGCTGGTATATATTTCTATGTTTGTAAATAATAAATTGACTGTGGCCCATTGGTTACCCCATATTGGTTTCAGTGTCAATTATTGTATGGATGTGCAGAATGGATCCTGCTGGGGTCATGCAAAGTATAGACTGGGAAAAAGAACTTACAGAAACTGAACGGCCAATATTTAAAGGGTTAGTATATATACATTCAAAACAGCATATACCATGTGGAAATAAAAGTAAACAAAGTAAATCACATCCCATGTGGCTTTACAATTTATTTAAAGATCAAAGATAAGGAGTAAAAATGAGGCATTTCAATTTTATAAAACAGAGGGAACAGAGGCAGCTTTACATGTGTACACAGAATTTAAAAAGGCTTCCAAAAAAGGTACTAGTTTGGCTAAAATAGAAAAAGAAAATGTAATTGCAAAGAAGAATAAGACTAACCCCATTTTTTTTAAATATATTAATGAGAAGAAGGCTACGAGGAAACATAAATAGTGACCTGGAAGTGGCAGATCAGCTGAATAAGTTATTTTCTTCAGTATACACAAAGGAGGCAATAGTGGTTGGGACACTGCAACAAAACGGGGCTATACTATTGTCACCAAAAAATTGGTTAACACTGGAAGAAATCCAAAAGAGGCTGGAAACACTAAATGTTAATAAAGCCCCAGGTCCTGATGGAATACATTCACGGGTACTGAGGGAACTGGGTTCAGAAAAAGTTAAAACGGTTATATCTAATTTTTCAAGGCTCATTCTCCACTGTCTCTTTAACAGACGACTGGAGAAATGGAGATGTCATACCTTTATTTAAGAAGGGAGCAAGAGCAAATCCAAGGAATTATATACCTGTAAGCATCACTTCTGTAGTGGGGAAACTTTTTGAATGGTTAATAAGGGACGCTATACAGGAATATATCCATTTAAACAAGATAATAAATAGGAGACAACATGGATGTATGAGGTATAGATCATGTCAAACAAATCTAATTTGTTTCTATGAGGAGGTAAGTAGCGACTTGGACCAAGGCAACACAGTGGATGTAGTATTTGTGGATATTGCAAAGGCTTTTGATGCAGTGTCACATGGAAGACTATTGTGCAAACTAAGGGATACAGGAATTGCACTAAATATCTGCTCATTCAGCTGGCTAAAAGACAGGAAGCAAAGAGTTGTTGTAAATGGAATATACTCAGATTGGACTAATGTGGTAAGTGGGGTTCCTTGGGGTTCAGTATTAGGCCCTCTCCTTTTGATATGATTAAGTTTTTTTTGCCAAGAGGTTTTCAACTGACAACAGGATATCCTTTGAGCTTAGAAGAAAATCGATTCTGCCTTAAAGAAGAAAAAAGTAAGGAGCAGTTTTGATAGGTAACTTTAAAAGGAGGTTGGATATATTTTTGAATAGTAATATGATTGCCAGCATTTGAGGTCAGGAAGTTTTTTTTCTATCCTTATGAGACAATTGGCAATGTTTCAATTGGATTTTTGTGTTTTTTCCTCTGCAAAATGGCAGTATCTATACCCTGATAACAAAAATGATATGAAATATCTCTACACTGATGGTAAATCCTGAACAGTATAATAATACTGAACATCTTTTTGCCTTTATGTAAATTGTACATTGCACTAAAGACATTAAAGGTATATGCAAGTGGGCTGGATTATGAATGCATCTGATAGAGGAGAATCAGTAGTGTAAGAAACAATTACCCTAAAGTTTGCTGAATTTCTTGCATTTGCAAACTGTTTTTCTATCAATGTTAACACCCCCTTAAAATCCCAGCGAAAATTAGCATACATAATACATTGTATCTTTTTGGCCTGCGGATGGTGCAGGCAGCTTTCCTTTATATTTCTGTAATAACCAGAACAAGGTCTGTGTCCCTTCATTCACTGATTGTTTTATTTACATAACACCCAGGTGAAACTTCCCCCAGCCCCAGTGAATTGCCCCTGTGACCTCCCCCAACCTCAGCGAATTGCCTCTGTGACCTCCCCCATCCCCAGCGAATTGCCCCTGTGACCTCCCCCTTCCCCAGTGAATTGCCCCATCACCTCTCCCAGCCCCAGTGAATTGCCCCATCACCAGCCCCAGACAGACACTCACACAGAGACACATGCACAGAGACCATGAACGCAAGCTCTATTGCAGGTCATTGCAGGACCATAAATGAAGCATAAATGCTCATTCGCCTAAAAGACAGATTAGAAGAGGAAGCTGACATGTTTGTTTTCAGTACAATTATAATTTGTCAGAATGTATCAAGGAGAGGGTGTATGTCTACGGAACAACCGTGTAACAGCTCAAGCATTTTTACGTGAATGTCGATTTATGGTCTTTAGTTCTAAGGAGTGTAGCAGCATTGTCTAGCTAGCTGTATACAGCATTGCTGATTGGCTGTAAAGCTGGGCATGCTCGCATAGAGGGTTCATTTTACAAAAACGAACCTGAGAAGCCTAGCTCAATCCTGCGGGTGTAAACATCACCTGCAACAGTTTTGTTTAATGCAAGGCTAAAAAAACCAATAGTGCATGCAAATAAATGTAATCCTACGCTACTAATTCCCCTCTATTAGATGCATTCATAACCCAGCTCACTTGCATATACCTTTAGGTATTTACACAGTGATAATCTGGGCCGCCATCAGAAATCTTTGGGCCCAGTACAAATGTAATAACCCCCAACGAGAAGCACATCCATTTTCCCAATTTGCAAAAGGCAGCCTTTTTGTTAGCTGCACATAAAGAAGGGAAATGTCTTAATGTGTTTCCCTTATAAAATAAGTATATTACATAGATTGCAGCACTAATATATTTATTTATTTTTGGCCCCGAAGGTAATAAAGCCACTCTATAATGTTAATATACTGTTCATACCAGGGGTAGATAGCATCCTTCCTGAAGTTCCAAACACAGGTCAATATTCAGTATTTTCCTGCTGTGCAAAAGTGAGCATTTAAGTCCTGATATCCCGGCTTCTGTTTGACACTCCAAAACTGATATTCTCTATCCTTTATGTAACCCTGATGATGAGCACACTGCACTGTATAATAATACTGGATATGTATACACTGACAATGCTAGTTTATAATTAATATGGAGTATTTCACATGTCTTCTTCTCTAACGACCGCCCTCAGTTTCACTTGTGCTAATCTAGTGGTAGTATCAGGCTTTATAGAGACGGACAGGTTCCATGTATTATACTGCAGGAACATACAGAGTCTTCCCAGTATGGGTTAATACCTACTGAGAGCTCATTATGCCACACTCACCTGTATGTTGGATCTGGAAGCATTTCTTATCTAGAGATAATCCTCTCCATGAAATATTTATTTGTCTTCAAGGTCGTCTTAGGTCGGTCTCTGATCTGGGGACCTTTATCTGTCAGAGATTCCTCTTTAAATCTTGAAGCCTTTTCCCTGAACTGGTTGAAAACTTAATAAATACAACCTTCAGACCTGTAGGGTCTCTCTGAAGCCCAGCCATGAGGAAGTACTGTAATCTGTGCAGTGGCCAGCAGCTGCATAGAGAGACCCTGAAAGTATTATTTTTCCAACTATATATATAGTAAATAAATAGTACATCTGTGCTCACATTTGAATGTCTAAAACAAGTTAAAAAACCTGCTTCAAGCTCAGAATTCCAAGAAAAACAGTTATTACACTGCGTTCTTGTGCCCACCACATCACATCACATATAATAGTTGTCAAACTGCAAGACGTCGTCACACTTTGCGTGGTGCGTCGCTTCCGAGCCTCGCAAAGCGAGGCGAGACGTTAACGAGTAGCACTTAGGCGATGAGCACCAAAGGCGAGGCAATCTGTTAGGGCAATCAAGCTCGCAGCACAAAGACAATGAGCGCCAAAAGCGCTCATTGCCTGCTCGCCTCACAAAGCGAGGTGAGCAGTGAAGGCAATTAAACACGCGGGACCACAAAACACTTAGTAAACGCTTAGTAAAAAATCCGAGATAGCAAAAATACAAGGTTAAAGGCCGAACCGCGAACATCCAAAAAACACAGAAAAACACAACGAAAATAAAAATAAATACAATAAAAATATCACTTACAGCACGGGGGAACAGGCAGGACGTCTGGGAGTGAGGGGAAACGCAAATTTAAGCTGATTTCGGCAACTTTCACCACATTAAATACGCCTAAGCAAGAAAAAAAATGGCAGCCGGAAAAAAAATGAAAACGAGGCTACACAACTTTGGAACGCGCAAAACACTGCCAAACGCGTAGCACTTTAACACAGGACAAACTGCAAAATACACTATTACAATTTACGGAAAAAGGTTGAGAGCCGCGTAACACATTAATAACATTACGAATCTACAATGGCGCTTTACACAACTACACCAATGGATTTCCATCGCGCACGCAGCCTATTTCTAATGCACATTTGGGACATTCATAACACTTTATCATCAGGGCACCAACACTCGAACTGTACATTGTATGATGCCGGAAAATACAAACAGATTGTTTTGTTCAGGCTATTGATTGCTGGATATACTAATTACAAATAGGTATATTAATTTAGTCAAGAACTAATTAATTCATTATTGATTAAGTAAATATAGATAAATATATATCTCTCTTTATAATGAGTGACAAAGGTGCTCAGATGAGCAAAAATAGAAGATTCCCATGGCTTCAAATTTATTGCCCCGTCATTTTTGACGGGCAAGTCACTAGTTATAAATGATTGTTGTGGTGAACTATATATATATATATATATATATATATAGATAGATAGATATATATAGATAGATAGATAGATAGATTTTGAAAGCATGCTTTACTTGTTACCAAAATTGTGTTTTGTACATGAAAATTATTAAGTAAAATCTGTTAAACTTCATTGAAACTGACTGTGTCAATGCACAAATCAAATGTATGTTTCTAGAATTCATTGGCAAGCATGTATGGCTCAAACAGCTATAATAGATCAGTTAAACATTTAAATCAGTTTTTTTTTTTGCCTTTGAAAAATTAAACAGTGAAACATCAAACACACTCTCTCTGATGAAACAAATAAATCAATATCCCTTTAAATGCAGCAAATAAACTGCATACGTATTTTAAAAATTTAACAATTCAAGTTCATAATAAAAAGACTATGATAATATTTGTTAATAAATGTTAAAAATGTAAATTTTTGTGTTTATTTTTCGCTTATATTTGCAAGTTCAGTTGCTTGAAAGACAATGCAGAAAAAAAAAAAAAAGACCACATTGTAAAATACGGGGAAAGCGATGACAGACATTAAAATTAATTGCACAACAGTCTCAAGAACAGTCAGCAATAAAATGTTTATTTTTTTTATGTGTAATCTCAGGGTTATATCGACCTCGGAATGAATGAGTTATCAGGTCACCCACATTTTGATTATTTTGTATTTTACCGTTTTGCGAGTCGGATCACATATCGGACCTCCAAACGCTAATTGATTGACATGTAACCTCCATGTTTTACTGACCTAATGATGATGGTCTCATTTTCTATTGGCTGTTCTAAATGGGTAGTTACGGCCTTGCTTAATGGAGCATGTTCCAGCCGTGAAATTATACATATGATAGAATGGTTTACGGTTTCGGCTGTCAGGCCCCTAACTTGCGGGCTTGTTCAATTGAATAGCACCGGAATTGTAGCAGAGTTCAAGCCTGCAGACATACGGCTTGTTTACAGTGAGATGCAGGATTTTAATTGAATCCAGCTCGTGCTCTTAGGCGCCAATGGGTGCATGAGCATACGTGCATCTGTTTCCCAGATAACCATGTTGTCCCAGAATCAGCTGTAGGACTAACAAATGAATATATATATAAATATATATATATATATATATATATATACACATTGTTAAATCACATTATCCACACACAGTACACTCTTTAACTCCCACCAGTTAGGTCCTCATGTTAGACAGGGAAATGTATCCTCTGTGGCCATTTGACTGAGTACCAGTTTTTCATTCCGTAATTAGAGGAATTCAAACCCCAAAGTAGCACCCTGAACTAACAAAATACAGTTATGGGGCATTTTACAGGAAAGGGAACAATAGGTAAGTCAAAAATTAATTGAAAAGTCAACACTGATCAGTTTCAACATGCCCACCTTGAGTCTTCTCCAATCAGAGGCTTGCTGATTTTGGCTCCTCCGTGACTGGATGCTGGGGAAGACAAGTATCCAATCATGTATAAATGTCCCTGGCTGGGGTATTCAGAAAATCTGGAAGTCGCCTCCTCTCTATGAGGAAATCAATATGGTTGTGGTGGCGTCAGCAAGTCAAGCTTCCATGGGTGTTAGTAGGGACTTGTGGTGCCAGGAAGTGGCAAGGAGTGGAACTGTGGTTTCTTCTGAACCACTGGTTATTAGTTTGAAGCATGGGTTAGTCAAGGAGCTAACAGCTGTGATCACTCTGTTGGGGGAGAGGGATTGTTGGGGAGGAAAGTTAAGCAAAGGCTCAGGCTGGATTCAAAGTACTGGGAGGGTGACCACAAGGATGGACATCAAATCAATTGTCACAATCATTCCTGTTTTGGGGTTTGGGACTACAACTTGTTGACCTGGAAGAAATATAAAATGCCTATACATTGTTACTTTTCTTTACAGTAAATCATTCCTGAAATATTGAGGGCTAATTATATACACCCTATATGCTAATGTTTGTCTCAGTAGGCTATTTTTTGGCTCAGAGTTCTTGATAAAGGTGGTTACGGGATCTAACTGCAGAATAACCTTAGGGAATATTGTTTTTGTCACTACAGGGGCAGACACACAAACCATAATCTTAATTAGCATATCAAAGCAGCTAATTAGTATTCAGGAGCCACTAATTTGCATAAGAACATAACAGCAACAATTCTGTTTTTCTCGATAATAATTAACTTCAGAAACAAATTGCTTGGACAAAGTTTAGTGCATGTTTCATGTTCTTCAAAAAAATAACTTAAAAAACAACTTGATTTGGGGTGACAGGGTCCCATTAAAGAACCACAGCAGAGGTGCCAGTGATGGTAGGATAGTAAAGTACAAAAAATATATAAATATATTTAAAAAAAAAATTAGTAATACAAAAACAGCTTTGAATGCATTATGTTTTGATTGTCACTCGTCTCAAGAGATCTTCCAGCTATATTGGTGTTATAACTACTTAAGTACTGAATGGCTCAATGGATTAGTAGCTTCCTTTTGCTTCTGAGGTGTAAATCTGTGAACATTCACACTCTGTTGATACCTTAGGAGTCATATGCAAAAGAAAGCTATTAATCCACTAATTAAGAAGTTAGGAAATGATAACAAGACCAGCTTGGTGGGAGGATCTCTTGAGCTGAGTGACAGTCAAAATTTAGTTAATTTAAATATGTTTTCAAAAATATTTTTTGCAAATATTTACATATGTATTGCTGCTTTAATATTTCTATTTAAGGGTTAAACTCCACAGTGACTCAATGATGGTTTCATTTAGCCAATAGAGACTTGAATCCTAATTGCTTGTCATGCATGATCTAGGTATGGCTGCTGTTAATCTCATCCTAAGCGTAACATATCGCTGCTCTAGTCTTTGGCTTAATTGTATTTGTTATGCTGTTCACCCCATAATTGAATATGATAGTAATATAATCTAAAGTAGTGGGGGAATTGTAATATTACTAAATTTAACATAAATATCAATAACATAGACATAGTTGGATTGGCACAATACGAGATAGATACCTTACTTTATTAAAACATTACTGTCAGTCCTTTAATTTAATGTAGTGGCATCTTTAGATGATCTGTAAAGTATTACTTTAGCAAGCATTATGCTTGTAAATCGGAATTTTATTCAAGTAAATATTATTTAAATACACTATTTTCATTGATTTTTTTGTTCTGGATGGAGAGGAAATGTATTGTAGTCATTTATACTGTGTAGCCTGCAAAATATATTTGCAACTAGATAAATTGTGTGCAGGTCCAGCTCTATTCTACAGTAGAAATGGGCTGCAGCCTAAGGCACCAATTTATGAGGGGCGCCATCAAGGTCATAACATCTTGCACAAAAGAAAGCTGAGCATCATGTCCTGTAGCAAACATACATGCATTGGAATAGATTATGAGCCTCATTCAATTGAGCAATTGTAAGTTACAGTAGCCCGTAATGGAGGCCCGAAAGTTAATTTGCTATTCAATTGACGTGTTATGGGCTTGAAATCCTTGTGGTTGTTACAACCGTAACTTACACCCCATCTAAGCTTTTTATCTTTCATGTCCGCAAGAGTTACAATCGCTAAAATCACAGATCTCTATTCAATAACTACAATTCCTCAAGCCCGCAAATGTTTTTATACTCGTAAATGGCAAATGTGGAAGAAAATCCTACGAGTACTAGAGAGGACCCGCAAAGGGGTTAAAGACATATCCGTAGCACTGTGAAAGCGAATAAAAAATCAATACTGCACTGTAAATGACGGGGAAAGCGATGAAAGCCACTAGAATTAATTGCACAACAGTCTCAAGTTTTCAAAATCAAAATAATTTTATTTTATGTTTCATTTCAGGGTTATATCGATCTCGGGAATCAATGAGTTAATACATATCAGGTCACCCACATGGACTAAAACAGTATCAACATTAATTTTATTGTTTTGCCGTTGTGCGAGTCTGATCGCATATCCAAACACTAATTTATTGACATGTAACCTCCATGTTTTACTGACCTAATGATGACAGTCTAATTTTCTATTGTTTCAAAATGGGTAGTTACGGCCTTGCTTAATTGATCATGTTCCCGCCCCGGAAATGCTACATACAAGTGCATGGTTTACGGTTTCGTCTTTCAGCCCGTAACTTGCGGGATTGTTCAATTGAATAGCACCGGAATTGTAGCAGACTGCAAGCCCACAGCAAGCCTAAAGACTTATGGCCTGTATACCACTAGATGTGGCCTTCAAATTGAATGAGGCTCTTTATTTGTAACTCTGTTTCTGGACGTTGGCCAATATTTTGTTGATTTTGTTTTCCTGTTTTTTTTTTGTTCTAATTAAGTGGCTTTGTAAAGAAGAATTCAAGAAAGAAAATATTTTAATTTACAGCTTGCTTTCAATAGTTTTCTTATGTCAATGACATATAGAGTAGCATAAAACGTCAATCTTATTCTTATTTTATCTTATTATTATAGCATATGCCTATTTTGATATGTAAAAATAAAATAAGAGCTTTACTTTAATCACACTGTAATTCTAGATATTTTTCCAAGCACCTAAGCATGTGTTACACTATCCTATTATATGGGGCTCAATATCTAAGGCCTCGCCTACTGCTCTGCATTGGCTATAGCGGCCCTGATTGTGTGCAATCATACACTTAACAAATGAAAAGTAAACGGAAATTGTGATGAGATCACGACCATGTGATTTGAGAATTGCATTAGACTAAAGTGATGATGTCATCAGAGAGGGACAGTAAGCGGAGCAGCGGCTCATACACTTCTACCCTGCTTTAGACTAGGTAGCAAAGGTATATACTTTATTGCCAGTCAATGTGTCTCTACAAAGGCTTAACCTCCCTGGCGGTATGATTATGTCAGTATTTAGAATGTTAAAACGGTACATTAAAAAATACTGACATAATCATACCACCCTTTCCCCTTATCCTCCTCCCTTTCCCCCTTATCCTCCTCCCTTTCCCCCTTATCCTCCTCACTTCCCCCTCTCCAATCACCTCCCTTTTCCCCTCCCCCTTCCTCCTTCCCCATTTTCCTCCTACTCCCCCTTATCTTTCTCCTCCCTCCATATCATCCTCCTCCTCCCTCCTTCTCCTCCACCATTCCCTCCTTCACCCTTATCATCCTCTTTCCCCCTTATCATACTCCTCCTTCCCCCATAACCTCCTCCTCACTTCCCCCTGTCCAATCCCTATCCCCCTCTCTCCTTAATGTCATTACCATATGCCGATCCGTTCACAGCCGGAAGACACGCTGCGGGGGAGATATGAGCATTGGCAGCTCCTGCATCATAGTATGAAGCAAGCAGAGAGGTGGATAGGGATTGGAGAGGGGGAAGTGAGGAGGAGGTTATGGGGGAAGGAGGATTATGATAAAGGGGAAGGAGGAGGATGATAAGGGGGGAAGGAGGAGGAGAAGGGGGAAAGGAGAAGGAGGATGAGGAGGAATGGTGTGCTGAGGGGGCCCAGGCAAATTAGGCAGAGCGTGGCTCGGGGTTACTGATTTAGGAACTACCGGTGGGGGGGGGGGAGGGGGGGCAGTCAGTCCCATCTATATATATATATATATATATATATATATATATATATGTGTGTGTGTAACACCATAAATTAAATGATTGTTGTGGTAAACTGCCTCATCAAAATTTCCACTATGCAAACTAAGGAACCGGCCCCATGCTAATGAGAGGCAGTAACCTTAAAACAGCTGTAGGTGGGTGGAATTCCTAGCTTGTGTATAATCCAACCTTAGCTTTGCTCAAATGCTGTTTAATACAGCGGGCATAAGCTTAAGGGAAGGCATGTTTGAAATGGTTATGGATTGCAAGGGTGAAGTTTGCATGTCCCTGCCCAGGTTCACAGAATGCAGTGTAAACTCTGTATTTCTCTTAATTTTGGGCATGAAACAAGTTTTTAACTTGTTTTAGATGTTCAAATGTGAACACAAATGTACTATTTATTTACTATATGTGGCCAGGTAAAGAATGTTATCTGGCATTTGTGGGAGTGGCCTTCTCTCAACGGACGAATTATAGGGGTAGCGATAAGAACCATGGCCCTCCAGCTATGGAATGCCCTGTCCGACAAGTGGAATAACGTGGCGAGGGGTAGCCAAGAAGTGCCAGGTATTACCGGACATCCGGCCTGCTCAGATGAGTCCTTGTGCGAAGCAAGGACTGCTGATACGCCCGGGAACAGCAGCGATAGCAGATGAAGTCGCTAGTGACCTGAAGGTGGGTCTCAGAGAGGAGTGACAAACTCCTGGTAACCCCCGGGATCAGCAGCGACTGCGGAGGAGGCTACTGGAGGGAAAGCGTATTAGGCAATACATGAAAAGACATTAGCGGCAATGGACGAGAGGGCTAGTGTAGGACATAGGAGAAGGAGTGGTGCGGTGGTGCCTAGCGCAGGCTGATGTGGCTTGCCAATGTGGTTGAGTCTAGCGAATGGGACTATGAAAGTGTGACTGAGGCAATGCCTAGCGAAGGAGAGTATAGGATTTATGGAGTTATCGGAAGTGGTGCCCAGAGAGGGCAGAGTAGAGAGTGTAAGGAGGGTAGACTTTTAGTAGATCTGGGTCAGAAACCACATGAATAAGGTGTAGGGTAGCCGAAGCGCTACCTTGGACGAGGACAAGGGCATAGACAAGTAGGTTCAGGCCCAGATTTATAGTAGGAAAGTGTAAGGAAATCGAGATAACTTACCTTGAGAGGAACCATTGCTCTCCAGCAAGGAGAGTGCTCTTTCAGGCAGGAGATATGCACAGATGCTGACGGCAGGAAATATAGAAGCTGCAAGGCAAGATGGAGATATGGACAGATTCTGAAATGAGACAGCTGAGAATAGCGGAGAGAGGCAAATAAACAACGAACAGTCATAGGGACAGGCATAGTTAGATGACATAGCTGAGAAGCAAACTGCAGAACGCAGAGTCAGAATGAGCAGAGGTGCAAACAACTCAAGTGAGATATCTGAAAAGGCCAAACAACGAACCAAGCACCAGACAGGAGCAGCAGTACCCTGCATGACAAAGAGCCAAATGAGCTGAGGTTAAAACAGGAAGTGCTTATAAAGCTTCAGAGAGCCCGACAAAGAAAGAGGCGGGGCTAGAGAGGGACTGACCATGC
This sequence comes from Discoglossus pictus, assembly GCA_027410445.1. Taxonomy (NCBI): domain Eukaryota; kingdom Metazoa; phylum Chordata; class Amphibia; order Anura; family Alytidae; genus Discoglossus; species Discoglossus pictus. The sequence goes on from CM050168.1 coordinate 41,754,276, forward strand.
ATGAAGCTGCTGAGGGCCCCACCCACGGAAGAGGCGGGGCGAGAGAGGGACCTGAGCACAAATATATATATATATATATATATATATATATATATATATCAGGTTTTTTTTTTCACCCAGCCCCATTTGCAGCTTTTCCTTTCCCCTTTCTATATCTCATATCATACATTTTTGTATATTTATGCTTATATATGGTATGTCAGAAAGTGTCAAATGCACTTACAGACAGAAATACAACTGCCTAAAGACATTTATGTTCATGTACAAAAATATTTTAATGTATTGCACTTGCATCTTGAGGCACCTTGCTGCCCCCTGAAAATGTGCTGCCCTAGGCTTGGGCCTTGTCCCTAGGGTTGGCAGTTAACCCATTATCTATATTATTCAATGGTCAAGAGATTCCCTATTTAAGGCATCCTTTATTTAGCTAATAAGCAATTGGTGGTGTTACAGCCTGTGATCATATTATTCTAGTAGGTTAACACCCTGATTGTGATGCTATTCAATTGCTCAAGCCCGGAAGTTACGGGCCCAAAGCCAAAACCGTAAACCGTGCACTGGTTCGGAGCAGTTCAGGGCGGGAACATGATCTATTAAGCAAGCCCGTAACCATTTTGAATCAGCCAATGAAACATGAGACATTGTTACGGCAGTAAAACATGGAGGTTACATGTCAATCAATTAGGTTCGGGGGTCCGATATGGGATCAGACTTGCAAAACCTTCAAAATAAAGAATTATGAAACTGAATGCCAATACTTTTCTATTCTATATGGGTGGCATGATATATTTTAACTCATTGATACCGAGAACGATTTAACCCCGAAATTAAACATAAAAATAAATGTTATATACTGCCGATGTGCGGGCTTGAGACTGTTGTGCAATTAATTCTAATGTCTATCATCGCTTTCCCTGTTATGTCAAGTGCAGTGATGATGTTTTATTTGCATTTACAGTGCTACAAATAGGTGTTTAATTCCTTTGCGGGTCATCTCTAGCACTGGTAGGATTTTCTCCGTTTACGAGTGTGAAAACATTTGCGGACTTGGGGAAATTGCGCAATTGAATAGCGATTTGCGATTTTAGTCTTGCGTAGAGTGAAAGATCAAAGGCTTCTGGAGGCTGTAAGTTACGAGTTTAACCATCGCCATTTTTTCAAGCCCATAACTCGGAAGCCAATCAGAGCCCGCAAAAAGATGCCAATTGAATAGCAAATTAGCTTGCGACCTCACTTACGGGCTCCCGGATCTCCCGAAGGCTTAATTGAATGTGACTCTAGGTTAAGTATGTGGTTAACCACAAAAATACATCAAATATAATATCAAATACAGTCACTTCACCTTATGAACTCCGTGGTTATCCACAATAATACGTCAAAGTGAAATCCCAGGCTGAGTCAATTGACCTAGTTTCCATGGTTTTTACGAACCCAGATGCCCATGAAGGAGGGTCCTCCCTGTACTTTGTAAATTTATAGAGACCCTGACTACCCAGCAATATAATTGTGTAAGACAAAATGTATGGGACTACCAGCTGTAACTTTTATTGACAACCACTAGCCACAATAAAGGCTAGTAGCCTGGCCAGGGGTCCTGTAACCTCTGCATATGTATGTCTTCTCAAGCCCTTCACCCTCTTATTATCACCACTAATCCCAGCTACATGCTTTGCCTAACACATAATAGCCCACACACTCTGCTACTACGACACCAGCTACACTCTTTTCTATTTCCCATAGAAAGTTATTGCTTCACCTATTGGCTCATTTAAAGTTCCCGGCATCGTCTACAGTCTCCTCATTGGCCACCTGAGTTAATCCCCGAATTGAGTAAATCTGATACAGAAGGAAAATTTAAAATTGCTGAAGAACATGCAAGAGTTGCATATTGACATTATTTAAAGTCCTATATTAACCTCCATGTTGAATAAAGGGATGTACCCGGTTTAAGATAATATAAAGCTGTATTTCTTTTAGGGTGAAACCAGGGATTTTGCTCTCACTGTCATATCCTTGTGCTTGCTGACCAGCCTGCCCTTCTGTCTCCTTTCATGTGTTGATTTACTTTCCTGGGATCCAGAGCAAGTACCTAACCTGTGGGATCCTCTTGTTGGCCAGTCCAGTTGGTTCTGTGACAACATTGTATTGGCCATTCCAATATTGTTGTTGCTGCATCTTTATGCAAATGAGCACTTCCCTAATACTAATTACCTGCTCTAATGTGCTCATTAGGATTACAGTCTGCTTGTCTGCCTCTGTTGTGGCTAAAACAATATTAGCATGCAGTTAGATTGACCTATTCATTAGCATAAATCAGTGCTGAATATCATAGGGATGATTTACTGAAACAAATGGCTACTATAAAATAACAACAAAAATAGAGGAGCCTATTCAGAGAACGCACTAACTTTATTTATTTTTATTTATTGTTGCTTATGCAAATGACCCTTAGGGGTTTGTCACCCTAAGGATGATAGAGGGCTCCAGAAGTGTTCAGCTACACCTTAGTGACGTGACCAAAATGTACGTCAAGGGATTTGCGGTTTCCTCTTATCAGGGTAGAATTGCCTGGAATTTTGGCGCTGGATGACTCTTTTGAGAGTAGATATACTACAGTATATTTACTTCTCCAGGCCTTGTGGTCCGGGGCTAAAGTCAACCATTGACGATGGTCAATGTGACAGGCATCAAGGGACTGTTTCAGCGGGAAGCACGACTTCACTGCCGCCAAGGATTGTGCGCCGTTGCATGATCGCTCCCACAGAAGTGCTTCCGTCAATTGAGCGTATCCACATCTGCGCACGCGATCCGACATCTGCGTGCTGGATTTGCATAACCTCAGGTAAGTTGGGGTTTTAGGTGTTGGCTTTGAGGGTTAGGGCTGTTTGGGTGGGCTTAGGGGTGTTAGCTTTTAGGGTTAGGGCTCTTTGGGTTAAGAGTTAGGCTTGGGGTGTGAGGGGTTAGGGTTAGGCTAGGGGATGCCAGGGTCTTTAACCACTCCACTTCCAACTGGACGTACATCCTGGACTAATGGTTTAGTCAGAAATTAGAGAAACTATATTAGAGAAAGTGTCTCTTCCCCTGCCTTGCTCTGTTGCATATATCACAGTCTCTCTTTGTATCCGAGTCTCCTCTGTAACTGTCTCACAGCAAAGCTCTGGTCTCTCCTGCCATCTTGCCTGGTGCAACAGTGCAGCAGTGCAGAAACACTGGGGGGAGAGGAAGGGAGAGAGACACTGGGGGGCTTTCTCTAATTTAGTTTTTCTAATTTCTGACTAAACCTTTAGTGCCGGATGTACGTCCAGTTGGAAGTGCAGTGGTTAAAGACCCTGGTACCCCCTAGACTGACTCTAACCTTTTTTCTCTAATACAGTTGTATGCTTGTTACTGTTAGAGTGTTGCGTCCTTCCGTCTGCGCCCTTTATGGCAGACTTTACAAAAGCGCGCTGCTGTCAGCAAACTGGTGTCCACGCACTTTTGTCAGCGCGCATTTTGCGTGTGCGCTGACGTCAGCGTGCCGTTTCAGCGACTCCTTGCACCTCTTCTTCTGCCCTCCATTGGTGGGCTCACCATATAGTGGGCTCATTGGTGGGCTCACCATATAGCACAATCTTGTGTCAATGTGTCCTGCCCAGAGCAAATGGGTCATCAACAGCTTGGCCTCAATGCTGGTGACACCTGCCTGTTTGAAGACTTCAGTGTTAGTGACGTGGTCATTCCAGTGGATGTTGAGGATGGTGCGGAAGCAGCATTGATGAAAGCGCTCAAGAAGTCACAGCTGATGGCGGTAGGTAATCCACGACTTGGAGCCGTACAGTAGGATGGTCAACACAACAACTCAACCTTTAGTTTACTGAACCACACATTAGCTTAAAGGAGCCACACAGTCCATGCTGAATATCTCATTAATGGCTTACTGTAGAGAGCTTATGGAGGCAAGTTCAAAGTTATTGAAGATTCCATCAATTACAGACTTCCTCTAAATGCTTATATACTCTCTTCACTGTTGTAATACATTTTTGTTTTTACTTTGGGGTTATTATGTTGGATGACACAAAGGAAAACACTGACAACCTCAGCATTTTTCTGGAGCTTGTGATTGCTCCTTGCATGCTGTAATGAGGGAGGGTAGCTTGAGGAATAATCATATTATAGAAAAACTCTTCTAAAACACTGAAGAATGCATTATTAAAAAAAAAAAGAAATAAACTTGTTCTTAGTGATGTATTTGATGATGAAGGGTCACATTGATAAATTAAATGTTCTTTTAAATATTTTTTTAACAATTGATACAAGCAAACATAGCAATGGAAGCTTGGATGTAGATAAACCTCATATGGGATGTCAGTTTTGCATACAATTTGTGATTTGAAGCCATGAACAAATTGGATGAAAAGAAAACATGGCAGCAACATTACAAATAAGTCGGTGCTATTAGTTGACAGAAAATAAGTGCATTAGGTTTAAAGAATAAAGTCCCATCATTATAAACTGCTGTAACCTGAAGTGCTCTTAAAGGTGATCAACTATGACATTAATAAGACTGTTATTTGGCACAAAATGATATAATAGGTGAATTTCAACCATTTAGTTCAGGAAGATGATGCACTTAAATTGCACTGGTCCTTGGAAAATCACTCAGAACCCCTTAAAGTCATTATAGGTTAGGTTTAAAAACCGTGACATTTCAGCATTATTTTCTCTCTTTATTCCATAGATAGCAACCAAACAAAAGATGTTCATGGCAATAGGTGAAATTTCAGGAAAAAGGCTAATCATGTAATTAAATGTTCAATTGTTGTGAAATAGCTTGTGTGCCTGATATATCATATAGAAAATGAATGTTTGGAATGTATTCTGAAATAAAGTGCATATCGTCTTTGTTATAAATCATGGTGAATGGAACTGAAGTATTTGTCTATTTATACATTTAAAAAAAAGGTTCAACTTTATATGAAATAATTGTATATCAGACGTTAAAAATAAAGTATATTACTGTAAAATGCAGTTTGCAGCCCTTTTAGGACCTCCCTCTGACAAAATATCCTTTGGGCGTGTCGGCCGCATCCAATCTGTCTATAGTAAATTATCCATAGAGCTCCATAACTCAGCTGGTGCAGTGCCTTGACACACCCTAATTAGAGGATGTCTGTTTTATTACAGGACTAGTGTGGTTTACATTACATTATGGTCTTTTAAAGAGCTACACTTGGTAATGAGCAATATTTTTAGGACCAATGTTACAGTATTTAATGTATTACTTGTTAGATGATCTTATGCTGCAGTGGGAACAGATCTGCTTCTACAATTGGAAGGATAACCTGAATGCAGAACAGTTTGCAGCTGCTAAATGGGAAATAGGAGTAATGGAAATCACACGCTGCTGAGAATGCAGCTAAAATAGCAGCTCATCAGGAACCAAAAATAATATTTGCATAAAATAGGTAATACATTTAAAACTGTATTTTATTTTATTTCTATAATCGATTTATACATTATCAAGTGTAGTTCTTCAAAAGAGAACATTTGAAGTATAAGACTACTGTGGTCCTCTAAGTTAAAAACAATATATATCAACATCGGAGCTAGCGAATGGAGGGCTCCGGTGCAAAACAAAATTTGGCAAAGCCCCAAATTCTTTTGATACTGGACCCCCCTCTCATTATATATCTGTATATGTATATATGGGTTCCCTGGTGGTCCAGTGGTTAGGATTCTGTGCTTTCATCACTGCAACCTGGGTTCAATTCCAGTCAGGGAACCAAAAGGTTGCACCACTTTGAAGCCAAGCAGGTTTAGGCCTGGTCAGTACTTGGATGGGAGACCACCTAGGAATACCAGGAGCTGTATGCTGTGGACCACTGGAGAAGGAACTGGCAACCTACTCCAGTATCTCTGCCATGAAAACCAAATGGATCAGAATGGTGTGTTGCAATCCATGAGGTCATGGACACAACTGAACAACACAAACACTATATGTATATATATATATATATATATATATATATATATATATATATATATATATACATTCCCTTGCTCCCCAACTTCCTCCTCTGAGCCCTCCTACACTACAGAAATAATAAAAAAATAGATTTAAAAAAAGAGGGGGATTTAGTGGGAACAGCAACAGGACCCCCTAGAGGCAAGGGCCCTTGTGCAGTGCACCACTTGCACCAGCGATAGCTTCTTTCTGCACAATTGGATTGTGGTAGGCAGTGCTTTCAATAAGCCTAAGCTCATTAGTTTATAAGGATATACCCACTTGAGAAAGTAGCATAGAGTATCAGCCTAGAAAAGAAAATGGAACCCACAATAAAGAACAATTGCATATAATAGTTAATAATGAAATAATGTATATTTGTTCACTTTTTAGCATTTCAAAAACATGTTGCCCTTATCAAGTTTAGTTATTTAAATGAGAACAATTGACCACAGTGATCCTTTAAAGCTGTAAGGTTTTTTTTTTTTTATTACTATCACAAAACCCTAATTTTATCCCATTGCCAGTGTTTATTGGCTTTCCCTTCCCTTGGGAGGGCACTGACATCATCAGTCCAGATGCTTCATCCGATCCTGGCGGCCATGTTGTTGTTTAATGAGAATTTATATTTTTACAGCTCTTGGAAGCAGCAGGTAGTTTACCCATCTCTTCAATATTAATTAGATGGAGGACGTGAGGCAATATTTGAGTGAATGTTTATGTTTTCTCTACATCTTTAATTTAGGCTTAATTTTATCCGTCTGGCAGTTCTGTGTTGCATGGGCCAGCTTGAAGTATATTACTCAAATGATTTCAGCGAGCACACCATATTTACAAGTATTTTAGAGCATATTAATTATTAATTGAGAGATTTGAGGAAATTAGACAAAGAATTCTTATTGATCAGCTGGATACATAGTAACAGAGTGGTTAAAAAGTCCATAAAGTTCTACTTACATTTTGTCAGCATTTCCATTATTTTGTGCAATTATCTCCCATGTGCCACTGTATAAAATCTGATTAACCACATAAAATGAGTTACCTTGGTCCAGTGCCTTATTTATTCCTCCTTCGCCAATCATAGAAACCAACTATATCAGCTTTAAATGATCTGCCCATTAAAAAACTACTCATACAATATAGTTTTATTTATTTACACATTCTTTTGGAGATGATCTGCCCAGAAGGCTGCCTAATAGAAGTCTTTATCTGCCCCCACCCTGCAGTGGTCAATAGAACTGGTCTAATAGAATTTAAGACCACTGCCATGCCATGGACACCAAATATTGGGTGGAGAGAAGCAGAGTCCTAGACTCATCAATGATCAAATTAGACTTTTAGAAGTTACTTTAAAATTATTTTCTTGAATACTGATTTTATTGTTAATTGGTATTAAATCAACACATGGAATCCTGTTGTCTGGGTACCCCAAATGGCCCTTTAAAAGCCCACTCAAACACTATACACACATAAACAACTTTGCAATAGAGATGTTGTGAATAGTTCGCCGGCGGACTATTCCCGGCGACCATAGCATGTTCGCATTTGCGGCGAACTGCGAACATATGCGATATTCTACCCCCCCCTATACTTTATCATTGAGCAAACTTTGACCCTGCAACTCACAGTCAGCAGACACATTCCAGCCAATCAGCATCATACCCTGCCTTCCAGACCCTTCTAACTCATGGACAGCAGCCATTTTGGAATCATAACTAACTTGCAGTCTTACTGAGAGGAGGCTGAGTGTAGGTGATACTGCATCAATAGGGAAAACCATAGCTAGGCTACTTTACACAGTGTGCAATACAGTCCTGAAGGACTCTTTTGATCTCTGCTGCAAGGACACCCCTGTGTCTCTTCCCCCCCTTATCACCATCCTCCCCTCACCTTAGCACCCAACCCTAACACCCCTCACACTTATCCATAACACCCATCAACCTAACACCTAACCCTAACACCCCTCACACTTATCCCTAAGACCTAACACCCCTCATACTTATTGCTAACATGCCTAACCCTAACACCCCTTACACTTATCCTTAACACCCCTCACCCTAACACCTAACCCTAACACCCCTCACACTTATCCCTAACACCCCTTACCCTAACCCTAACACCCCTCACACTTATCCCTAACACCTAACCCTAACATCCCTCACCCTAACACCTAACCCTAACACCCCTTACACTTATCCCTAACATCCCTCACCCTAACACCTAACCATAACACCCCTCACCGTAACCCTAACACCCCTCACAATATCCCTAACACCCCTTACCCTAACCCTAACACCCCTCACACTTATCCCTAACACCTAACCCTAACATCCCTCACCCTACCACCTAACCCTAACACCCCTTACACTTATCCCTAACACCCCTCACCCTAACACGTAACCCTAACACACCTCACACTTATCCCTAACACCCCTTACCCTAACCCTAACACCCCTCACACTTATCCCTAACACCTAACCCTAACATCCGTCACCCTAACACCTAACCCTAACACCCCTTACACTTATCCCTAACACCCTCACCCTAACACCTAACCCTAACACCCCTCACACTTATCCCTAACACCCCTCACCCTAACCCTAACACCACTCACACTTATCCCTAACACCCCTTACCCTAACCCTAACACCCCTCACACTGATCCCTAACACCTAACCCTAACATCCCTCACCCTAACACCTAACCCTAACACCCCTCACACTTATCCCTAACACCCGTCACCCTAACCCTAACACCCCTCACACTTATCCCTAACACCTAACCCTAACATACCTCACCCTAACACCTAACCCTAACACCCCTTACACTTATCCCTAACACCCCTCACCCTAACACCTAACCCTAACACCCCTCACACTTATCCCTAACACCCCTCACCCTAACACCCCTCACACTTATCCCTAACACCCCTCACACTTATCCCTAACACCTAACCCTATCAACCCTCACCCTAACACCTAACCCTAACATCCCTTACACTTATCCCTAACACCCTTCACCCTAACACCTAACCCTAACACCCCTCACACTTATCCCTAACACCCCTAACCCTAACACCCCTCACACTTATCCCTAACACCCCTCACCCTAACCCTAACACCACTCACACTTATCCATAACACCCATCAACCTAACACCTAACCCTAACATTCTCACACTTATCCCTAAGACCTAACACCCCTCACACTTATTGCTAACATGCCTCACCCTAACACCCCTTGAACCTATCCCTAACACCCCTCACCCTAACACCCCTCACACTTAGCCCTAACACCCCTCACCCTAACACCTAACCCCCTCACCCTTATCCCTAACACCCCTTACCCTAACACCCCTGTGTCTCTTCCCCCCCCCCCCTTATCATCAAGGGAGGGGGGGAGGATGATGAGGGAGGGGGTAAGAGACACAGGGGAGGATGATGAGGGAGGGGGAAACAGACACAGGGGAGGATGATAAGGGAGGGGGTAAAGAGAAACAGGGGAGGGTGATGAAGGGGGAAAGAGACACAGGGGAGGATGATGAGGGAGGGGGGAAGAGACACAGGGGAAGATGATGAGGGAGGTGGAAAAGAGACACAGGGGAGGATGATGATGGAGGGGGGAAGAGACACAGGGGAGGATGATGATGGAGGGGGGAAGAGACACAGGGGAGGATGATGAGGGAGGGGGTAAAGAGATACAGGGGAGGATGATGAGGGAGGTGGGAGGATGATGAGGGCGGGGGGATGAGACACAGGGGAGGGTGATGAGGAAGGGGGGAAAGAGACACAGGGGAGGATGATGAGGGAGGGGGGAAGAGACACAGGGGAAGATGATGAGGGAGGGGGAAAAGAGACACAGGGGAGGATGATGAGGGAGGGGGGAAGAGACACAGAGGAGGATGATGAGGGAGGGGGTAAAGAGATACAGGGGAGGATGATGAGGGAGGTGGGATGATGATGAGGGAGGGGGGATGAGACACAGGGGAGGGTGATGAGGAAGGGAAGAAAGAGACACAGGGGAGGATGATGAGGGAGGGGGTAAAGAGATACAGGGGAGGATGATGATGGAGGGGGATGTTAGGTTATTTATGCCCTTTACGGATAAAAACCAGACTCTGCATCAACTATGTAATTTTCCGTGGGAGTTTTGACATGGATCCCCCTCCGGCATGCCACAGTCCAGGTGTTAGTCCCCTTAAAACAACTTTTCCATCACTATTGGCCAGAAAGAGTCCCTGTGGGTTTTAAAATCCGCCTGCCCATTGAAGTCTATGGCGGTTTGCCGGGTTCGCCAGTTCGCGAATATTTGCGGCTGTTTCCCGTTTGCGGTTCACGAACCGAAAATGTTATGTTCGCGACATCACTACTTTGCAATCTACTTTCCTAGTTCATTTTTTTCCTGTACATTGTCATGTTTTACTTCCGGTCAGTGGTATTTTTCCTTCACCTCAGTAATAATTTCCGGCTTTGAATTTGTCCATGCCAGCATGATGTATTCCTTGTATAAGATAAAGAAATAAGATGATAATATACAACCTTGTGGTACACATTTCCCGATCTTGAACTGTGACAAGGAATCATAATATATATATATATATATATATATATATATATTATTAATACAAAATGCACTCATTTTCCTATATTAAAACTATAAATACAATTGTCACATCTATTTAATGTCATAAAATATAAATAATTAAAAGATGGGATATTTCTAAATATATATTATATATATATATATATATATATATATATATATATATATATATATATATATTTTATATATATATATATATATATTTAATATATATGTATATATATATATATATATATATATATATATGTAATATATATTTAGAAATATCTTATCTTTTAATTATTTATATTTTATGACATTAAATAGATGTGACAATTGTATTTATAGCTCTAATATATGAAAATGAGTGCATTTTGTATTAATAATATATATATATATATATATATATATATAGACAGTGCATTAGATCATTTGTTCCTAGGCACTGTAGTTGATATGTATTAGCCCCTTGAGTACTGGGTTGTGTGTTACCCGAGATTTTGTCCAATGAAACAACATAATAATACAATATCATAATTTATAATTACACCTATGTTGATATTGGACTGCTAAGTTTCAAATAATGTTGAAATACCATTTTTAAGTTCAGTTTATTTGCATTTATGGCATCTGCCCTGGATTGCGAGTGATTCGTAAAATCAGGTTAGCATAGGAGTTTGATGTAAAAGTCTAACGGAGTAACTCATGTTTTAGTATTATTATTATTATCGTTTATTTGTAACGTGCCAACATATTCCGTAGCGCTATACATAAGTTAAGTTACAGGCAATGACAAGTTAAAGATTCACACATTGCAAAGAGTGGATGGCCCTGTCTTTGAGCTTAGAATCCAGTGTCCATAGCGCTTTCCCTAAAGCACCTTGCAGGATTGAAACTCGCAGACTTACAATCTAAAGGTTAAAGTTTGTATGTGGTACAGTAGGGAGAGAGTAGTGCTGAGCATGTTAGGGAGGAAGGTTATAGGCTTCTTTAAAGAGGTGCGTTTTTATTGATGTTTTGAAGGATTTAAGGCAGGAGGATAGTCTGGTGAAGCGAGGCAAGGAGTTCCAGAGAATTGGGGCAGCGCGAGAAAAGTCCTGGAGGCGGGAGTGAGAGGAGGTGACAAGAGTGGTAGAAAGATGAAGGTTGTTAGCAGAACGAAGAGGGCGTGTGGGGGAGTATTTGGAGATGAGTAGTAGTGCAAATATCAATAGATTTTTGCCGTGCTGTAGTAGAATTTCTCTCACAATGTTTTACGAATGGGAGAATAGCATAGATAGGTAGGATTTACTTTGTTACTAAGGAACCAGGAATTGTGATAGAGGAGATTTACATGGGGCCCTTAGTTTTTTTCTTTTGGGATAGTCTTCGTTGCTGTGTTCTGGACAATGTCCCAAACTTATGTCCAGAGTTATTCAGGCATCCTATATAGCATGTCTAGTCCATTAAATCTATTATTTCCCCCCAACTGCATATTCAAAGGGGATATTATTTCTGTTGTATCTACTTGGTCTGATGATTTTCTATATAGTCAATCTGAATTCTATGTTGTCCATCTGGTGATGTCCATGTGTAGAGTCGTCTCGGAGGCTATTGGTAAAGGGTGTTTGCTACGGCCAGAGAATTATCTTGACAGAATTCTACCAATCTCTGACCTTGATCATTATGTACTACAAGGCCAAACGTGCCAGTTATTCCAGGTATCTTTTGGCTCCCTTGTTGATAAAAAAAAAAAAAAAAATAGTGTAAAATATGTCACCTGAAGAGAGGTGGATCGAGGACTACATGAGCAACATTTAAGGTTATCCTAGCATTAACAAGAGCAATGTTAGGATTAAAAAATTCAGCTTGCATTGAAATACATATGATAGCAGTACTGTTTCAGGTACACAGGACGGTGAATCCCGTCTCCAATTGTTGAAGGACATTGTGGATAGAAATGGTGATCCAGACATTGTCTTAGTACTGGCTCCTGAAATCCTTCCTTTCTTGCAAACATATGAATGGATTTCAGTCTTGTACACTTGCAGCTCTCATTACCCTCTTAATTAACTATGCGCAGATGGAAGGAGTCTAAATTGCTTCACTCTAGTTGTTCTGCTAGGTTTAAAATGAGGTGACAGATGGGGGACAAGGCAGAGAGGGCTCGGCATAGAGGAACCAGGCAAGATTTCAATCTGTCACAATCCTCCATCTGTTTATTAATAGCACAAGGCAGACGCTATTCTAACACTATAGCCAGGAAGATGTCTAGGCATATGGGGAATGCAAAGAGAGGCTGCAGCCCACTTCATGTGTGACCTCTGAAAATACACTACAGTTGGCCTGTGGCTATCTACAACTGCACGACCCTCTGATATCAAATATGGCATCGTTTATAAGAAGCACAGAAAGATTCAATATTTAGATTTTTAGACCTGCATGCTTATTTTAACTCCTTACTTGACACTTATTACTTGACACAATGGGAGTGTTAAAACAATGTTCTAAAGTCACAGCAAATATGGTGTTGTCTACATATAATCTGTTGTTTCCAATGTGTCTCCATATGCTGTAGATTGTGAGAATTATAGCTAAAATAACAATATGTCGATCTTGCAGAAAGAAACACCTGACAATTAAGGTTAGCTATAACCATGGGGAAATGGGACATTTTTTTTTTTTATATACCGTATTTTTCGCCATATAAGACGCACCTGCACATAAGACGCACGTAGTTTTTAGAGGAGGAAAACAAGAAAAAAAAATATTCTGAATCAAACACAAATACACTTCACACAAATATATGTATATATATATATATATATATATATATATTTATATATATATATATATATATACTGTATATATATACATATATATATACATATATATATATATACATATATATATATATATATATATATATATATACATATATATATATATATATATATACACATATATACACATATATATATAGATATACATATATATATATATACATAGACATAAACATATATATATATACATATATATACATATATATATACATATATACCTATACATATATATACATATATATATACATATATACATACATATACATATATACATATATATACATACACATACACCACACACACACACATTTGGAGCATTTGGGAGCCTCCATGAGCTCTTGACCCTCCCTGACCCTCCTGATCCCCCCTGCCCCTCTTGATCCTCCCCTTTCTTTTCTTCATTCTCTCCTCTGCCCATCCATGATCATCCCTTGGCCCATCTTGATCTCACCCCATTGCACAGCGCTTCCTACCAGCACTCCTCCTGTACTGCAGCCTTCCCTTGCGTCACGTGTGTGACGTCACTAAGAAGCGCCAATGGGGGGGGATCAGGAGTGGGGATCTAAAGGGGGCCAAGGGAAGGATCAGAGGGGTCGAAGGGGAGAATCAGGAGTGGGAGAGGATCAAGAAAGGGGCAGAAAGAGGCAGTTTTAATGCAGGCAAAATGAGTATTATTATTTAATGTTTATCATAAATATAATTTTCATCTAAAACGTCCTTTATTCAGCTTTTAGAACACCCCCTGTTTACATCTGTGATCTGGCCAAGCTGCATTCAAGCAGATATACTAAGCAAATGACACACACAGGGACGGGGTTCCACTACTGGTGTCTCATGCTGTCTCAGTAGCAGCAAGAGTTTAAACTGATAAAGTAAATGTGATATGAAAATTACACTGAATAGATTAAATTAACTAAAAAACATAAAATGTAGAATGTGTTGGGTCCATTGATGGAGGTTGTTTATAATGTAACATTATAGCATCATAGTTACACATACTTGACTTACGTTGCATGAGATGATGTCTTAGAAGAACTTGCATGATTTAATTATTAGGACTTCCAAACCAGTGGTGGACAACACTAGTGGCCATATTCAATTGGAAGCCCCTAACTCGATTGCAGAGAGACGAATGTCTGCAAGTGAGTTGCGGGCTCCCGTTCCTCTCTGATTGCGCTGCTTTTTAATTGCTCAAGGCCGCAAGTTGCGTGCCCGAAGCCAAAGCCGTAAACCATGCACTGGTTCGGAGCAGTTGAGGGTGGGAACATGATCAATTAAGAAGGCCTGTAACCTTCCATTTAGAATCAGCCAATAGGAAATGAGACTGTCAGAATTACGGCAGTAAAACATGGAGGTTACATGTCATTCAGTTAGGTTCGGGGGTCCAATATGCAATGGGACTCGCAAACCCTCAAAATAGAAAAATAAATGTAATGCCAATACTGTTCTAGTCCTCATTGATGGCCTGATATGTATTAACTCATTGATACCTGATATCGATTTAACCCTGATATAAATTGAGTTTCCTGCCAATTTGCGGGCTTGTTGTGCATTTAATTCTAATGTCTGTCATCGTTTTCCCCATTATTTACAGTGCCGTAGGTATTTTTTTATTTGCATTTACAGTTCAACGAATAGGCGCTTAAGCCCCTTGTGGGTCCTCTCTAGCACTCTTCATTTGCCATTTACGGGTTTGAATATATTTGCAGGCTTGGGGAAACTGAGCAATTGAATAGCGATTTGCGATTTTAGCTTTGCAAAAGTGACAGATCAAAGGCTTCTGGAGGCTATAAATTACGAGTTTGATCTGCGCCATTTTTTCAAGGCAGTAACTCAGAAGCCACCAATTGAAAGCATATTAACTTGCAACCTCACTAACTGGCTCCCGGATCTCAAATTCGCTCAACTTAACGGAGCTCCTGGTCTGGGGGGCCAAACATGGCCAAAAAAATACATACCAAATAATAACCAATTGTACTCCTAAACATTTCTCCTCATTATCTATTCATCTATCAATTCATTCCTTTCCTACAGTGATTTTACTATTTTGCTTTAGACAAAATAAAAAAAGTTGAAAGTACTGTGAGGGCCTTTTTAGTATAGGCAACATATTTTCATCCTATTTTTGCCTGAAAATACAGTGCTGTTCAGCCTTTGATAGGCAATCATGCCAGCATTCCACAGAATGTAACACAAAGGAATCTGGATTACAAAATTGTGTCACTTGATCAGCCGGAAAGGCGTCTGTCAGTGAAGCACCCTAGGCAGTGGACTAGTTTTTGTACTGATAATTCCAGCGCTCATCCATTTATCTTTCCAAGCTAAGAACAGTTTCATCCGATTTGCAAAAAATGCCTTCAATTGGTTCACTGTGCCATATTGTTTATCTCTGTAGTCTCTAACAAAGTGAACATTCCAAAAAATAAAACAGAATATTCTTTCAATCTCAATATAGTTTGCTGCTTCAGATATTTTTTACACAGTCGGCACTGAATATTTTTAATAAATTATTTTTTGTGACAGATCAACTGCATTGATTTAAAAAGCAAGTGGTCCCAGGAAAGATATTTAATGGCACAATAATTAATTTAACACTGCAGGTCCCTACGGTGATGAAAATATTTATTTTATGACAGATTATTAAATTACAATTTTATCTCTAATTATGAGTTTACTTATAGCTCACAAAATTCCATTTTTGTGCTTCTCCCTCTGATTTTACATTCTATTATTTTAAAGCTTCTGTAGTTAAAGGAACACTGCAATTTAGAAAAAACATGACTTATTTGTGAAGCACTGAACACAATTGAAAAGATTAACAGCTATGTAACTCATGAATATAGAAGCATTTTCACTGGAAATCTTAATTTCAGTAGGCTCTGCTTATATATTGTGGCTCAAATACTTGTGATTACATGAGTGTGAGAACAGTGCAGGGAAAGCAGGATAATAATTTTGTAGTGTGACGTCCTACATCAAATGCCGAAGGTTGAACCATCTTTCCAGTAAGGTAACAAATCCTCCCTCTTCCCACTCTATTAGCTGCAAGGATGAAGGATTCTGAGGCGGAACCAGCTTTGCTACATTTAGCTGGGGGGGTCCCTTGACACAAGGGAGCCTGGGGCCGAAAGTGCAGTTTGGCGCACCTCAGTAGCGCGGGGGCCATTTTATGCACTCCACAGGCGACAGCAGAAGAGTTACCTCAAGGTTGTAAGTTATAATCTTTGTCAAATATGTAATGTTTCATATGTTATTTTTAAAAAAAAGAGGAAACAAAGGAGAGGAGGTCATGCTCCTGACTTGTGAGAATTTGCAGACATAGTTACAGTATATGATTTTATGTATGGATTGAATATGGCACAATAGCAGGTGGGGGAGTTGCCCGGGCCAGTGGTGAAAAGGAGCCACCCCTACCCCCAGGAGGGTATGTTGATGACACAACGGTTGTGCCCTGAGCTCCATCTCACCCAGGTATTTTGAACGTAAAATTTAATAAATACACTGTGGCCAATTGTACATCCAACAGTTTTTTGTGTATTAATTGAGGAAGGCACCAATGGGTCTTACCGGTTTGAGAGAAAATAATACTTTTCTTAGTCTCCAGGCCAGAGGCTGTGGCTAAAATGGAAGCTGCTAAACAAAGATTCTGTTAAATTTAAGATTATGTTTATAAAAATTAGTTTTGTTGAAAGTGAGCTGAATACATATATCAGTTAGACTGTCAGGCACCGTCTCAGAAAGAGGCTTCTTAGGGTGTGCATTGAGGCTCCAACTGCTAGTGCCAAATGCAGGGACTCTTGATTGGCTTATGTAATCTGAGGGGTATATGGGAATGTTTTGTTGTGTTTCTAGGTATAGAAATGTGTGTCATTTAATAAAGAAGAGCTGGTGTGGAGAGAGATGTTCTGGGATGTACTTCTTGATCTCTATGGATCACTTACCAAGTGTCACAGACCTCCGATTAAGAATTTGTTTTCTCCTGGTTCCTGAGGATATCGGGATCTGTTCTCAGCTCCAAACAGCTTGTGTGAGAGGCAAGCCTGGTGGCAGCCCATAGTCTATAATCACATGTCTGGCTGTTTCTGTTGGGTCACAGTAGGAAACCACATGCAATGGACCACTGTATGATGGGAATAAATTATATAACTAGATTTGGAAAATCTCATAAAGCTTAGAAAATAGATTTTGAAGCCTCTTCTGGCATCCATGATCCACGAAATTCCTATGACATCCTTGAAAGTCCTATCACCAGAGAAACAAAAGAACATAGCTGTTGGGAAGACATTTCATCAGAAAAATGTATATTTTTGTAGACCAGCCACTGATAATATTTGGTAGTACCATTGTTGTGTTATATTATGGTGGGTTATTTATTGTATGGACCATCTCTCTGTGTGCATTTCACTAAATTTGTATGAAGGTACATTAAGAAGGTACAGCTTCCTGTAATGGAAATGCACACAATTAAACTATTTAATCTAGTTATTTATAATAAACTAAATATATTTTTACTTTTTGAGCTATATATATTTAGCAGTGGGTTGAGTTGATCCTATAAGAAGATTGAATGTCTCCAGGGCATAATAACCAATTGTGGACATAAGTGCTTATGTGTGAGGGGGTGATTGTATTTCTATGAACTTTGAAAAAAAAAATCATCCTTTTTATTTAAACATCACTTATAAACTAGTATCAGTATGACTGCTTCTCCAAGCCTCCAGCTTGGCTAAGTCTTGTCTTCCTGTGTGTATACAAAAACCTAATTTTCTGGATATGCAGGAAAAATACTGATTTAGGTACCCAGGCTCTAAGTGGGATAATTCCCTTTAAATCAGTTTAAACACCATGCAGTCTGCCCATTACTGGCTAATCTCACACATTAGTTAGATTACTACATGAATATTGCAATTAAACTGGAAATTTTATTCCTTTTTTTGTGTCTCTGCTTACAAACATTCAGGAAATGATAGGACCATAAAGAGTTATCAGAGCATTGTGAGCAAAAGCGGGCTTCGCTAGGATTTTAGCTGATTACTTAAGTACGAGAACTAAATTCTGTACAGTATTTCATTAAAGAAAACTAATTAGCACAAAACCCACTTACAGAATACATTTCCCTTACAGAGTATCCTATTTGCCTTTCTGTTTATTTTTCCTCCGGGACCTACATGGAAGAAAAGTAATGTTAAAAATGAGAGTGATGTCTTTACAGAGAGGAAGCGCAAATCAATAACGCAAAGGCAAAATGTATGAGCCCAGATTGTTATATTACTCTGCATCTCTCAATCTTCAGTAAGGTGAAGTGTGTAACAAGTAAACAATCTTAAAAGGTGTGTTACAATGCACTGAACATTGTCGTACTGCTCCAGATTGGTTAGGAAAAGTGAAACGTGTATGACACATAGAGGTGGTGGAGCAAGGACTGCATCTTGAGCACATGTCTAAGAGATTTCTAAACGTAACATCTCTCCGTTCTCCTTAAATATTTTTTAATGTCTAACACCTGCTCTGTTGAACGTATAATAAAATTTGTTAGTTCTGTGACCTTTTAACAAACTCACTATGCACCTCTGGCTTGAGATATTGGCAGGTGGCCTAATGCAGTACACGATTAGATTATTGCCCTCCATTTTGAATAATATACTTGGCACTGAACATTGGAAACTTGCCAGTTTTCTCACATGAACAGTGACTTTGGTGTGTGATGATCATGTGCTAGAGCTCCTTCTGGGAATTAGGTGGGGTGCTTCTGCTCTAAAAACTCACATCATGACAAAAAATATACTTTTATTTTCCAAGCTGATACCAGTCAGTGATCCTCCAACTTAAGTTAGCCTCTTATCAGCAAGTGCCACATATTAAGAACTCTGTAGAGGTTTCTATGTATAGCAAGTGTTGTTCAGAGGTTCAGATCTGATTTTATAGAAGACAGCAACCCCTGAAGGAGATTTCAAGTGAAGGGGGAATGACTTAGCAGGAGAGGAGCAAGGGGGAGGAGCTGGGAGATACTATATGAGGACCATAGCCTCCTCCCTCACTTTCTTTAAGTGGCTGCTCACAGAGAGCATCTAAAAAAATAAATAAAAAAAAGCCAACCCACCCTCCCTCTTTTTCATTCAATGATGTTCATCTAAGCAGTTGCTAGTGACAGCTTGCAACAGACGTTTTGCTGCCGGGTGCCCAGATAGAGAGGACAACCGGGGGACTCGGGTGTGCCTATGGGTTAGTGCCTCCCCTTGGTTGGATGGACTCAGTCCATTTTATGGTTAGTAGGTAAAGTGATGCTTTTCTCCGCTCAGTCCTAAAGGTGGCGGCATCCCGAGAGCAAACGTGGTGGCACCTGTTGTTCATGTGACCTATGGTTGGTTTGTCATGATGACAAAAGTTAATAAAGTGGCTGCGGCCTAATTTCTCCAAGTAATGATCCATGGTCAGTCAGTGACCTTACGACAATGCCAGGTCAAGTATATCTAAAAGTTGTTCTGAAATTGGACCTGCTTCCGATTAACACCATCAGTAAAAATGTTATAACTTCAGCAGATAAATGTTTTATTCTCTCTTGGTTCCCAATATGTACAGTTGCTGAGACTTTCTTTTGATGACTGTAAGGCTCAATCTACTTATCCGCACCATCCCTGAACTCCATATTCTGCGCCTGTGCTTGAGTTGTCACTTCTGCTTGCCTTGTGGGCCAATCCAGAGTGGCTCCAAGCAAATGCAACACAATATCAGTAATGGCTGCCACACAGCAGCTATAGAATTGAGTCAGAACTGCTCAGTCTTGTCCGAGCAAGTACCCACTCTGCTATTTTTGTATTCATTTCTCTTGTGGATTGGATTCCAAAAAATGCTTGTTTAGGTTTTGGGTGACCATTAGAAGCACGTCAATATTCTTGGTGGAACGTCTTTTAATTTGTAGCTTTATTGATTTCTATAGAGTTTTGACAGACAACAGCTGTGAAAGAGCTTTTTTGGGAGGGACCAATTGTAGTTGGGCAAATTGGTCTTGGTGACCACTTGACATTTTGCTGAGAACGTGGGCAGAAAGTTCACAAACATTTTAATTGATCAACTGAAATTTTTTGCATTTCCTTATGGTCCACTTGACGCTTCCCAAAGGTATTGGTAGGACACATGAAGCTAGACAAGGTTTGTAGCAAACTAATTGAAAATTGCTGGATATGAAGTTCTCAGATGAGCAGTGTACAACTAGTTAGTGCATTTATTTTATCTCAGAATTGTTTTGTAATGCTAGTTGTCTCGCTGACTATCTATATGAATCTTACATATAGCCAAGTTTCTGTCTTCAATAGATTGCTAAGTATAAATAGCACTTTATGTGTAATTACAGTTGAAAAAATAGGAACTTGATCCATGGAGAGAATTTGCATTCAGTGAAAATGTATTTTACTTAATTGGCTATATTTCTATTGTGGCTTTTTATTTGCCTAGAAATATTAACATGACAACAAACTTTCAAATATATATCATGCATTTAAATAAGCAGGTTATATTTAAATGCTTTTGTTACATTAAAAATTAATTCATGTAATTTTAGAAACCTAGTATTATACTGATACAGAAAAACTGCCACGAAACTATTTCCCCTCCTCTAGCCTGGTCTAATCAATAGAACAAAGTTGTGAGGAAGTCATGTCAGATGGTTGTGAATAAATTATCTGTGTTTGCTTAATCAGTTGTGTAGTTGGAAAAATGGTAACTAGTCATATTTAGTTGCCAAAAGTCATATTTAGATGCCTGGAGAGGAATATTTCAGACATATAACTTATTCTCTGTAATAGGCTTTCTCACACTTTTATCAGGTCTGGCCAAGAGGAGTCTGGCCCTCCCTCCGAGTATACCGCTTGTCTCAGAGTGAGTATCTATGGACATGGTGCCATAAATTCTCTTAGGGGACTATTGAATTTTGACTAATACAAACTTACTACTATCATTTACCCCTACTATCAGCAATTTAAAAGAGACAGGACAATCACAACACCGTTGATAAATCACCATTTAGTACGACTAACGCATCCTACTTTTATCACACTGTGACAAATGATGATACAAACTAATGCAATGAAAAATGTTTATGTAAATCCAATAATATGCAATTATTTCCTACTGTGGGGTTATATTTTCTTTTCTATGGTGTTGTTGTCTGCTTTTTTTCAGAGGAGGCTTTGTCCTTGTTAACTAAAAAGCTTCTAAGTAGTCCTGTTGAAAGCACTGGCAATTTTAGCTGTCTCATTCACATTATTCAGATGAAAGCTTCCTCTACATCTCAATTCTTCTCCCACCTTGGCAATTTTTTCAGCAGAAACCAAACTGGTAGATTACACTGTGGTGTAATTGTATCTAAAAACGAATAAATTATAAGCTGTATTATTTTTTTAAATTCTAAAATCATTTTGCTTTTTTTAAGTATAATATTTCAAAAGCGTATATTTTGACTGTAGTGTCCCTTTAAGGTGTGCAGAACTAGTGGTTTATTTAATGCTCATTATTTGTCTGTAAAATTACACAATTTGGAGGAGGGACAAAAGTCATATTTAGATGCCTGGAGAGGAATATCTCAGACATATAACTAAGTAATTGATCATTAAATACCAGACCTGTGTAAAATAGATTTTTTATTGCAAGTGCCAGATGGTGATCTAAAAAAGCCTTGTTATTAGTTTAAATAAATCCAGTTAAACACCCCGTGGTGTAATTTGCTTATGATCTGCAATTTTAATAAAATAGTACTATGGAAATTTTCTAAACATTTCCACGTAAGATCATTTGTTTTCTGTATTCTGAAGCAATATTCAAAAAGCAGGTGCTTAATAAGCAAAGTGTGTGATTAATGATATTGTTTGCTTTATTTTACAGAATCTGCAATTGTTTTCACTTTGCAGCAGTTGCAAAAAATATTCTTTTAAGTTAAAAAAAAAATCTGTTTAGCTGCAGATGTATTTTACATTTCAAGATATGTTTTTCTTATTTACTGCTTAGTTTCTGCTAAGACTAAACTATATTAATGGCAGTAACATGTTTAAGTGCTTGGTCCCTGCTACCACTAAAGTACTAATGGCAGTGGCATGTTTTAAGTGTACTAAAGTGTACTAATGTGTCACACCATAGTCATCAGATGGGCTTGAATTGGCACAAGCTAATTTATCCTACCCCTAGGTACCTTCAGGTCTAAAGATCCCCACTTGGGATCTGCTTATGAGGTGCAGAATACAGTACACACACACTGTGCAATAAAGACACACAATGTATATGCACATTTATTTTCCCATAGCCATTCTTATACCCCCTCACAACAAAGAAACTTGTACAATTATTGACAGAAAACTAACATTGCACAAAATGTAGGCATGGTCTTGGGGGACATTAAGATTCCCCTCCAAGTCAACCTGGGGCCAATCAGCAATGAGTATGGTAGACCTTTTCCTGCTTATCTGCCCGATTGGGGGGTTCCATCAATCACAGATTAGTGGTCCAGGCTCTGAATTACAAGTTCAGGACCTGGGAGGGAAGGCATAGGGTTTCCCCAAAGGTAGACTGATGCCAGGCAGTCGGACCTCAAAAATAGGTGGCCTACATGACTGCTGATCAGGTCAGATTAATAAATATTAAACAACATGACAGTAGCAGTAAGAGATTATCAATTGGTCACTATGGCCCACCAATCATATACTGTGATTGCACAAGTTGAGCAATCACAGTTAATGATGGGTTGGCCATAGTGACCAGTGCTTCTTCTCCCAGCCCCTATCAGTGAGACCCAATCCTGTGGGTCATCTGACTTTTATTTGGGCCGGTTCCACTCTCAAAGCTTATGGAGACTGTAAATATCTCTACCTCAGGTTCAGATTCTCCCTGCTCGGAGTAGTAGTAGTTGGAGTCATCACTAAGACCAAAGGACTGCCATGGAACATATGCAAATTTGAGGTTAACCGCAGACAAATGTTCTAAGGCATATCCTTTACATAACTTAGCCCCGATCAAAGGGGTATCAGTTACAGTACTTGACATCTCTTAACCTTTGCTTCCTCAATCAATTAACCTACACTGAGTAGTGCTATGCCTAGTAATTATATTTTTAAAAATAACTTTTAAGAGTTCTGGTGTCCTTTGAAAGGTAGTACCTGGGGATCATGGTATAAAAGCAGTGACATGTCTGTTTTATCCAGCCTTGCCCAAGAAAGGGCGTATATATATCAGAGATAACTTATCATTTACCAATTATCCCTTTGACAGCTGACTGCCTACACCTTGCCTTTATCCGTTTTATGGCAGTCTCCATCTTTCGTCAGTGACCCCAACCTTGTTATTTGCTTCCATCACCTGACCTTTAATTTCAAAACAGACTTTTCTAACAAGACCAATACAAGGGACAATTTCTATAATCTATCTCTATCTCATATGTCCTTCTGTTCAACAACCATAAGCATAACAACTCTACGGCCAAAATGCACTAACAGAGGTGAAAAAGCTTTAGTAATGGCTAATAGCCGTGACAATCCATTTAGTATGCCTCTGTAGAAGCAGTAAATGCAAAACGTGCGTCAGTCAGATAGACAGATTTGAACGTTGTTGTTTGCCAAAGTCATGCTCCTGTGATGTCTATGGCATGCACAGTGTAGATAGTCCTGACAATACCGAACAGGGTTAGAGGCTACTCCCGTAGATAGTCCTTATGTAATAGATAGCGGGGATATGTGGGCTTTAAGATGCATAGACATCACAGGAGAACGACTTTGGCAAACAACAACGTTCAAATCTGTCTATAAAACCCGATGCGCGTTTCGCTTTTACTGCTTCTACAGAGGCGGTGTATGTGGGCTTTAGGATGCATTACCATTGCTTTAAATCTACAATTAGTTTTCTTCTCACTTGGTCTATAGAATGTATTACTGGTACCAGGACCAATATAGTAATGTATACTTATTTTATTTATTACAAGGATATATTCATTTTCATGGAATTATAAAGTTTTAGTAACAAACTTGTGTAATATATTGTAAGAACATGCCAACAGGTCAGTGCCATGCCATAATATAAGGATATTATCCTCTTGTTCACCACATTTTTTTCTTGCAAAATATTTTTTCATATTTTTCTCCTTGATATTTTCATGTATAAAATTTTCCTTTGAAGAACTAGACTTAATGATGGGCAAAATAATTTTAGCTACACTAAATACATTATTTCCTTAATTAACAATTCTGAGCTATTATTTTGTGCAGGAAACAGCCATTGATTGCTCTCACTGACTGCTTTCTCAACAGAGAGTGATAAGATTTAGCTAACTTTTATTTAATTTAGCGCAATACAAACTGTCACCTTGCAAAATAGCCTTATTGGTTTTTTTTCACAAACATGTTAATAAAACTGTCACCCAGTGACAGGCTGTGAAAATCCATAGTGCAGTTTCTAGTGCACATTCTATGGCCAGTTTCCCAGTAATATGCTGCTGTCTTCTGCACTACAAGTTGCAATATGGAGATTCACTGCTTGCAGACCGCACACATCACACATCTTGGGAATTTTAGAGTGGAGATAACAGAACATGGCAGGCCCCCAGGGGTGAACAGAGGGAATTTTTAAGCAAACTTTTAATATTGGAATGACTTTTAAGTGTTGGACTGACCAGGCTTTCATTATGTGGTGTGTCACTTAAAGGGCCATGGCTTGTTTTGCCATCATAGTGTCCTAATCTGCTCATATATCCAAGATATATTCCTTTGGAAAACTACATTTTTAACATGTTCCTAAAATAAACAAAAAATGCAACATATCTTCTATAATCTTTTATAGCAGTTATGCTGCAGTGGAATCTACCACTTCCTTTTCTACCAATCAACTTCCTGAGGTAGGAGGAGTCTTCTAATACAGAGAGGAAGTTTCTATCTGCACAATGGGAATACAACAATTAAAATTGCTAGTGCATTCTCAACTACTAATGGAAAGAGCATTAGCTTACAAGGACACACACTCCCAAGAAAGTAGCAGACAAAAACAGCTGAGAAAAAAATAGAAAACAGCAAAAAGAATAACTTAAAATTAAAAATGTAAACTTCTATTTTTGTGTTTGTTTTCTCAACATATTGTGCACATTTGCAAATTTGGTTAATCAGAAAGCCATATAGAAAAACAATGAACACAGTAGTGTTTTGAGTAAAACATATAAGCTATCTGGATGATTTTTTATCAATGACCCATTAAACTTCCTTGCAAAAATTGAGTTATTTTGAAGGGCAGGAGAATTAATTTTGATAGCTCTTAGGATCAAACTGAGTCTGCCCCTTCTGCCCCGTGTAATTTTGTGTTTATCGAGAGTTTACACGGGCAAATCTCTTTCTCTATACATTTATTGGCTATATGAAAAGGGCAGTAAATAAATGCAGACAGCGGGATATATCTTGATTGACAACACCCCCTCATACTGAAGATATTTATTTGATAAGGCTGAGAGGTTGTATAAAGGCTAGGGAGACACATCAATCCTAAATTATTAACAAACATTGGATATGGCACCTTTAAGTTAGGTTAAAGGACAACAGTAGATTGGGAAAACTTCACATTTGTGAAGCCAGAAACAAATTAGCAGCAGTGTGAGCCATGGGCAGTCGCAGAGCTAGGTAATGAAGGGCCCCGGTGCCAAAAAAAATGTTTGCCCCCCTTCCCTTTACCGGTTGTGGAGCATTTAGCGTCCTTCCTTATAGTGTATTTTATACCCCGTCCGGTCTTGTGTAGATGTCTTATGTGTCTGGCGTGTTTTTGCGTGTTTATTAGTTGTTTTTCACAAATTGTGGTTCAACTGTGCGACCTGACTCCCAGACGTCGTGGCTGTCCCCCCGTGCTGTGAGTGATGTTTTTTTTTGTATTTTTGATCATTTTTGTGGTGTTGTTGTTTTGTATGTGTGCGGTTCGGCCGTTAAGTTCGTATTTTTGGGACCTTGTATTTTTTTTTTGTTCTAAGTGCCGCGGGTTGTATTTTTTTGGTGTAAGTGTCGCTTTCCTTGTTCCAAGTGTTACGGGCCATCGTTTTTTAATGCAATTTTTTTCAAACTGCTACGGGTCTCGCATTCTGAATTGTGTAATTGAGTTTTGTGTTGATGTGTAGTTCCGCAAGTCATAGGGATGAGCACCTACGACGATCATCTCCACCATCGCAGTGAGCTCATCTCCACCAGCGCAAGGAGCAGTTGCGGCGGGTTCGCTATGCAAGCCCGCAAGCGTTAGCAACAACCCATATTGCTGACAACTATATATGTGACATATATTTATATATATATATATATATATATATATATATATCCTTCTGGATCGCTACCTTGTTGTGGTGAAGGAGCTTGTGTACTTTGATGAAGCTGTGAGCTATACCATGTAGGGTCAGCCAAGATGGGCTGGTCGTGCCAGAGAGGTCAGACAAATCATGGTCCACTGGAGAAGAAACTGGCAACTCAATCCAGTAACGTTGCTAAGAAAACTTTATGGACAGGCACAACCAGAGACATAACAATATGGCACCGGAAGACGAGCCCCTCAGGTCAGAACTACATTACTGAGGAAGAGCAGAGGGCGAGTACGAGTAACACTAGATCTAATGAAGTAGTTGGGCAAAAGCCTAAAGGAGATGTGCCTGGGGGGAAAAGGAAAGTCCGCTGTTGCATTGAACAATTTAGCATAGGAATGTTAGAAATATGAACCAAGGCAAACTAGATGTGGTCAAGAATGAAATGACAAGGTTAAACATTAATATTCTGGGAATGAGTGAACTTAAATGGATTGGAATGGGACATTTCACATAAGACAACCACCAGATTTTCTACTGTGCTCAAGAATCCCGCAGAAGAAATAGAGTAGTCCTTATAGTCAATCAAAGGGTGACCAAAGCAGTGCTCAGTTACAACCCAATAAATGACAGAATGATTTCAGTTCGAATTCAAGGCAAGCCCTATAACATCACAGTGATCCAAGTCTTTGCTCTAACCACGGATGCTGAAGAGGCTGAAGTTGTCCAGTTTTACAAATAAATTCAACGTGTCAGATGTAGATATAACTCCAAGAAAAGATTTTACTATCAACATAGGATATTGGAATGCTAAAATAGGGAACCAAAGGACACCCGGAATAATTAGCAAACTTGGACTTGAAGTACGAAATTAAGCAGGTCAGAGATTAGTAGAATTTTGTCAAGATAATTCTCTGGCGTAGTAAACACCCTCTTCCAACAGCCTCCGGGACCACTCTACACATGGACACCACCAGATGGACAAAATAGAAATCAGATTGACTATATACTTTGCAGCCAAAGATGGAGGAGCTCTATACAATCAACAAAAACAAAACCTGGAGCTGACTGCAGCTCAGACCATGAGCTTTTTATTGTAAAGTTCAAAATGAAACTGAAGAAAAGAGGGAAACCCATCAGACCAAGTAGATATGAAATAAATAATATCCCAATTGAACTATTTAAAATTCTACAGGATGATGCTGTGAAAGTGTTGCTTGCTTTATGCCAACACATTTGGAAAACTCAACAATGACCAATAGACTGGGAAAGGTCAGTCTACACCCCAATCCCAAAAAACTGCAGTGCCAAAGAGTGCTCTAAATATCGAACAATTGCACTAATCTCACATGCTAGCAAGGTAATGCTTAAAATTCTACAAACTCAACTCCAACAATATATGGACCAGGAAATACCAGATGTGCAAGCCGGGTTCCGCAGAGGAAAAGGCACAAGAGATCAAATTGCCAATATCCGCTGGATAATAGAGAAACCAGGAGAGTTTCAGAAAAGCATATACTTCTGCTTCATAGACTATTCTAAAGCCTTTGACTGTGTGGATCACAAAACAATGTGGCATGTTCTTAAAGAGATGGGGAGTACCAGATCACCTCATTCTCCTCCTAAAGAATCTGTGTGTGGACCAAGAAGCCATAGTCAGAACTGAACATGGACAACAGACTGGTTCAAGAATGGAAAAGTAGTGCAACAAGGTTGTATATTGTCACCTTATTTATTCAACTTATATGCAGAGTGCATCAATCCAAAGTCGGAATCAATATTGCTGGAAGAAATATCAACAACCTCACAAACACTGATGATACTACCTGAATGGCTGAAAGTGAGGAGGAACTACATGACCTATTGATGAGAGTAGAAGAAGAAATTGGCCTGCTGCTTAATGTTAAAAAGAAGAAGATCATGGAAAACGACAATCTCACTTCCTTGCAAATAGACGGGGAAGAAGTGGAGGCAGTGGTGACTGTAGTCATGAAATTAAAATATGTTTGCTTCTGGGGAGGAAAGCTAAGGCAAGCTTGGACAAGCTAGTAAAAAGTAAATATATTAAACTATCATCAAAGGTCTGCATAGTTCGAACTATGGTATTTCCAGTAGCAACATACAGATGTGAGAGCTGGACCATAAAGTAGCCTCAGTGCCATAGCATTGACACCTTTGAATTGTGCTGTTGGAGAAGACTGTTTAGAGTCCCTTGAACTGCAAGAAGATCCAATAAATCAGTACTTCAGGAAATCAAGACAAACTGTTACCTAGAGGGTATGATCTTGAGACTGAAGCTAAAATATTTTGGCCATATCATGAGACAGCAGGATTCCCTAGAAAAGACTCTGATGCTGGGAAAGATTTAAGGCACAAGAAGAAGGGAACGACAGAGGCGGAGATGGATGGATGAAGTCACTGAAGCAATGAACATGAACTTGATGGAGCTCAGAGGGGTAGTGAGTGAGAGATATACCTGGCATGCTGTGGTCCATAGAGTCATAGAGAGTTGAAAGCTAAACAACAACAATTTATATATATATATATATATATATATATATATATATATATATATATATATATAGTAGATTATAGTAGATTAGCCTGGTAGATTAATATGCCTTTTAGTAAAAGCGCTGTCAAATCCTCAGTTATACTGCTGACTTCTCCTTGGGGTTAATTTACACAGTCTTTAACTGAAAACAGCTTTCTCTGCGGACAGCTTCCAGGAAAACAGTCTTTACCTGCAAACAGCTTTTCTCTGCAAACAGCTTCCAGGAAAAACAGTCTTTTAGTCTCTCTCTCTAAATCACCCTCGCAGCTGTCTGTCTGTAACCACAGACTCAGACAGTCACACAGACTCTTCTCAAGTGGCAGACTCCATTGCTGCCTTAAACTCACTGTGCTGGCTTCCAAGGCCTGAATGAGAGGAGCCCCTTCTTTCTACTGTTGTCTATTCAAGGTTATCCACGCCTGGGCTTCAATTAGGCTCTGATCACTGCCTTGAGTTAATTCTTTCTCTACCAAGAGAAATCTTCCAGAAACTTTAATTAAACCAACTTCTAGGGGCACTCCTTGCTTCACTCTGTTACAATATATATACAGTTGTGCTCTAAAGTTTGCATAGCCTGGCAGAAATTGTGACATTTTGACATTTATTTTGAAAATATGACTGATCATGAAAACAAAATGTCTTTTATTGAAGGATTGATCTGCTGCAAGCACTGGAGGGTCACCTTGGCCTTGTGCGTAGGGTCATTGTCATGCTGGAAAGTCCAAGAGCGTCCCATGCGCAGCCTTCGTGCAGAAGAATGCAAATTGTCTGACAGTATTTTCTGATAACATGCTGCATTCATCTTGCCATCAATTTTCACAAGATTCCTTGTGCCTTTGGATATCTTTTTAATCCTTTTCCATTATATTGTTACGCAGGTCTTTTGACAGTTATTTTCTGCTCGCCATATCTCAGTATCTAGCCTGCACAGTGCACGTGAGAGCTAACAAACTCTATACACAGACATTATTTGCAATTTACAAAGCCAAATGGAAATTAACCTTTAATTGCCACTAACCTGTGTGTGTCACCTTGTGTGTCTGTAACAAGGCCAAACATTCAAGGGTATGTAAACTTTTGATCAGGGCCATTTGGGTGATTTCTGTTATCATTATGATTGAAAAAGGAGCCAAACAACTATATGATAATAAATGGTTTCATATGATCACTATCCTTCAATAAAAGACATTTTCTTTGCATGATCAGTCATATTTTCAAAATAAATGCCATAATTTCCCAATTTCTGCCCGGGTATGAACATTTTTGAGCACAACTGTACGATATATATATATATATATATATATATATATATATAGAGAGAGAGAGAGAGAGAGAGAGACTTATCATATATATATATTCAGGAACCCTCCGGCACCTCCGGATCCCCCCCTCCCCCTCCCAATGCCCCTTGGGATCCTTTCAGCAGCTCCAGATCCCCTCTTGGCGGCGTGTTTGCTATCAAGCATGGAACAACTAGTGTGTGATATCCTTGGGATTCCCTGAGGTGGCCAAGGGGGGATCAAGAAGGGCAGAGGGGGCAATCAAGAGGGGAAGCGGGGGGGTCAAGTGGGGGGTCAAGAAGGGCCAAAGGGGGGATCAAGAGGGGCAGAAAGGGGGATCAGGAGGGGGGGATCAAGAGGGAGATTACCTTGGAGAATATAACCCACTGAATTATGTCATGCCCACTGGGACCCCTGGACTGTAAAGCTGTCAAAATGTTATTTGCACCGGGCTGGCAATGGTTAAAACTGTGTGATGTTGTAATTCTTCCCATTATAAAGTATTGTGTCATGGTGACATGTACATTGGGACTATTGTAACCATGATGGCATGGTTAGGGTTAAATATTGTTCAATGCTTTCTATATTGCTAAGTAATATTTCCCTTATGTATGCTGTGTGGGGCACCCAGGCATTGAGCTCTAGGACCAAGTACTGGGAACTTGGGAAGCAGGGGAAGAGGGACTTATTCCATTCAATTGAAGATACATCGACATGTTTAGGCTTAGCTGTAGAACTCAATTACACCTGGTGTCTCCACCATTGTTTTGACTGATGACCCCCTGAAAAGCTTGGAACAAAGAGGGGATTAGGTGATCAATCAACCAGGCTTCTGGCCAGTAAGGGGGGGGGGTCAGGGAGGATTACATAATTTGATGGACAGCTCCTCCACATGGCCCAGGTTATGAATTGTGGGGATTGGATTGGATCATTCTATGTTTACCTAAGGATGTGGCTTGTTATGGCTGGTTCCTAATTTTAATAAATGTACTGTAGTGT
Source organism: Discoglossus pictus (assembly GCA_027410445.1). Lineage (NCBI taxonomy): Eukaryota > Metazoa > Chordata > Amphibia > Anura > Alytidae > Discoglossus > Discoglossus pictus. Next base: position 41,785,788 of record CM050168.1, read on the forward strand.
TCCTATTAATGTTATGCTCTGTTTGACTATACATAAACATGGTGTATGTGTCATTCTAGAGGGAAGGCTTTTATTATTTTACTAAGCTTTATTGTATCCTGATTTTCCTGCTGGGTCCTATACTAAGGGTCTATTGCCTGGACCTGTGATCCTGGGCCCTAAGGACTGGTGTTCCTGTCCTGAATAAGCAGGCTGAGTGCTGAGATATCCAAATCCTCACCATCCAGGGGCTGTTCATGTAAGTTGAAATAAGGAGGGTTTGGAGTGTGTGTGGTCCCCTCACCCCTGGGTCTCCACAAATTACATAAAGAATTTGAGTACAGTACTCCTATACACATGGGGGAAAATATGAACTCTGCATAGAAATCGACATTCACTGCTGCAAACATTTATCGGCTGTACCAGCAAAAGCATTTCTACTGTACCCTGGGAAAAACAAGGAGATTTGATTAAACTTTCAGCAAAATATTTTTTTAGCAAAGAGAACAAGGTTGAAGCAAATTTAATGGTGTTTATTTTACTTTCTTTGGCTTGGATTATCAAGAGTTTTTGGCAAGCACTAGACAAGGATGACTTGGTTATCTACAAAATCTCCTTACAATAATAATAGCTTACCCAGAAAGCTTATTCTAAGAAGGTGCTTATTGCATCATTGAGTACATTATACATACAGAAGTGCAAAACAACTTAGGATAATTGATACTTTATTACTCTAAATTACTTTGCCTGTTAACTGTAATCAAAATCACCCGTTTTATAATTTCCTAAATTATCTTGTGAAATACCATGTGCTTACTGAAGTTATAGTGTTATATGTGTATTACAATGAAGATGCAAGTTAACTTTGAATAACAGGCAACAGGAATTGTTTGCGAGTAACCTTTGAGCCTCATTTATGTTGAAATTGCTCGATATCTCCTAAGCTAACTTGTACAGTACCAAATACCACCATGGAAAATAATTTGCATTAATATGAGCCTGCAACATGAGAATAAGAGCTGTATATACAGAAATATTTTTCTAAGTTCACTCACTCTTTGCATTATACTATTGCAGTAGCAAGGTACCTTACTAGATTGATCTGGCTAGGTGAGCTAGTGAGGCTGGTGCTGAGGGTGGCTGGTCTACATTTTTAAAATGGAAACACTCATTCAAAATAGAAGGTTCTGTATTTTAGTTATATCTTGTGGAATATAACCTAGAGTTTCCTGCTCTAAGTCCTAACATAAAAAAGGTGTGTAACCATGAAATTGTCCCTCACTACCTTCTAGTCAGTCCCCTTATATTTTTTTAGATCCACACAAGTTTATCTTTATTATACTACTACTACCTCTTCTTTGTTACAGCCTCCAGCAACCATCTTGAAATCTCTCCTCTGGCTTTTGCTCACACTGCTTTCTCTTATCTTTCTTATCTCTTTCTCCATCTAAAAAACATATCCAAAATACGCCATTATCTTACACAAGACACTACTAAGTTATAATACACTCTCTCATCATTTCTCGTCTTGACTATTGCAACTCGCTCCTTGTTGGCCTGCCCACCACTCGCCTCTCCCCACTTCAATCCATAATGAATGCCTCCGCCAGACTCATCTTGCGTACACATTGTTCAGTGTCGGCAGCTCCACTTTGTCAATCACTCCACTGGCTTCCCTTAGCGCCCAGAATACAATTTAAAATCTTGACCCTAACTGATAAAGCCCTCAACAACAGCGCACCCCCATACATCTCTGCTCTCATCTCCAAATACTCCCCCACACGCCCTCTTCATTCTGCTAACGACCTTCTTCTTTCTACCACTCTTGTCACCTCCTCTCACTCCCGCCTCCAGGACTTTTCTCGTGCTGGCCCTATTCTCTGGAACTCCTTGCCTCGCTTCACCAGACTATCTTCCTGCCTGAAATCCTTCAAAACTTCAACAAAAACGGACCTCTTTAAAGAAGCCTCCCTAACATGCTCAGCACTACTCTCTCCCTACTATACCACATACAAACTGCAACCTTTAGATTGTACGTCTGCGAGTTTTAATCCTGCGCGGTGCTTTAAGGAATACGCTATGGACACCGTATTCCTAGCTCAAAGACAGAGCCCTCCATTCATTGCAATGTGTGAATCTTGAACTTGTCATTGCCTGTAACTTAACCTATGTATAGCGCTACGGAATATGTTGACGCATTACATATAAATGATAATAAAAATAATAATAAATATATCTTGTGATCTACAGTGTCTAATGTCATTAAGTGGCAGAGTTTAGGAGCAAGTTATGTATTATTTGAATGTTTCTTACATTTTTCAGGTACAAGACAAAATTGGTATTTTTCAATGAGTGGTCATCGGGAATGTCTTTATGTGTGAAAAAAACACCAGATATCTTGCATCCGATTGATTCTTTGAAAGTATCCTGCTAAGTCTTCCTTAACCAAATCCATTTTTCACATGCTGTCATGTTTCGACACAAGCAGGTTTACAATGTACAGCCAGAGGATAAAATGGGCTCCTGTGGGACACGTTTCGTGTGGTTCTTGAATGACAGCATTAAGTGGGATTTCGAAAATGTGCAGCAAATCCATACACATACTGATTAGGCAGCGAGTAATTAGTGACTCTGTATTGATACGGGAAGAATTCAGCTTCCCTGGAAATGACATGGTTGGAATAAATAAAGCACAAAGGGATGAGCGTGTGGCTGTCAAGGGCATTACTGGACTTATTTTCAATTGTTCCTTCACCTTGAAGTCATGTTATGCCATAATCTCAGTTCTCATATGTATTTTACACAGCAAAGAGGTATTGACAGGTAAAATGACAACAGAATGTTGTGGAAACTGTAATATGCAAAAGTAGATTAGGTCCACCAACTAAATGCCAATGTCAAGGTCACTGGAATGCAGTTTTTGAGAATGTGATACCATTTTTCCAAAAACACTTCCATTTTATCCCATGCTATTGCACATTATGATCATATCGCCAACCTACAATCTAAACAAAGGGCACCCAGATAATGGTACCATAAAGTCAACTTTGATTGTAAGATATACCACTCCACCAAAGGAAATGAACTGTACACTACTGTCATACTCAAATATGTTTTACCACATATACACAAAGATCAACAATGATGTGTCTGTTCTCTTGACATTGTGAGATTTAAATGTCCATGCAGGCTGAACAAGATATGCAGCTATTTTGGGTTACTTTAATATAAACCTTTGCATGGCTAGTAAGTGGAGGGTCCTGGTGCAAAATAATTTAGGAATCCCCCTGCAATTTATTTGTACAACGTAAGTGCCTGAACGATGAAACAACAATATATATAATACATATATATATATATCACTGGAGTTGATATAAACCACAAGCTGTGTGTGTTAATGTGTGTTTTTGTTAGAAGATATTGTGTTGTGTGTAGCTATAGTACTTATGTACAAAAGTATTCACCACCTTGATTTTTTACCTATTTTGTTACATTACAGCCTTAAGTTCAATGTTTTGTTAATCTGAATGTTATGTGATGGATCAGAACACAATAGTCTAAGTTGGTGAAGTAAAATGAGAAAAATATATACATAAAACTATTTTTAAGAAATAGAATACAGAAAATTGGCATGTGCGTATGTATTCACCCCCTTTGTTATGAAGCTCTGGTGCAACTAATTACCTTCAGAAATCACATAATTAGTGAAATGATGTCCACCTGTGTGCAATCTAAGTGTCGCATGATCTGTCATTACATATACACACCTTTTTTGAAAGGCCCCAGAGGCTGCAACACCTAAGCAAGAGGCACCACTAACCAAACACTGCCATGAAGACCAAGGAACTCTCCAAACAAGTAGGGGACAATGTTGTTGAGAAGTACAAGTCAGGGTTAGGTTATAAAAAATATCCAAATATTGATGATTCCCAGGAGCACCATCAAATGTATCATAACCAAATGGAAAGAACATGGCACAACAGCAAACCTGCCAAGAGATGTCAACCCACCAAAACTCACGCACCGGGCAAGGAGGGCATTAATTAGAGAGGCAGCACAGAGACCTAAGGTAACCCTGGGGGAGCTGCAGAGTTCCACAGCAGAGACTGGAGACGACAGGACGACAATAAGCAGTACGCTCCATAGAGTTGGCTTTATGGCAGAGTGGCCAGAAGAAAGCCATTACTTTCAGCAAAAAAACTAAATGGCATGTTTTGAGTTTGAATTTTTTTTTTTCGAAACTCCGAAAATGTATGGAGGAAGGTGCTCTGGTGTGATGAGACTAAAATTGAACTTTTCGGCCATCAAAGAAAACACTATGTGTGGCGCAAACCCAACACATCACATCACACTGACTTTTTCTGTTATTTTGTCTTATTTGTTGTTTGCTTCACAACAAAAATAAATAAAAACATAAGTTGTAGGCATGTTCTGTAAAATAAATGATGCAAATCCTCAAACAATCCATGTTAATTCCAGGTTGAGAGGCAACAAAACACGAAAAATGCCAAGGGGGGTGAATAATTTTGCAAGGCACTGTATTTTCATTTAATCTAATACCGCTGTATGCATGGCTCCTTTTAGTCATAAGCTTGCTGTATTACAAAACTTTAAACCATAACATAGCATAGGATTGATTATGCACAAATTAGGAGACCTCCCCACAGACAGCTATTTTGATCTTAAAAAGGATCTCATCAGTGTGGGACTGGTTCTTAACTTGTACGTAAGATTTTGTGGGAAGGCGATTTATCATTTAGCTTATGGTGGTCAAAAGGGTGACAGAAGCCCTCTGTACATTTGAATTTCCTGCTCAGAATTCCAGGAAACACAGTTATTTTATATATATATATATATATATATATATATATATATATATATATATATATATAGTAGTACAAACGGTGAATAGTACATTATTAATTAAATTTGAATGTCCAAGTTAATAAACATATTTCCTGCTCAAATTTCTCAGAAATACAGTTGATGCAATGCACTCGCAGGGAAATGCAAATGAGACAAAAAATGCACACTAACTCTAATTAATCCAACCATTTTATACATGGCTCCTTTTAAACTTATGTCCGCTATATTTCACCGATTTAAGCACAGCACTGGAATGGACTTTGCACAAACCAGGTCACTTACCCACATACAGAATTGTTTCACGGTTACTGCCGATCATCAGTGTGGGGTGAGTACCTGGTTTGTGTGATAGATTTTTTTTATAGACAGTAGTACACTACAGCAATCACATATGGTGGGCTATAGAGTGACAGAAGCCCTCCACCGTACAGAGTACAGTCGTACAAACAATGAATAGTACATTAGTGATTCCATTTGAATGTCTAAAAAATAAGTTGATGCACTGCACTCTGGGAAAACTATATATATATACGCACGTGTGTACAAAGTATGGAAAGCTTAGTGTGTGTGGAGAATGCTCACCAATGTGCACATATGGTCTGACTAAGAAAGTCATGCCTAGGGGTGCCAGGGCTATAAATTTGTCCCTGGCCATATCTCTCAGATTACCAAAACAGTACAGCAAATTCTCTCACCACAATTTCATGGCACCATCTATGTTTCTATACCTTCCTTCATACAGCTCCTATTGTATTGTCACATCACATTCACCACAGTTGTATTATACACAAAGTAAGGACACCTCTTTTCAACATATCTTCATTTGGCAACCTGTTTGTCTATATATTTGCATTTTACCATCTCTCCTTCCATGTCTTAGGTCCATCTCACACATCACTCTTACACTTATCCAAGCTCTACTATTATTTATATGGCTACCTACTCAAGCAACAACAAAATACTAATCAGCTGTCTTTTGTGAAGCTACAACAAAAAAATTGGTATATGAACATAAGTACTGTTCACGGCTGATTTGATTTTTTTTTATTACAATATTAACACAACTTACATCTTCTCCCTTCCTCCTACACAGCACCCAACCCCACATCACAGATCCCACCCCCTGTACTTTGCTCTGTCATCCAGCCCTTGCACTCTCTCACCTCTTCCCTGATATAAATACCTCAACTGCTCCACACAGGCACCTCTTGGAGCATCAGTAGAAATGCTCTACAGAAAAAAAAATAATTACAGCAATGCTCTATACTAAAAAATAATTACAGCACTGCCTCCCCCCTCCACAAGAGGAGCATTGCACCATCAGCACCACTGGTAGCTCCACCCCTGATTCTAATGGTATCAATCCAAGTATAATTGCAACTTGATTACAATGTTGTTTGTATCTTTGTGCTCTTACTCTTTCTGTTGCTTCTTGCAAGGTAGCCTTGGCTACCCATTGCATTCTCCCAGGGTTGTTAAAAATGGAAGCTTTCCTGGGTCAAAGCTTTCCTGTGAGAAATATACTGCTCCATAGCACTGGTAATACATAATTACATATAATGTTGGTGTCCCCTATTCACATAATTTGGGAGGGATTTGTCCCCCCATACCCCCCCCCCCCCCCCCTGCAAATAGTGAACAGTTTAACAGTTGTTAGTAATCTACCATGGTCTTTTATATCAATGTGATCCATTTGCATTGATAAAAATATTTAAAATTTGAAGTTTAAACAATGTATAGTCAGTAATAAACATGCATTAGTGATTGTACTTAAAAAGGCTGTGTCCCTTTAAACTATGTAACTCAGGGCCTGTTCTACTCTGATTATATTTTCCTGTCTACTGTAAAACTTTGCACTGTGTTTGACCTTGACTATAGTTGAAGCTCAGAATATCCTTATAACTTTGTCATACATTTTTAATTCCTTTACTGTATAATGCTCTGTCACCTGAGAGGCTGTAACATTGATCCACTACCCTTACATTAAATAGAAACAGATTCACAGTTTTCTAGCACGTACACACAAGATTCATTTTAAACATTTTTAAAAAGTTGTCTTTTTTTTTTTGACAACTAAACTTGAACTTGTCAATCAATTTCTTCCCCAATTGCACTTGCATTTTATTTTTGTCTATATGAGTTTCTGACTGCACCTGACACGTTATTTCGGGCTGTGTAGAGTGTACACAGCACGTTGTATGGTAGAGGGGAGTAAATTCACTCTGCACGGAAATCAATATTAGCTGCAGAAGTCTCTCATTGGCTGTCCAATTCAAATGTTTTGCACATCAACCTTGTTGAAATGACATGGGATTGAGTTTTGCAGCTCCGCTAAACAACAAAACATACATTTCTAAATTAGAACATCATTGATTTCAACCAAGAAATGAAAGTATTGACGTCATTTAAGATGCCTTAATGGCCTATTAAAACAAGTTTGTATGATGTTTCTCTCTTGAAGGACTATAGTGATTTTTTTTTCACTTTTATATACAATTATTCTTTAATGTGGGTTCTTCTCTCAGCGTATTTCCTCTGTTACTTTATAAAGAGAAAGTGTCCATGTAAAAGACTGAGCTTTCAATTAGTCCTAATTAAAGCACCAGCCGTTTCAGTTGCCACATCACCATTTCGCCACTCAAGTGTAGTTACAGTGGCTACTTAAAATCATTTGTGGAGTCCTACACCATCTCCCCATGAAATTCAGAATTATATTGAATTATATAAAGTGACACAGCGAAGTTTCCAAACATGGTATCATTTAAAACATAACAAGTACCTTATCAAATGAATGTTATAACAAAAATGGATCCCCCTACACTAAACTCAAATTTAGCTGTCATTTAGCTTTTCTGATGCACCCACAAACCAGTCATTGTTTTGTGTTTGCATCGTCCAGTTATGTCCGACTCTCAGTGACTTCATGGACTGTAACACTCCATGCTGATCCAATTGGTATTCAAGGCAGAGATACTGAAGTAGGTTGCCAGTTCCTTCTACTGACCAGGCCCAACCTTACATGGCATCAGGGTTATGTGACCTCTCGGTTAACTGTAGGAAAATGCATTTTTAATGTAACATTCAGTTGATAAATCACTTACATATAGTTTTAAATTATACTGTATTTGGAATCTCCTCCCTAACACTGGCCTACAGTGCCATGCCTCCAGTGTTCATATGCATATCATTTTTTACATGGCCTGCCCTAAAAGTTGAAATTCTGAAATCTACATTGTCAGCCTTTCTAGAGACACATTAAGGCTGCTCTGGGTCCATTCAAATGTTATACCATCTCCCACAGAAATCCACTAAACATTTTGCTTTTAGTTAAGTCAAGCAATGACCAAAATGTTATGTGCTTTGAATATTGATCGGAACCGGTCCACTAAAATTGCTCAGAAGACATGTTCTCCTACAAATTCACTCTATAATCAACACCCCTCCACTACAGCTAAGCAGATTAAGGGTATAGAGACAATGTATAGGGGTTGGTGGACCAGTGTATGGACATATTATCATATTGCTGTTAACACATCGGGGATCTGCCTGCATTGTTTATAGTCTAAAACAACCTGACACTGAGAAGAATGAGCATGTTCAGACCTTTGCCCTGCTCATACTTTTCAGATGGTTTTGGATGGAATGCAATGCAGGCAGTAATTATCAATTACTGGTGGGCTGATCAGAAAAGCTAGCAATTAAAAAAAAAAATACAAACTTTAATACAGTATATGTCTACTTATGAAAATACTATTTTATCACATTCAGTTAAAAAAGAGTTTTGTAGTTATGATTTTGTATTATACAATAATTGGGACCTCTGTTGTATCCTTTTAACATTGTGAGATTGTGGATTGGTATATAAATACATTTCATACAAAATATATTGAAACTAAAAGATATATTAATAATAATAATAATGGCAGTAAAAATAATAATTAATTGTTAAGTACTAATAGAAGAGTGTAAGGAGAGTAGTACTAATTGCACTGGTATTGTTCCTTTAGTGACTTATGTTATGTGGTTTCATTTATATTGGCTAATACTAAGACAAAATAGAAAAATAAAATCATAGTTGGCTAAGTCTCAGCCCCCAGAGAATAGAACGTAAAATACTTTATCTTTGAATAAGAAATTACTTTGGGTGGTAAAGTGAATGTAAATATTGTTGCAATATCATTGAGAAATGTGCGTTAGTGTATATGCAGAATCTCACCTTCATTAAATTTATAATTTAATATATTTAGCCCGTTGTATGATGTGGGATCATTGGGTCATGAGGTTGAGGGGATCCTGTGAATGCAGAAGGTCGTTGTACATCTCCATATTGTAGCTTAAATATGGGTGAAAGCCTGAACAAAGTGTATCATCACATACATAGTTGTCAGTGGTCCACAGCATACCACACCTGATATTCCTCCATTTACTCCAAACTATTTTGCACCAAGGCCCTCTCTTCACTAGCTCTGCCATTGGTTAAATCTAACATAATGCAACTCCTAATTGTCCAAATACATAAAATTACAAAATCTTAAACATTTTTTTTAATCGCCTTCTTCAAGACTCTAGGAGACTGCTATGTTGGTCTATGCCACTCCTCCCATGCCTCACAGCATATAATTGTGTAAGTCTGACAAGCAGCGAGCTGTGAATCTCCACATTACAGCTGATGCAAACACAGCATACCTAATAGAATACTATTTGTCCACAAGATCAGATGGTGCCGCTTCTAGTACCAGAGCCAGCATCATGTGACGTGTGCATTAAATTATACAATATGGAGATTCACAGCTTGCATTGCAACCATCTCCCCCCTCTACTTTACGGGCCTTTGGCGCTCATTGTGAGCCTCTCCCCACTCTCTCACCCCTGTGTCTCTTTTCCCCTCTCCCTCCCCTGTGTCTCTTTCCCCCTCTCCCTCCCCTGTGTCTGTTTCCCCCTCTCTTCCTATCGCTGTCTCTTTGCCCCCTCTCCCTGCCCTTTGTGCTTTTTTCTCCCTGTGTCTCTTTCCACCTGCTCCCTGCTCTCCGTCCCCTGTGTCTTTCTCCTCTCTCTCCATCCTCTGTGCTCTATGGGTCTGAAACCATTTGCGGGCTTGGGAAATTGATCAATTTCCCCAAACCCCAAATGTGCTTCGGCTTTATGGGCTTGAAAAAAATGTACGGCTTTACGGCTGCCATTTCTTTTCTCGCATAGCTGTTTTCAGACTGCCAAAAAACACACATTGAATAGCAAATTAGCTTGCAACATCTCTTACAGGCTTGAAGAAAATTACGGGCTTGAAGAAAATGGCGGCCATTAAAGCAGTATTTTTTACAAAGTGTTGAGGGCCTCGTGATGAGCGCCATAGGCCTACGTCCTTCGGCGCTCATCGCATTCCTCGCAATGAGCCTTTTTCAAAGTCTTGCGGGCCTCGCCATAAGCACCTTTGGCGCTCATTGTGAGCCTTTTTCAAAGTCTTGCAGGCCTCGCCATAAGCACCTTTGGCGCTCATTGTGAGCCTTTTTCAAAGTCTTGCAGGCCTCGCCATGATCGCCAAAGGCCTACTGCCTTCGATGCTCATTGCGGGCCTCGCAATGAGCGCCTTTGGTGTTTATTGCAAGCCCTTTGTCTTGTGGGCCTCCCCATGAGCGCCTTTGACAGCACCCGTCAAACCCATAACTCTTAGGCCTCGCGATGAGCGACTTTGGCACTTATTGCGCATGCGCAAGCCTGTATCTTTTTACATTGCGTAACGACAACTCCCTAAGATGTGGGGAGGAGGGTAAAGATTTAATGAAGGTCAGTAGATCATAGATCAGGGGATATTGGGATATGTGGACGATGAGGATAAAGGATTATGATGTTCAAATAACATTTATCTTTTACCAAGATAAATAAAAAATGCATTTTTTGAAAACTATATTATGACTTCTGCCTGTCATGCTGCAGTCCATAGAGAGTCAGAAATAACTAAACAACAACAACATATTAAGAATTAATTGTGGGGGGTATTAAGCAATATAATGCAAAGAGTAAAAAAGAGAAAGATCCCTGTGTAGGGCACACCTCACTCAACCTGATCTCCAGAGAATAGATATTAAATCATAACTTTTAATGAATATGAATTAAAATTGAAAAGCTCTAAATAAAAAACAGGCCAAAGGGAACAATGTCAGGAGGACAATATGTATTCTCATTTAAATGCACTGTATTATTGATCCAAACGGCAGAGGTATATAGCCATATAAAATGATTATTCATTGTTCCCTCTCTCCTATATATTTTATTGTTTTAAGTTGTAATTCATATTCATTAAAAGTTATGTTTTAATATTGTATTCTCTTTGGATATCAGGTTGATTAAGGTATTTTTCTCTTTCATCCTCTTTGCATTATAGTGATACTTATCCATACGAGCACCCTCATATTTTTATTAAATTGTGTGATTTCAGTATCGTGATCCATTACTTAAACACAGTTGGATAACAAGCAATATAGAAATATTTTATGACTATAAATATATTTTTTCTTTATTCAGATCTACTGAGGTTGCAAAGTTCATGTGAACTGTTATTATTAAGCAATGCAGAGAGCTTTTGTCACTCAGTACCCAGTACCACTGCTATCTGCCAGAGCCTGGGCTTGGTATAAATCTGAGGGTTGTGTGCACCCTGTTGCACAAACAAGATTCCATTTCCACAGCTGCCGACAGTAAGGAGATGTAGAAGATATAATATGGTTATTTTTGTGATTACAGCTCCAGTGCCAGGTACAGAGTGTGCCATTTACATGAGGAATCAAGCTTTAGTTGTGCGTGTGTGCCACCTACTGACCATAAGTGATCAGGGAGCTACAGAGACATACGGTGACAGCATGCTACAGAGAGATACACTAACACACGGTGATAGAGACATGCAGAGAGGTACAAAGACAACATGAAGAAATACAGACAACCTGTAGAGAGATACAAAAACAACGTCCAGAGCAAAGATATCTGGAAAGATCATTCTAAGTACACCTACATGTCTCAAACAGGCCAGGAAACCAGTCTTCCCATAGAACTTCTCAATGCTAGGATTCTGGGTAGTCATATGTAAATGAGGCTTATAACAAAGCACTCTTTCTGCTTTTAGACCCACTTCACATGGGAGTCCATTTAACGCTATGTAACCTGCTCTCAGGAAGGCTTGACAAAATAGTCTTGAATTATGTTACAGTGCCAGAACCCACTCACAGATGGCAGTTTCACTCTTATATGGAGCCATGGGCGGGGTTATAACTATGGGGCCATGGGTGGATTTATAATTAGACGAATATGGCAGCTACCTAGGGGCACTTCAATGGGATGGGCAACTCATTTGCATAACAATACAATTACATTTCAGTTTGTTTATGTTTTGTCATGATCTCCCTGGACTAATGGACTCATTCTGAGATGGCAACCGGACATTGATGAACACTAGTTCATGTGGCTACCTAACTCAAGGGCTATTATCATGGCCGTAAAAGCTTTTTAAAAGAACTATCTCACTTGTGGATTTATGTTGTTGTATAATGTTGGGCTCTGTATGCCCTCGACACCAAAAAGCCCTTGTTACCAAGTCATGTGAACCGAAAAAGCTCTGGGTCGTTTTTGTAATTTGCAGACATTTATTCCATGTGTGTTTTGGGGTGTAACTATTCCATTGGGCTAATACAAATATTTGGGGGTTAGTACCACTATAAGGGCAACCAGTATGACGCTTCCAATAGACCATCACGATACCCACTCGCAGTCCTAGGGCCAGGCTATGGTCCTGCTTGGATTTGAATTTGTGTCAATCAGTGAATTAGGTCCCATAGACTTCTATGGGAGATCCAAGAACATGATTAAACCATCAAGTATAATTAACAAGGTTGTCAAAACAGCAAAACTGCAAGTGATACAATGTTTAAATATACAAATACCTGGTGCTTATTAAGACTTACACATCTTGTCACATGACATGAAACACATCAGGAAGGGAAGTCAATATCCTGTCACACACTGTTGTTGTAAATAAAATATGATTGCAAATAAAATGCAAATTAGGTAATACTTAATCTTAGCCATTGTTTGTGATCCTGCAATCAATGTAATAGGAGTCTGAATGTCTTGGTTGGACCCAAAAGATAAGTACTCCTGGGAGCCACCTCAAACCCCTTACCTGACTACCCTTCAACTTAATAAAGGTATCTGTATCCAAGGGGAGGACGGCTTCATTAAATGTTTAAATATCCAAACACCTGGTGCTTATTAAGACTTCCACATTTTGTCACATGACATGAAACACATCAGGAGGGAAAGTCACTATCCTGTCACACACTGTTGTTGTAAATAAAATATGATTGCAAATATAATGCAAATTAGATAATACTTAACCTTAGCCATTGTTTGTGATCCCGCATTCAATGTAATAGGAGTCTGAATGTCTAAAGTGGAAGTCCTAGTTGGCCCCAAAAAATAAGTACACTTTGGAGCCGCCTCAAACCCCTTAGCTGATAACCCTCCAACTCAATAAAGGTATCTGTATCCAAGGGGAGGACGGCTAAGGAATGGGAAAACTCAATGGTATAGTCAGCTGAATTCACCAGACCTTATAATTATTCTCTCCACGCTTAGGAGGGACCCTGAGCCCACTAGCCTCCCCAACTACCCTCCATTGGATCCACCAAATAGCAGAAAGCCTGTCCTCCATAATCTAAGACTCTCAAACCCCTTGTTTATGGTTCCCAGCGTAGGTTAGACCCAGGCCTCTCGCCCAGACACTCTGTCTCCAGCAACTACACTATCTAATCAACTCCTGATGTGCCCAGATCCTTCTGATAACTGTGGGGAAGGAGACAGGCTGGCACCAAGTCCTTGGAGACAGACCTGACCCACATGGATTAGATCAAAGAAAGGCATAAGCTGTCAAAGGGATGTTTACCAAAGGAAGAGGCCATTGGTGATTGGTGCAAACACTGTATAACGTGCACTGGAAAATAAAGTTTATGCACTGTTTGGGACACATATTACATAGTTACATAGTCACATAGTAATTGAGGTTGAAAAAGACTTTCAGTCCATCAAGTTCAACCTTTTAAGATCTCCTCTGATCTGCAATATGCAGACTAGTTGTTAATTAATTGAATCCAGAGGAAGGCAAACAGAAAAAAAACAAGTGAAATTTAGCCAATTGTCTCAAAGGGATAAAAATAATAATTCCTTCCTGACCCCAGATACTCGCGATCGGATTCCTCCCTAACCAGGGTAAGCCTGAATGCCCTTTTTTGATTAGAAATAAATTCAGTCCCTGCTTAAATTTATCTATTGAATCCGCTGTCACCACCTCTTTTTACTTCTAACCTCAAAGGATGTCCTCTTGTCAGTTGGAAATCTCTTGGCACAAAAAGCTCACTTGACAAATCTTTATACTGACCCAGGATGTATTTATATAAGGTAATCATTTCACCTCTTGAGAATATGTTTAATTTAGTTAGTCTTTCTTCATAACTTAGCCCCTCCATTCCCCTTATTAGTTGTGTAGCCCTTCTCTGTACTTTTTCCAGCTGATGAGGGCATACTAGGGATTTGTATAGTGGCAGAATTATATTTCCTTCTCTTGTTTCTATACACTTCTTAATACATGCTAATATTTTATTTGCCTTTGCAGCTGCTGCTTGGCATTGAGCACTGTTACCTAGGTGGTTGTCCACAAGTCCTCCCAAATCCCTTTCAATATCTGATACCCCTAGATTTGCTCCATTAAGATTATATATTGCATGGCTATTTTTCCTTCCCATAAGCATAACTTTACATCTCATCTGCCATTTAGATGTCCATTCCTCTATTTTATGTAAATCCCTTTGGAGGGAGAGTACATTATTATCTGATTTAATTACCTTGCGTAACTTAGTGTCATCAGCAAAAATGGAGACACTACTTTCCAATCCTACTTCTAAGTCATTAATAAATATGTTAAAAAGAAGAGGACATAATACTGAACCCTGAGGAACCCCACTTACCACATTAGTCCAATCGGAGTAGGTTCCATTTACCACAACCCTTTGCTTCCTGTATTTTAGCCAGCTGCAATTCCTGTATCCCTTAGCTTGCACAATAGTCTTCCATATGGCACTGTATCAAAGGCGTTTGCAAAACCCAAAAAGACTACATCCACTGAGTTGCCGATGCAGGTTCCTACTGACCTCCTCATAGAAACTAATCAGATTTGTTTGATATGACCTATTCCTCATAAATCCATGTTGACTCCTACTTATAATTATGTTCAAATAGACATATTCTTGTATATTATCCCTTATTAACCATTCTAAAAGCTTTTCCACTGCAGAAGTGGGAGTCACTGGTCTATAATTCCCCAGATTTGCTCTTGCTCCCTTCTTAAATATAGGTATCATCTCTGCTTTTCTCCAGTCATCTGATAGCGACCCAGTATTGAGTGAATCTTGAAAAATTCAATATAAGGGTTTGGCTATTACAGAGCCCAGTTCCCTCAGTACCCTTAGATGTACTCCATCAGGACCTGGGGCTTTATTAACATTTATTTTTTCCAACCTCTTTTGGATTACTTCCTGTGTTAACCAATTATTTGGTGAAGGTAGTGTAGTCCCATTATGTTGTAGTGTCCCAGCCAGTGGTACCTCCCTTGTGTATACCGAAGGGGAAAAAAAGCTATTTAGCTCTTCTGCCTATTCCTGGTCTTTAATTATCAGATGACCTGTGTCACATTGTAATGTTCCTATAGCTTTCTTCCTGGCCTTCTTTCCATTAATATATTAAAAAAATATTTTAGGGTAAGTCTTACTCTCTTTTGCAACTCATTTTTCATTTTCTAGTTTAGCCAGTCTAATAGCCCCTTTGCAAGCCTTGTTGATTTCCTTGTAATTACGTAAAGCAGTCTATGCATGATGTGTTTCTTTAAGAGGAATGACATCTAGTATTTTTGTTAATCAAAAATTCATATCTGCAACATCCTGGCACATGGTATCTTGTCCTGAGACTCTGAAACTTGGCCCTGCAACCTCAACTTGGTCTGGAGAATCGGTAACTTGTTCTAGCCTCTGTTAAGCTATCCACTGTGGGAGGTTAAAGGAACCTATAGAACTTGTGGATATGGAATGGTCTTCTTAGTCTTTTCAAGACCATGAAAGAGCTGGTTGTGACATGTTGCACACCTTCGGGTTACTGCAGGGAGGATCTGGAGGGGGCCCAGTGCTGCCAAGTTTGCCTGAGCACACCATTCCTCCTCCTTCCTCCTCCCCATCCTTCTCCTCCCCACCCACCTCGACCACATCCTCCTCCTCCCCATCCTTCCTCCTTCCCCCTCCCTACTTCTCCCCTCTCTTCTCTGTTCTGTCTTCTTACTAGCCCCCGATCATTCCTGCTGCTGATCGGAGCCCTGCAGCGCATCTTATGCCTTTCTCTGGAACCGGTATATGCTTATGACATGAAGGGGGGGAAGAGGAGGATAAGGGGGGAAGAGGAGGATAAGGGGGGAAGAGGGTGATGAGGGGGGAAAAGGGGGGTGAGGGAGGAAGGGGGGATGAGGGGGGGAAAGGGAGAGGAGGGGGGAAAAGTGGGAGGTGGGGGGGCAAGGGGGATGATGGGGAAAAGGGGGATGAGGGGGGAAGAGTGGGATGTGGGGGAAGAGGATGATTAGGGGGGAAAGGGAGGAAGAGGAGGGGGAAAGGGAGGAGGATGAGGGGGAGGAGTATGAGGAGGGAGGGGTTAGAGGGAGAATGAGGAGGATAAGGGGAGGATGAGGAGGATAAGGGGGTGAGGAGGATAATGGGGGATGAGGAGAATAAAGGGGAAAGGGGGGCAGATAAGGGGGAGAGGGGGGAAAAAGAGGGGGACACATAAGGAGAAAGAGAGGAGGAGAGGGGGAGGGGTAATGGTGTCTAAAGGTGGTATGATTATATCTGTATTTTAGAATGTACCACTTTAACATTCTAAATACTGACATAATCATACCACCAGGGAGGTTAATCAGAAATAAATTTCTGCAACATCCTGGTACATGGTAACTTGTCCTGAGACTCTGAAACTTGGCCCTGCAACCTCAACTTGGTCTGGAGAATCAGCAACTTGTCCTAGACTCTGTTAAGCTATCCAGTGTGGGAGGATAAAGGAACCTAGACAACTTGCGGGTAGGAATGGTCTTCTTAGTCTTTTCAAGCCCAACAAAGAGCTGGTTGTGACATGTTGCACATATAGACATTGCTTTCTCTAGCCAGGTGCCTTGTGCAAGTGTGCTGCACTATAGAAAAATAAACAAAACAGGTAAAAAACTGTTTCTCTTGTCTTTACCTTTAAGAGGAATTATGCTATATGTTGTTTTTTATACCATGGTGTTTTATTCTACTGTATTTGAATATCTTTGAATATCTTGAGTCTCCCTTTTCCAACTCACTGTTTCTCTTTCCGTTGGAGAGGGTACTTTTATAGAGATCTCTACATTTGTATCTATGCTAAATCTATTACACTATTTCCGTTAAAATCAATATATATTTAAAAATATATTAAAAAATGGGAATAAAATTATGAACCTGGCATTGCTGTTTGCCACACTGCCTTGGGTTAAGCGTTACGGCCTTGGTGTTAGTGTTACTGCCTTGGTGTAAGTGTTACTGCCTTGGAGTAAGTGCTACGGCCTTGGGTTAAATGTTACTGGCTTGCGTTAAGTGTTACTTCTTTCGGGCTGTTTTTTACTGCCTTCAGCCTCGTTTTAATCACGTTATGTTTTTTCGTCCGCCATTTGTTTTCTCGCTTAGGCGATGTTTGTTCGTGAAAAAACAGCAAATATGCCTCAAATTAGCTTGCAACCTCACTCACAGGCTCCCTGACTCTCCTCCTGTCCTGTGTGTGAGTGTGTAAGTGAATTTGAAGCATAATTGTGTTTTTTTTGGTGGTCTTTTCAGTTGCGTGTGTCATAACTCAAGTTGGCCACTAGTTGTGCTTACCAGGAGGGACTGAGTTACAGTAGCAGCCATCTTACCATGGACGTGGCCCAAGTTAATCTATGTCATATTGGTGGTGCACCAAGTGCCCTCCTGAGACTAATATACTCCCCAAACAACGATATCCAGGGGAGTAACAGTTCTGGGCCTAGGAGACCCAATGTTATACTGTTATTGTTATGTATACAGGTAAAAGGCAGCTTACCACATCACCACTAATAAAGTTGACAATTACGCATTAAGTGGATTGGTGTGGTATCCGGTGTCTACCCTTCAGTACCAGGGAACAGGGGTTACAGACCCTGAGACTAAGTGACTAAAACAGGTGAGACAATAGGGCTAAGAGGACACATAACATACCCGTAATAAAGTACTATTCCACATAAGCGGGTTATGATTATGTGCGCCTTTACGCATTGGCTAGTAAAATCTGTTAACCTGATCATGATAAAGGAATGGGGAGTGAAGGGGCAGATCTGACAGGGTTTCCTGGCCTTCACTTGAGGGGCTAACTATCCATCTGGGAGATGTACCCAACTATCCATCTGGGAGATGTACCCAGGTCGCCAGTCAATCTTCAAATGAGCCCCTTAGCCACGCCCAGGGGGCTGGCTTTGGGGACAAGGCTGGCCATTCCCAGGGATTTCCCTTAGCCCATTGACCAGGACTAATAGGAAGTCTCAAAGACCAGTTACTATGGGTCAGGATATGTACAGGAGGGCGTCCTCAAGGTTAGCCACCCCCAAGTCTGATGATGACTGCATATAACCTGTCCAATGTAAAATAAAGGCTCTTAGTTTTTTCCATCATGATTATGGTGTTGGAGTGAATTATTGTCCAAGCTAGCAGTCTGCTACAGTAATGTATGATCCAGACTTACTGTAGATCTCCAGAAGCATCTCTGGGCACTGCTAATGATTGGGAGAGCCCTGCCAGGGCTGGCTGCATCCATCATTCAGTCCAGAGTCATCCCAACAAGACAATTCCTGCAGTAAATAGGGGTAGGGAGTGCCTTTCATATCTCACTCAAAGAGCAGGTCTTGGCAGCGTGGTTCTGGAGTTTTACGTGCTTCGGTCCTAAGTCCTACGGCACTTGCGATTCCAGTTGCGTGATTCGGCCGTTTTACGTGCTTCAGTCCTAAGTGCTACGGGGCTCATTGCAGCCTAAGCGTGCCTCAACTGCTCGCTTCCCTACCAGTTATAAAGTGCAGGGTATCTTAATCACATTTTACCCACCTTAATGTACATAGTGAAGGGTCAAAATGACAACATAGAAATAGAAACACCTACATGCTTCCCATAATTTTCCACAGAACTTCTCAGTAAACAGTGCTTTTACTGCTACTAAGCATTCTGGGTATTGGTATGCAAATGAGGCTCCAAATGTACCACTTTTGTGCCTCCAGCCCACTTAACATGGGATGCATATAGGACTATGTGTGCTGCTGTCAGGCAGCCTTCAGAACATAGGCATGGATTAGGGTAAAGTGCCATAAAACCCACTCAAAAACTGCAGGTTTGACCTTATACGGGACTCATCCATGTGAGAAGTTTTGGCAACTGATATAGAGGCAAAAAGCAGATACATTTAAAACCTTATTTGCATGTTACTACCCAGGATCCTTACCAGCAGTGACATCTCAGAATGTTCCTTTCTTTCCTTTCTTTGCTGTGTTCGCAGTAGAGGATTTTACCCACCATAACATACTTTGTGTCTCGACACAGGGACAATATGGAAGACAAAAAAAAATCAGAATAAATTCTGCACTGTTTTTTGATGTTTTGATTCCTTGCCCCCATGGAGAACCATCTCTGGCTGTGCAAAGTAGCAAGTAACATCAGAGCTATCTTCACTCAGTACCAGTGTAAGTAAAGGAGTAATACTGAGCTCTGTGATTCTATAGATAGCTAGAAAAAATGATGAGACAGAAAGTATGTTTTGACTTATTTGTTATAAATCAAAGTATCTGTCTGTATGTATACGCTTAAAATACATTAAAGGGTATCTTCTACTCCAGTGTAGTGTGTGAAAACCTAGGTAGCCATTTTGTTTTTGGTTGCAGAGATATTCTTCATAGCACAAACATTGCTGTAGCATTATACAAATGTGCAAATACACATTGGCTGCTTTGATGTTCTAATTAATGACACAGTCTTTGAAAACAAACGAGAACAACCTGACCACACTGTTGTTGTGCAGTTAGATCTTATCCCCTACCATTAAGAAGCAGCAAATTAGCATATTGAGCCATGTATTAGAATAATAATGCAGCACAAACAATGCTGAATATCTCTGAATGTATTTACAATGTAAATGTATAGCCTGTTTTAATGCTCTTTAAGAAGAAACAAACTTCTTGTTAGGGTGTCAGATACTGTTGGATGTAAAAAATACAATTATTATTATTATTATTAACTTTTATTTGTAACACGCTAACATATTTCGTAGCGCTGTACAGGGACAGAGAACAGGGAAAAATAAAACAACTGAAGAATATGGAGGGCCCTGTTTTGAGCTTAGAAGATTTGTAAAAAGTGCTTTTTCTCAAAGCACCCTACAAGATAGGAAACTAGCTACTTACAATCTAAAGGGAATGGAAGAGGTAGAGACCTGGGGATAAAAAGGTAAGGAATAGCAGGGTCAGGAAGGTGGTTAAAGTTTGCTTAGGTGGGAAGGTGTGAAAACTTGGAAAGGTTTTTTCAGTAACTGGTAGAGGGAAGGTGTCTCGTAAAGTCATTTGAGTATGTATTATGTTATCTGCCCCTAGTGGTCAGATAATATAGCCTGCACTTGGGAAAGTTGGCGGTTAGGGGGTACATTTTAGAAATAGAGGGGCAGAATACAAACACATGGAGACAGGACAGAGTTAGTAGCCCTGGGGGCTGAGCATGGCAGATGAGAGGAGGGAATGAGTGAGGGGTCAGGGTTAGAAGAAATATTTCTAGGAGCCAGCAAAATAAGCAGGGAGAGGAGAGTAAGATTTGCAGAAGCATTTCTGCTTATGAGCTTTAGAACATGAATGAAATAATGATTGGAGAGAGAACAGGAGCTTATGGGAGCAGAGCATAGGGGAGGAAAGCAGGGAAGGAGAGATGTAAATGGTGTTGGAGACATAATGTGGAGAAAATGAGGAGGCTGGTCTGAGACACAAGTAGGAGCTTATGACAAGGAAGAAAGTAAAAGGGAACATAGTGGCCAAGAGAGTAATATAAGAGGAATAAGTAGGGATAGTAATCATGTGCAGTTGATTGATCAGGTGCAAGTAGTTTGAATGATTGAATAAATTAGAGCTAACTAGGGGTGGGTGGGAGAGGGGCAGGGAGGGAGATGATTGCTGGCTGTATTCAGAGACCCAGAGAGTATGTTCAGAAAGTGTTTGGAGGTTTGAGAGAGGAGTCTCAGACGTAGACAGCTTGCTTGCTGGCTGTATTCAGAGACCCAGAGAGCATGTTCAGAGAGTGTTTGGAGGTTTGAGAGAGGAGTCACAGGTGTATAAAAATCCCTCACAACTTTTTATTACTGCTCTTTGTTTATTAAGAAAACGTGTGTCAGTAAAATAAACATTTGTCATAGTGTCTCAGGAGGACAATGCTCTCTTAAAAGCACCTTGAAGAACAATAGTTCATGATTTGTTTATGATGGGAAATGGCAGTTGTGATGGCACCGAGTGCGGAGTCGGGAGCTCACCTGCACCTCAACTAATTGAGCTAAAGTACCACTTGTTGAGCACATACTTATAGAACACCTTTAATTGCTCTGTGTTTTCACATCAATACAATAGTATTCAGAGTACAATAGAAGCAATAATGTATAGTATTGTAAGTTCATGCAGAGGCACATGTTATATGCACATATACACAGATACACAGGTGTTTTCAGGTCTGACAGTCTGCCATAGTTAGTTGCATTTGAATAGGGAAGTATAATAATTTTTTTAAGAACTACAATTGTTATGCCTTTTTTTAAAAGCTGCATTCCAAAATGAAATACAGTCTTCAATTTATTAACAGTTACCTGCAATTATTGTTTATCTCGGTCAAATATTTGTTTATTTGCTTGTATGTTTTTTTGACTATTAGGGTACCTTGCGTGTTCCCAGTAAATCATAATTGTATATATTGGTTAATAAATTAAAGGCTATATTTGTTTATTTATATATATTTATTTATTTTTTAAATTGTGTTTTGCCAATTCAAATTTAACAAGAGAGCAAATTGTATACATGGGACTTATATAAAAGCCACAAGTAAACTGCATGCATATATAATTTTTTAATGACAGCACACAGATTTATTAAAACATTTTAATACGTGTAGCAGGCAAGATAGGAGAATTGTCAAGACTAAGGTAACTCGGGGTAAGCTCCACCCAGGAAGAACTCTACATCTCTCAAGTTATGTGTTGTAAAGTTGGTCATTTACATGGGTTGGCATACGTAAGGGCAGATGGCAATAAAGTGTGATTATAAACACCCATGGTTAACATCTTGTAGGCAGGTTAATGTGTTTCAGTACCCTAACACCAAGTGTTCAATCATCTCTCCCTCAGTCTAGTCATGTAGCTCATGTTCTGGGCATGGGATTCTCATTCTTAGGTGCCCATGTGGGTGCCATACTGATTGGCCGCCCATAGTAGGAGAGGTAAGTTTACCTTATGGTTATTGTGTGACTGTCCCCTATTGTTTACAGTTCTATAAATATACCTGTAATGTCCAAATAAAGTATTTGTCATTTTGGTTGAAGTACAAGACATAAATCTGTGGCTCTTCCATATGGGAGGGGCATGCTTACCTGTTACACTTCGTATGCAATGAGTTGCTAACTTATGCACTGCATAAATATGATACGTTCTTCTATAATTACCATCAATTATGTTAAGTGAACAGTCTAAAATAGGTCCATTATGATATTATGCTGATGTAAACATATTACAGTGTAACCGTCTTCCTTTCTTTTAGTGCTCTTATTGGACCCAAAGCCATACTGCAATGAGTTGCTAACAATTTTTTTTTAGCTCTGTGGCTCTTCCGTATGGGCGGGCCACACATACCTAATATACTTTATATGCAATGAGTTGCAAACCAATACACTGCATAAATATGATATGGTCTTCTATAATTACCAACTATTAAGTGGTGACTCTTCCATATGGGTGGGCCACACATACCTGATACACTTTGTATGCAATGAGTTACAAGCCAATGCACTGCCTAAATATGATATGTTCTTCTATAATTACCATCTATTATGTGGTGACTCTTCCATATGGGTGGGCCATACATACCTGATACACTTTGTATGCAATGAGTTACAAACCGATGCACTGCATAAATATAAGTTCTTCTATAATTACCATGTATTGTGTTGTGGCTCTTCCATATGGGAGGGACACACGTACCTGATACACTTTGTATGCATGGAGTCTTAAACAATTTGGTGAATAATCCAGCCCTCTTAAGAAAGAATGAGCCAGCACAGTTTTAAAACCAAGAAAAGTAAAATTGCTGGAATAACAATTATTCATGCAATAAAAGTTTTGTAATGTAGATCATTTTTTAAATGCATGACAGAAAATGTGGATTGTTACTGTCAATTTAGTACCTTATATGACCTTATCAAAACTTAAATTTACTTTGCAAAAAAAAAAACTCAGAAATAGGGCAATGGAAAAACATCTTCCCACACACAGACAAGACAGTCTTAGCGACAGCAACATTAAAGACTGAAAAATTAATGCCATGTAGCTATTAAGAACTGAATCCTAAAATACTGCACAGGATATATCTCACCTAAGCAGAAACGCCAGACGAAGATGCTCCTGTGAGAAAAGGGAGCAGCAGAGATATATCCCCCCAATGTTGTTAGAATTGCAAACTTTTTCAATTAGTGAAATTTGTGTACAAGGCGTTTTAAGCTAGGCAAATGGTCATTTATAGTTTAATGCTGCAGTAAAGGCACATAATCCCAGTGGCGAATATGTACATAATGGTATTTTTTTGTGATGGCCAAGGAAGAGGAAAGAAACTTGTTATATCTGATGAATTAAAACTGGCACCAACTTGGGGAATAGACAATAAATGCTTGAAAATTAATTAGCAGTAGGAGAGAGTAACTAATGTCACTCTATTGACTCCTAATCAGGCATCACCTAGATCAAGCTTTTTGATCTGGGGTCTGTCTGGTTATTTTCCGGTACTCATTGGGACCACCTTTGATATCCAGAAACTTTTAACAGAGTGATACGGCATATGGCACTCTAAACTTTCATCTAGTTCTCCACTCATCTGAATAAAGTATATTTTAACTGCAGATACGTTCAAATCAAAAATATACATTAGTGCTATGTTTCTAGTGTTAGGCCCTTCTCATCCCTCTTCATTCTTGAGGACCAGCAGATAAGGTCTCCTAGAAGTAGCAGGTGAGAATCACTGACTTTATCCAGTTCTGGAAACTATCTCCAAAAGGATATTAATAAGTTAAAACAATTTAAAGAAGGGTGCCTAAAATGATGCATGTTCTAAAACACAAAATCTAAAGGCAAGGACTCATGATTTTATGTTAGTGGGTAGAAGATTTAGTGTCAGTGATTGTCCCTACCACTTACACTGGAAGTACTACCAAATCTACCTTCCAGTGTAAGTGATAGGGACAACCACAGCAAAGGAGAGCCGACATGTCTACACAAGGACTTAATATTTGCATCTTATGTAGATATAGAAGGGAGGGCCCAGGTGCAAAAAAAATGTTGGGCCCTCCTGGGGGGTTGGAAATGTTTTTTGCTCCTGTAACAACTCACTCAAAACTCCTTCACATAACAGCTCTCCTCCGTAAGAATCCAGCATCCAGCATCCCTACCCAAGACACTTTCACATAGCTGCTCCCCTCAATACCCCTTTCCATAGTTGCGCCTCTTCCCATAGCTTATTCCCTTTCCTTACCTCCTTTCTGCATGAAGCTCCTATGCCAGCATCATCTTTCCAAAACATACGCGTTCCACTTCAGGGGTCTAGTGGGGACCAAGGGCAGGCCCCTACACAACACTACATAAATATATATATATATATATACATATAAACTATCTCAACATAGCAGAAAGTCCCACTCAGCAGCCATCTTCACATTGCATCCAGTCCCTCTCAACATATGAACCCCCATACAGCACCCACCACTCTTAGCATCCATTCCTACATAGCACCCAGCAGTCTCCCCCCAAATTTTTAGAACTTTTCCTGAGTCAACATATATTTATATATTATAAATATTGTATAACATATGATAATTATATAGGTTATAAATTCAGGAAATCCCTGCCTCTGCAGAAAAACACGCAGGTAGGGGAGGCATGGAGGAAGAGAATTACATTTCCCGATCAATGCAAGTAGTAAGAGGGAGTTGATGAGGCTGGGGGGCTAAGGTAGAGAGGCTGGGGGCCCTACACTATGGGGAAAAAAAAATATATACCAAAATAAAGATTGCATTGCACCACCTGCACCGTCGGTAGCTCCGCCACTGGTACCCAGTCCTTGTTAGCAGCCATTCCCACCCAGCATCCATCCCCATACAGCCCCCAACCCCTAGCAGCATCCACCTCACATAGCTCCCATTCCTCGCAGAATCACCCCCCTATACTCTGCTGTTACTTTGTAGCCCTTGCTGTCCATTCCTGTGTAGATACATCTGCATATTTAATCCTCTCTATCAAATACATATTTTAAAAGGTATATGAAAGTAAGTTGGGTTAATGCATCTGATAGAGGATAATTTATAGCGTATGAAAAACATTGCATGAAAAAATACCAAAATAAACAGTTAAACCGTTACCCTAAAGTTTGCTAGATTTCTTGCATTTGCAAACAGTTTTCTATCAATGTTGACACCCCCTGAAATTACCAGGGAAAATTAGCATAATTAATACATTGTATCTTTTTGGCCTGGGGATAGTGCAGGCAGCATTCCTTTAGATTTCTGTAATACACAGAACAAGGTCTGTGTCCCTTCATTCACTGATTGTTTTATCTACATCCCAGGTGTTACTTCCCCCAGCCTCAGTGAATTGCCCCTGTAACCCCCAGCCCCAGTGAATTGCCCCCAGCCTCAGTGACTTGTCCCTGTAACCCCCAGCCCCAGTGAATTGCCCATCACCTTAGATTGTAAGTTTGCGAGTTTTCAACTGTGTCTCCGTGTCTTGGAAACAAGCACTATGTGCTTTTGATTATATGCTCAAAAACAGGGCCCTCCATTCTTTATAAGGTGTTAAGTTTGTTTTTTGCCATGTACTAAACCCCTGTACAGCGGTACGGAATATGTTGGCGTGATATAAATAAAGATAATAATAATAATAATAATAATCACCTTCCCCAGTCCCAGTGAATTGCTCTTTGACCTCCCCCAGTGAATTGCCCTCCAGCTCCACTGAACTGCCCTGTGACCTCCCCCAGCCCCAGTGAAGTGCCCCATCACCTGCCCCAGCACTGGTGAATTGCCCCATTACCTCCCCCAGCCCCAGTGAAGTGCCCCATCCCTGGTGAATTTTCCTGTGACATCCCCCAGCCCCAGCAAATTGCCCCATCACCTGCCCCAGCCCCAATGAATTGCCCCATGACCTCCCCCAGCCCCAGTGAATTGCCACGTGACCTCCCCCAGCCCCAGTGAATTGCCCCATCACTTGCCCCAGTGAATTGCCCTCCAGCCCCAGTGAGTTGCCCTGTGACCTCCCCCAGCCCCAGTGAATTGCCCCATCACCTGCCCCAGCCCCAGTTAAATGCTTCGTGACCTCCCCAGCCCTAGTGAATTGTCCCTGTAACCTCCCCAGCCCCTGTGAATTGTCCTCCAGCCCCAGTGAATTGCCCCGTCACCTCCCCCAGCCCCAGTGAATTGCCCCCATAACCTGCCCCAGCCTCACTCAATTGCCCTCCAGGCCCAGAGAATTGCCCCAGGACCTCTCCAGCAACAGTGAACTGCCATGTGACCTCCCCCAGCCCCAGTGAATTGCCCCATCAACTGCCCCAGCCCCAGTGAATTGCCCATTGACCTACCCCAGCCCCAGTGAATTGCCCTCCAGGCCCAATGAATTGCCCCGGGACCTCTCCAGCCCCAGTGAATTACCCCATCACCTGCATCAGCACCAGTGAATTGCCCCTTGACCTCCCCCAGCCCCAGTGAATTGCCCTCCAGCCCCAGTGAATTGCCCTGTGACCTCCCCAGGCCCCAGTGAATTGCCATTCAGCCCCAGTGATTTTCCCCATGACACACTCTCACTCAAACACTCACCCTCAGACATACTCTCACTCACAGACACACTCTCACTCACACACACAGAAATACACACTCACACAGACATACTCACTCGCACAGACACACACACTCAGACACACACTCTCACTCACAGACACACTTTCACGCAGACACGCACACACTCAGACACTCAAACACTCACACAAACACACTCAACCACACTCACATACAGACACTCACACAGACACACACACTCACTTACACAGACACACGCACTCACTCACACTCAGACACACACAGACACTCACTCACACTTACACTCAGACACTCACACAAACACACTCTCACTCACACAGACACACTGAGACACTCACACTCAGACACGCACACACTCACACTCTCACTGACATACATACTCACTCACACAAACAGATTCACACAGCCACAAACACTCACACAGACACTGACACAGGCATACTCACTCACTCCGACATACACTCACTCACACAGACTCACTCACACAGACATACACACTCACTCACACAGACACTCACACAGACATACACACTCACTCACACAGACATACACACTCACATAGACACACACAATAAGACACTCATGCACTCAGACATTCACAGAGACACACTCTTACTCACACATACATTCACAAAGACACACTCACAGACACACTCTCACTCACAGACACACTCACTCACAGACATACACACTCAGACATACTCACTCACACAGACATACACACTCACTCACACAGATACTCACACATGCATACACACTCACTCACACAGATATACACACTCACTCACATACATACACACTCACTCAGACATACACACTCAGACAGACACTTACAAAGACATACACACTCACACAGACATACACATTCACTCATAGACATACACAGTCACTCACACAGACATACATACACACTCACTCACACAGACATACACACTCACTCACAGACATACACACTCACTCACACAGACACTCAAACAGACACACTCACATATACACTGTCACTCACAGACACATTCACCCACCCACACTCAGACACACACACTCACTCACACTCAGACACTCAAACTCAGACACTCATACTCACACACTCACACACACAGATACACAATCACACTCGCAGAGACACACTCACACTCACACAGACACACTCACACAGACACACTCTCACTCACAGACACTCACACACACTCACTCACAGACACACTCACTCATGCAGACAGACTCTTACTCACAGACACACTCACACAGACATACACACTCACTCACACACACAGACACACTCTCACTCACTGACACTCACACTCACACACTCTCACTCACAGACACACTCACTCATACAGACACACTCACTCACACAGACATACACACTCACTCACTCACACACATACACACTCAGACAGACACTCACACAGACATACACACTCACTCACACAGAAATACACACTCACTCACCCAGAGATACACACTCTCACAGACACACTCACATAGACACGCACACAGACATACACATTAACTTACACAGACACACACACTCACACGGACAGACAGAAAGACACCCACACTCACTCACACTACACGTGCCCGCGTGGTCCGCCGCTGTGCCCCCACCCCCCTTCTCCCTCCTCCCTCCCATCCGAAACCTCTGTGCTGTGCTCTGTGATCATCGGAAGAAGCTGTGACATCACAGATGATGTCACTGCTCTTTGCTGATTGTCTGAAAAGCCAATCAGCACGCACCTGCACTGTGGGGTAGGGTACAATTTTATAATTCCATACCCTATATTCACAGCGCCCATTGCTGGGGGTATCTACATAACCTCCAGCACAATTTTTTATTTATTTTTTGCAAAATGGCTTGCATTTTTTCATACAAACATTTTTGCTAGGTAGGTTATGATGCTCCTCTACAGGATGCATTCATAACCCACCCAACTTTAATATGCATTTAACATTTCCCTCACTAATCTGAACTCACACCAGATTGCACGATCTTTGTTGTGAAGATGAACACCAGCAGAATAACATATAACAATCTGAGAAGCAACATTTGTTTCTGTTCAAAATGGAAGAAAACTGTTGTAAACTTATAAGGTTTGAATATGGTTGGTGTAATTTAAAACTATAGTCATTAACAAGTACTAATGCAATTGAATTATATGTCAAAAATGTATATTCTTGCAGTAAAATATTACATTAGCGTTTCTGTTCCTCCATTCTAGTTTTTTGGGGTTTGCACATGCTCTGAGTGAGTGAAACCAGTGGATGGAGGTTGTGAACGCAGTCCAGCATTTCAGTTGCCAATTTCTTTAATCATTCAGAGCATGTGCAGCTGTCTTGGTAGTAATGAGCAATGATTACTATGTGGCAAGGATAATGTGTAGAGGGATTGGTCATAAAGGATAATTATCGGACAAAAATTACAAAATTAAGTGTAATTGAAAAATACAATACAAAAATCAGTTACTTTGCTTTTTACTGCTTATAACCATAAATTATACCATATTTTGAAGTTTTGATATGTTCCATTAAACAGTTTTTGTATGCACATTGGCATTTTTACAGATCAATTAATATTCACTTGCAGCCTCTTTCTTCTGGTTTTGAGCCAGGTTTTTATTGCTCACATTTACACATCTAGTGAATATTTTGTTCTAAAGCTAGTAGTAACCTTAAAGGGCCGCTGTAATAAGCCATCTTTCATTACCATTGATCAGAATTTAAAAAAATCATCAGTCAAAAATCGAACTAAAAGCGGTTAATTTCCCCTCTATTTTTTGCTGGACCTTCCCCCATGTTTTTATAACTAGCAGAGTGTAGTACAAATGGTTGCAGCTGTTAGCTGATCAGGAACTGTGGTTAAGTGGATGGAGACTGCTCACTTTACTACAGTTTGTAAAATGCAGAATGAGTTACAGCTTGAAGATGGTGAGAAATTGCATATTTTCCATCTAGATTTCGCGCAAATGAACAAATATTTTTTTTACAAAAATTGAAGCTGTTTATAGTGATCTTTACTGTGGAAAGGTTATACTGTAAAAGTTACTGTACTATTCTATATTAACACATTTTGTAAACGTATTAAGACCCACGCTAGCGGGCATGCAGAAGGGTATCAACTTTGAATTAGTAACAAATTAGGAGTAAAATCAGCATTTTAAGAAAATAAATTCACTGTAGAACTTACATTTGTACTTTAGTGCTTCAGGCTCCAGGAGTTTTGCCTCTTTTGACTTCCTATAAGTTATTAAGGGGGTGGGAGCAGTCTGTCCCAGGGTCTAACCATCAATTGCTTCTTGACAGGTCTGTTTGCTTGTGGTGGCCATTGCATTTATAGAAGACAAGGAAAGACTCCTGTTAGGACACACTTCTACACAGATCTGTCCCCACTGTATGGAAACAAATATAGGGGTGGAGTAAAGCATCTATGTGGAGCCATGCAGCTCATGTATCCTCACACTCACATTTGCAGTTCTTAACCCACTGTATGTGAATGTTGAAGTTGACTGTGGCTTGATCATGATGGACATCAGGAGGATGTATAAGTGTCCTTATTCTACTGCTGGGGATCTCCCAGGATCCCCCTCTTACCCCACATACACTTAATGGCTTGCTAGGCCCAGGAGATGTAGTGGGACAATTACAGTTAGACACTGTCCTTTGCAAAAATTGGAGTCCATACTCATAGACTATCCCTTTAAATATGTGAGACTATACTGTATACTGAGATAATAGAGCTTCCTTCTTATTCTGGTGAGGTAATATTGAGATTAGTGCCAGTATTTAAAATATAAATGTATATATAATTACTTAATGCATGATTAATAATCAATACTATAAAAAGAACAATTATTAAAATCAAATAAAATGCAAAATAATAAACACACATTTCGTCTTTTTCTTAGGCTTTCTCAATGATCAAATGGAAAATACAGAGTGTGTTAGGCTAAACCTGTTCTAAAAATGCTTATAGACATATTGATATGTATTCTAACAATAAAATATCAGATTCAAATTGCAAAGTAATAAAAAAAAAACATTTTACATATTTGACAATATCTACTTGTATATGATTCTCAAGTATTTGCCATCTGTACCTGCTTTTAATATGTATACGTAACAAATCTAAGATATATTTAAATTCTGTTTAGATAGATGTGTATTTATTGGAGCAAATTACACATGTTATAATACATTTTTTTAGATGAACTACCCCTGATACTTTATACTCTGCACCAGGACTAATGCAAAGACTGGCAGTTTTGAGTTCCCACTCAAGCATTGACCCAGGATACTGCCAACATTTGTGGCTGTTTGTTCACCGTTACATTTATAATTTATAGGCCATCAAATACTGTAATCAATAAATTATTAGATAAAGTATCAGTAAAATTAATGTTTTGCTTTTTAAATAAATGGTTGCTAAATATTTCAAAATAATTTATTAAAGAAAGCAGATTATCTAATTTAAATTGGCTTTGGATCCAATAATAGATTTGGCAAGCACTAAAAGAAAAGGTTACACTACAATATTTAACATCACCATAATATCATAATAGACCTATTTTAGGATTTTCACTCAGCATAATAGATGGTAATTATAGAAGAACATATCATATGTATGCAGTGCATCAGTCTAATGCTGTTTAAAATAATTTACATGTGTATGTTCTCAGGAAAATGGTATTAGAAAAAAACAACACTGCCATTAGTGCGCTTTGATCCTATCAGAGACTGATCCCCTAAAGCATCACTGTAATCTGGAAAAAAATCAAGTTTATGAAATATGTAACTAACTAACAACATTAGCATTTCCAGAGTGCACTAGAGGAATCAACATTTACTCTTTTCTAATTAAAAACTAGCATTTATGATATTTTCTCTGCCTAATTATATTAGAGTCTTAGACTCCAATTTTTCAATAAAATGTATATATTTTAATCATACAGTGTTATGACACTGTCATTGCCATTAGTAGACTTGGATCTTAGTAGGGACAGAACCCTTAGGCATTTTTTGTTCTATTCAAATGTTTTACCTAGGTGACTTAATAAATGTTAACCTCTTTAGTGTAATTTTCATAAAAAATCTGACTCAACTTATTAAAAAAAACAGATTTTCAATCTACCTTTTTCTTCCTGTACTCTCTCATGTAGGGTGCTATGTGGCCTAAGGATACACCCACATAGGATGGACTTCACACAACAGGTGTGTTATGCTGCAAGCAGACAGTGACATGCTGTGCGTCTGCATGTGCCGGTAATGGGGAGCCCCTTCATTGTAGCCCTTAGGTCACAGTTGTAAGATATGGCACACTACATGAAAGAGAACAGGATGACATAGTCAATGTTCCAAATGGTTTTAGTTTGTTTCTCTGGGAGGCTTCTTTATAAGTTAGTGAAATCTAAATTTTAAATGACAATTACATTGAGTAGAATATCCTTGAAGGGCAATTTACCTCACTGTAGGCGCTCTTCATAGTGAGAAATAGCACGATTGTATGTTAAAATGATCAATTTTTTAATTACACTAATAACAGAAAGGTTTAAGTCTATTTACAAACACATTGTATCCTGCCTCCTGACTGTTGCATGATCAATAACAGACAGTTGAGGTGTGTGGTGAAGACAGTGATTGACAGCAGTTTTCCCGCATTCCATTCTCTGCACAGATTAATTTGGTAAGGGTTAACTCTATTTTTTTATTTTTCTCACTAAATGAAGCTGTAGCAATGGGTCTGGAAGGGGCTCATCAGTGGCACATATAAACACAGACTTTACTTTATAGAGTTCTCAGTGAAAAATGCCCATATTTCAAAAATTCTAAAAGTATTTCAACATGCTCTTAGGAGAACTTTACTGTGCTGTGGTCCAAATTGTGCTAAATTTAATCACCTGGTTAAAAAAACAACATATAAAACCTATGAAGTCCTTTAAACATGCCACTGTGATTAGTTTTCTTGAGTTTTTCTACAGAATTCTGTAGGTGATGTAATATTTTTCAGGATAAGGCCGTGGCTCTGTGTAACGACGGTTGTTAGATTCGACATTGCATAGCCCTGCATTGTATCCCTACCCCTTTTTTGCACATTTCTTAATAGGACTCTAAAGGGACTCTCTTACAAGCTGTTTGTCATTCACAAGGCACACCGAACAAAGCATTCAAAGAGCTGCCATCTCTCCGAGATCTGAAGAGCTTTCCTTTCAAAAAAACTGAACGGCATTAGGGAACAGTCTACATTCAGAGCTAATTTCTTAATAGCTCTTTTAAGCTCCTTACCTTGCTATATCATGCAAGTTTTATAACCAGCTGAACGGTCTTATTAAACATTGACGAGCCATTTATAACATTGAGAGAGGGGGAAAAAATTCCACGTCAGTTTTTTTTCTCCTCAACTATAATATATTTGTATATTCTGGGAGATAAAGAAAGATTTTATGATTGAAAACTGCGCCTCTGCAGGATCTGGGTTTTTAGTACGCAAGGATAAAAAAAAAAACTTAATATAGATGGTATTATTATGGAAAGAAATAGATGTGATTTTTTTTTCACAGAGATTTTGTCTTTGGAACAAAAAAATAAATTGTTTGAAGTGTTACCCTGCAGAGAAATGACACCATCAACCTCCCCAGCGGGCCTCTTTAAAACCGTGCACATTTTACACAGAGTCCACTTGAATACAGAATAGAGAATCCTTATCCGTACATCGATATAAGTCCGTATGTTGGATTTACTATAAAACCTAGCTGGATTCCATCAGACACGACTGTCTAAAGAGATTCCACTGGGTCTGTTATTGCTGTACTATGAAAAGATTTCTCTGATATTGAGTGTAGGATGCTGCCTATTCATGTTCAGAATATAATACTCTCCCTGCTGATTTTTCATTCTCATTGCTTTACCGGATATTAAGCTATTCTGCAAACGGGAGATATCAGGAGGTAAAGGGACAGAATTTATCATAACAGCAACATTGAGCAAGAGCCATGATTCAGCCAGGTTGTGATATCACGGTTAAACAGGACAGTGTTTAGTCTGTGGATTGAAAGATATACCTTATTAAATTATTTGCAAAGGTTTCTTATTTAAACTCCTACTGTCAGCATATTGTCATCCATCGCTCTTGTACTGACCACTCCTCCTTAAACTCTCTGGTGCATTTGTGATCATGTCATAACTTAAAGACTTTATGCTTCCCAGAATGTTATATGAAGGTATATGGAATTTTCCCTTATACATGCTGCTTATATCAGAAACACATATTACATTGATTCATTCTATACACATACAGATTTATTTTATTTAAAAAATAATTTGGTTTCCACAGCCCCAGATCTGCCTACATATCGGGTACCCATGGCCAGATTACCCATTAGGCAAATGAGGCAGCTGCCTAGGGGTGATTCCCTGTGAGGGGCGCCCATTTTTTAGCTTAAAAACCCCTAACAAATACTTTTTTGGCTTATGTGTGTGCTTGTTGCGCTGCCAAAATATAAATAATATGGCCCACCATCAAATGTATTTTATAAACAAATAATAGCTTGGTGTGTATATGAGTAACTATGTTGTTAAAATGGTTGTTACAGAGAAATGTCTGTGACTTGCTCACACAGAAAAAGAGGGATGTACTGGCACAGAGAGGGGTAAAATGGGTGCATGCATACCATGTACACGCACACACAAGGAGCTCCTCCACTTCACTGCCTAGGCACTGCTAGTAACTACACCCTATACTACATTTCAAGCCAACAGCAGCACTGTGCCAGAATCCAAAACAGCAATGTCTGAGCTCCTCCTTTCTTCCTTGTGGTGGGAAAAAAGACTACACATCTAATGATGCTTTGCTGCCGTGACTGACTGACTTACCAGACATTGCAACAATGTTATAGCTGCTTGTGATTGGAAAAAATATTTAGAAATGTTATGTTAATTTAGCTAAGATTTTTCTGGGGAATTCCTTCTCAAAATCAACTGCCAGAAAACTG
This sequence comes from Discoglossus pictus, assembly GCA_027410445.1. Taxonomy (NCBI): domain Eukaryota; kingdom Metazoa; phylum Chordata; class Amphibia; order Anura; family Alytidae; genus Discoglossus; species Discoglossus pictus. The sequence goes on from CM050168.1 coordinate 41,820,847, forward strand.
AATACATTTGCAAATGTCAAGGTAAGTTTATTAATGTTTATTTGGGGATTTTTTTCATGCAAAAAAATGTTCTCATACGTTACAGATTCTCCTCTATCAGATGCATTCATAATTCAGGAAACTTCTATATACATTTAAAGGGAAGCAGATACTTCAGAATCACTTTATTTAGAAGGCTTAAAGGGACATTAAAATCCTTTTTTTACTTAGTTGCATCTGCAGGAAAAAACTGATTCAACTGTTTAGCTGATCTGGTGACTTACTGTACCTCTGTCAGCCAGTCATACACTTCTCATTAAAACCTAGATATATACAAATAGCTCTGTGCATTTCCTATTAGTTTCAATGACATCTAAACAGATTTTATATAAAACTGTTTTTCATGCAAAACACAACTTTGGTAAAGTTTAAAGCATAATTGTGTTCCATGTCCCTTTAAAGATTTGGGACATAATTACTATATGTCCTGTCTGTCTATCTATGACCACTTAAAATGTGAATGGGGTAGATTTTTTGACTCGTTAAATCACTATTTCTAGGAAAGGAGAAGAAATGAAAAGTGATGTTCCTAATGTTATATTTCAAGGCCTACTGTACTGTTTGGAAGTATTTAACAAACTATCAACAATAGCAGCTGTGTAAGCTATGAACCCTCTTCTATTTTGTCGTGGTAAAGGGGTGTGTGCACCTCAACGAAGCTGTGAGACAAACTATCTAGACTAGAGTCACCAAAGATGGGCAGGTCATAGCAGAGAGGTCAGACAAATTGTGGTCCACTGGAGAAGGAACTGGAAAACCACTCCAGTATATTTTGCCATGAGTACCTAATAGACTAGCACAACCAGACACAAGATGGTGCCTGGCATGATGCGTTCCATAGGGTCACAGAGAGTCAGACCCAAGTGAACAACTAAACAACAGCAAGCCATAGATTTTTAGTGAAAACTAACTGTTTGTATACAAGATATTTCCTTATAGCATGGAGATGGAGAGCATGATTTTACCTATTGAACAGTGAAGGGAGAGATAGGTGGAATGAGAGAGGTTGGATTTTTTCAGTAATATATTTGTATTTGGCACCAACCAATTCAGCTTGCAAGTCTAACTATAAGCCCTGATCCTGTAGAAAACTGAATGTCCCTCTCATACATGCAAATTTCACCAAAGTACCATGGATACCTCGTGGGACAAGCAAATACATCAATATTTTTTCGTAATGAAAAACTATTATTTTTTTTTACATTTTCTCTGCACTAATTATGCTCTTGTTTTTCATCATACAGTGATCCTTTAATTCTAATCCTATCATATTCAGGAAGCAATGGTTAATGGGCCTGAGGCAGTATAAAAGGATTGCAATTTTACACACAGTGGCTGCTGGATTGCAGGGAGGATGTGATAGAAGAAAAATAAATCTTCAATGTCAGTTACAATAAAATATATAGTACTATACAAGGGATTTAATAATATATCATTTTAATGTCCTCTTAAATCCAGATCACAGTATATTAATGTATCCCAGCAGGCAGATGTTGTACCGTTAAGGAGAGTCTGACATAAGAAATTAACTTCAAGATGCAAACTTGAGTACGGGCAGCATTTAGTAATGTGCCATATGGATTTTTTTCTACCTGTGGTACAGTGTTAAACCAGTTCATACCACCTGTGCCATTATATTATACTCTAGATCAATAGTCTTAACAGTTGGTCCTATGACCAGTGCCAGTCCCTTATCTGCAGGTCCGCATGAACAAAAAGGTATAAGAAGAACCTAATACTTTAAATATTATTCCCAGTTATAGGTAAGTTGTTGATGAGTGTATGTGTACTTTATTCAAGTCAGTGCAAAATGTAATTGCCACATGAAGAATCACCTTGTAAGGAATGATCTGATCTCCAGAATCATTGGAATGTGACCAGCTGGTCTCCAGGTCAAAACGTTTGAGAACCAATGCTCTAGAGACCAGTTGTCTATCAGCCCTATTACATTCCCCCAATGTCTAAAACCGTAGCCCGTAACAGAGCACGCAAGACTTACAGCTATTAAATCGGCCTCTTAAAACTACCCGCAAATCCTTTGATCTGTCAAGCCCGTAACTGTTCAGTTTGAAAATTGCTATTAAATTGCTACGAATCCACTGGTGTTCAAACCCCTAACCCTCAAATGGAGCCAAAAAGCCTACGGGTACTAGAAATGACCCACAAGCGGGTTAAAGTCTTATCCATGGCACTGTAAATGCAAATATCAAATCAATACTGTACTTATAATTAAAGGCAAAGTGATGTTAGGTATTAATATTAATAGCACAACATTCTCAAGCTAGCAAATCGGCAATATAAAATACTTATTTTTCTGTTTAATTTCCGTGTTATATCCATCCCGGCAATCAATGTTAATACATATAATGGAACTCGCATGGACTAGAATATCATATTTACTGATTTATTAATATTGCATTATTTCGGGAATGTGGGTCCGATTGAAACCCATAAGGCTTTGAAATCTAACCTCCATTTTTCTGGGACGCAATGATGACGATCTCTTTTGCCATTGGCTCCGTAACTACGAGTTTGACTAATTGATCATGTTCACAGCCAGAAATGTAAAGTGCGCAAGAATGGTTTACAAGTTTGCTTCTCAGGCCCGTTAGTTCTGTAACGTAGCAGAATTTCAAGCCTGTAGGGTGTGCCGTTGCTGATACAGGCTTGGAATTTTATGGGGCTGTATGTGTATTAAGAAAGAGGCAAAACTCTCCATATCTGAATGTTCTAATCTGTTAAGATCTCAAGGTACAGGGGAGAAAACTCTGGGTATGAAGAGATGGGACGAAGATTTAAAACAGGAGTGGAACATTTTTTAATTGTTTAAAGCATTAAAATTAACTTCCAGTGCATCAAACAGGACTACATATAGAGAGATCCATTTCAAACCGGGTCAAAGATGGTAAAGAGTGCCGGCGCTTATGTCAAAAATATTTCCAGATAAATGCTGGAGAGGATGTGATATTAGAGGTACACATACTCACATTTGTTGGGATTGTCCTAAAATCCAAAATGGATGGTCCTTGTCCATAAATTATATTTCAAATATTACTAATTGTCAAATTGCAATGTCCCTTGAACTTGTGTTGTTCCACATCTTCCCAAATGGTTTAAAATATTCACTAAATTGTCTAATTGTCCAAATGTTACTGATTACTAAATATTGGAAACAAGATGAAATTCCAGTATGGAGTGAACTAGTCATTATAGCTGAAAGGATTAGACGGATTTAAAAAGATTTCCAATTTGAGGGAGATATTTTGCATAATAAAAAATGACCGTAAAATAGAAGATTTGGGAACAATTTATAAGATAAATGAAAGTTGTCAACTTTACGGAGAGAAATGGGAAAAACGGAATGAAAAGGGTTTAATATATGCAAATTACTAAAGATGCATTATTGACAATGTTATGGAAATCTAATTGTTTCTCTTTCCTATGTATGTGTTTTATGTAAATGTAATTTTGTTTAGTTTTTTTAAAAATAATAAAATATAACAAAAAAATAGATACCAATTGTCTGGCTTTAGCTATTCCTGATAGATCTGAGTTTAAAAGGATTGGATTGTCCATTGAACAATGTCGTGACGGAGGAGGTTGATGGGAAGGGGATTCTTTTTTAATTACCAGAGATTTTAGTGGAGATTTGTTCACCTTAGTTGCATCTGAACTGTGTTTGAAGGATCTTCTCCACTACCTCTGAGAACTATTGGAGGGGTGATGGGGAACAATTAATATGGTGGCTATGTAGACTTATCCAACCAGATTGGCAAGCTACTCACCCAAGTTATTCACTGACATTTTCATGTCGGAGTAACCCGCTCAGTGTAACCGTACATTAAACTGGTACCTAAAATGTAGCATTATGTTTGTAGGCCTTAAGGGGCGTCAGTGTGGGTGGACTGAATATCTTTCAGTGTGTGGACTGATTTAGGGTCAACTGTGTATGGCCCTGTATACATGTCGCTTTGTGCTCATGTGTGTCAGTGTGTGTGCATCTCTTTGAGTGGCTTGTATCTTGGCCAGTTGTGGTTCCATATGTGCTTCTGTGTAGATGTTTATGTATGTAAGTGTGGGACACAATCTATATATGTGTGAAGTTTCAGGTGTGCTTACCGATGGAAGTGTCACTGCATATACAGTATTATCTTCTGGGTATATGCACACACTAATAGACACTGCTTGTACCTGGATTTGGACATGTTTGTGTAATATACTTCCAGCTGCCTTGAAGACCAAGTGGAAGTTCTCTACTAATGGTCATTATTAAGAGTGCACGGAAGAGTGTGGGGTATTTGTTGACTGACTGCCCCCTCCTTTCCACAGGGTCAGTAGAGGCAGCTTGCATGCCCCCTTATGCTATGAAAAGGGAGTCTGACTATCATGGCAACTTCCATGCACTAGCAGAGTCTGCTAACATTATTTTTTTTCTAAAAATGCTTTAACGCTAATGTAGTTACCGTACTTACAACTATGTAAAGATGTTGTTAACCTACAGTAGCCCTTTAAGAGTTTTCACAGACTGCAGCAGGTTGCACAATCACACATATTCTCTGTTCTCATTGACATTCCTGCTATTATTTGTTATGGCTGCGTCCGTAAGGGAATGGTGATCCAGCTCAGGATTTGTTACTATTCAGCTTGCTAAAGCCAGGGTGAAAAGTGTTGTCTCATTACTTAGAATAATCTGCCCGGAGGGACATCGCCATGAATAAACTCAATCAGCCACGACCTTGCGCTGGACACTGATACATTAGATCTCTGAAACTACCGATATATTAGATCTCTGAAAACTGAGATTTAATTTAGAATATATTTGCATATACAGAATATGAACCTAGAGCCTTAAATGAATCTGGGTCAGTGTCTGTGTATCTGACATGTGTACAGATGGATGTGTATCTCTAATGGTAGGTTTGTGTATGTGTGTTGGTGTCTGTATTTCTAGATGAGTGTTGTTGAATCTGCATGTCTAATAAAGGACCAATGTAGTTTGGTAAAATCTTTGCATGCTTGCAAAGCATATCAAATTCAAAACAACCTCTGGGCAAAGTTCTGGTGCCTGACACCAATGTACCAGTGTGTAAACAATTAAAAACTGTACCTTTTATTAAGATAAATATAAAATTTAAAAAAAATGCTGCGGTTAGACGAGAATTTATAAGCTCTTAGTTACTCTTTAAATGTAGTCACAGGTAACACTTAGTACCATTGCTGGTATACAAAGTAGAAAGAACGAGAAGAAACATATGTTCCTCAAATGGAACCTCCTATCTGGAAGGCACACACAAGCTTACTAAACAGCCCACATATGTATCAAAAAGGACCTATGTGATCACGTCTAAGGAATTGGCTGTTCCTTTAAAAAAAAAAAAAATGTTTAAAAATACATCCACACTTTTAAAAACAGCTGTAAATAGACCATTAGTTCTTCATATTGTTGTTCATTCATGTCCGACTCTCTGTGACCTCATGGACCGTAACACACTAGGCACATATTTATGTCCATTGTCATGCTGATGCACTTGGTTTTGGAGTGGGTTGACAGTTCCTTCTCCATTGGGCCACAGCATACAGCTCTTGGTATTCCAAGGTGGTCTCCAATCCAAGTACTGACCAGCCCCAAAGCTGCTCGGCTTCAGGGTGATGTGATCTCTTGGTTCCCTGACTGGAATCAAACCCAGGTCACATTGGTGAAAGCACTGAATCCTAACCACTAGACCACCAGGGAACCCAGTTCTTCGTATAGAACAAGTAAAATGGGTATAGAAAATAGTGGTTAAATTATATCAACTGGCAGATATTCCATGGTCTGTAATTGCTGAGTAAGTAACATACTAGCACAACCAAAGTCACAGACAAATCTTTACACCAACAGAGCAGAGCATAACAAAGGCATGGAGGTGCTATTAACAAATATGGGACCTGACAGCACTGTTTCGCTGTACCAAGCAGCTTTGTCAAAGGTCAGTGCTTAAAAAAAAATTCATTTCATTAGGCATTGTGGTCACATATTCTCTTTTTGATACATATGAAGGCTGTTTAGTAAGCTTGTGTATGTCTTCCAGAAAGAAGATTCCCTTTAAGGTTTCTTTTCCTCCTTTCGACTTTATGTATATGAGCAATGGTACTAATTGTTACTTGTGATTACATTTAAAGAGTAACTAAGAGCTTATAGGTTCAGGTCTTTAAGTGGTCTCTAAAAGCTGTAATTTTTTAAATATTTATTTTAATAAAAGTTCATTTTTTTTACTGTTTACACTGCTTGTGGAGTATTTAACAAAATAACAGCATTAGCAGACATGCAAGACAGGAACATGAAAGCATTTTAGAGAAATGTAGGCTTCCATATTAGACGTCTAGTCTGTCCGTATTTTGTATGTGTATTTATGTCTATATGTTACTCTGTATGTGTATAACCACATGTGACTGTGTGTAATAAGTCTATGTGTGTGTATCAGTGTCTCAATGTGTGTGACATTTATAGCCCTGATAGAGCTATAAAACTCCACTAAATAATGTATTTAATCCTTTATTTTAATGACTGGCTTATTTACTAGTTATAAATAGTAAATTCATAGCTAGAGGGGAGAGCAATGTGTTGCACAGCAACTAATATATTAAACATAAATGTCGATGTTTACACTTTAAAGCTGTTTACAGTAACCATATTACTGGAAATTGTAATCAGATATTTTGTCACAGTATTTATTAATCTTCAGGGTTTATAAAATAATTATGACACCCCATTTTTTCCTCTTTTTTTCAGTAGTCTGCAGAATGGTGTCTCACCCTCAAAGATGGTGCTGATTGCAGGCAACTGGGTGTGAAAAAAGACACTTGTTTGCTAAGTGTGTGATGCAGGGCCGGAGACAGCATTGGTACAAGTGGGGAGCTGCACCAGGGTCCTAAGGGGGCCAGAGCTACCCTCAACTTTATTGGCATTTTTCTTGTAGTATAGGGCCGGGTTCTTCTTTCCTCTGCCTATGCATCTTTTTGCCTCATGGCACCAAAGGGTGGCCTGGGGAGGTCAAAGTTTTTTTACACCGGGGCCCTCCATTCACTAGCTTCGCCATTGGTGTGATTACAGGGTATCTTAAGAACAATGGGCCAGATTCAATTGCAAGCCCGCAACTTGATCGGTGTAGGCCGTATGTCTGCTTGTGTGTTGCAGGCTCCCGTTCGTCTCCAATTGCAATGCTATTCAATTGCTCAAGCCCATAAGTTACTGTTCCAAAGCCAAAACCGTAAACCATGCACTGGTTCTTAGCAGTTCAGGGCGGGGACATGATCAGTTAAGCAAGCATGTCACCTCCCATTTCGAATCAGCCAATAGAAAATGAGACTGTCATTATTACTGTAGTAAGACATGGAGGTTACATGTCAATCAATTAGGTTCGGGGGGTCCGATATGCGATCAGACTCGCAAATCTGAAAAATAAAGAATTATGAAAATGAATGCCAATACTGTTCTAGTCCATGTGGGTGGCCTGATATGTATTAACTCATTGATACTCAAGATCGATTTAACCCCGAAATGAAACATAAAAATTAATTTAATTTCCTGACGATTTGAGAGTTTGAGACTGTTGTGCAATTAATTCTAATGTCTTTCATCGCTTTCCCCGTTATTTACAGTGCAGTATTGATTTTTTATTTGCATTTACAGTGCTGCAAACCAGTGTTTACCCCCCTTGCGGGTCCTCTCTAGCATTCGTAGGATTTTCTCCATCTTTTGCCATTCATATGCTTGGGGAAATTGATCAATTGAATAGCGATTTGCGATTTTCGAGATCATAACTCCTGCTAAAGTGATCAAAGGCTTCGGAAGGCTGTAAGTTACAGGTTTGACCATCAAAATTTTTCAAGGCCGTAAAAAGACACCAATTGAATAGCAAATTACCTTGCGACCTCACTTACGGGCTACCGTATCGAGCGAAAGCTCAATTGAATCAAGCTCAATATTAGTAGCTGCGTACGTCCTGGAATAAACATTGAATCTGAATTTATTATGAGTACAGGAATCCATTTTGTTATATCACTTCCTAAGAGCAGGATTATGAAGGTGTGTATTTGTAGTTATCAAAGGTTTGATAACATCTACATGACACCGCATCCTGCTCTGTTAGATCCAAGGATGGAACTGTAGCTCTCCAGAAACATAAACGCCCCTCTCACACACAACTTCCATCAATGTATCATAGATCCCTCCAGGGTCCTGTACAAAATATATTGTTTTTCTAATTAAAAAGCAGTTGTATTATGTTTTTGCTGCATAGTTTTTCTCTTAGTCAGGCACATTGTCAGGGTTACATCTTTTGTTCACAAGCCATGCTCACATGGGGAAAAAAGCATTCTTCATGCTACTTGACCTCTACATGCTCCACTGGGTCCGGATAGCCCATACCCACCAAGCTTGCTTTTCCCATTAAAGCAGCACACCCAAAGGGAATCATAAATAGAAGGTACTAACATGTAAGTTAGGTTAATAACAGGCCACAGCTTTATTGAAAACAATTAATTGAATCAACTAAAGACAGAGGTGGTTGTTCACCACGCAGAGTGTGCCTAAGAGAACTAGGAGAACCAAGTAGTAACGGACCCCATGTATGGGCCCCCCAATAAGGTGCGCACCCCATCTGCCCCAGCTGTGAAAGAACACATTAATACAAATAGGGAGGGGAGGGAGGGATGATTATATATGTGATCCAGTCTATCTGCCAGCACATGGCGGGAAACTACTAATTTTAATAAAAACCAGCTCCACCCCTAACCCAGTCCCACCTCTCCCAGAAACTGCCAATCACAATGCAGCACTGTCAAAAGCCCCCTTCTCCATGCTATCCCAGCGACTGCCTGAAACAGGAAGGCAACATGGGTTGTATAAACAAAGCAAAATTATAAACTAGATCACCATTATCTGATTAGGCTGCAATGTAACTGTATCCATCTGTCTTATGCGTAGATTCAGTTTGAAAAGAAAATGCTCTTTCCTAATTTGCATTCTTTAAGAGTTGGAAAAGTGCACGGATTATGTTTACATAAGAAATGTTCCATATTTTAAGGAACAAAAGTCAAACATGTCGGTCATTTGAAAGAATATTTTGTACACATTGCGTTTTTGCAGTGAAAATGAGACGTCACTAGCTTGAGAGGGGATTGTCTGCTCCGCCTCCCTTTTAGCAGTGTTAAAGAGCCACTGTCATGCCTTTAAAATATTAAAGATTGTTATTAACTTTTCAATTGTGCTTTTGAGAAACAAGGGCCCCCATTCAATTGCAAGCCCGTAATTACCTGTATACAAGACGCATGTCTGCGGGTTAGAAATTTGTTACGATTCCGGCTGAATTCAATTGGCACAAGCCAGCAATTACAGGGCTGAAGCTTAAAACCGTAAACCACAAACCCGTATGTAGCAAATCAGGTGATAATCATGATCGATTGAGCAAGGCCGTAAGTTACAATTTAGACAGAGACAATAGTAAATGAGACCGCCATCATGACGTCAGTAAAACATGGATCAATTAGTGTATAGAAGTCCTATCTGCAATCAGACTCGCAATCCAGGAATGTAGAAATCATTAAAAATGAATGAAGAAACTGTTCTAGTCCATGTGGGTGGCCTGTATTAACTCCTTGATTCCCGCGATTGATATAACACGAAAATAAAACGTAACAAAAATATTTTTATTGCAGTTTTGCGAGCTTAAGACTGTTGTGCAATTAGTTCTAATGTCTTTTATTACTTTGCCAGTATTTTAAAGTTCAGTAGTGTGTTTATATTTGCTTTTACAGTGTTACAAACAGGTGATTAACCCGCTTGAGAATCCTATCTAGTACTCGTAGAAATGTTTGATACTTTTGCCATTTTAAGGAAATTGCGGGTTTGTTGAATTGTTGTCATTGAATATGGATTAGCACTGATAACATCTACGGGCTTGAAACATCAAAGGAGTAGAAAGAACGGAGTTACGTGTTTTACAACCACAGTGAATTTGAGCCTGTAACTCAAATGCATTGCGAGTAGCAAAATGTAGCCAATTGAATATCAGTAACTTTTACGGGCTCTTGTAACTAGCCAATTGAATGGGGGCCTAGGTGAGTTAAATCCTTCCATATGGGTTTGTACTCTCTGTTTTCCTTTCAAATCAATGAAATTGCTTATTCCTATGATATACCATTCCATTAAGTTTTTGCCCTCTATACATTTTTTGTGCTTTATTTTTTCAGATATTTATATATTTTCAAATGTTCAAAAAATGCAAATGTTGTTTGAATCTGAATTTATATAACTTAAAAAATCTAAGAATTTTTTTTTTACTTATATAAATTTGTTTTGTAAGGACCACTGTGCATTGTGGAAAACCTCTGAAGTTTGTCAAGTTGGTAGCAAATTAATAGGACTAACCGTAAGATGTGGGCATAAAAGCATTTTTCGGTAAAATCCTTTTGTTTGTGCATGAAGGATGCCATGTTTTTGTCTTCAACACATCTTCCTGACTTGGAGTGTTGCTATTATTATCTATTCAAGCGTGAAAGAGGATTTGTTTGACCTTTTGGTGGATTTTATCTCAGGACACGCAAGTAAGCCCTGTTTGGCCTGCTCTGTAACCACCTCTTTTGTCCCTTGAAAGGTAAATATGATTATCATGGCAGCTTCCATGCACTAGCAGAGTATACTGCAATTTTTTTTTTCGGAAAACTATGTGATAGCAATGACTTACATGGCTTCTAATGTTAGTTTGTTGCCTAATATGTGTTAATCTGGAGTGGTTCTTCAGGAATTCTCACAGAATGGAGCAGGTTGCACCATCAGATCTCCTCTTCTCATTGACATTCCTGATATTTTGGTTATAGCTGCGTCCGTAAGGGAATGTTATTCCAGCTCAGCATTTGTTACTATTCAGCTCACTAAAGCCAAAGTGAAAAGTGTTGTCTCATTATTTAGGATAATCTGCCCAGAGGGACAGAGCCATGAATAAACTCAATCAGCCACGACCTTGCGCTGGACACTGATATATTACTGATTTTTTTACAATGCCCAAAACTGTTCTTTAAAGCGAAAACGGAGCGACATGGGGCCTATTAATTACAGTGTGATGGCTGACAAACTGTTGTGGATATAACAGCCCTGAAGTTATCACTTTTATTTCTGGATGTACAGAGCCAACTAGGGCCATGTTGCTTTTGATTACAAACCGAACTACAGTATTAGATAGAAGGATAGTGTTTTGTCTTTTGTCTGTAGGGGCTGTATCGATCTGTACATTGTGAAAGCACTAATGTGTCCAGGTTTTTCTCTATTAGTGAATAACAAAACTTGATTATTATTATTTATGCTACTTTTATATATAACTCTTAACTTGCCCATCATAAATGATGGTATCATATGTTATGTTCAACTGTCTCTCTCTGTGCGCCCTCTCTCTCTCTCTACTCTGTCTCTCTCTGTACGCCCTCTCTGTGTGTGTGCGCTCTATCTCTGCCCTCTGTCTCTCTCCTCCACCCCCTCCACCTCTCCACTCACTCCCTCCATTTATCTCTGTCCCTCCCTCTTTATATCTTCCTACCACTTTGCATCGCTTTCTCTCTCTGCCTCCCTCCTGCCCTCTCTCTGCCTCTCTCCCTCTCTCTGCTTACCATCCCTCCCTCTCTCTTTCCCTTCGTTGTGCATGCACAGCTGCGTGATTTACCTATCTTTAGGGATAGTAGCTTGTGAGTAACGGCTGCGCAAAACACATATCGCAGGCGTTACTCACGAGCTAACAACTATTATAATGGATAATTATTTACACAGGAGCTCCATTTTATTTTCTTGACTGCTGCTGTGTCCGTGTAAACCAATGAGCTTCCCTTAAGGTCCTCTGAGGGCACTGGCAGCTGTAGAAGCTTTCTCTGGAGATGTCATGAGCTTTTTCACAATGTGCTTTTTTATAGGATCAGTAGAACAAGTGAAAGTAACCAGACCACTCCTTAAAGGACCACTCCAGACCTATACTCTTTCGGCCAAAATGTTTTTCATGCATAAAATAAGAATGCCTTTAAAATATTGTATTCTACATGCAATTAATGCTACAGTGGAATTTACCATTTCTGCTTTTGTAAATCAGCTTTCTGAAGTGGTGGGAGACCATTATCTATCTTTCTATCTATCGAGACCGGGGCCCTTCATTTACTAGCTCCGCCACTGGAACATGCTATGTGAAAATGATTGTATTTGCACAATGTACGCTGGGTACCCTTTGTGCATGTGTAAAATATATAAACAAAAGCAAATAAATGTGTCTCTTATGATCTATCCAGATGTTCTTGAACTTAGCCCTTAATGTTACTTGTTATATTCAATACTATCTGCTGTATAGTTACATTGATTTAGGATTGTTTATGCTAACCCCCGCACAGTTTTCACAGAACAATTCCTGTATTTTAGTTTAGATTGTGTTCATATTTCCTTCAGCCTCCTGGTAACTGACCAATTTAATTCACCTCTAGATGAATAGAAAATACTGTATATACTGAAATTATATAGCTATCAATTTGTATAATCTTTTTTTTTATTCTTTTTGGCATTAACACATACTAAGAAGAAAATGTGACTAATCCTATACAATAGCAAAGTATTACAATCTGTCAAGTGAAAACTTACAATGCCATAAATATAAAGACCCCCGTAAATTGTCCGCCAGCAATTACAATAACCATACATATATCATATCCATCCTTTAAAGTATAGGAAAAAAAAAGCAAACGAAAAAAAAACAGGCAACAAAGACAAGAAAAACTAAATATGAAACAAGGAGTCGGATCTTAATTTTAACTGAGATATTCTAACATATATTTATCCCAGATGTAACGTTGTATCCTATTAGAGGGGATTAAATCTAAATCATGAAAATCCTTTTCAAGAAGACAGTTTCCATATCCAATGGCTACCCATACGCTCCACAATGGAAAACGTACTTGTTGCCACTTAATCATTGCTAACCACTTGGCAACCATTACAATTGAATAATAAATGCTTTTTCTGCAGTATTTAAGCTCTCAGTAAAAATATGAAACAACATCATCTCTGGAGATGGAATTATCCATTTTTTAAGAATATTGGAAATATGGCCAAAACACTCATTCCAAAACAATCACATTTTACCGCAATCCCACCAAAAAATGTATAAGTGCCAGTTCCTTCACAATCTCTCCAACATTTATCTGCCCATTTAAATTAGGGACTCCCAAACCACCATTTGTCTTTGTATTCTTTTTTTTTTTACCAGCACATATAAACTTTATATTGCATTCTGTTAATATTTTAGATGGATTTTGTTGATTTGGATAGTCATATTGCTGAAGTAATAAAGGAACTGGGGCAATATAATCATTTAAGCAAAAGCTATTTTACACATCCATGACATTGACTCCATTCTTCAATATTATTTTTTTAAGTTGTTTGTATAAAATAATTATAATAATAATGATAATTAGCATTATGAACTTTGGTTATTAGATAGACACCAAGGTATGTTATCTAATTCCCTTTTACATTTGTAGTTATTCCTTATTTGTTTATTTATCCCATCAGATTGTGTGATGCATAATATTTCACATTTATTGTAAATCCCCAAATCTTCATATTTAATGGTTCTATTGTAAAAGCAAATAATAAAAGTGAAAGCGGGCATTCTTGTCTGGTTCCTTTATTGATTTCTAGGCTCTTATATTGGACCTTTGGAAGTATTAAGATTGCTGATTGATATTATGCCCTTACGCCTATATTTTCATTTTGTGCAGACCTGATCGGTTTTACACAGTAATTACAAATTACCAAATAATTTGATACAAAGCTGTCTCTGCATAATTTTTTGTCCACTTGCTAATACATATTAGATGAACAACATTTCTTTTCAACCAATTAAACTGTAATCTTTATTGACACTTAAGTAAAAACAATGCCGAATTAAAGGAGTTCAAAAGTACTACCAATCCTAGGCTGAAAGGGGAACACAACAGGTAGCTACCACAATACCAGACACATATGCCAATATCCTACACCCTGCTAAACTTGTGTTATGACAGAGGTACATTTGCAGATCATCTATAAAAGGGGTAGTCAGTAGGTCAATTAGGATGAAAACATTTTGCATAAGGCAGCTTTTGCACAATCTTTGGTCTTCCCTCTGATATCCTCATATGAATCAATGCCCTGCACCAGTTGCGTTATGAAGCTCCATAGAACATCAAACTGATTTTCTGCTGGTGACATTTCTAAATTATTTGTCAGTTACATTGAATCTTATTTTCTTCACTTTACTAAGAAAACAAAAAGAACATTTGCGAATTAAAAGAAAGAGCACAATAGTTTCTGTAACTTATTATTATAGCACAGAGGCATTATTATTATTACAGTATCACACTATATTATTATCACCACATATGAGCTATTATAATATTAATATTATTATAATAATTAATTAGGGAACCAAGTTACAATCCGACCTAAAAACTTTCTCAGGAACATATCTCATCTGCCACCCGGGGACCGCCTGTATACTTAATATTGTAAGAATTTGAATTTAACTTTCGAGTTATAATTTGTCTGATTATTGTCATCATTATTATTAAAGTGTGTCTCCTTTAGGTATACTACATTATATCTTGTTTTGCGAATGCACCTGAAATATTGTGTAGATAGAATAACCATATTATGTATACCACTTTGTTGTGGGGAAGGGGCTTATGAACCTTAATGAAGCTGTGAGCAACACCATGTAGGGTCACCCAAGATGGGCAGGTCATAGCAGAGAGGACTGACAAATTGCAGCCCACTGGAAAAGGAACTAGAAATCCACTCCAGTATATTTGCCAAGAAAACCATATGGATAAGCACAACCAAAAACAAGATGTGATGCTACGTACATATAGGTCAAAGCTTTCATGGGAAAGACAAACTGCTCCATAGTGCATCTAATGACCAAGTCTGGTAATGCACGACTGAAGGACTGAACAACAATAACAATATGATAGATCCCTGCCATGGTGACGTAAGTACAAATTAACCACAAAATAATTAAATAATAAACAAGCATATAAACATATCTATTTAAATAGGCTATTTAGTTTGTGTGGCCTCCTGGCAATATGAAAGGGCAAACCCACAGCAAGTGACCAAATGACAATTAAATAACATTTTACTTAATGTCTGAACCATAAGCAGTCATGCCACACAACTAGTTGCTTTTTTCTCAAATTAAACTGGTGCCAAGCATAAGGCGGAGCTGAGGCAAGATGTTTTCTTTTGATAAAGATTTCAAAATGTTAAAATGTTGGAAATATCTCATTCATGAGTGGCAGCTCGGTGTTGGCGGCATCATCCATGGCGTGAAGCTGTAGGATGGGGGAAACCATTGGATGGATGGAGAGAAACACTCATCCAATGATACTTTATATGAGCATCCATAATGACCTTCTACTCAGTAAATGGTGCATTGTTTCCTTTTAATCTGGTAGTGTAAATATGCTGTATTATTGTGTTTGTGCCTATAAATTGTGGGTTTGTAAACTCAAACAACGAGATTAAGAGCAAGGCCAGAATCCAGAAACCGGGGACTGTGCACTGTGTGCTCATTTTTGAAACGTAGTGCCCGAGGCAAAAATGGAAACTTCCTTTCGAATGTCCCAAAGCAGCGCTGATATAGCGTTCTATGGCGACACAGTGATGGGTTCCATGTAATTAGATACAAAGTAACAGCAAAATTCTGTGTTAAAAATGTGCAGTGTCCTTTTTTTTCCTCTTCTTCTAAAATACATTTTGCTCTTTCAGACTTTGCTGATTTCATGCAAAACTCACCAAGCTTTTCTAATCGGTTAAAGATAAAATGCATATCAGGAGAAAAAACATTTTCCTGGTGTTTGACCCACTTGGAAAGGTGGATATAGATAGATTTGTGGTGTTATACTGACCTCTAGTGGACACTTACAGCAGTTACTGGATTTAAATTGGAGAGATGAACAGGAAGGCACTAGTTTAAATAAAGGATTTTTTTTTTTTAGTTAGTGAACTTCTATTCAAAAGCAAGGTCTTAACTAATTAAAGACTATGCTTAAATGGAGCCCTATTCAATTGGCCGAATCGCAATTTAATAAGGCTGCCGGACTTCAACCCATTGATTTGAAAAGATCCTTACATGAGCACATGAGGTTTAATAAGATTGATTGGGCCAATGATTGGGACATCCCTACTGGAAGGGATATTCTGCAATTCTGGATTTTAGATGTGACTTGAAGAACTAATAAGGAACCATTGGCTACCCACTCATCTCTGATTGTGTAACTATGCCATTGGTTTGTGCTACTCTGTTGTGCTGTAAAATATGTGATGATCTGTACAGACATTTCCAGTATATGTTGTGTACTTCAATAGTTGCCACTCTGCATTTGGTTTCTGTAGTGGTTAGCCTTTGCTCTACCTTTCCAAACAATGTTTACAAATCCACCTTTTAAACTTCTTCCATGTTTTATTAACATTGCTACGTAACACAGACCCATCCCAGAGATAACCTTCTTAGTCCTTGTCACTATCCCACTTCAACCGGAATATCCAAACTCACCAATATAAAACTTTCCAGAAAGAATTCCTATTCAAATGTTTTTCACAGTACAAGAAATGATGATCAAAGGTTATAGTTTTTAGTCTGAAGATGGTTCTCTTTGGTCCCTGTCCTCACTTTTCTTCTGCTGTGTACATAAACACTTACTCCAATTTCTGTAGTGCCCCTTAGAAACATTTTTTTTAATTCTTTGTTTAATGTCTCAATGGCCCTGCCCCCCAATAAAATTAAAATTTTATATATATATATATATATATATATATATATATATATATATATAATGTATGTCTAAATGGCAACTTGTTATGTATATATAGATATGTGTAAATTAGAGGTCAAAGCTTTCATGGGAAAGACAAACTGCTCCATAGTGCATCTAATGGCCAAATCTGGTAATGTATGATTAAGTTAAAAAAAATTGTGCCCCCCTATTCATTTTATCTGGGGGAGGATCTATCCCCCTATGCCCCCGGTTCCTATGCCCCTGTGTGTGTGTGTGTGTGTGTGTGTGTGTGTGTGTATGTGTATGTGTATATATATATATATATATATATATATATATATATATATATATACATACATATATATTTATATATACATATATATATTTATATATATATATATATATATATATATACTTTTTTTTTTATATATATATTCAATCCCATACCTATGTATACCCATGATAGCAAACATACTGTATGCCAATATCCTACACCCTGCTAAACGTATATTATGACAGAGGTGCATTTGCATATCATCTATAGGACGGGTAGTCAGTAGGTTGACCTGAGTCCAAATTAGGACTGCTGGTAAATCTCTTCTGGGACCATCACTGCATTATTACAGCTAATGGTTAAAACTCCTGAAGTTTAGAAATCCTTAATTAAAATATAGGACATCCAGGGCTATTTCTCTGTGTCTTTGTCACTGTTTATACATCTGTTTATACACCTCCATGTTTTTGAGCTGGGCCATCAGGTATCAACTCACTTAAAGCCCATCCCCAAGACCCCTTCCTATAACATTCCCCTTCGTAAGACCTTTTCCCATAACAGCATCCCTCACTGAGACCCTTTCCCATAGCTGCACCCCCCAATACTCCTGCATAAAGCAGGATGTAACGGAAGAAGCATATACTATCTCTTCATATCGGCCAGTGCTTCTCAGCAACCATTTTTACATAGCACCTCTAAACATCCACCTGCACAGAGCACCCACCCCTCTCAGGATCCAAACTCACACAACAACCAACCCCTCTCAGCACCCACCGCACAGAACCCTGTTTTTGCCGTCATCCAGCCCCAGTGTGCCGAACATCACCACACTGGAGCTTCAATAGAATGTTTTACAGAAAATAAAAATAAATGCAAAAAAGAAAAAATTACTCAGCTCTGGGCCCTTCCCAGAGAAGGGCCCTGGTGCACTGCACCACTAGTAGATGTGTCCCTGTCTCCTGTGCCCCATTGACTGCTTTATTCTAAAGTACAACTTTTGCAATAGGTAAAAAAAAAACATAACCCTGGATCTTCATACACAAATTTGGACCTTGGTGAATTTGTTAAAATTAATTGACTGGCTTAATATCCTGTTTGCATGGAGACTAAACACTTATCCAAAAATCTAATATGCATATAAAATGTATATATATATATAAACATTTTGCATATGGCAGCTTTTGCACAATCTTTGGTCTATCCTCATATGAATCAATGCACTGCGCCAGTTGCGTTATGAAGCTCCATAGAACATCAAACTGATTTCCTGCTGGTGACATTTCTAAATTATTTGTCAGTTACATTGAATCTTATTTTCTACACTTTACTAAGAAAACAAAAAGAACATTTGTGCACTACTGTGGTCCTGTATGTAACATCATTGTATGTTACCTGTTCAATCTGCCACGCTAACCTGCCTTGTTAGTGAATTTCTTATTATGGAGAATAAATTAATGTGTTTAAGACCATCTCAACTGGAATGGAAAACAGCTTGATATTGTATTTACCCACGATGATCTGATCTGTCTTCCAGCTAGACTCTACCCTCCACCCATGATTACCTTAAGCAGGTGGAGACAAAGAAGACTGTTGGCAGCTAATACCCTGGCATTTGTAAGTTTGAAATAACAATTATCTATATTGTCTTTTAATAAGACATTTACCATAAATGAATCATCACAGGCATGCTTCTTTGTATATACAGGTAAACCCCACTACCTCGCTGACCGCTGATTCACCGTAGCATTTTTTTGCCATCTAATTCCCAGGTCAGTGCTAAAGGTTGCGATAGCTCATTTTTTGAGCGTCAGTTCGCATTGTGTCTTTAAACCCCTGTTTAGTGCTGTAATATTCACCATAACACTCCCTGAGCTCTATGGTGTTAAAATTCCCAGTTTAGAGCTGTTTTACAAAGCGCTCCAACATGCATGAACGCACAACTTTGAAGATGTTTTTTTTATTGTGAAGCAAACAACAAATAGGACAAAATAACAGAAAAAGTCAATGCATAATTATTCACCCTCCTAAAGTCAATACTTTGTAGAGACACCTTTTGCGGCAATCACAACTCCAAGTCGCTTGGATAAGTCTCTATGAGCTTGCCACATCTTACCACTGGGATTTTTGCCCATTCCTCCTTGCAAAACTGCTCCAGCTCCTTCAAGTTGGATGGTTTATGCTTGTGAATAGCAATCTTTAAGTCTGACCACAGATTTTCTATTGGATTGAGGTCTGGGCTGTGACTAGGCCACTCCAACACATTTACATGTTTCCCCTTAAACCACTCAAGTGTTGCTTTAGCAGTGTGTTTGGGGTCATTGTCCTGCTGGAACAGGAACCTCCGTCCTAGCCCCAAATCACACACAGAGTGGTACAGGTTTTGCTCAAGAATATCCCTGTGTTTAGCACCATCCATCTTTCCCTCAACTCTGACCAGTTTCCCAGTCCCGGCTGCTGAAAAACATCCCCACAGCATGATGCTGCCACCACCATGTTTCACTGTGGGGATGGTGTTCTTTGGGTGATGTGATGAGTTGGGTTTGCGCCAGACATAGCGTTTTCTTTGATGGACGAAAAGTTAAATTTTAGTCTCATCAGACCAGTGCACCTTCCTCCATACATTTTGGGAGTCTCCCACATGCCTTTTCGCAAACTCAAAACGTGCCATTTTGTTTTTTGCTGAAAGTAATGGCTTTCTTCTGGCCACTCTGCCATAAAGCCCAACTCTATGGAGCGTATGGCTTATTGTCGTCCTATGTACAGATACTCCAGTCTCTGCTGTGGAACTCTGCAGCTCCTCCAGGGTTACCTTAGGTCTCTGTGCTGCCTCTCTGATTAATGCCCTCCTTGCCTGGTCCGTGAGTTTTGATGGGCGGACGTCTCTTGGCAGGTTTGCTGTTGTGCCATGTTCTTTCCATTTGGTTATGATAGATTTGATGGTGCTCCTGGGGATCATCAAAGATTTTTATTTAGAATCTAACCCTGACCACTCTTTCCCTAGATGCTTGTTGAAGCTCTTCCCATTTTTTTGTTTCCTTGGCTACCTCACTTTCTTCAGACCTCCAAATTCTCTTTCTCCTGTAACAATACATATCTTTTGTAGTTTGGCAGACAGCCCAGACTTGTTTTGGTGGCCCAGCATAGACACATTAAATCCTAAACTCTATTATGCCACAGTACCGGGGGTACTTATTAGGTAAATGGAATTGATTATAAATGTTTGGTGGGGCTGATTGAATTAAATAAAATATATTGAGACCTTGGTGCTCAATTCATCCATAAATACTAAGTTGTAATTACTTAGCCTGCTTTCTAATGCATAATTTCTTCCAACCAGCCTTTTATGTATCTTCCTGTATGAGGCATGGACATGGGACACAGAGCAGATAAATCACAGGCCGAGCAAAGAGAGATCACCGTATTAATTCCAAATGGAAATACATTAGCGATCTCGCTATCATAAAAGGTCTGATAAGGCACAGTGCGTTTCTCGTAAGCTTAATTAATCTTCTTTTTTGATTGTAGTTATTACACAGGAGTTAATTTAAATCCGAAAGGCCTTTATGAAATTGAATTATACAGATAAAGCAAATATTTGACCTTTTAGTATAATTGCAAGGAAAATAAAAATGAAAAGTATAGGCTTAAATCTTCCTTTAATACTTTTATGCCCCTTATAAAAACGCAGATGCTCCAAGCGGCTTTATACTAATCATAAATAGAGCCTGTCTTCATACAATAATTATTTATTTGTTACATCTCTTAAAGGCATAGTCCAACAGAGAAACAGCTCATAGACATCTATCAGCCCTATTAAATTCCCTCAATGTGTAAAACTGTAGCCCGTAAGGTAGCCTGCAAGACTTGCGGCTATTAAACTGGCCCATGCTAACAATCTGTGGGTTACCGGACGAAAAACCCTACAGGACGTCGAAACTTGAATCCGCGGCCGCAAATCCTTGGATCTGTCAAGCCCATAACTGTTACGTTCGAAGATCACTATTACATTGCTATGAATCCACTGGCGTTCAACCCCGTAACCCGCAAATGGAGCCAAAAAGCCAACGGGTACTAGAGAGGACCCGCAAGGGGGTTAAAGTCCTATCCCTAGAACTGTAAATGCAAATATACACACACTACTGTATTTTTAATTAAACGGAAACTGATTTTAGGTATTAAAATTAATAGCACCACATTCTCAGGCTCACAAATCTGCAATATAAAAAATTTAATAAAAAAATGTAATTTCTGTGTTATATCAATTCTGGCAATCAATGTGTTAATAGATATAATGGAACTTGCATGGACTAGGATATCATATTTACTCATTTATCAATATTGCATTATTTCTGGAATGCGGGTCCGATCGTAACTCGTAATTGAAAGCCGTAAGGCTTTTAAATCTGACCTCCATTTTTCAGTGACGTAATGACGACGATCTCATTAGCCATTGGCTCCGTCTAAATCCGTAACTTCGGGTTTGACTAATTAATCATGTTCACAGCCGCACATCCAAGGTGCGCAATAATGGTAGATGGGTTTGAGTCTATGGCCCGTAACTCGCGGCATGGTTCAATTTAATAGCTCTGTAACACAGACGAATTTCAAGCCTGCTGCCTTTGTGGGTGTGACAATGCCGCTACAGGCTTCAAATTTAATGGGGCTGTATTTCTATTTGAGAAGAATACACTCATGCAGAGTAGACATATTTGCAAATTGGTGTTAAAAAAAGTCCTCTGACTGTGTTGTGTGCATAAGAAGATGCTCAGCCTACAAAATGATATGTTCTGAGGCATGGGAGGAGTGAAACAGACCAACATGGCTGCCGTCCTAGAGGGAAATTTAAATAAATAGTAGTAAAAGAAACTTAATTTCTTCCCAAGTTAGACTGCAGTTTGTGTTAAACCCTTGGCCTTGACCTCTTTCTTTGATGATCTGCTATACTTTAAGTGCACTATTGGCCATATCTGCCACCCTTCCAAACACTCATCTATCCAGCTTATTGTCTGTGGACAATAGGCATAAGGATTATGCTGATCAGAGATAAAGACACTCTGTCATCCTAAAATCAAGTTTTTTTAGGTTATTATTAAAATGCATAAAAAACTGGCTATGCATTGTGTAACCATTTTTTTATTTTTTCTCCAAATTATTTCACACTATCCGCCTCTTCTCACCCATCTCTCTGCAAGTAGCTGTTATCTATCTCCCTCCTGGACTACCCTCTAATTTCTGGATCCCTCTTTTTCTCTCCTCCAATGTACCTTCACTCATTCGTAGAAATGTTAACATTGTCGCTGACACTCACTTGGCCGTTCACAATGGGCAGAATCCCCAACTCACCATGATGGACACTCTCTTGACCTTATTTTTATCCACACTTGGCATGACCCCACTCCCTTGTCACCACCTCATAACCTCAACCACACCTCCAACTCACTGCCCTTCTTCACTCGCAGCTTTCTAAATTCACAGAAACCAAGCACTTGACCCACAACACCTTTCCATTGTGTTACAACCCCTTTCTTAGTCCCCTCACTACATTCCCCTGCCCTGACATTGCCACCTCGCAATACAATATGACTCTATCTTCCACCCTTGACACTCTTGGCCCTATAACTAAAGGCAAACACCCTAACTCTCGTCAACAACCATGGCAACACTACACAAACACAATACATCCAGAGGTTCCCCCGACACTGCTGAATGACTATGGAGAAAATCTCACACCTCAGCAGACTTTATCCATCCAAGATACTATACTTCTACATCCATTACAACTTTACCCTCCTACTTCTCTGCACTTAATCTGGCCAAACAGCATTACTTCTCATCATTAATATAAAATCTATCCTCCACATCCAAATGTTTGTTCTCCACATTCAACCCTTTCCTCTACTCACCTGCATCTCCTGTCTCACAGCTGAGGACTTTGCCAGCCATTTTCAAAATAAATTGAACATACAAATCAAACTTTGCTCTCAGCGTGGCTCTAACACAACCTTCTCTCAACCAACCGCCAGAACCCAGCATTTACCCTTCCCCAATCCCACATCCACTATGGTCTCCTTTGATATTGTAAGTGAGGATGATGTCTCTAGTCTACTATCATCTTCTTGCCTTACAACTTGTCCACATGTCAGGAACATGACATCCTTTACAGCTTCTACCTCCCCTCTATACCACACCCTCATGCATATATTCAACTTTACCCTTAAAACTTGCAAGTTTCCATCCTCTTTAAAACATGCCATTACATCTCCTGCAGCTGACAGAGCGAGTTAGTTCTGAAAAAAGTTTTGTTTTCAATAATTTTATTTGTGTTAGCAAAAAAATCTTTGTTTATTTTTATTGAGTTGTGCTTTCCATTCTGACTCTATGGGGGATGATCTGTCTATCACAGACTTCCCTCACCACAAGCATGTGCAAAAGGGAATCACAAATAGGGATACCCTGTCCTGGGGAGGACAAGAAATTGCAGGGGAGGCAGCGAAGCCCTCTAGACGTGAATGCGGTAAGGCTGCATGGGCACAGGGGGAGCACAGCAGTGTATGGGGGGGCTATATATACACACACATATATACACTAGTCACTTGCCCGTCAAAAATTACAGCATAATACTGTCTTTAAAATTGTGTTCTGTTTGTGCGCCCTTTCTCTCTCTGTTTACCCTGTCCCTCTCTGTGGGCCCTCTCTCTCCCTGCGCCTTATCCCTCTCTCTGTGCGCCCTCTCTCCCTCTCTCTCCTCCCTCCTTCCTTATCTCTACTTCCCTCCTCTCTCCATCCCTTTCCCTTTGCTGAGCAATTCGAGCCTCTTTAACACATGTAAACGCATCTAAACACAGATGTCATTTTATCTGATTTCTCAGTGAAAAATGCATGTATTTAAAACAATTCTAAAAGTATCTCAACATGCTTTTAGGAGATCTTTAAAGTGGGGTTGTCAAAACTGTGCTGAATTAACTGGCCCTTTAAGAAATCCTCATTTGACTCAACTTCTTCATCTATCACCCTATCTCTCTACTTCCCCTGGCTTCAAACTTCTTGAGCAACCCGTTTACAATAGTCTTACCTAATTTATTTCATCCAGCTGCTTTCCCCTTGACCCCTCCAAATCTGCGTTCCAAACCTAACATTCCACAGAGACAGCTCTCACAAAAGCCACCGCCAAGTCAAATGGTGATTTCTCTATTCTAATTTTCCTGCATCTCTCTGCACAATTGACCACCCTCTTCTATTCCAAATTCTCCACAGCTCTCTCATGGTTCACATCATACCAAGAAGATCAAACACTGAGTGTCTCCTTCTCCGGTACCTCTTCTGCACCTTGACCTCTGACTTTTGGTCTATTCCAGGGTTCAGTCCCAGTGCCCTCCTTTTTCCATCTATACATCCTCCCTTGATAACCTAATGAAATCTTTTGGATTTCAGTAATAGATTATTGGTACAAAGACCGAATGGTGTCTATAGCGCTTGGGCTAGAATACCACATGTACACCAATGTCTGTCGTGTGAGATAAGGTTTGAATGTCAAAAATTCCTTTACGCTGGTGAGCCTGGTGGGACTGGTACAAAACAATGTAACCACTGTCTCTATAAATAATTATTTATAGGGGGGCTACTTCTTTTAGTAGGACATGTTCACTCTTATGTCCTATGATAACACTGTAAAATAAAGGGGGGGGGGGGTAAAAGAAAAAGCACAGTCTCTCCTACTGTAGATTATCAAATGGTGCTGGATAGATAAATAGACTTGTAACAGTAATATGTTCACCTCGGTTTAGTGTTTATGAGGTATTTAATCACAAGATCTGTATGGTGTCTTGTCGTCCATCAGTAACTGCTGCTCTTAGTGGAGATACCGTTGTTAATGGATGAGCAACCAGTCTCATAGATTACTATATTGGTGGTTTTATATAGGAATGAATATATTACACATAAACACACACACCCCATTGTTTTGTGATAGCAGCTCACAAACCGGTTGAGAGAATAATAGCTTTATTTATACACAATCAAAATGTTGGGTAAAATCGAGATCCAAATCCAAGATGTAAATAAGTAAAGTTGTAAAAACAAATATTTTTGTCAGCTAAAAATCAAAGTCGCTCATTACAGCCAGTGGCGCCATCACACATGCAACCGCACGGCTGTGTTCCTTGTTCCTGCCAGTGAGGGGTCATGATGAGCGCCTGAGGCGAGGCCCCCCTGTTCCTGCCAGTGGAGGCTCATCGCGAGGGCAACCGACCTCGCATCACTCCCCAGTACCTGGCTCCTGCCAGTAGGGTGTCAGCACTCATCACGAAGCCCCCCCTGGATTGCAACACCCTCTCATAACCTCGTACCTGGATGCGACCCTGCCAGTAGCGCCGCACTCACCTCCTCTGCTGTTCCCATCCGGCCGAAACTACTTTCTGGATCAGATACTATAATAATGCGTGGCTCGATCCAGAATGTCGTTTCGGAAGGACAGGAACAGCAGAGGAGGTGAGTGTGGCGCTACTGGCAGGATTCGATCCAGGTACCATAAGGGGGGGGGGGGGGGGGGGAGTGAAAGGAGATATGGGAGGGAAGGGAGGGGGGGGGAAAGGAGACAAGGGAGTGAAAGGGGGGGCACAAGGGACAAAGAGGATGGGGGAAAGAGAGGGAGAGGAGGTGAAACGGAGACACAAGGCAGGGAGAGGGGGAGAAGGAGAGACAGGTGAGGGAGAGGGGGAAACGAGACACAAGGAGGGAAAGGGAGAGTGGAAAAGGAGGAACAGGAGACGGAGAGGAGACACAGGGTGAAAGGAGAAACAAGAGAGGGAGAGAGGGGGAAAGGAGACACAGGGGAGGGAGATGGGGAAAAAGGAGACACAGGGAAGGGATATGGGGGGAAAGGAGACACAGGGGAGGGAGAGGTGGGAAAGGGAGGCTGGGAAAAGAGGCACAGGTGAGGGAGAGGGGAAAAGGAGACACGGGAGAGGGGGGAGAAAGGAGACACAGGGATGGGGGAGGAGACACCAGGGAGGGGGGGGAGGACACACAGGGAAGGGAGAGGTGGGGAAAACGTATTCCTTTCATTTTTGACAGGCAATGTGTGGCAAACTGCATTGTCTGCTTTACAATTTCCTAGTGTGTATGATGACACGTTCCTTTTTTGTCATTTTCCCATATTTAACAGTTGGATGAGTGATAAACAAAGAATGCCACAGTGCTACAGTATTTAAAAGCATTTTTCTTTAATAAACCAAAAAAATAAATAGAGGTGCTTAATTAGAGAATTAAGTAACCTTAATATATTAGTTGTATGGACATGATAACCCACTCAGAGAGCAACCTCTTTTAACCACTTGTGCCCTTCACAGGGAGAAATATCCTGTAATATATCAGTCTGGTCCCACTCAAAAGAGTGACCCAGTCCCGAAATACCAGGCAATTCTACCATGAAACGCAAACTCCAGACGTACATTTCGGCTTTAATTGAGTCTCGCCAGTGGAGTGTAGCTGGACATTTGAATAAACAAAATACTGTGCCTGGGGGGTTGAGGGGTACAGCTGCACCTCACTAACAAGGCCCAAGAGAGGCCGAAATGTACATCTGTGGTTTGCGGATTTTCGTGTTCAGGGTAGATTCGCCTGGATTATTCTACTGGGTAAGACCAGACTAGACCTATAGAGCAAACCTACTAAGGTGTTGTTCGTTCTCAGATTCTTTTTAATATACTAATACTTTTGTTTATTCAAAGCAGAAAAAAGCATTAGTGTCCATTTAAAACCGACCTCTCTGTTTAGACTTTAATTGAAGAAACACTGTCACAACACCAAGTTGGTTTCATCTTAAAAGGCATGAAAAACTATACATAGCACTAAATAATTCCGGAGAAATAAAGCTTATTTTTTTGCGCCTAACATGGGGCATAGCATATTTGGTAAGGGTAAGGATTAACCTAATGACAGTATTAAGGTCATTGAATTTGTACATCCTGGATTTGTCACAGTGGGCTGAAATCCGCTTGGTAATGGCCACTAGGCTTCTTTTAAATTGTTTAGTGAGTTTTTCATGTTCTTTAAGAATAAACTAACAAATATCTAGATTTTGGGACAGCAAAGTCAGATAAAGTTAATCAACTGAATCTTAAGGCTTTTGGCATTAACATTTTTAGTGCTTTGGTGGTCAGAGATGTCTTTAAAGTGTCCTTCAGTGACACGGATCTTGGTGTATTGAGATCTTTATGAGACTGTGTCAAAAGTATGAACAATATTCTCTGTAATGTGTCCCAATATCCTATAAGGCCCCTACTTGCTTTTATACCTTTGAAACCTATTAACAGTACAAAAAAATGTATTCCGATGTACCCAGAACATGTATCATAACTGAAAGCAAAGTTATTGGTGGATCATAATTTACATATTTTGATTGCATTGTATTGTGTCTGTATGTGTGGAACGAAATTGGTCAAATATTCTCGCATTACAATGAGCAATCTTTTTGTGTGTGTGTGTGTGTGTGTACATACTTACATGTATATACATTTAGAGATTCCATCATAATGGCTATTATTTTTTTTATTTGAAAATGCACATATGCCTCATAAGTTTCTTCTTTTACACTATCTGAAAATATGCAGCACATTATGTGTACCTTTGGGCAGACATCATTCTTAGGTGGGCTTACTGGAATCGGAAACGTTCTTCTTACAATGCAAACATGGCCGAAGATATTGATATCCACTGATCCACCATAGAACAAAATCACAGATATGGAGGAAAAAGGAATAGTTGTGTTGATTGCCAGAAGTTAAATACTTCAAACCCGAAGGGTAATTTTATGACATAAAATAACATTGTGTGATTCATAGGTAAAGTGTGATCATGTAAATCATTTAATACAAATGTTAAGAACGATCATTTGAAGTAGTTGAGATTTGTGGTATCCATTTTAGATGGGTTAATGCTAGCTCTGGCACTTAAAGAGCATCTGAGTGCTGATATAAGGCAATATTTCTTTGTGAGTTAGTGTTACAGTAAAATGTTAAATCATTAGTACATTCCTTTAATTAAATTATACATTATCATTAAAGTAATCCTCACAATTTATACCTAAAAAGGTACAGGAGTTCTTCCATAACTATATATATATATATATATATATATATATATATATATATATATATATATATATATATATATATATATATATATATATGTATATATATATATATATAGTTTATTGTGTACAATAGTTTGACTTGGCAATGCCTGTTTTTTTTTACACTATTTTCAGTTCACAGTTACATTAGATGTCAACAACATTAGGTTGGGATCATCCTATCCTTTAAAGGGTAGATGTCAGACAACTGTTGTAAGATATCGGTTTGCATGAGCACACGTATCACCATGAGTGTTACACTAGAAGGTCATATTCCTCCTGGAATTATTGTAAAGTTTATTACATGAAAACATTTAACCTGCCACCTTTAGTTATAGGTCACTGTAGAATCCAAGAAAACCCTCCAAACGTGGGCCCAATGGTTTCAGTTATCAGTACTGAAATAACTGGTACATGTAAAGAGAATTTGATTAGTTTATTGCTATTTGTGGTTTTATACCATAGACAAAAAAGACTTTGCTTAAATCCAGAAGGAACCTTGGAGATGGGATTATGTCTTTATGTATGCAACTCTCTTATAAATAGGATGAAGAATAACAAATAAAAATATGTTGATTATTCCTTCTGGTTTTTAAAATTAGGGCACTCAACACATGACATTATAAAGTTCCTTTCAAGAAAATCTGTCTCTTAATGGTGTACGTTACCTAAATGAGTGCAAAGATGTCTTAGCTAGTGGAGGACTACACCTGGGCAGCAGCAATTCGGCCAACCGTAACACATCCAGAGTGCTGTATTCTGCTGTAGAGAGGCAGGCATAAATAATAGTCTAAAGGAATGGAAGATATATTCATCAGTCTAAATCTACACCATCTATTCATTTGCATGGATGTTTATAGAATTAATTCACCTGGCTGTCAGTCTCTTCCTCTCCACAAGTTTTTTTTTTTTTTTTTTTTTAACACAGTAGTTATTTCTGGGTTTGGAATGTGCCTTGTGCATGTATCATTGGCTATCAATCAATGAATTCTGCAATATCTATTATTAATACATTGGCTGAAAACTGAGTGACAGCCTGGAGCCTGGAATGTTTTTGTATAATATATATATATATATATATATATATATATATATATATATATATATATATATATATATATATATATATATATATATGGATCACTACCTTGTTGTGGTGAAGAGGCTTTTGTACTTCCATGAAGTCTTGAGCCATACCCTGTAGGGTCACCCCAAGATAGGCAGGTCATAGCAAATGGGTCAGATAAATTACAGTCCACTGGAGAAGGAACTGGCGATCTATTCCAGCATCTTTGCCCAGATAACCTTATGGATAGGCACAACCAGAGACATAATGATCGATGTGCCTGATGGGCTGTGCTCCATAGGATTACTGAGAATCAGACATGACTGAATGACTAAATATCAATATATATTATTCAATATTTACAGGGCCACAGAATTTGCGTTTCATATTATGCTTCATTTTAAACTAACTTTAACTTGAATTACATTTTTTGGGGCAGAATGTAATGGACTGGACACCTAGGAGAATACCTAGATACAGCTACAGTGGATATAAAAAGTCTACACACTAAAAAATGAGACAAAGATAAATAATTTCAGAACTTTTTCCACCTTTAATGTGACCTATAAACTGTACAACTCAATTGAAAAACAAACTGAAATCTTTTAGGTAGAGGGAAGAAAAAATATAAAAATAAAATAATATGGTTGCATAAGTATGCACACCCTTAAACTAATACTTTGTTGAAGCACCTTTTTTGGGTATGAGTCTATCAGTATGGCACATTTTGACTTGGCAGGATTTGCCCACTCCAAATCTGTCAGATTGCGAGGGCATCTCCTGTGCACAGCCCTCTTCAGATCACCCCACAGATTTTCAATCGGATTCAGGTCTGGGCTCTGGCTGGGCCATTCCAAAACTTTAATCTTCTTCTGGTGAAGCCATTCCTTTTGTTGATTTGGATGTATGCTTTGGGTCGTTGTCATGCTGAAAGATGAAGTTCCTCTTCATGTTCAGCTTTCTAGCAGAAGCCTGAAGGTTTTGTGCCAATATTGACTGGTATTTGGAACTGTTCATAATTCCCTCTATCTTAACTAAGGCCCCAGTTCCAGCTGAAGAAAGACAGCCCCAAAGCATGATGCTGCCACCACCATGCTTCACTGTGGGTATGGTGTTCTTTTAGTAATGTGTAGTGTTGTTTTTGCTCCAAACATATCTTTTGGAATTATGGCCAAAAAGTTCAACCTTGGTTTCATCAGACCATAACACCTTTTCCCACATGCTTTTGGAAGACTTCAGATGTGTTTTTGCAAAATGAAGCCTGGCTTGGATGTTTATCTTAGTAAGAAAAGGCTTTCGTCTTGCCACTCTACCCCATAGCCCAGACATATGAAGAATACTGGAGATTGTTGTCACATGTACCACACAGCCAGTACTTGCCAGATATTACTGCAGCTCCTTTAATGTTGCTATAGGCCTCTTGGTAGCCTCCCAGACCAGTTTTCTTCTAGTCTTTTCATCAATTTTGGAGGGAGCTCCAGTTCTTGGTAATGTCACTGTTGTGCCATATTTTCTCCACTTGATGATGACTGTCTTCACTGTGTTCCATGGTATATCTAATGCCTTGGAAATTCTTTTGTACCCTTCTCCTGACTGATACCTTTTAACAATGAGATCCCTCTGATGCTTTGGAAGCTCTCTGTAGAGCATAGCTTTTGCTGTGGGATGTGACTAAGAAAATTTCAGGAAAGACCAACTAGAGCAGCTGAACTTTATTTGGGGTTAAGCAGAGGCACTTTAAATGATGGCAGGTGTATGCTGACTCCTATTTAACACGATTTGGAATGTGATTGCTTAATTCTGAACACAGCTACATCCCCAGTTATAAGAGGGTGTGCAGACTTATGCAACCACATTATTTTTGTTTTTTATTTTTCTTCACTCCACCTAAAAGATCTGTTTGTTTTTCAATTGAGTTGTACAGTTTATAGGTCACATTAAAGGTGGAAAAAGTTCTGAAATGATTTATCTTTGTCTCATTTTTTTACAGCACAGAAACTTGACATTTTAACAGGGGTGTGTAGACTTTTTATATCCACTGTATGGTCTCAATTTAATGCTACTAAAAGGGTTACTAGATTTGATACCTACTGTGAATGATCAGTTAATTGAACCCAAACTAAGTAAACATTCTGTCCTTTATGAGATTTGTCAAAACAGCATACTATATAGTAAGTCTTGAAGTCTTGAAACCTGGTGCTTTAAATGCATAACATAAAAAGTGTAACCTAAAGTGACACAGACCAAATGTATTCTAAGCATAAACCAAGATGAATAAAAAAAAATTAAAAAAATCAGACTGGTCCCAGGTTTCCTCTATTTGGTCTACTGAACAACAAAGCTTGATAATCATCTCTCTATAATGTAAGGGAAAAAAAAGGAGACATTTTCAACTATTCTATACAATGGAACCTCACAGCATTTACTGATCTGATTGTTACAGCTCCTCTCTCAACAGTGAGTTTTTGTTTTGCATTAGTTCTATTTAAAGCACTGGCAGTCTTTACTGTCACATTACTGGGGGGGGGAGAGAAGAGAAAGACAGAGCGGGAGAGAAAAGAGAAAGAGAGCAAAAAGAGAGAGAAAGGAGAGTCTCTCTCGCTATTTAAGGACAGAACATGTTCTCCCTCACCCCTGCTGTCAAATGGCAGGACTTGTACAGCTAATTTATGCTTATCATACCCACCCTTTATATACAAAGACAATCCCCAAATTGTAATGTTGGTTATTATTAAACTAGCAACTTGCCCGTCAAATTACGGCAATAAAATGAGAATCCTGGCAATGCTGTTTGCCACACAATGGGAGCCTCTCCCCCTCTACTTCATTGGCCTTGCGATGAGCGCCTTTGGTGCTTATTGCGAGACTCTTCCCTCTGTCTACTTCCTCCCGTGTCTCCTCTTCCCCTTACTCCCCCGTGTCTCCTCCACCCCCCCTCCCCCGTGTCTCCTCCACCCCCCCTCCTCCACGCCCCGTCTCTCTCTCCCCCCCTCCTCTCCCTGCCCCGTCTCTCTCTCCCCCCCTCCTCTCCCTGCCCCGTCTCTCTCCCCCCCCTCCTCTCCCTGCCCCGTCTCTCTCCCCCCCTCCTCTCCCTGCCCCGTCTCTCTCCCCCCCCTCCTCCTCTCCCTGCCCCGTCTCTCTCCCCCCCTCCTCCTCTCCCTGCCCCGTCTCTCTCCCCCTCCCTCATCTCCCTGCCCCGTCTCTCTCCCCCTCCCTCCTCTCCCTGCCCCGTCTCTCTCCCCCTCCCTCCTCTCCCTGTCCCTCTCCCTCCTCTCCCTGCCCTGTCTCTCTCCCCCTCCCTCCTGTCCCTGCCCTGTCTCTCTCCCCCCTCCCTCCTCTCCCTGCCCTGTCTCTCACCCCCTCCCTCTATGTCTTCCATCTTCCTCCTGTGTCTTCAGCGCGCTATGCGCCTGCGCGGGCCGCTGCAGCGCAGTGCACCTGTGCAGCCGTTGCGCAATGCGCATATGTCAAACTGTGATTTGTCGCCAGCGTGACGACGAATCGCAGGTTGACAACTATTATATGTGATTAAACTAATTTTGTATGAAAACTTCTCATTTCTGCAATAACGGAGGATGACAAAGTAATAATAATGAACCACAACAAGCAAACTGATGAATACAAACACATTTCTTGTTCTTACAATGCGATCAGTGTTTAATTTAATTTTTTTGTTTAAACACTGTATTTACTCTCAAAATGCATGTATTAACTTACATTGTTTAGTACATTTAAATACCATCTTTTGATCCAAGTTTGAAAACCAGAACATCTGTCTTACAACTTTACATAAATATCTAAAATGTATAATTTAAAAAAAATTAAAGCAGAACAAACAGGGATAAAAATAGAAATTTACATAAAAATGTTTGCAAAAAAGTGAAATGTATTTTTTTTAAAAACAAACAAACAACAACTGTGCTTTTACATGATGTAACAGGTTTAGTGCAGTCTATAGTTTGTAATGAAATTATTATTAAAAAAAAAAGAAAAAAAAAAGCATCAAGTTAAAACATCATTAAACTGTGGTAGTATTTATTGCTGGGAGGATTCCTGGATCGACATTTAGTGCGGTGTCTCAGTTGGCTGCATCTAAAAATCAAGTAAAGCTTACATCATTATGGTAGATAATCAAAAAATTCACCAGTTGGCACACGGCTAGTAACAACTCATCCAAGGATACAAATATGTCAAGCCAAAAGAAGAAACATACACACTTATCAAAAACAAATGCTGGACCATACCAATTATCCACCCGCCATTTTGTTGTTCGGGTTAAGCGTTAGGGTAGTGGAGGGCATATAAGGAAAGATCCCAAAATTGCCAGAAAATACATTCACTTACAGAAATGTGGATTTTGCATCACTTCATAACTTTTTAATTTGGTGCTTCGCGACCTTTCTAAGGTATAATAATAAATATGTATGAATAGCACATTCACCTTATTTTGAATACAATTAAGCATCTACTCTACTGTAATTAAATGTAGACATTTCCTTTATCGGATAATGACAATAACATGATAATTTGTTGTAGCTGGGTGCATTTTAGGTATTAAATGAAGTTTCACAGCTGCTCACCTTATGTTGTTTGACAGACATTCAAAGCCTATTAATTAATAATTATAAAGTTTTATTCTGTCGATAATTATTCATGGAGTGAATGCATATAGCTTTATCAACTACAATATATGCATAGGTCTAACAGAGAACCACCTTCTTGATCACTACATTGTCGTGATGAAGGCTTGTGCATGTCAATGAAGCTGTGAGCTATACCATGTAGGGTAAACCAAGATGGTTAGGTCATAGCAGAGAGAGTCAGTTAAAGGAACCGACAACCCACTCTAGTTATTGGCTCAGAAGACCTTATGGATAAGCATGACCAGAGACATAACGTTTGCGCCTGTCGTGCTGTGGTCTAAAGGGTCACGGAGAGTCGAACATGACTGAACAAACAACAACAGACAGCACACAGATGCAAACATCCAGGGGCATGTGTGTATATGGTGATTTGATGAGAAGTCCAAATTTCGCAAAATAGTAGTAAATTGTTACCATCTTAAAGTATATGTTAAGTTTTTTTTTTTGTTTTTGTTTTTTTATTGAGTCTATGTTAGCTTAATTATATGAAGTTTTATGGTGCGTTTATGAGTTTGGATTTTTGCCATCTGCTCAGTGGCCTAATACAGTGTGAGCAGGTAAAACTGTGAATCTCCATTTTGCAGGGGCTAGTCCCTATAATAGCTTTATCCTGACACTCCAAGATGATTGGAGGGAGAATTTGAATGGGAGAATAATTTACAGGGACATTTGTTATAAAGGCATTTATGATGATAGATATTTATAAAACGGAAAAAAAAGGAGAAACTAAATGAAGTGTTACCACTATATAGTGTCAATGTAACAGTATTTGTAGCACAGAACTGAAATTAGTATAAAAAATATGGCTTGAGCAAAACCACAAATGGCTTCGAAACGAGTGCTCCAAATATAAGCCACAATAACATGGCTACATCTGTTAACACCAAAGTCTCCCGTCTGGAAGGTGAAGGATTTATATGATTATTCACTGAGGCGGATAATAAGCCTACCTCACACGTGACAAAAAAAAAAAAAAAAACCCTACTGACTTAAAGTGATCTGACAAAACCCTTACCTTGTCCCATGAGGACATGATTCAAAATGCATTATTAAAATATTGTATTAGCACTTAACCATAGGGCATAGTCTGAAGCCTAATCCCTGCAGAATACCAAGAATGAAAAAAAGAAGAAAAAAAAAAGAAAGAAAATTCTGAATATAATTTGCCGCAGATTTCATGGCATTTACAGCACTATTCAGACCATCAATAAGACGTGTGTCATTTTCTTTTAACGTACCTCCAGATTCCCTCTAGCTTTCTTTAAAACTTCATGAGTCAAAGCCACTGTGGAGAAAAGAGGAATAAAACATTAATTTGGAAGAAGAAATATGCACAGCAGAGCCTGGAGAGTGTTACTTCTACAAAGGGAAACTGGTATTTTTGGGCTGGAAAAAAAAAAGTGATTATACAAAGTGGGAAGGTTATGATGAACGGGATAATCCTTATTTAAAATCAATACATGCTCTTCTGTGTCTCTGAAGATAGAATTGTAAAATAATGCTTAAGGGATCTTCCAGGCTGTGCGCTTTTTTCAGGAAAGAGGAGAGACATCTTCAAAGCATGTCTGCTGTACATGTATTTAGCCCAGAACTCGGAAACACTTTTCAAAGTGTAAATATGCTCTTGGCTTATATTACTATTTCAAACAAATGCAGAACATGAAAAGGAAGAGATTCAGAAGTTGTTAAAGTGTCCTCACAAGTCAAGTTACAAAGGGGGGAAAGGTTTTTTCATAAATGATTTTCAATTTGGATAAACAAAACATTTACTATTGATAAAATAATACATAGCGTTGCCACCGATTGCCTTTTTTTTAGTTTGGAGAGAAAGCAAACAGTTGTAGGGCTTAATTGGCATCTTGTCTGAATTCTGTATTTGCAGAGAGAGACTAGAGTGGTTATAAACCCATAAATATAACTTATGGCAAAGCTACAGTAACATATACATGCATATTTTATTTAAAGATGAAAAACTACACCTTTTAAATATTTATATTCAGCAGTGAAATTTACTTTTGGTTTCTGCTGATCAACTTCAAGGTGTAGGAGGAGAATCTGAAGCTTTTGCCCAATAGTAGTGTAGCAGCAGAATTAATGGAAAGAACACATTTCTTAGAAAATAGCAGACAGAATAAACACATAAAAGACGACGGAATCTGATAAAGATAATAAAGGCTGTGTTAAATATATTTCCATATATATCCATATATATATCCATATATATCTATATATATCTATATATATATATATATATATATATATATATATATATATATATATATACACACATACATGCATACAGCCCTCTGTAGCATTCATATTGGTTTTAATGATTACATTTTCTTGTTAAATGCTACGGTTCAACTGGCCTTTGCAGAGTGTTCATTTTACGTGTTTTTGTGTTGCAGAAGAAGCATAGAGCGTCAAGCCACACAGAGGACATTGGTCAGCCAATCAGAAGCACTTTAATAATAATAATAATAATAATAATAATAATAATATCATCATCATCAGCAGGCTGATCCATAGTATCAGATCGTGTTGGGATGGTCATTGCAAGACATAAATGTGCATGTCGCTGAAGCAGGATAACAGTGTGTGTATATATATATATATATATATATATATATATATATATATATATATATATATATATATATATATATACATATACATATACACACACATACATATATACATTCATACATACATACATACATACATACACACTGCATTTTGTCTACTTTGTTCAACAAATGGATGAATAATCTTATTTACTACAAAAACGTTTGTGTCATGATCCCCCGACCACCCTTGGGACTCACATAATGCCTCCTATCAGGACTGCCTCCTGGGCATATGTGGTTGTGGGATGGGGAAACTGTACCTTGTCTGACCCACCTGTGCAGGAAATGGATTCAGTAGTTGTTGCTATTTAATATGTTTATAAATTATGTTGATTACCCTATTTATGTTAATTGCTGTATGTTATGTTGCTTCTATATGTATGTTTGGCCTATGATGTCATATCCTGTATGTTGCATGTTCGTTTCATGAAGAGTTAACGGATGTAGCATGTGATGAGGTGATCTGTAACTTATGTATAGAGTAATTTAGTTATTAAAGTTTGCTGTGATGGTTGATACATAAAAAGGTATATCTGATATGAAGTCTCCACCACAATAAAAGAAGTTCCAGCACCACTTGTCCAGATGAAGTATCATGTATGCAGATTGTGTGCTCACGTGTTTAAATGCTGTGTCCAAGGATTTTAGAGAGACATCCCCTGTCTTGGAGACGGGATCAAAAGAACCTAAAACATCTGCTGGGTAGGTTTGGCTATAACAGTCTTATTAAGCCCGACTGAAGAAAGCAGATCGGAACAGTTAGAAACTACGGTCTTCACATTTGACAGAAGCTTTCTGAGGTCTGTATGTAAAATTAGACACTTGAGACAATGTATTTACCGACCTTCTGAACCATGGGTGCCCTAATCTATTTCCCAAAACTGTGTAATTGACCCAACACAAACACATATTTAAAATTAGGATTCTGACATTAACTTCCATTCTTAATGCCTAGTGGAACATGGTACATAGTAAATCAGCCAGAGATTTAATTCACTTTTATTGACTTAGTCAGATGGCAGCTAAACCTGCTGGTGGAACACTGTAATAGGATGTGGAATCTAGTAGAGTATTTAAATAACACCACAGTACTTACACTGATCCAGGATCACTCTCTCAATGTCCCCCTTCATCTGGTTTTCCAACCGCAGATGTTTCACTGTCCCAGAGAATTTCTTCTCCTGTTCGGAGATCTTCTTGCGTAGTCTGAGGATTTCCATCCTCATGGTTTCTTCATCCTAATGTTGAAGTGGGATTTTGTTTGCAAAAAGTAAATAAAGGTTTCATACATATTTTAATAGTATAGAAGAACAATATCACATTTTTAAAAAACACAACAAAAAGCAACATGAACAGTCCCACAAATATGACTGAACTGGATATTCTGCTCTCTCAATGTACCTGACTAATACCATGTGACCCTCGCAGGTTTGCAGGTAAGGTCACTCTCCATAAGAGCTTTGTCAGGCGTCTGGCTTCCTCCAGAGACTGTCTGGTTCTACGGATTTTCTCTGAGAACATATTCTCGAGATCATTTGGAATCTACAGTTGGACAACAAAATGCGCAGGTTATCTAAATAGCTCAGAATATAAATGTAGAATTTTGGGTACATTCTCATTGTGTATGAATGCACGAAAAGCTTCCTTTCCAATGTATGACTTACTGAATTATAAATGTACTACATATCCGCTCTGCCAAACCTAGAAAACAATTCCCAAAGTGACACTGCTGCATAAGGCACAGGATTTATTTTAGTGCAGAATGAAATTGCTCCCCATGAGTTATTAACTGCAAGAAGTTATCATGCTATACAAGATGGAGTATTGCGGAGAAATTAAACAAACGTAACAAAATGTTTTTGTATGCAGCTTCTAAAGTTGCTAATGCAGTTACGAAAAATAAATACTTGAAGCTTTAAAAGATAATATTTAAGACATTTGAGTATCATATCATACAAAAAAAAGCCATGAAAAATATATTATACTACAGCAAAACTGAAATAGATCAAATTGATGCGTTTGATGCCTCAGCCATGACAAGTCAAATTGGGTGAAAGTGTAACTTAAGATTCACAGGAAGTTTCTTGTCTTTGCTTCTTTGGCTAGTTTTAGATTCAAAAGAATTCTAAAAAACACACTGTGCATGTCCTAGGACTGTATTACTCTAAGAGATTTGGGAAAAATAAGAAATAATTAGTGACTCTGTAGCAAAAAAATTATTACAATTCCTACACTTATGACATTTTATTAGGCAAAATATACTTTAGGACTGAAACAAAGCTCCAAACACACATACCTCAAAGCCTAAGGCCTGAACATCATGGCCAAAGTAAGCCTCCAGCTCCTGTAAAACGATCCCTCCTTCTGAGATCTGCTTGCGGAGGGCATTGAAATCTTCCAATAATCCCAGAACATGACGGCCACGTTTATCTGCCCACATCCGGTGCCCAGGTACCAACCGTGAAGGAGTATATGAGGAACTATCTCCTGTATGATCACTATAGGAATCTTCTACATCATGGAAAGCTTATAATGAAAAGAGATTTTTTAAATTTCAGCAGTTAAATCATCACCATCATTCAGACATGTGACTTGACAAATAATGCTATATTAAGAGCCAAAACATGTTTTTCTCCTACACAGAGGAGATTGCCTGGAATGCACAGAAGAACTTGGCTACTGAAATGTGGCAATCACATGTGCTTTTAAACAAGACTAATGATTACTTTATCACAATATAGATGTATCTTAAGAACAGCATAACCTATATCCCTTGCACTCCACAATTGGTCATCCTCCATATGGATTTGGAGTTTTTGTCTCCAATGGACAGACATTTGATATCTCATATCCTATTGGGGGCTAAAACACTGGAATACTCCGGTAATTCCTACAATAAGAGAGCTAATCAACGCCATTTGCCTCTATAGGAATTTAATTGCTAATTATGATAGTCCTTTCTCCTTAAAAAGTCGACCCACTATTAATTGGACTAAATGGGATAACTACATTAACCACATAACAACATACCGTATATACTCGAGTATAAGCTGTCACTCGACCCCCCCCCCCCAGTGTGTCTCTCTATCCCCCGTTTGTCTCTCTACCCCCCCCCGTGTGTCTCTCTACCCCCCCCCCGTGTGTCTCTCTACCCCCCCCCGTGTGTCTCTCTACCCCCCCCCCCGTGTGTCTCTCTACCCCCCCCCCCCGTGTGTCTCTCTACCCCTCCCCCCGTGTGTCTCTCTACCCCCCCCCGTGTGTCTCTCTACCCCCCCCCCCGTGTGTCTCTCTACCCCCCCGCGTGTGTCTCTCTACCCCCCCCCCCGTGTGTCTCTCTACCCCCCCCCGTGTGTCTCTCTACCCCCCCCCCCCGTGTGTCTCTCTACCCCCCCCCGTGTGTCTCTCTAACCCCCCCCCGTGTGTCTCTCTACCCCCCCCCGTGTGTCTCTCTACCCCCCCCCCCGTGTGTCTCTCTACCCCCCCCCCCCCGTGTGTCTCTCTACCCCTCCCCCCGTGTGTCTCTCTACCCCCCCCCGTGTGTCTCTCTACCCCCCCCCCGTGTGTCTCTCTACCCCCCCGCGTGTGTCTCTCTACCCCCCCCCCGTGTGTCTCTCTACCCCCCCCCGTGTGTCTCTCTACCCCCCCCCCCCGTGTGTCTCTCTACCCCCCCCCGTGTGTCTCTCTAACCCCCCCCCCGTGTGTCTCTCTAACCCCCCCCTGTGTGTCTCTCTAACCCCCCCCCTGTGTGTCTCTCTAACCCCCCCCCTGTGTGTCTCTCTAACCCCCCCCCTGTGTGTCTCTCTACCCCCCTCCCCCCTGTGTGTCTCTCTAACCCCCCCCCCTGTGTGTCTCTCTAACCCCCCCCCTGTGTGTCTCTCTAATTCCCCCCCCCCGTGTGTCTCTCTAACAACCCCGACCCAAACCCCCCCCCCCCCCCCCCGTGTGTCTCTCCGGCCTACGCTCAGGTATATGCTAATGACGCAGCACGCATGTGACGTCACATGCGCGCCAATGCCGTGTCAAGGAGCGGAGGCCGGAGCACAAGCAGGTAAGTGAGGGGGGAGGTATTTAGGGGGGTTTAGGAGGAGGAGGGGGGTTGGGGTTGAGGGAGGAGGTGGGTTGAGGGGGATTGAGGATGAGGATGGGGGGGTTGAGGTTGAGGAGGGAGGTTGAGGGGGGTTGAGGTTGAGGAGGGAGGTAGAGGATGGGGGGTTGAAGATGAGGATGAGGAGTGGGGTTGAGGAGGGAGGTTGAGAATGAGGAGGGAGGTTGAGAATGAGGAGGGAGGTTGAGAATGAGGAGGGAGGTTGAGAATGAGGAGGGAGGTTGAGAATGAGGAGGGAGGATGAGAATGAGGAGGGAGGATGAGAATGAGGAGGGAGGTTGAGAATGAGGAGGGAGGTTGAGAATGAGGAGGGAGGTTGAGAATGAGGAGGGAGGTTGAGAATGAGGAGGGAGGTTGAGAATGAGGAGGGAGGTTGAGAATGAGGAGGGAGGTTGAGAATGAGGAGGGAGGTTGAGAATGAGGAGGGAGGTTGAGAATGAGGAGGGAGGTTGAGAATGAGGAGGGAGGATGAGAATGAGGAGGGAGGTTGAGAATGAGGAGGGAGGATGAGAATGAGGAGGGAGGTTGAGAATGAGGAGGGAGGTTGAGAATGAGGAGGGAGGTTGAGAATGAGGAGGGAGGTTGAGAATGAGGAGGGAGGTTGAGAATGAGGAGGGAGGTTGAGAATGAGGAGGGAGGTTGAGAATGAGGAGGGAGGTTGAGAATGAGGAGGGAGGTTGAGAATGAGGAGGGAGGTTGAGAATGAGGAGGGAGGTTGAGAATGAGGAGGGAGGTTGAGAATGAGGAGGGAGGTTGAGAATGAGGAGGGAGGTTGAGAATGAGGAGGGAGGTTGAGAATGAGGAGGGAGGTTGAGAATGAGGAGGGAGGTTGAGAATGAGGAGGGAGGTTGAGAATGAGGAGGGAGGTTGAGAATGAGGAGGGAGGTTGAGAATGAGGAGGGAGGTTGAGAATGAGGAGGGAGGTTGAGAATGAGGAGGGAGGTTGAGAATGAGGAGGGAGGTTGAGAATGAGGAGGGAGGTTGAGAATGAGGAGGGAGGTTGAGAATGAGGAGGGAGGTTGAGAATGAGGAGGGAGGTTGAGAATGAGGAGGGAGGTTGAGAATGAGGAGGGAGGTTGAGAATGAGGAGGGAGGTTGAGAATGAGGAGGGAGGTTGAGAATGAGGAGGGAGGTTGAGAATGAGGAGGGAGGTTGAGAATGAGGAGGGAGGTTGAGAATGAGGAGGGAGGTTGAGAATGAGGAGGGAGGTTGAGAATGAGGAGGGAGGTTGAGAATGAGGAGGGAGGTTGAGAATGAGGAGGGAGGTTGAGAATGAGGAGGGAGGTTGAGAATGAGGAGGGAGGTATTTTGTGGTAAAATGGGTGCCTCGGCTTATACTCGAGTATATACGGTAGTTTAGAGATGGTCTCATTTTCACCTTTATTCTTTGATTTTCTGTCTCATGTTCTTTGTCTCAATACAGGAACGAATGTTTAGTATGGATGAAATATTGTACATTATTAAATCAATAATATTATCCTGTAAACTTATTATTTTTCTGATTATCAAGTGTACAATAGGTATGATTTATATTTTTTTGTAATGTAAATCTTATTTTTGTCATGTAAAAACTAATAAAAACATTTATAGAAAAAAAAACAGCATAACAAAATAATACCCTATTATACAGCTATTAATAAGAGAAAAAAAACTGTCTTCAACACATCTAGTTCTTTAAACACTGTAAATGTGAGATCTTATTTGCTCAGATAATACTAGATACTAGTATCAAATAGATCACAAAGAAGACTGCAATAACTAAAACGTTATAGACAGACGAAGATGGGTATTTATAAAGGGTGGTGGGACTAAGTAAATAGCTAGCAAGTGTTGTCTGAAAGAACTGACCTAGAAATTATCTGTGGCGAAAGTGGAAATAAATCTTGGGAAGTGAAATAAAAAATGATTCACACGGACACACTATATCAGTTTCAGTCGCCTATACCTTAATAGCACAGATTCACAGCCGGCTATGAGAGGTTTTAAATATCGTCATAGATAAGCTAAGCTCTGCATGTAATGGTTAATATATTTACAGCTGCCTGGGTTTCATATATGCAGTTTTAGAGATTTGGAATAGATAATGTTACCACTTCTAAGCAAATATGCTATATTGTAAGTTTGGAAGTTGTCAATCTTGTAAGGGGCTTTGGCTTGTAAGGGGCTTAAGTTCAAAGACAGGGCCCTCTATACTTTTGCCATGTGTTAATATTTTTTTTTGCCTTTTACTTAACTCCTGTATAGCTCTACAGAAAATGTTACAAATAAAAAAAAATAATATCTTAAGTTATAAATATGTAATTATCCTCATTTTATACAAAATGTATATGTTCATAGAATATGGCACCGCTATGTTCTTATCTAAAACCTGATCTACTCACAAACTGACCCATCAGGACATTATTTACAATGCTGGTCTGTGCCTCTCTAATCTCTGCCCAATTATTTACTTTTTTCCAATTTTGTCCCCTCTTTTTTTTTTTCCACTTTTCTATTTATCTGCATATTTTTATCAGTATTGCTTTTGAGTTAATAAAGAGAGGTTTATCTCTCAAAAGCTTGTCGCTATATTATGAATATGTTTGTCCAGTAAAAAAGGTATCACTATATACTGCAATACTCTGATTATTCATAGAATATTGATATTTAATGCCAGTGACATGGTATCATAATTACAATACAAGCAGAGACTGAATTCATGGGTACTGCTCTGCACCATCTTGTACAGGAGACAAAACCAATTGATGAAGATGTAAGAAGGTGTTCACTGCAATGCTTTTTTTCACTGTACAAGATATAAACATGCCATCTCTCGATATTTAGTTTTTAATGATTGCATAATATAATAATTCAATAACTTATTTTTTCATTTGGTTTTCAGGTCTGTCTCCTGATGTAGAGCAGCATTTTTTAAACATGTCACTCGCATTGTAAAGCCATCGTGGAAGCAAGAAATGAGCCCTTTAACATATTACTGCTGTTAATACCTTTGGCTCTAGGAGTACATACCTATGTTCCTCTCCATGTGCTGGACAGTGTCCCCTTTCAGATAATAGTTCACAGATACGTTCCCCTCAACATCTTTTGAGAGCTGCTCCTTCAATCTCTGATGCAGAGCGTGACTCACTCTGATGCTACGTTCAAGTTGAACGCGTAAACATTGGATTTCTTCAAGAAGTTCGTTTAAATTCAGGCTCTTGGAATAATCATTATCTTCGTGGTCCACTGGGTCCTCTCCATCTCCTAAAAACAAACAAAAACAGTAATTATACAAATTATTCACTGTATGCATGACAAAATCATCACTGGCAAGCTTACGAGAAGTTAAATTTGGATATAAATAATGTATTGCTTATCGAAATTCTCTTAAAAGAACCTGAAGAGATGTGTTCAGCCTCTCCTCTAAATCA
Organism: Discoglossus pictus; assembly: GCA_027410445.1. Lineage (NCBI taxonomy): Eukaryota > Metazoa > Chordata > Amphibia > Anura > Alytidae > Discoglossus > Discoglossus pictus. Next base: position 41,864,969 of record CM050168.1, read on the forward strand.
TTAAGAAGCCAGTTTGTTTTCTTTGCACTGTGAGTGATCAATAGTGACGAAAATAAAATGTAAAAAAACAAAATGAGGAGAATGTTTGAAATAGAACGTCTTAATCTGAACATCTAGATCGTGAGCATCTTAAAAATGATCTAACCGTAAAAAGCACACGGTGTTCTTTTAGTAATACGTATTGAGTGCTGGTACTAATGAGTCTTCTAAGCACAAATATAATTGGAGAGCTGAAAAGAGGCAAACTAAAGTCTCTTATTTTTGACTGTATTCAATAGTTTTTGTTCTCCATTTAGACAGTCAATACGTAAACACTATGGAGACTTTCTTTGGGAGGGGCAGGTAGTAGGGCATCTGTTAAAGAAACACTGCAGGTACGGCAGAAGTGAACAAGCTACTTTTATATAAAGTACATTTGGAAATTAGGTATTATAAGCATAAATTACCAGGAAAGAAAACCAGCCCTGTTAGATATAGTTACTCAGGTAATTAAATGTTAGAACGGGGTTATAGGGAAGAGCATAAGCAGTTTGTTAACTCAGCAACCAGAGAGTAATGTTAAAGCGCTCATACTTATTCATACCAAACAGGCATTATCTTCCTACTTATCAATCTTAACTGTGAGAGTTAAGGACCACTGCAGTTCAAGGAAAAAAGAAACCTATTTGTCAAGTATATACCAATTTAACAGAATTAGCAGATGTTTAAAGCATAAAGCATTTTTTGTGAAAATCTGAATTTTTAAAGACTCGGATTTCCAGGACAGGAATCCATTCTGTGTTTGTTGCATCACTTACTCAAATCTGAATAATGAGGGTGTGCGTTTTGGTGAACAGGGCGTGGGGAAGGAGGGAGCAGAGAGCTATTGTTAAGAAAATTGAATAAGACTTAAATTCACACCCATCTATCACTTATTCCCTCTCACGGGCCCAGAAGCAGACCCCTTGCATCATTCACCGCAACAACAGTTCTCCAGAAAAGTAAACAACCCTCTTGCACACAATTTCCACCAATGTATCATGGATTTCTCCAGGCTGCAGAAGCATCAAAATCATTTTTGTTCCAATTAAGGACTTTAAGTATGACTTTTTCCTGCTTAATTCTGCAGATTTTCAAAATTTTGGAATGAAAATTTTGTATCATTCATTTAAAAGAGCATGCTTTAAACATTATAAAAATATTTAGTAACACGTCTTTATACCAACTGGAAACTAACAGGAAATACCGCTGTGTGATCGGAGAGTATTTATGATTCTAGAGGTCATTGGCAGACAATGAAGACTCGTACAGTTGTATTACTGTGCATTGGCCAACAATGACAAGCCCACAAAGACGGTTATACTTTCAGTATATTCTGTTCCAGTAGCTTAACTGTCAAAATAGAAGCCCCATGATTAACATTATGCAATAAGGAAAAATGTTTTCTGTGGCCTTTTAGGCAAAGCTTACTTTGTAATCAAAATTTTACTACCAGCCAAGAACTTTTCAAGTGAGGAAAATGCCACACAAACTGAATGCAGCTTTGTATATATACTTGTAATATTTCTTCAATAAAGATCCAGACATAAAATAAGAGGACGTATATACTAGAGTATAAGCCGAGTTTTTCAGCCCTTTTTTTAAGGCTGAAAAGGGCCCCCTCGGCTTATACTCAAGTCACTCTCCCCTTGTGTCTCTCTAACCCCCGTGTCTCTCTACCCCCCCCCCCGTGTCTCTCTACCCCCCCGTGTCTCTTTCCCTCCCCCCTCCTCATCCTCAACCCACCCCCTCATACTACCCCTCTAAATACCTCCCCCCCTCCCCTCACTTACCTGCTCCGGCCTCTGCTCCTTCTGGGTCTTGATGTGGCGCGCATGTGACGTCACATGCGCGACACTTCATTAGGATATACCGGGTGCCGGCACCCGGTATATGCTAATGACCCAGCACGCGTTTGACGTCACGGCATGAGGAGGGGGGCTCCTCAAACTCCCTCCTCATCCTCAAAGGAGAGACACAGGGAAGGGAGAGGGTATAAGAGACCAGGGAGAGAGAGAGGGACACAGAAGGCACAAGAGAGACACAGGGAGCAGCACATTTCCCACCCTCGGCTTATACTCGAGTCACTCATTTTACCTAGTATTTTGTGGTAAAATAGGTGCCTTGGCTTATACTCGAGTATATACGGTATACACCACACACTATATAAGGAGAGAGATGCAAAGACACTGCCCTCTTGTGAGGTCATCTAAATAAAATATCTATAGCCTGCAGTTTTTAAAGTTTTGTTCTTTAAAAGTACTTTTTCTTTCTAAGACCAATAACTTTCATTATTAGATTGAATCGTGTTGGAGCTGGGATGGCCTATACTTCATGTGTTTAGCTGCTCTTTCATCTGGGAGACTTTGATTTAAGATAAGACTCCAGTTACTTCTATGGCATCCATTTCGGCCAGTGATTTCATCAGCATTATATGTATAAAAGATCCCCTGCTAATTTCCAAATCAGATTTTAAAGAAAATAACCACATGCCTGCAAGTTTGTGCAAAAGAGGTAGTTATAACAAAGATTGTCAAAATCATTTTGCCCTTTACTGAGAACAGGGCAATCATTCAGTGTATGAGTTACTGTGGTTGAATCACTGATTTATAGCTTTGATCAACTAAGGACCTGGTCCATAAAGGTCACCTGGGAACTGGAGTTCTGAAAAGTACCACCCAAGTCCAATTTCATTGCATTATCTTTCGTGGGACTAATCTTGATAATGGATAGAATATATTTGACATGCAAATATTCCACTAGGTTTGCAGATCTCGTTTTGAAATGCTAGTGTGAGTTGCTTAGCTTACAAGGACATTCCCTGCTGATAAGGAGTTTTACATTTGTATTAAGGAAACCACTGGAATATTTAACTGCATCCTTACCATTGCAGAAAATGGCAGCTTCCTTTACATTAAAAAAAATCCTACATCTGTAAAGCAAAAACGGTGTCTATAATGACATGCAATTATTCTTGAAAAAAACATTATGGCCATTATCAAGTGTAGTTCCTGCATATAAGGGTCTAATTTATTTCACCTTGTTGGAAGGCTTTTACTCCAGACTTCCTGTGCTCTCGCTCACTAAAATGTTCATATACTTTCAGCTCAATGCGGAGTGATCGAAGCAACTGATCCTGTTCTGCCATCTGGTGCTGCTGTAAGTTCAATTCACTCTGCTGCCTGAAAACAGAAAGACAATATTCAGGGAGTGTCACAGATATCACTCAGATATGAGGAGTTTTGTGTATAGCAAAGATAAGATAAGATAAATGTACACTTATAATATCCATATTCAATTAATAATATTAAAGAGCGTTTTGGATTCTATTGTTTAAACAAATATACTTATAATACCATTTAACATTATTCTTGGTGTGCCTTTTCACAATTAAGCAAATCTCTGTTAGAAGGTAACAAGAATCTGGCTAGTTATTGGCACTACAATCCTGACATTACCTTCATGATCTATGCACAAGTGTTGCCAACTCTTTGTGGAGATGTGCCAGACAACAAATTAATATTTTCACTTTTTGTATATTTAAAATATACCGATGTGTAATTCCCACCTTGCTAACTGTTTGCAGTTACTGGCGAGCTCCTGGCTCAGGCGTCCGATCTCTCGCTCATTGTTCCCTATGATCTGCTTCATCTTTTCGTTATCTTTCTTCATGCGCTCACAGTCATGGGTAAGATGCTCAATCAACACATCCTTCTTGGACAAAGTGTCTCTTAGCTCCCCAATCTCTTTGTCTGTAAGTAAATATACCAAGTTATGGCAGGTGATTGAAAAAATCATCCACTGTATATTCAGTAAGGAAATAGATTAACATTCAGAGTCCATTTATCTGCCAGGAATTTTTTTTTTTCCCACTACCGATTTTTTTTTTTAAACACACTGTTATACTTGCCACTAAGGATTCTGGGAAGTGACATGCAAAATAGTCTCAAAACGTACCACCTATTTTCCTATAGCCTATAATGGAGGCTTTTTAATTTCCCTTTCCATGCACAATAACATGTGTCTGGTGCAAGTACCCTCTTCCAGCCTTATTTCACAGTTGCCACATCCAAAATCACATTGACAAATCCCATATAAGAGCAAAACAGCAGTCTGTGAGAAGGTTTTCTGGACTGTACATAACACATGCACTGAAGTCTGTCTGAGAGGAGGGCACAGTCTTAAATGGATCCCATATTCATTAGGCTGCAGGGAAAAAGGGTACGGTGTCATGAGCCTCATTTGCATGTCAATACCTAGAATGCTTAGAGCATGGTGGATACACAATTAACTTAAAAACTCTGTGGGGAATGGCCTGTTTGAGACATGCAAGTGTTCGCTCTGCAAGTAAAGAAGTGATCCTTAGTCTTGTCAAGAAATGTATAAGTAATTTAGTAATAGAACGCAACAAGTACTTAATAAAAAAAATTAAAAAAAACACTGGAAAAAATGGTTTGATTCTCAGTAAGCTACTTTAGAAAAAAAAAAGTATTGAAAATAAATGCAGCGTAGATTCTAAAACTAACAGCGTTTCAGCCTATAGCAAATATGCTGTTCACCACCACCAATTAGGAGCCCGATCAGTGGAAGACTGTCTGGGAGGAGTTTCCTACAACTACTTGGATACCTAATAGGGGTGGGGAAAAATGCTTTTCCTAGACCAGAATACATTAAATAGTAAGTTCTGAAACTACATATATTTTATCAAATTCAGATTTTATTGCTTATCACTTACATAAACAAGTACAATTCTAATGTATTAACACTACAAGGGCCCTTAAAAAACAAATAGACCATCATATTACAACATATTTGTATACATTAAACTCAGTACTCAGAACTCAGAATAAGTCAGTCTCAGTCTCACTGGGTCATCTGTTCAGTGATAAAATATAAAACCTGGTCAGTTGACTTCTCCTGAGAAGTAGAATTTTGTAACCGTAGCTTTAAGGATCACTGCAGTTCTATTTTTTTCAATATGATCTTTTAAAGGGACTAAACTTGATAAAGGGCTAAATGTTTTTTTAAAAAGTTACAAAAATAAATGCAATTATTTATCCCCACTGGTTCCCATTTATCTTTTTGAATCTCTGAGTGTATCCTTGCAAAATGAGAGTTATTTTGATTTGTCAGATTAGTATTGTAGTAACTAGTCTTTCCATGTCTCACCTCTGGATTCTTTTGCTAGCAGATATTTGAAGGCTTCGTTTTGCTTCCTTAGCTGATAAATTTCGGAAACCAGTTCACTGTACGGCCCCTTGTGCACACCATAGGCCGAAACTCCTGGTAGGTTTAAGATAAAACAAAATATTCACAGAAAAAGTATTTGGAGTTCTTTGGAAAACTGATTTTTTTTTTTACTGGTTTTCTGAGCATTTTTTTGGAAAGTATCTCTGCCCCATTCCTTAGACACATGGATTTTGAATTACGTAGTGTAAAAGTTTAAGATACTTTACCATTACAGAGCAATAGTGCTAACAATACACCACTGTCTGTCTTCCTTTAAGAATCTCATCATTCAAAATATCCTTTGCACACAAAGTATAAAACTGAAACCGTGGTTCACAAACCTCTCCACAAGACCCACCAGACAGGCCATGATTTCAGTTTAACACTGACCACAGGAAGATCAATTGGCATTCAACATTCTCTGTGTTCACATTGATCCTCCTGTGTTCACTGTGTTAAACTAAATCATGGGCTGTATGGTGGGTCTTAAGGAGAGGTTTGGGAAACCGCTGAACTAGAACATTTCAGCAAAGCTGAGAAACCTTGCAGCGATATAGGTATCAAGAAATGATCCCACAGGAGATCTCTCTGTCAGGGGGCTCCACCTATCTAATTAGATGTGAACCTGGTTTGAGAAGCAAATCACATATACATTGTAGAACTATATACTAACCCGGCTTCTCCTTCCTGCCACTTTGCCGGTAAAAAAATGTCTGGGAGAACATGGATATTTATCAAAGCTGCCTTTCAAATGGAATAAATATTGTTCTTATTAGTGATTTAAACTATGTTTACAGCACACTGCTTACGCTTTTATATGCAACATAAATAAATAGGGAATATCAGGTTCCTGCATTTATTTTTGGCTAGAAATGATATGCAGTTAGATGAATTACAGTAAAATTGTACAAAAGGACTAAGTGACGGATGGATTTGTGCCTTTATATACAGACCACTTACTGCCAGCAGGGTAATGCCCAGCCATATGAACTGCCAAACCACCCTGTCATTTGCTTTGTCAGATCGGCTTCAATCATCTATGGATTATACACGATCCTGTCATTACTGAGCGCCCGTAATGAGCGGGCAAATAAAAATCACCTTGCTCGGCCTCTGTAATTTGCCGTTCGAGCTGTTTACGAAGCATGTCGTTTGTGTTAATTGACACTTCCAAGCGCTGCCGCAATTTTCGAATTTCTTCAAGATGCTCAATTAGCAGATCTGTGGAAACAAAGAGTGCAGATGTTCAGTCAGTGGGGCCAAGCGCCGGCTGCACATGTACTGACAATCAGAACGCTTTACTAGTGGGAGTAGCTTTTACACAATCTGTGCGGTAAGCAAATAAAACATTACAACCAGTTTAGTGTCATTCTTGATAACATAAATGGATGGAGATTTATTTTGAGGTCATCAGAGGCACAAACATAATTATATGGCACAAATGACACCAAAGGAGATATTCACATCACACATTAATTAATTACCACTGCAACCCTATATATATATATATATATATATATATATATATATATATATATATTAAAGAACTACACTTGAAAATAGGCAATACAATTTTATAAACAGCTACCATACAATTATGCAGCAGTGAAATCTAATATTTTGGTTTGTGACAGCTAAACTGCCAGCGTTTCCAACAGATCTAATGAAAATCTCATTAAATTACAAGGACACACTCACACGAAAAAGATGCAGACAGATTCCGCTTGGAAAAGAAAAATTGCAAATAAATTAAAGAAGTGTAAGCTTTGTGTTTCTGCTTTCTAGAAACATTTGGCCTGTTCTCCAATGAGTTATTCAAAAGACCATTAAGAAATACACAACTGAACAAGACATAAGACAGGTGATATTTTCTACACTTTACCTTCAGACGGTTCCACGTGGCCCTTTAATTCCATACATAGGTCAGGCTGTACAATCACTGTGTCAGGTCTAACAGTAGCCTGAGGTTTGATTTTCAGATTCATTAGGTTAATATTTAGCATTGATATTTATCTAATTGTTCCGGATGGGTCTATAGGTTCTTAGAGGATCTGCAGTCGCTGAGAATATTACTGGAGTTCCCAAGAGTGCACCTCCGTATAAAAAGGGAAAACTGACACTGATTATCAATTATTCACCTGTGACTGAGAAACCTTATACCTGGCTTCCTCTGCGTTCTCATCCAATAATAGAAACTCAAGCCATCAATAAGGAAACATAATACTGAATATTAGTATGTATATATAATGTGTGTGCAAAGTTGGGAACCATATCGAACCAGAAGCAATACACCATTATTTATAATGCTTGTAAAACGACATCCTCATAGTAAATCTATTCAGTGAACATACTAGATATGGGTTGATAATACATGAAACATAAAGGTCTCAAATCCACTTCTAGCCATGCTGCCTGTAATCTATTATTGTTGTGTCATTCAGTTGTATCGAACTCTCCGGTAACTTATGAACCGCAGCACGCCAGGCACCATCATTATGTCTCTGCCATGATAACCTTATGGATAAGCACAACCAAAGCTATTGGCTACTGCCAGTTCCTTCTCCAGTGGAGCGCAATTTATCTGGCCTCTCTGCTATGACCTGCCCATCTTGGGTAACCGTACATGGTATAGCTCACAGCTTCACTGAAGTACACAAGCCCCTTCGCCACGACAATGTAGCGATCTAGAAAGGGCTTTAATCTATAGACAAAAGATAATAGCACTCTATAGGCGTTAAGAGTTCTTTAGTCTTTTTGCCCCTAGCCAGCCAGGCTTGTTCTGTCCCTTTGCTATTCCTTGTAAAGACAGCAGCATGTCCAAACTATTAACTCTCCCGCTGCTGAACAAAGGTACTGCTATACTGACAGTTTTGTATATGCCAAAAGGCAAGGCCTTGGTAAAGCACCAATTGAGACATTCCTAGCTTCTACGCAAATGCTTTAAAAACAAGACAAGACAACTGTTAATGCGAACCTCATATCATCAGATTTATCATAGAGACGTAACTAGATGAAAACTCAGCAACCATCTTAGAAGCTGCTGCACCAATACAGTACTCCACTCTTCACTGTGCATGACAGGACAGGAAAGGAGGAGGAGTGGCAATATTCTTCAAGACACTCTTAAATGTTAAGTACAATCTCTGGATATACAACTCCTGCGACTTAACACGGTCCTCCGTGCCTTACACTGACTCACTGTGAAACACTGGATATATTTCAAGCTTGGCCTGATGACATAAAAAGCTCTATATGATGAAGGCGCCAGTTATCTGAAGGAGCTAAAGATCTATTAACCATCCCCAGAATGTTTTCACAAACCTCTGGATCCCGAGCGTTTATGTATGTGGCATCGAAATTCTGGAACTTTACCACGCTCATAGGAGGACCCTAATTTGGACATGAGGACCATTCTCTTCACCCAGGCCTTCCAATAAGTTACAACCCTGCCCCTGTTTTTTCTTTCCTTTGCAAAGTGCTTTGAGCCTCTTCCAGGAGAATAGAGCTACATCAATATGCAGTACTCTGCCTTGTTGATCCAATAAAAATTCTCTATTTAACAATTAAATAAAAAAATAATTCTATATATGAGATAATAGCAGAAGCTTTTCTTGTTTTTTCTTTTATGCCCCAAGAATAGATTACAAATACACTTAGCATCACAATAACAAGTTACATTCTATGCAAATGCACACAAATCCACTTACTTTGTGGCAGTTCCTGCTGATTATTCTTTACAATCTCTTGGTTGTGGTAGGATGATCCAACGTAAACGATTTTAGATATTTCGACTTCTGAGCGAGTGAGATGAGATTCAGATCCCTCTGTGAACTGGTAGCACATGACACGGTCTCTGCTCCGAGTACCTACATTGTACCTGCAAGGATTATAGTAAATTGGGATTCAACACAATATCAGCAGGAGGGTGAGCTCCATGGCATATACAGGTGTGTGACACTTGAATATTTACAAGAAATATAGCAACTGATATACAATTCCAATAGCCAATTATATTTGTGGGCTTATGAACCAGTTCATCAGTTTAAACATAGTCCCAAAATCCATGCACAAAAATGATGCACAAAAATGAATATAAAAAATGTAATTTAATATAGCATATATTATATATATATGAAAATTATCTCCACATAACCTCACACAGAATATTGCCTACGGTATTATTAAATAAGAGACTTAAATCAAAGAAAGTAAGAGATTATTGAAAAATGCAAAGTAATACTATGGCAAAACAAGTTATAAATTGTATAAAGGCACTCGCAACTTTTTTTAAAATATTAACTTCTAATAAAAAAATGGAGGGAGGCTCAACCAAACTTTCTAAGAGGAATATTATATTTGCCAGGAATTAAAATGACTGGTAAATGAATTATTTTTAACTTTCAGTAGCTCGAATATTTCATTCTGTTCCCTTTTTTCCTCTGTCCCTTTCTGAAAGCAGCACGTGGTACGGATCCATGTGTACGAATCAAACACATTCACTCGCACTTTGATATAATGTACGCAGAGTGTGTGTAAGAGTGTCGATGATATAATGCAGGTATGGGAGCATCATTGAAAGAATGAGAGCACAAGCACGAAAGAGAAGGAGACACGTCCACTCACACTCTCTCCTGCTATTACTAAGTCGCACTCACTCTTATAATCACTTGCACTCTCACATTCTCCATCTTACACTGGGCCACTCCATGCATGCACTCTCAAACTTGCACACAAAATGACTGAAGCTTTAGGTACTTGTGCATTTATTACAACAATATTGTATTGAACTAACCTGTGTTTAATTTCATCCTCATGGATATCAGGATCTGTGGACAAGTCCCCTTCAAAAGTAAAGAAGATTCAATTTAGTATCTTGAGTGACACAGAAAAAATGATGTTGTTACTTCTATTCCCAGATTTTTATAGAGAAGCAAGAACCTGTTTATTTTCAGTTATCCATATTCACAAATAAGTTTCATTTTATCCTGACAACTTTGAGCCACAACAACGCTAAATAATCACAGGCCTCGAGGACATTTAAGTCTTCTAAAGCTGTATACTCAAATAAATTAAGAGTTTTAAAACAGATGGACTATAAATATATACATATATATATTTTTTTTTTAAACAAACTTTTTTTGTGATTTTAAGAAAATAATATTAAATTACTTTAAACATCACAAGCCTCAAGTAACTTGTCTGCATTTCCTATGAGGTCACAAATAGTGGTGATTAAGCTCAGGCTAGGAGGTTGTGCTTAATGACCAGACACAAGTCTTCATCCACTGAAGGAGCATCCATCCATGTCTACAAAATGTTTTCTCTTTATAAAAGAGCTTAGCAGCTATGGCTGGTAGGCAGCCAATGAAGAACACCACCTAGATACAATATTGATTGTCCTGAAAACCCTTTAGACCTGCCTCTCCGAAAAACGTTTCCACATCCAAGTGGCCTAGATACCAAGAATGGAAAGTAAATTTAAAGGCGCACAGAGACTCAGGAACACATTTTAGTTATTGATATGTACAATAAACTAACAATAGCAAAGATGTAAGCCATCAACAAACATTCACAGATCAAATATTAATTTAGTTGGCTTTGGTTGTGTCTGGAATTTTCATGTTGGACAGCTTGGACTAGAACCTACAGGAGATGGTTATCCTGCTGCATGTTGCTTTTCTATTTAATCCTATTCACAACATTGTATCAGAAAGGAAGAGATATCTGCATCATTTGAACCACTATCAAGTCAAGATCTTCAAAAGATCATTCAATTAATAGGGCACTATATAATGGTCAGGGTTCCCTGGTGGTCCAGTGGTTAGAACTCGGTGCTTCCACCGCTGTTGACCTGAGTTAGATTCCAAGTCAGGGAACCAAGAGGTCACACCAACCTGAAGCTGAGCAGGGTTGGGCCTGGTCAATACTGGGATTTGAGAACACCTAGAAATACCAGGAGCTGAATGCTGTGGCCAACTGGCAACCCACTCCAGTATCTCTGCCATGAATATCAAGTTGATCAGCATGACCAAAAAGAGGTTCTGGTGTGTTACGGTCCATGAGGTCACAGAGTCAAAATTGACTGAACAATGCAATTTAAAAGGTCACTATAAGGTGCTATCGAGAAGGTTGTATTGTCCATTGGTAACAGCATTATGTGCAGGTAATCTTGTGCATGGAAATATACCAAATTCCTGCAAACCAGAGAAGCATCCAACGATAATGGAGAGGAGACGAGACCAGTTGCACACAAAGTTTGAAATCAAGTTTTACATTTAATACCGTTTACATAATTAAAACATCTAGCTTCTGTTATAGGGGCATTACAGTGCTTTCTTAATATTGATTATTACTTTTCTATTCATAAATAAGTGCCTAGACACACGAAGATCTTACATGAAATAAGGTCAAATAGATATGTAAAAATGTTACCACCAAGGATGAAGCAAATAAGCTACAGGAATATGACTGTATATAAAAAGCTTACCATTGGCGAGTCTATATTCCAGCTTCTGAACCCATGTTATACTTTGGTTCAGTTGCTCTCGGAAACCCTCTGCAACATAAAAGTCCACGTCGCTGGCCTGGAGCAGCTCCTCGAAGGCTTTCATCACGTTGATAAAGTTCCTACAGCAATGGACGCTCAGGCTGTGACTCTCCTTAATCTGCTGCCGCTGAGCTGAGAGTTCCCGAGCTTGCGACTGAACTAGCAAGTTATATCTAAAAATTCAGATTTTGCACATGTTAACCAATACCCGTATATCATTGTTGTCACCTTGACAATATACAAGACATTGAATTCATAGATGCAATTATAAAAAACAATGACAATGGATTTTTTTGATTTTTTTTTTTTTTTTACCTATTCTCATGATTTTTCCCTGCTCTATATAATAATGTAATGAATTAGTTCATGGTTCTTTTAAAAGTCATATGTATTCTGAGCATTCGATCATTGCAAATAATTACAACTGGGGCTCTGATTTTAGTGCAACGTGACTAAGAATGCTCAGACAAAGGCAAATCAACCTACTTTCCGAGGTCTGTGCATGCTTAGTATGTATCAACAGTGCCCATGTGTACAGCAGATTATCAAACATCTCACCTGGACAGGGAGGGATCTGAGTATGGACTCCCTGTCTGTTTCAAATCTTCTTGGGCTCTTGATATATCCTCCAATGTGCAGGTTTGCAATATTAATGGTCCAGTTTTCTTGTTGTAACCATCAGGGTGACTCCTCAGTCCTCCCATGTCACTTTTAGCCTCATCTAGGTTGTCTGCAAATATTCCTCTCTCAACATCAGCTTTCCCATCACGCATTTCATTTGCAGACAAATTAGTGATGGTCTTGTCAGCATCAAATGAATGCTCTGCAGGATCTGCTTCTTTGTGGGAATCATCCAAATAAATCAGAGTGCTGATATCTACATATATTGCAAAGAACGAGTTAGCAATAGAAACAGTTGTTGAAGGTTACCCCTTTTTGTCAAATGTATGGAGTAACTAAAATTCCTTAAAGGCCTGTGTAAGCCTCAGATCAAGGGCATTGAGTATCCAGTTCACCACTTGTTACTTTAAGAGTATGAGATCATTAAAGGGCCGCTTAATTCAGCACAATTTGTATCACATCACAGTAAAGATCTCCTAAAAGCATGTTGAAATATGTTTTTAAATGTTCATTTTTCACAGCAATATCAAAGTAAAATCTGTGTTTACACATGTCACTGATTGCCCACTGCCAAACCCGCAGCTACAGCTCTGTGTAGTGAGCAAAAAAAAAAACCCTCAATAAATCAATCTGTGCAGAGAGAGCATGGAGTGCTGGAATCACCTAAACAGGTCAGTTCTTGTTTAACTGGTCAGTGCAGTCCTGAGTTCAGGGAAAATTGCAATCTTCACCGCACACTTGGCTATATGTTATTATTCATGCAACAGCCATAAGGCAGAAAAGTCTCTGTATGTAAACAAACTTAAAACTTTTTTTTTTTGCGGTTATTGGTGTAATAAAAAATGGATAATTGTACCATACAATTGTGTGCTCTTTCACACCATGAAGAACATTTATGGTGAGGTATATGGTCTAGGGTTCCTTGGTTGCCCAGTGGTGAGGATTCTGTGCCTTCGCCACTGCAACCTGTGTTTGATTCCAGTTAGGGAACCAGAGATCATACCATCCTGAAGCCATGCAGTGTTTGGCCTGATCAGTACTTGGATGGGAGACCAACTAGAAATAACAGGAGCAGTATGCTGTGGCCCACTTAAAAAAAAATGGAAACCCAATCCAGTATCTCTGCAATTAATAATCAAGTGGCTTATGGTGCGTTACGGTCCATGAGGTGGGAAATGACTGAACAATGCAAACACATACATACTACTGTTTCCATACCACTTCATGAACAGTAGTGTAGATGCTTTTGTTTTTTTATTTGCAGAACACTCCCACTCAGTCTCCAAGCCAGCTGGGAGTTTGAAAGATCCAAACATGGCATAATTCAGCCACAAGCAGTGTCTACTAAATTAACTATTTTACAAAAATATATATATATATATTAAGATTTTCCCCAATCTACAGTGTTTGTTTTTTGTTTTTGTTTTTTAAATGACACTAATACCAGCTAAAACAATCTAAAGTTAATTTTAAGATACAATCTTATGCTCTCTCCCACACCAAGAAGGGCACTTTATAGGAAGGCAAATGGCCCTTTCAATGCAGATCTAAGTTTCCTGGGTTATGAATGCATCGGATAGAGGAGAAATAGTATTGTATGATAATGGGGGTTTTGGGTGATTTTTTACGTGCAAAAAAAAGAAACTTACCCTGAAATTAGCAGAACGTCTTCTACTTTCTGCCAGTAGACATGCCCTACAAACCAGGCTAAATTGGAATAAGATTCCTAATTCATTTTGTCCAATTAGAGCAAGCAGAGGCAGCTGCAACATTGTAGCAAAAGTCTAAGGAACCTGTCATTGCATCAAAGCATCATGGGATTTGTAGTCTGGCAAATATCCATGTAAGAAGGTGCTATGTATTTTCATATAAGATTTTCTCTGCAGCAGATTCCACCCCAGTCCCAGCAGCAAACAATAACAGAGTTTACATAAAAAAATCATACTACTAGACCTGCACATCACTTCTACCAACTCTGCTGGAAAACAATTCTATGCATCAACTACTTATGACGTTTATTTTGTTTTTTTCTCTCTCTTTGGCAGAGCTAACAAATCCCAGCAGTGCATAATTAGCTGTTACTCTTTGCTGCAGGGGGAAAGAGTATGATTGTATTTTATATGTAAGCCCTGTGTTCGCTTTCAGCTTTGCAGATTCTCTTTTATACCTGCAGTGAGGGTTTAGCTTTTGTTACCAATTCTTTCAACTCTGCTGGTTAACAAACCTATGTATCAACTACTGCATCTCTCTGCTATCACCCCACTGTAAAATAATTCTATGTATCAACTACTGAGGCATGTTTTTTCATTTAAATTGCTGATGGTGGGAGTCTCTCTCTCTGTGTCTGTCTCTCTCCCACTCACCCCAGAGTTTGTGCTGTGACAGCTCCCAAGCCTCTAATTTGATACAACAGGCAGACTTACAGCTGTTTGGCCAGTAACTAACAGGTTAAAATCCTTACTTGAGTGCTGTGTTCCTATAGGCGAGTACAGATTGCCCATTTCAGTTTTCTGCAAATAAATCTATAAGTAGACTGAACTTTTCAATGCCATGTATATTGTTCTGTTAATCTGTGGAGGTTTGTTAAGAAATGTTTAAAACCCAGGGAACTTCTATACACCTTTAAGTCAAATGCAAAGGTTTTAAATCAAATGTTACCTGTCTGAAGTACTGGATGTGTTTCCACATCAATCCTACTGCATGACCCATGTCTGGAAGCCATTCCCCCTGCTTGATATCCTTAGTGATGTCAGGGTTTCCTTTTTGCCTGACTTCCCAAATGACTAATTAAGATTGATACCAGCTTAAAGCAATGCCGGATTCAAAACTTCTGAATAAAGCCAGCTGCCACATAACTTCAGTGGCTCCCACAATATCAGTCATGTGAGGGGGCATAAACCAATTATATCAGACAGGTAACATTCATTTTAAAATTATCTTAATTACAGACGGCTTCATTGTTTAATTTACAAACGTACAAAATTGTTGAGGTAACAAATGGTGAATTGGATACTATCAGGCCCTTTAACAGAGCCTCCCATAAAGTGTCATGTGCTAAAGGCAGTTACATGTTTGAGTCCTCAGTCCATGCTAGGATCATGGGCAGTAATATCAGTGGCATTCTTAAGGGCTCAGTGTATGCTAGAACCAAACCGTGCTAATGGCAGAAGGTAATATGCCTATTATAATCTAACGGACAATGCCCTTATCAGTCCAGTGATGTTTATATTTCCATCTCACCTTTCAGTAAGATCTCGTTAGACTTCATTTTCTCGATCTCTAGCTCTGTACTCTGTAACTTTTCTGTTAGATGAAGATTTTGTTGCAGACAGATCTCCAGTTCCTTCTGTAGCCGAGCATTCTCTTCTTCTGTGTGGACGATCTCAGAGTCTTGAAGTTTGTGGGAGTTTTCTAAACAATGTAAAGTCTCCATTTCTAGAACAATTCACCAGAATTAATATAGAACGGTCAGAAAGTAACAAGACCAGGAAGAAGGGACACAAGTTAGGAGTATGTGAAGAAGACTATGAGATCATAAGTTACGAGAGTGTAAAGAAGACACAACAAAAGTACACCACATACAGCTTTAAAGATGACATCACTGCTATAAACTCACAGTCGATGCCCTCATCTCACCTTTCAGTAAGTTTTCGCTTGCTTTCAATTTGTCAATCTCTGCTTCAGCAATTTGTAATTTTTCTGATAACAGAAGATTTTGTTGCTGACAGATGTCCATTTTTTCTTGTAGTTGGGCATACTCTTCTTCTGTGTGTGCCATTTCTAAGATGGGCACTTGTTTAAGGGAGTCTTCCAAACAACGTAAAGTATCCATTTCTAAAACACAATGTGTAGAAAAGTGTCAGGAAGTAGCAAGACTGAAGAATAGGTAGGTCACAAGTGAAGAGAGTGTGGATAGTCAGAAGGTCAAATGTGAGGAGAGTGTGATAAAAGTCACAAGCTAAGAATGTGAGAAGAGGCAGACCTGTCTGCTACAAACCCATTGTCCACTTTTAGTTCCCATCTCACCTTTCAGTAAGATCTCATTCTCTTTCAGTTTCTCAATCTCGATTTCAGTGCTCTGTAACTTTTCTAATAGTTGGAAATTTTGTTGCTGGCAGATTCCCAACTCTTCCTGTAGCCATTCATAATCTTCTGTGTGGTGCATCATTGGGCTAGGCACTTGTTTTGGGCATTCAAATGTGTCCATTTCTAAAATATGTAGTTGGAATTATATTTGTTATTACAAAGTATGGATTAAAGAAAGCCCGCGTCTACAGAAAATATTTAAAATGGTCCCAAATTTTTTACCATGCATTTAAAAGATCCTATTTAGAAAAGTGTTTTCCTGTTCCAACTCTTTGTCTCTTCTAAAGAACTAAATTTGATAATGGGCAATCTGTTCTAAGAAAAAATAAACATAAAAAAACCTAAGTTGGTTAAAACTCAGTTATTCTTCACTAGGGTCCCTATTCTTTATTGTAAAATAAAGAGACTTCCATTTTTCCTGGAGGAAAAAACTTACAATAAAAAATGCTACATATATATTTTGCCTATTGCCACATTTTACATTTAGTGGGTCACCATAAAATAGATCCCATTGCAAGATAAATGCAGGCGCTACATTTTCTTGAACTGTAAAAAAAAACTGGGTTTGCTCTAGGACACTATTGCTTTGTGGGGACCATATTCTAATAAAAATGTCAATCAATAGTCACTCTTCAGAAGAGCGTATTTGTAATCACTGAACTACAATGGTCCTTTAAATGCACAACTGCTTAGGCAAAGATTGATAAAAAGGACCAATGTGGTCCCATTTATACTTTATGGTATTTTAAATATCAAAAAATAAATTTAAAAACTAAAAACATATATTTGTGTATAAAAGTGATTTTATACTCTTTACTGAAGGTATTAATTTTACATAACAAACTGCTTTCAAATAAGCTGTTAGGAAGGTCAATCCATTTAAAAACTAATGAGCTTTCCATTAGTCATAATGAAAGCATTGTGCAGACTGAATCTTCATTCGCAATCATTGTAAAAGTGATGCCTACAAATGCCAAAGTCTCTGCCCACCAAGGGATGTAGGCTTTAATTTATTACATGTTGTTTTCTTCTGTTTACAATATATATTTTTAGTTTAATGTGGGCAAAATGCTTTCAGAAAGTATAGCGCTTCAAAATAGCATATTTTCAAAATATGGTGACAGTGGTTCGTTAACAAAACTTTCTCTCATTTAACAACTCAGTCTAAAGGAGAAGGATTTTACTTGGAATATTACAAATGAACATATAGAAATATCTCCAGACATCTCACCATTCAGTAAGATCTTGTTTGCTTTCACTTTCTCCATCTCTATCTCAGCACTCTGTAACTTTTCTGACAGTTGGTGATTTTGCTGCTGGCAGATCTCGAGCTCTTCCTGTAATCGGGCATACTCTTGTGATGTGTGGGGTACCTCTGGGGCATCCTGCACTTCTTTGTGGGAGTTGTCCAAAAAACCTGAAAATGCCATTATTACAATGTTTTAACCAAAATGAGTTTGTGTCCATGTGTCTTTACATATTTGTGACCAGGGATTTTCTCTCTCAAATACTGCAATAGAACATCTATAAAATAAAGATATTATATATACATTTAGATGGAGATTGCCCTTTAAATATAGTTATACCTAATGTAGACAATAGAATTTCCTTAATCTCACACATGAGACCCCTAACCCCATCTCACCTTTCAGTAAAGTCTCATTAGCTTTCAGTTTTTCAATCTCTATCTCCGCACTCTGTAACTTTTCTGATAGCTGTTGACTTTCTTGCTGCCAGATCTCCAGCTCTTCCTGAAGTTGGGCATATTCTTGCTCAGTGTGGAGATTGTCTGGATTGGGACTAGGATTGTCCTCCTCTAAAAACAGACCAGATTCATCCTGCCTTTGTTTGTGGGAGTTGTCCAAACAACCAGAAGTTTCAACTCCTAAAATGTTAATCAGAATGTGTTAAAAAAACACTTCAGGTCAAGAAAAAAGAAAATAGACACAGTAAAAGATTTCTGAAATAATAAATGTTGCTGCTCCTGTTTGTTAATGTGCAGCTCAGTATGCTAATGTGCAGCTTGAGAGGGCTCAAACTCTCAGATAACATTGGGAGCCACAACAGAGATTGGCAAAAGACAAAAAAAATCATATAGCCAGTGCTCTTTAAAAATAACTTAAAACATATATTTTTGGATGACAGATGCATGTAAAGTCTTGTGGTATAAAAATATGGAAATCACAATTTTTCAACCTTAAAGACCATCACATTTTTATAATTGTATATGCAAAGCACTATTGGGATCATTACTTAATTGTTTCTTTTCTAAGACTTAAAGGGACTATGAAAGCATTTTGGCGCAACTGAAAGAGGGCATTTGATAATGTACCACTGTGTATTTTCTTTTTTCAAATGTACTCATCTGGGTTTGCCCCTGTAAGCCAATGAACAGCAATGTAGATATCTCCTTTGTGCATTTACTGTTTGTTTCAGTGACGTTTAAACAGATTTTTCTTCCTAGTTTTTCATTCAAAACACAACTTTGATAAGGTTTAAACCATGCTATTTTAAATGCATGAAACAAAGAATTGTGTTACATGTTTATTTAAATCACACAAAGTGGAAGTACGATTTACAAGCTGTAGTAAAACCACCTGGCTCAGAAATATTACTATTGTTTTAAATACACAATAGGCTAAGCACACACCGCTAAATAACCAAGTCAACAAAACTATGGTTATATTTTGTTTTATGGAAAAGGGTCAAGCTATAGGAGGAGCAAACATTTTTCTGTGTATTACTTTTAATGACGTTTTTTTTAATCTTTTTGCAGGGGAAATCCTGGAGTCTATTTTCAGTATAGCCCTTTAAACTCTGAAATTCAGACCCTTACAAAAGAGGAGTCACAAAAAATGACGTGCACCATGTGGGATAGTAGTTTTTAGATACTACTTAAAGCCCTCCCACAAGACTGTAAAAATAAGGGAATTGGAAGTAGTGACTGTTGCATTAAGTATATTTTAGTTTTGATGTCAAATGACAACCTATCATGCAGAAACATGGCGTTAGTGTAAGTACCACTCACGTAAAAGATAGGGAGTTCAAATCACAGTTCTGCCTCTCATATTGTGATTTGTGTAGTCTCTAAAGTTCGTATCTCACCTTTTTGAAATATTTCATTTTCTTTAAATGTCTCAAGCTCTTTCTCTGCGCTCTGTAACTTTTCTGATAGTTGGCGATTTTGTTGCTGGCAGATCTCCAGCATTTCCTGCAGCCTGGCATACTCTTGAGCTGTATGGAGCCCCTTTGGGGTAGGCACAGGGTGCTTTGTATTGCCCTCGTTAAAGAACACATCAGCAGTGTCTTGCCCTTGTTTGTGGGACTTCTCAGCAGATTCTGAAGTGTCCATTCCTGAAATGTTTAAACAGAATAAGCTAGTGTCATAAAGAGTCTATAGGCAGGCATTTGTTACAATCAAGGTTGAATTAATATACAAAATGGCAAAGCCTAGGGAGGAATATTTGCAGGGTTAGCATATGATCTGCTAGTCATGTCAGCCATTGCATAAAACACTCCTTTATGACTTGGCCCGATTGAATCCCCAAAGCTGGAACCAGGGACATTCAAATAGCTCTGATAGTTGGGCAAGTAATGACAGGGTGAATTCATATCGATTTGAGAGAAAAAACACAAAAGTGGTGGATACAGGGAAGCATTTTCACACTATACATTGCCTGCATCATGATTTTGGCATTCTTGCACTATCTGCTCTGAAGATAGATGTTATGCACCCTCAGAGCTACATAAATGAACTAATGAAACAAACTGCAATCAAACAGCTGAATTGCAAATATCTCTGCAGGTAGAATACAGCCCAAAAGACTCACAGCTTCAAATACTAAAGGAACACATATGTTATAACACACATGCACTATATTTAACTAGCGACTTGCCCGTCAAAAAATGATGGCAATAAGATTGTAAAGCAGGTAATGCGGTTTGGTCGAGACATTAATTTTGTTGGTGGTCCGAGATCCTTCAGCGCTCATTGCGAGCCTGTTGGTTGTTGTATTTTTTTTTCTGATGGGCGCTTTTGCGTTCTTGTTTGGTCGGCGGTGATGTGTTTTTTTCGCTTATTGCAAGGCTGTGTGTGCTATGAGCAGCGTTGGCGCTGGTTGTTAGAGGCGCAGTGAATGGGTTTTATGTTTATTGTGAGTGTTTTTTTTTTGTGTATATGTTTTTTTTGTATGCTAATTAAATAATTAATACATTTATAAATTAATATACTTTACCTATTTTGAAGTAATATATGCAGGAAGCATTATGTTGAAGAGCTGACAATCTGTTTCGATGTTCCTGCAGCATACAATGTCGGTTGTAAGTGTCAGCAATGTGTGCAGTGTGTAGTGTAAATAGTGTGTGTGCGCGAGGAAAATCCTTTAGGGTAGCTGTGTACTTCTGCATTGTGTAAGTTAGGGTTGTAAAATGGCGTGTAATGTGAGTGGTACGCGTCTGTCTATGATGTAGCATCCTTGTTAATAGTGTATGTTGTAACTCGTACGGCTTTTTGGAAAATCCGTATGTGCT
The DNA here is from genome assembly GCA_027410445.1 of Discoglossus pictus. Taxonomy (NCBI): domain Eukaryota; kingdom Metazoa; phylum Chordata; class Amphibia; order Anura; family Alytidae; genus Discoglossus; species Discoglossus pictus. The sequence continues at coordinate 41,886,000 of CM050168.1, forward strand.
TGGTGGTGTTTTGCCTGTTTAGGGTCCTGTAGCCTCGTTTTCTCGGCGGCCATTTTTTCTCTCGCTTAGGGGATTTTCGTGTGTCTAAACTGTGACATTTGGACTTAAATTGAGGTGAAACTTCACTTGCAGAGGTCCTGGGTGCCCCTCCTTGGTGTAAGTCCCGCGGCTTGTATTTTTTTGATGCGAAGTCCCTACATTTTCCGTTGTAAGTCCCACCTGCGGCTCCTTGCAGCTGACGTAGGAGCCTCCACCTCCGCAAATGCGGACCCAAAGTCGTAGGGGGTCATAGGGATGAGCGCCTTCGGCCTACGGTGCTCCTTACGCGAGCCCGCAATCGTTAGCAGCAACCCATATGCTCACAACTATATATGCGATTCCTTAAGCAATACGTTAAATGTGAGTAACATTATACCTCCCACCAGAAACTAAAAGACCATTAAAACTTTATATATTTCCTTTGTGAATCTCCCTATGTGTGTATTCTGTGTCTACAGTGCCTTGCAAAAGTATTCACCCGCTTGGCATTTTTCATGTGTTGTTGCCTCACAACCTGAAATTAACATGGATTGTTTGAGGATTTGCATAATTTAAATTTCGATTTCAGTCTCATCAGACCAGAGGACCTTCCTCCATACATTTTGAGAGTCTCCCACATGCCTTTTCTCAAACTCAAAACGTGCCATGCTTTTTGCTGAAAGTAATGGCTTTCTTCTGGCCACTCTGCCATAAAGCCCAACTCTATGGGGCGTACGGCTTATTGTCATCCTATGTACAGATACTCCAGTCTCTGCTGTGGAACTCTGCAGCTCCTCCAGGGTTACCTTAGGTCTCTGTGCTGCCTCTCTGATTAATGCAATCCTTGCCCGGTCTGTGAGTTCTGGTGGGCGGCCGTCTCTTGGCAGGTTTGCTGCTGTGCCAGGTTTCCATTTGGTTATGATAGATTTGATGGTGCTCTTGGGGATCATCAAAGATTTGGATATTTTTTTATAACCTAACCCTGCCTTTACTTCTCAACAACATTGTCCCTTACTTGTTTGGAGAGTTCCTTGGTCTTCATGGCAGTGTTTGGTTAGTGGTGCCTCTTGCTTAGGTGTTGCAGCCTCTGGGGCCTTTCAAAAAAGGTGTGTATATGTAATGACAGATCATGTGACACAGATTGCACACAGGTGGACATCATTTCACTAATTATGTGACTTCTGAAGGTAATTGGTTGCACCAGAGGTTTTTTATGGGCTTCTTAACAAAGAGGGTGAATACATACGCACATGCCAATTTTCTGTTTTCTACTTCTAAAAAATAGTTTTATGTATATAATTTTTCTCATTTCACTTCACCAACTTAGACTATTGTGTTCTGATTCATCGCATAAAATTCAGATTAACAAAACATTGAACTGAAGGCTGTAATGTAACAAAATAGGTAAACAGTCAAGGGGGGTGAATACTTTTGCAAGGATCTATATTTTTCTGTCTGTGACATTATCTCTATCTAGAAGGGCTGAATTGGCGATAAGCCTTGTATCGCCAAGAGTTTAACAATCATTAGCAATGCTATATCACAAGACGCAACACAAGGACATTTTTACCATCGTATAGCACTACAGAATATGTTGGCGTGTTGCAAGAAAACAATAATAGGACACTATAACACAATGACAGACATCATGTAGGACCATATCTTAGTCCCACTTTTCCAGCAGCACAAATGCAATGGACAATTGCTGTAGACTGTTTGAAAAGACTAGCAGATTATAATCTACTGCACAGGTCTCAATGTTTTTGAAGCAGTTGTGAAATCATGAAACGATAATAGAAAGGAAAATTATTAGGATTTAGTTTAATCCCTAACTGCACAATAGGACAGTTGCAGCAAAAACAAGTAAATATACATTTCTAAATTAAAAATGCTTAGGTATGTGTTATTTACCTTACTGTATTAATAATCATTACTTGCCAATCTGTCTTCAACAAAAATAAAGTAAAACAATATATAAAATAAATTAATCTGGCGCTTTCCATTCTATACTAGATTGTTTAAATCTGATTTAAGGAAGGATTGAGGGCCTGAACCTTTTTGGACATATTTTATGAAACTTTAATCTTTATTATTATAGTATGAATAATGAATGAGCTCCTTACCTTTTAACACCTTTTCATTAATTCTGAGTCTTTCAATCTCTATTTGAAAGCACTGCAGTTGCTCAGAGAGCCTATGTTTCTGTAGCTGGCAGATCTGCAGCTCTGTTTGGAGCTTGATATGATCTTGCACCTCACAGGACATCCCAAAAGTCTCTTTATCAAGCTTTGTGTGTGATAAGTGCTTCAGAGGAACAGGAATACAGGATTTCTTCGCAACCTGCGAAAAAACAACATTTGAGGTGGTTTATTTTTGTATTTTTAATTTTTTTTTTTATTTCTGTATCTGTTTAATACAATTCCTAACTGCAAACTATCGCTCAAACTGGGATCAGCGTCAATAATTTGTTAACTGTAAATGTGGGGGGTGAGATAAGCCGGCAAGTTAGAGCAGGATGCATGGAAATGAAACAACGAGATGCTATCCCCGTGTGAATTCAAGTCAGTGTCAGTTTGATTAATTTATTCACTGAAATTAACATTACCCTGCCACTGAAAACAAATTACAATGACAACAGACAACTTGGAGAAATGTTAAACATTTCAGTTGTTATTACAAGAGCAGCTTCTGTTTAAGTATTACTGTTCCTTGAAAAGGAAGCTGATCGTACAAAATGGAAAAGATCTACAATGCAACAGCAACAATGTAATCCCAATGCAATCCCAGAAAACACCTCTATCCGAATTAAACTTGCACCAGGAACTACTTGCACCTCACCATGAAGAAGTGATCAAAAACTCTCTGCAAAAACTAAAATAAAGAACTGTAATCATTTCGGGATAAATAAATATAGCCAGATGCATGTATCCTAGTCTACAACTGGCACTGACATTAGTTTCTGTATAGTAACCCTGCATTAAGACCAGATGAAATCCCAACTAACTATATGATAAATAGCTAAATAGAACAGTTTATATTAAAGGCAGAAAATAACAGAGAAAGCAGCTGATCTGTAGACAGTGAGTGGTCATCACTACTCTTCTGTTCAACAAAGTAAAGCAAAATCTGCCAGCCCCATACAGATAATTTATTTTGCGGTCTGTCACCAGGGAAGAAATCAAGGACCACTGTAATATTCACATAATTGGGTTTACTTACCAAGTTGTGCTAAAAATTAGTATTGTAGAAAAAAGAATGTAGCTTTAAAACTTACATTTGAAGTCTATTGTTTTAGACTTCAGCAGATATGTTGCGGTCTATCCCCTATTATACTGCCAGGGAGATCTGCCAGACAGACTAGCTTAATACAAGTCTTTCTGTTGTCCTGGCATCATTTTGTTTACTTGCAATGTCTTGTGGGTAGTGTCTACGAAAATAAACCATTAATCCATTTTGGGTTGCAAAAAAAAAAAAAGTGACAAATCCTCAGTGACAAAAAGTGTCTCCCATGGAAACAAAAGCTTCTCATTTGTATCTTTCTTTAGCACAAAAAAAATGAACCAGAGGGTCCTTAAAAACTGCAGCCAGAAGCTTAGGTCTCTCAAGGATGCCACAGGCATTTCCATAGAGAAAAATATTTTAGAGTTACTGGTCACACAGAATTAAACCACAGGACTCCAAGGAACACACCGTGGGAAACACTGTGCAGCAGGATACCTCCACTTTGTAATGGCAAAGGTGAGCTAGAACTCAGGAGACTGCAGAGGTCACACTACTCAGCACTGTCCTATTACACTGCTGCTCTATGTACACTATGTAGCCAACGAGGGACAGATCTTCATGAGCTGTTCTTCACTTTCATTCACTATACTTAGAATTTATGTAAAATCAAAAGTGATAACGTTGCATTGTAAGCCATGAAACCAACAAAAAGGACCATTAATTTATCTAGATAACTAAATATACTCACTCATGTAGACATAATACAGTATAGTGAATGTACGCAAAAAAACACTTGTTTCTCAAGTATGTATCAAACTAACAATATAAGCAGCTGTGTAAGCCATGGGCATAAAACAATGTATGAGAAAATCTGAATTTTTTTAAGACCCTGAGTATAAGATAACATTTGTCACATCACTTCCTCAGAGCTGAATCATGAGGGTGTGAGTTTTGGTTATCCTTAAAGAGAGGGGTGGAGAAAGATGTAAAGATAATTGCATAAGACTGCGCTAGAAGTAGGATGCTGCATCATTTACTGCAATAATACCTTTCCAGAAAGACTGCACACAGACAACTTCAACTAATGTCTCACACAAGACATCTATGATGCATTGGTTGAAGTTGTCTAACGATCCTGAAGAGGCATCAACATATTATTTTCGAATGAAGAACTAGCTGTATTTTCCTGCTTAAACTTATCAAACACATTTAATAATGATAATGCTGAAGTTGGCCACCACTAGGTGTAGTAAAAGGCATCCTCTAAACTTACTTCTGTGCCAAATGTATTCAGCAAGGCTGAATCGTGGAAACTTTAAAAGGGTCAGTGAAAGCGCTTTTTAAAGTTAAATCTTCTTTAGATGCAGGCCAGTTATCCTGGAGCATGCTCTGTAGGATAAGGGAGCCATAACTCCTACCTCTCTACTATGAGCATGCTCCAGAATAACTGGCCTGCATTATCAATGTAAGCATGGAATAATTCTAATTCCTCATTACTGGTGAAAAAAGTACCTTTTTTAGTGGTTTCTTCCCCAGATCTCCTTGTGCGTAAGCTTGATGGATTTTCTTGGAATTAGGAAGTATTTGTTCCTTTTCACATTCCCGCACTGGATCTCCAATTCCTCTACCCTCATTGCCGGCTTCAGATGCTTTCTGGTTGCCTATATTGGAAGCAGCATCCAAATTGTCCTCAGAATTGTCTTGAGCCACATATTTCTGTTTCAGATCATCCAGTTCCTGTCTGAGATTTGCAAAAATACTCTGAACGTTTCCTACATTCACGTCATCATGGACTATAGAAGTGTTTTCATGGTCCGTTGTGCTCTCTCTTTGGTTGATGGATAGTTGTCTTAATCTGTGAAGAGAGAAGAGCATTTTCAATCGGGTCAACAGCTGGGGGGTTAAAGCAACAGCCGTGATCTTATAATAGGGTTTCATTTACTTTGTTATTAATTGGCAATAATACCAGTATTTGAAGTAAATACATTCAATGTCACTTTCAAAAATGTAATTTGAAATGTATGGTTTCAAGGAATAGCAGAGCTGGGATCTTTCCTTTTATGCCTGCGTCGACAGGGACAGCAGCACTTGCAGCAAGGAGCTGCAGATATTTTAGAGAAGTTGTAACCTTAGATTACCCTAACCGTTTATCTAACCCTAATGCTATGATATCGGCACTGAAATAGCAGCAGCAGCAGTGGCGGCGACCAACCGCTAGATGGCGCTGACGATATTTCAGTGCTGATATAGCTGCTGCCACTGCTGGCGTGTGGTGGCAAATTTCAAAAAGGAAAGGATCCAGAGCTGCTCATCTCCTCCTTTTTTTGGGATACTGGTGGCTGAAAAGAATCTGGGGTGGAGAGGAACAAATATGTAAGTCATTGAGACACTACGGTTCAAATGTAAGCCTTAAAAAGCAGTATTAAAAAATAAATAAAAAAATAAAAATGTTTTGTTAAATTAATACACGGAACACTACATTGGCCCTTACAAACATCCTATACTGCAGTGGTTACCAAACCCCTCCTCAAGGCTCCCCAGACAGGCCGGATTTTCGAATTAACCGTGCGTACACAGGTGAGAAAATTAGAGGCTCCTGTTGAAATATAATTACCTCACCTGTTACATCAAGAACCTGACCTGACTGGGGAGCCTTGAGGAGAGGTTTGGGAACCACTATCAAATAACTGCGTGTTACAGAAAAATACTATGATATGTGAATAATGAATCCCAGCTACGTGATTTAGTTTCACTTTTCACTTTCTTCTGCCTGACAAGATAGATAAACAAGAGGATAGAGTTACCAACTGAGAGGAAGGACCCTTTTGAATAATTTATGTTCAATTATCTAGCAATTCCACTATTTCTTGTGTGCAAATAACCAGTTGCAATTATGTGTTTACTATGAAATGAGGTGCCTCTTTAATTTCTGTTCAGTCACATAATAAATGTTCATTTGAAACACACTACAAAGTTTTTCTACACCTGCTTTTTTTTAGTCCTAGTATTTTATTCCCTGTGACAAATGTATATCTAACAAAAGATGAGAAATAGAGTTTTGACAAGCAGGAAATATATTAATATTACATGTGAATAATACCATACCCAAAGTCATGTTCATTATGTGAAGAGGATGGACTGAGAGGACTTGATGCTTCTTTGCCGAGTTCACATCCTAATATAGCCTGCGACACTCCATATGTTACTGGAGACTTGACATTCAAACTCTTGGTTTCTCGAGTGGTGGAATCATCCAGAGACAATGCCTAAAAAAAGAAGAAAGAAAGGCACGTTGACCATGATAGCTTGGCACAATCAGGCTGCACAATTCTTAAAGTGGAAGTTTCACCTAAATACAAAATGGTCTTATATGAACAAATTCAAATATATGTACAAAATATTTTATTTCTACATGATTTATGTATATTAGGTGATATGAGCTGCTGAATAACACAGAACATGACCGCCACAGCTTGTGAGCTGATTGGGTCAAAAGTTCAGGAGCCATAGTCAATGACACAAATCCATTTAAAAATGGCAGCTTCTGCTCAAACATGGAAGAGCAACTGGCACGAAGTTCCATCATTTATACACAGATAATCTTCTCCTAGAGAGATGTCCATTAACCAACTGAACGCCACTACAAATTTTCCCATATTTATGTTTTTAGAGGGAAAGTTACTGGTTCAAGAATATATTTTTTTTATTATTTCTATAATGAATGACTGATTGCAAAAGATAACCAATGTGACAAACCCAGCTTTATCTATTCATTGTTATGAGGAGGGATGTTATGATGGAACCCAGCACTATTTATGACTTTCAAGTCCTTTTAATACCAGGCTGAGAAACATAATATTAATAGTTCATGTATACAGATCCTTTGTAATCTGACCAGCCAGAACTGAATCTTACCTCTTTGGACATAGACTGATGAAAATCTATCAATAAAGTGCTTCGCTGTGAGTCTTCCATTTGTGCCAGCTCATCTTCAGATTTCTTAAATAACTAAAGAATGAATGAAATGGGGTGAAAGTGCGACACATGGTTATTGTGAAATTAAAACAAATAATAATAAATGGGACCTGTGGAAAAGAAAACAAGAAGTGCACAAGATTTATTTTCACCTATAGGTTAGATTGCATTTTGGCATCTACTAAAATGTGTGTCACATTTACAGTTTACAGTGTCCCTTTATGTTACTGGTGATGGACAAAAATACAATTTAAAAGGAGCAAAGCAGCAATCCTATTAAGAACTATAGGTAATAACAAGTACTTTATACAGAATGCTATAGAAAAAATGACTGAGATTTTTGTTTAACAGTCTCGATGGTCCCATAAAACTTAACTCTGTCTGAACACCTATTAATGAGTAATTAACACGGATTAAGGTACTTGTAGCAAGTTGATGGAGGCTAAGAACAATGTCCAGTGTTTCATTTGATATATATATATATATATATATATATATATATATATATATATATATACTTAAAATATGATGAGCATGTGCAAATAGCCAGGAAAAAAAAAATCAAGAGGGATAAATTACAGAGATACAAAATTATACATATTTTTGCAGTAAGAAAATGTAATTCTTTTAAAATTAAAAATTATTAAAGTACTTGATACAACCTGCAGTTTTAAAATTATTTCATGTTTGGAACCTTTCTGGTATCACTTTACTTAATCACCAATTATATGACGTACTGGGGACGGCCCTTTTTCCTTTAATAACAATGTTAAAAGGCCAATTTATAAATGTGTAAAAGAGAAAATGCCAATTGTCTTAAAATTGGTAATCAAAAGGGGTAGTTTTGCTTTGCGACTGCAATGACAGTGGATTACGACAAAAAGGGATGAAAACTGATGAATATGAAGCAACTTGGCTTTTCATTCCATAACAGAAGTAAATTGTTGCAGTTATAAATAGGATATGTACCACCAGTGTCCATACTCTGTAAAAGTAATGTGGTTTCTTAACGTTCAACAAAAAAGAAGATTGTTGTTAACAAAATTAAGCCATCCTTCCTTGTCAACAAATGGAAAGGAAAAGCGGTGTTGTGGGTTATTACTTAAACATAACTTCATGCTCTTGTTTTACATGAAACACTATGTTTTTCAATATTTAAAAGCATGTTCATTCAAATATATGACAGAAAACAAAGGAATTTGTTATGACCCCAGGAATTTTGGGGTCAGTAATCACGGACAACAAGAAACACTTACCCCACTGTCTCTAAAAGCATCAGTTTGAGTCTCTTTCGTGCCGAAATTACCAGAGTGCTCCAGATCTATCTTCACAGCAGCATTTGATTGCATTTCTTTAATAACAAGCATGAGTTCTGTGACCTGATATCCATAACAAAATTAAAAAATATAAAATAAGTCACATAGATCACTTTTTCCAACTGAATTGGATCATATTGAGGAGGAACTGAAGAACTGGATTTTTCCAGATAAAGTAATATGACAACAGGGCTCAGATTTTCTTTATATCATATAAATGTGCATACAGTAATGATAAACTAAAATAGGTGAACTGAGTAAGACAACATACTTTTCCTCGGAGCTCTTCCAGTGATAGATGGTCAGCCTGTTGGTCAAGATTGTCCACACATATACTAAAATATGATGTCTGGTCCCCAAGAAATGATATGGAGTCATCTAGAAAACAAAAGGATATATTTCAGATACATTATGTCTTGGGCAATGAAGAGGAGAGATGTGAAGGTAAAAAATAAATAGGCCTGACTGCACCACCAACAATGGACCTTTTATTTACTTTGTTGACATATTTTAGCACTTTTCTGCCTACCTTGAAGATAGATAAATTATGTGTTTATACATTTTTGGAAACATTTAGAAATTACGGCAATGAGAAAAAAGAAGCTATTCAGCTAACAAAAATGATGTTAAAGTATCATTGAAGTCTGATCATTTATAATATTCTCTTTTGAAGAACTCTAAGTCAAAAATCTTTTAAATTTATTATATGCATATATTACATGTAATAGGTAAACTAAATACAATCTCTAAGTTATGTTTCGTTTACCTATTATATTCAATAATGTTGCAATGTGGGCATCCTACTGCTTTGTCCGCTAACCTCATTCATCACCTAGGAAGATGCAATGAATGCACATAAGGCTCCCATTTAGTTTTATTGAAACCAATTACACTTAAGTTCCAAATCAATTTGTTATTTTAAGTTTGCATTTCTTATCTGCAACCAACATCCTCTCCTACAGGACAATCTCTGTTTAAAGCACTGACTGCCCCGACAGACGAATATTTACATATATTTTGTATTAAATTAAAGGACAAGTGTGATCAATATTTTTCCTATATGATATTTAAAATAACTAAGCTTGATAAGAGGCAAAATGTTTTTAGAGAGCAAAGAGATACAACTTAACTAAATTAAAAAGTTCTTATATATTGCAATACTCATTAATTTGACACGTAGATCACCAGGTTAACGGGGCTACTTAATATTATTTAATTACTCATTTGTAAACACAGTTAGGAAGGTGCAAAAGAAATGACATGTCACAAAATTTAAATTAATACTATTATTATGCTTTTTCACAACTGGCAAGTTGTGTCTTGTCTCAAGATTCAGGATCAACCTACTTTCTTTCCACTTTGAGGTCATGATCTGTTCTTTTAATATTCTCCGCAGCTCCTGGTTCTCCTGAATATCAGCCTCCAGTCGCCTGCGCAGCAATGTAATGTTGTCCAGCTCCTTCTGTAGGCTAATTTCAAGAAATATGGGGTGGGAATAAAACACAGATTAAAAAATGATAGAAGCAACTTTTCCAACATTAAATACAATTTATATTTGTAAAAAACATAAAACTAACAATAGGGGGACAAAAAGTAGAGATTCCAAATATGATGATGACTGATCATATCCAGTCTGTTCAGCTGCATATGGCTTTTAAAGAAACTCTTTATCAATGTATAATGCTTACTATTATTGCAATGTAAAGTATTATCTATAGTTTTAAAGAAGACCATGTTTGAAATCTACGATATGTCCTTTTATGTACGCACCTTTCAGCGCCTCGTGCGGTTTTGATTAGCTGGGAATACATTTCCTGCTCTGCTTTCAGTGTGCGGATGAGCAGTCTGTATTCAGGTTCCTTCTCTCCCTGAAATTAACAAAATGCAAAAATTACAGATTATAAATAAGTCTTCAAAGAGAGAAAATACATATGTGTTTGGCAAATACAAAAAATATGCATGTATGTACGGTACTTTTCCAACATCAAAGTCTTATATCCTTTTGCTGGGGACAAAGTTCAGGCAACGTTTTCTAAAGAACAAAACTTAAAAAAAAGTCTGATAGGTAAAATGTTTAAAAATAAACAAAATATTAAAATTAATTTGTGAATTTGTTCTTTTCTGCAGAGTTTAGTTTCATTTTCTGTGCTGCTGCTTTCAGTGGCTCTCATTAGATTGTGTCCATGTAAACTTATGAGATTTTCATTAGTTCTATTGAAAGCATTCACACTCTTGGCTGCCATATCTCCACTGTAACAGATGGGAGCTTCAAGGTCTCCCCCCAACAGAGTGGAAGCAGATCAGCAGAAGCCAAGTTGGTAGTGTGTGTATGTATTGTATGATATAAATATATATATATATATTATATATATTATGGTGAAGGGGCTTGTGTACCTCAATGAAGCTGTGAGCTATAATATGTAGGGTCACCAATGATGGGCAGGTCATAGCTGAGAGGCCAGAAAAATTGCAGTCCATGGAAGAAGGAACTGGCAACACACTCCAGTATTTTGGCATGAAAACCTTATGGATTGGCACAGCCAGACACAAGATGTGCCTAGAGTGCTGGGGTCCATAGGGTCATGGAGATCTGGACTCAACTGAACAACTAAAACACATTTTAAAAAAAACTTTGTCCATTACAAAGTGTAGTTCTTCAAAAAAGGTCAGAATACGAAGCAGAGCATGATAAATGAAAAATTTCAAAGCCACGATTCTTTTACATAGATCTTCACTTTATAAACATTATTTTCTTTTTGCACTGTAGTTGTCGAATTGATAGAAAATTGCATAAGGTATACAAGCAGTATTTGAAGGAAAAAAAAAAATCTTACTATTAAAAACTTGAACTTTACTGTAGCCGGCTTCATCAGATCTGCCTCTCACCATCCACTATCATGCACTCAGGGTTGGGAGAAGATATTCTTAAGAGGCTGTCCTGACTTAAGTCTATCTGACTCCGTCCTTACTGTAGTCACTGTATGTAAACCTAGACCAGTCCAAAAAATAATTTTAGGACAACTTCCTGATCAGGTTCTCTCTGTCCCCTGGACATAAGGTGGAGAGAAGGAGCTCTGTTGCACCTTAACAACAATAAAGTTCAAATAAGTTTTAAGACCTACATTGAAATTATTTTTTTGAAATACGGATTTCATCAACACAAAAACATGTATAAACAAATGAAACCCAATTTATATTCATATTACAAAGGCCTTTCAAAGAAAAAAAATCTCTTGGTCTTTGGCACTATGTACCTTTCTATGCCCTATCCCCCCTAGTATATTCCTGCTGTACACACCTCGGGCTCTCTGGTCTTCAGCAGTTCCTGCAGATCTGCAATAATAAAATCCTTCTCTTTGATCTGGTATAAAAGCTTCTTCTCAATATCATCTTTGACCTGTTGAATATTTTTGCATTTGTTCACAAGATGTTTCGTTTCTTGATCTCTTTCTTGAATCGCCAGCTTGAGTTTCTAATATGAAGACAAATGAATTTCATTTTACAGTCAGAATTATACAAGGTACTCTAGACTTACATTACATGCAAAATACATTTGCACATCTCTTTTGAAACTGGAGTTGAAGTGTATATTTTAAGAGGGTGAGAGAGGATCTGCCCAGGATGCTGTCCTGATAGGAGTCTCTATCTCTCCCCTTCCCTGTAGTGGCAAACACATTGGTCTTTTTATAATATTAATACAGCCTCCTGGTAAGATCTGCCCCATAATCGTGTTGAGTAATAACTGAAGGAACAAAGCAGAACTGCTATTTAAAAGCTAAAACTAGATGGTTTTCTTCATAAACTGATTTTATTGCTAAACTGTAATTACACGTGGTCAGTAATTAAACATTTGCAAACATTGTAACGCATTATACATTTTTATTAAAATTATTTTAAATCCTCTTATAGTAGCGGAGCACAAGGCAGCAGCAGTGGCGGTGAGAATCTGCTAGATGGCGCTACCGATATTCCGGTGCCATATCATAGAGCAGGGGTCACCAAACTCGGTCCTGGAGGGCCGACCCAGGCCTGGATTTGTGGATATCCTTGCTGCAAACAGGTGAGAATCTTGTTTCTTCAGCCATCCTGATTGACTCACCTGTTTGCAGCAAGGATATCCACAAATCCAGGCCTGGGTCGGCCCTCCAGGACCAAGTTTGGTGACCCCTGTCATAGAGTCAAGGCTTAGGTAAACGTTTAGGGTGAGAGTTGGGCTAACATACGAGCTTAGAACTTCTCTCACACATCGGCAGCGCAGCAAAATAATCGGCAGCGCCATCTAGCTGTTGCAGCAGCGGACCTGTCTGGACACCGATAGATCTAGGCAAGATTCATCTTCACCTTTATTTATTTTGCATTTTATTTACTTCTAAGAAGATCCCAGAGTAACAGATTCTCACCTTCTGGAGCCTCCCCCTTTCTTGCTATGCTTTCTCATGTAGATGTGAACTAAGGTCATGCCCATGGAGAGGCTTCACACTACCAGTTATATACTGCTGCAGAGTGGTGGTAGTGTGAAACCCCTCTGTGGGTGTGACCTAAGGTCACAACTGTGAAATGTATAACCCTAAATGAGAGAAAATAGGAGGAAAGAGGCCAGTTATAGATGAGAAACGTTTACTCGGAGTGGCATTTTGAAGAGTCTAAATCGTATAATATGATCACATTTTGGAGTATAAATTAAATTAGGTAACCTAGTTCCAGTTCTATAAAACCAAACAAATTGCTTGAACTGTCCCTTGAAAGAGGCTACAATAGCTGAAATTCAATTGCACCACTTAGTTTTCAAATATTTTGCCTGCAGTCTGCGTTTTTACTTGTACACTTTGTTATTAACTTGTATCGTTTTTCAAAATGACAGAATATAGGAAATTAGGAAGATATTAAAAATTGGGGAGAAAGAAAAGAGAGGCTAGATGATGAAAGATAGAGATAATATAGAAAGGTAAACTAGCGTACCCCTTTCAAGCTAATTGCTTCAACGACTTATCGGCCAATAATTAAACAAAACACACAGCCACTTGTATTATTTGTTACTTACATGAATGCATTCCTCTTTGATATTCAACTCATTTCTCATTTGCTCCAATTCATTTCTATTGTCCGTCGCATCAAGTACAGGGTGCTCATATTTCTGCAGCTTCTCTTTTGACTCCTAAAAAGGATAACACTTATGATAAAACACTTTAAAATAATAGAAGCTCTTCAACTACGTCAGACCATGGAATACAAGCAATTCATTTCTGCGCTTTCAGATAATCTTATACACTAAACTTAAATGGTCTTTTAGTGAGGGAAGAGAGGTTGAAAAGATGACTAGATATAAAAAAGGTATGTTAAGTGCATGATCTTATCTTTTCTGTGCCACCCAAAATACTATCTCTACAATAAGCTACATTGAAGAAAAAAAAATAGTAATTGAAAAAAAAAAAAAAAAAAAAAAGGGGCAAAATCTTTTTAGAAAGTTAAGACTAATCTGTGTTTGTGATATGGCAAGTAGGAGGGAGACTTTGAAACAAACTAAAAATCAATTAAACAAATATTATAACTTCCACTCTGAAAACAACCATCACCAAATATTAGCTTTTCTACAGCAGTATTCTAATAGGAGCAAACCCCCCTAGCACACTCAAAAGTAACTACTGCTTTCCAAGTTGTGTATCCACCCTGATCAGGGAAAATCCCAGGTATAGTAGTCTGCAGGTTAACAAAGTCCATACAACTAAAAAATTTAAAAAATCCTTTGTGCTCTGTGCTCACACAGCCTCTACTTTTAAGTTTGTTACATAAATGACAAACATGCAGTTCTACCTAAACTTTTCTTTTAACGGACTTAATACATTTTGTTACAAAGTTCTTCCTAAGAGCATATAAATTCAGTAGTTCTTGAAGAAGACTAATTGAATTTTGTTATCCCTACTGAAGTAGATAAAGGGAACTCTTCATTGAGGATACTATACCTGAAATTCTTTTATCTTCTGATCAAGATTCTCTCCGAGTTGTTTAATCACTATTTCCTGGTCATGAAACTGCTGCTTGTGTTCATTTATTATTATGTTGCATTGAAGCTGCAGAGCATTTTCCTTCTCAAGCATTTCATGATTCAACTTCTCCAACTGGTTCTTGAGATCCTACATGGGTAAAATGAAAAGTATAACAAAAAGATCTAGGACAAGATGGCTATTAAATATACATTGAGTGCGTGCGTGCGTGTGTGTGTGTAATGCCACTATTTAATCGAAAGATGAAAAAAGAAAAGATGCCCTTGTTTCTCAGTAACATTCTCCTAACAGATAGTGTGATGCAAGAATTCATAAAATCTAAATATTTATTAATAACATTTTTAAAAAAAAGTTACAGAAAAACAATCTAAAAATACATGGTTTAAAAATATAAAAAAATGCAGTGTCTCCACCTTTGATAATTGGATAAATACTATCTTTACTATATGAGGTCAATTAAATTGTGAAGAAAACTAAATAATTATATTATTTGCAATTTATTAAGGTATTACTTGATAATAGATATGCCAGAATAAATTGTAATTGGTCAATTATATTTGGAATATATCATTTAATTGGGTAGGGATCAAGCTTTGCTCAAGATAAGTGTAGTAAAAAATAAAATAAAAGTAAAAAAATAATGTGACAACAAAAAAAAAGTGTGCGCGTAAAAATTTAGCTACTAAGTGGTAAACGAAGCCACCTCCTCCATGGGGTGGATATCCATAAGCATTAGATTCTGAATTTTGACAGTAAGTTTAATAGTGAATTTTAATTTATTTTTTTTATGTTGTAATTGAAACCTTTAGCTTATGTTGTTAGGGCCGCAACGGTTATCCTTTAAGTATAACTTTGTTTCTTTACGGGCCAGTTTTATTTACTCATCGAACACGACCATGATCAGTCGCACAATATAAAGTTTGAGTAAAATATTTTTAAACAAGGATTTAAATACTTACTTTAGAAAGCTTAAATAATCTTTTGGTCATCCAGCAGGCTACTGTACAGGTAGTTTGGCAGGGGGCACTGATTAGGACCAGAAGCAGCTTGTTTGGATTGCTATGCAGAGTGAATTCACCCCGTTACAGCTGCCCCATGTGCAAACTCTGAAAAGACCTCAACTACTCACTGGGCAGCCAGGAAATAATGCAATATAAACAATACACAAGAGCCAATAGAAGGAGAGAGGGATTTCAGCTTCCTGGATACTTTTTTAAAAACATACTTTGTCAAAAATCTAGTCAGAATTTATTCTAAGAATTGAAATAAGATTTGAGCTATGCTACCTCTATTTTGATTTATAAAAACAAAAACTAAATGATTTAGTCTCTTTCTCAAGACTCCATTCCAGATATATGCTACTAGGAAATCATTTAAAAGGACAATATAGAAAACGTATTCTAGCAACATTTGTTTGCCTTAGCGCAGGCTGAAACAAAGGATAAAAGGGTTATCCATTGTACATCACATCATTTATCTTTGCTTAAATAGTTGTGCAAAAATCAATCACAACACTGTGTATGCACAATGGACTACCAAGTCGTTTTGTTATACTAGTTTATTGCAAATAGAGAAGAGAACAATCATATGTCTCACTTTACTGTATATGGTGATTATGACTTTTATATTAGACTCTCCGTTACCGGGCCCATTGGGGATTGGTTAATGCTGGATAAAATGTAGTTTCTTATTGCTTGAGAGTTACTATATAGAGAGGCCTAGATTAGCTTCACATAAGATGCTCTGCTAAGTATATTTGTCAGTGAGGGCTGTTCTAGCAGCAGCAGCTTTCACTCCTCACTTACACATAGTACATTCAGTTTGAGGGTGCGGTGCTGAAACCAGGGAATGTAACGCCAGCACTGCACTGGCTCAGTCACTTGTGCCCGTCTGTTTCCAGGTAACACTGAATTGCAGGGACGTACAGTGGATGAAATCTAGGTGCCTGTAAGCATTTTGTGGCATGACAACCTGGCTCCTGGCATTTGTTGAGTCCTGTGAATTTTTATTTTAAGTACAGTATTCAATTTTTTTCTGGTTGCTTGAGAGTTCTGGATTACAGAGAGCATACTCTATATCTCCAAGTGATGTAAAAAAAAAAACTATTCTACAACATGCTCTTTTGAATATAAAGGAGTAAAGTGTCCCTTTAATTAGGTACCTTTTCATTAGCGGTGGAAGCAGTACTTACATTAATAGTCTTGTCATCATGTTCCCTCACTTGCTGAGCCTCATCAAGGTCATTTGATAATTGTTCTCTCTGTTGATACAAGTCATTAAGCTCCTCGTCTTTTCTCTTTAGCGCTGCTCGCAGCTTTCTGCTTTCTTGTTCCTTTTCCATGAGACTTGCGTGCTGCCGTGTTAGAAGCTTTTCTTTTTCCACTAGAATTTCCTGATAATCTTCCACACCCTGCCAACGCAAGCATATCATTTCAATAAAGAACGCAGTAATAATAATTTAAATAATTGATTAAATCAGTAAAAGACTATGGGCCTCATTCAATTGCAATTTCGCCAATTGAATAGGGCTCTATATAATCAGAGCATATTTTTTTACATAAGTTTTTAGTTAGTGAACTTCTATCCAAAAGCAAGGTATTCACCAACTTCTGTAAAAAAATATGCTCTGTGCTTATATAGAGCCCTATTCAATTGGCCGAATCGCAATTGAATGAGGCCCTATATCATGGAACTGTACATTAAAGACTAATTTAAAATAGTATCTAGTCTTGATTTCTATGCAAAGATAATTTACTACCTCGGGAACAACCAGGTGTGCAAAATGTTGTTAAAAAAGGGAAATAAAACAGATTTACTTGTATTAAAAACAAATGCAATTCTACTTTAGTGGTACAGCCTCTGTTTTGTTAACCTGATTTGTCACTTTTGAGGGGGATCTTGGAGGCAGATAAGGCTGCTTGTTATTTTCAGGGATAGAAACATATCCATAACATCTTTCCAGGTTAAAAAAAAACTAAGCAATGGTTCTCTCTAACTGCAGTGATAACTGTAAATATTTCTTAATAAATTAAAGAAAGGCTTTTTTCCTTTTTTATATTTATTCGAAAAACTGAGAAAACGGGGTTTGCGTAGGTATATAAATTAAGAATTGTAAATGTTTACAACCTGCAAAGTATATTTACCTTAAAGTTTTGAAGTTGAGCTTTGTGCACAGATTCTCTGGCCTTGGCCAAATTATTGTTAAGCTTCTCAATCTCGTTCATGAGCTCATCATTCTGAAAGAGAGATCTATTAGCATTATTTTATGTTACAAAAAAATTGGGCAGGACTTAAAACCAAATAAAAAACACAAAGAAGCTAATTAATTATTATGGGCAACTTTGGGGGAAGAGGACCAAACACAAGGCCTGTAAGGTACATAAATTGTATGGTCTCTCTATACATACAGTATCTCACAAGAGTGAGTACACCCCTCACATGTTTTGTAAATATTCTAGCGACTTGGCAGTCAAAAATGACGGGGCAAAAAAATTGTAAGGCAGGTAATGCTGTTTGCCACAGACAGTAAGTCTTTTGGTCGTCAGATCCTTCGGCGCTCATTGCGAGCCTCTCGGTTGGTGTATTTTTTGTTATCAAAGGCGCTTTTGCGCTCATTGTAAGCTCCGCGCTGATCTCCTTTTGGCACTCATTGCAAGCCTCCTTTGGTGTACTTTGTGTACTATGAGCACCATTGGCGCTCCTTGTGAGGCGCGCAGTGAAGGCCTTTGTCATTTATTGCGATCCTGTGATGTGCTTTTTTTTCTGTATATGTATTTTTTCATGATAATGAATTATGAAAATTATAAATTAATATACTTTACGTAATTGTAATTAATACATGCAGCAAGCATTGTGCTGAAGAGCTAACAATGTGTTTTGATGTTCCTGCAGGTAATAATGTAGATTTGCAGTGTTGTTGAGCTGAGGTGTGTCAGCAATGTGTGAAGTGTGTAGTGTAAATAGGCTGAGTGCGCAAGGGGAAAGCATTTGTTTAGCTGTGTAATTCAGCATTTTGTAAGTTAGTGTTGTAAAATGGAGGCGATTGTGTATGTGGTACGCTGGTGTGGATGATTTTGCGTCCATGCTAATAGTGTATTTTGCTTATGTAAAAGTTGTATGTGCCTGGCGGTGTTTTGCGGGTTTAGGGGTCGTGTAGCCTCATTTTCGTTTGTTTCGGCGGCCATTTTTTCGCTCTCGCTTAGGGAAATTTTCCAGTATCTAAACTCTGTAAATTGGACTTAAAATTTGTGTGCAACCTGACTCCCAGACGTCCTGGCTGTCCCCCCCCTTGCTGTGTGTAATGTTTTTTATTTTATTTGTGTTTTTAATGTTTTTTGCTGTGCATGGTTCGGCCATTAAATTCATATTTTTGCAACCTCCTAATTTTGCATTTTTGTACCTTGTACGTCCTTGTCAAAAGTCGTACGTGCCTGGCTGTTATTTGCGGGTTTTGGGTCGTGTAGCCTTGTTTTCATTTTTTTTTTTTGGGTCGCCCTTTTTTTCTCTTCCTTAGCTGATTTTCAATTTCCAAAACTCCTTAAATTAGACTTTAATTGGGGAGTGCAACTTCACTGGCAGATGTCGTGGCTATACCCCATGCAGTGTGTGTATATTTTTTTATTTATTTTTTTAAGTGTTTTTGTTGATGTCCACGTTACGGCCGTTAATTTTGTATTTTAGCAAGTTCGTAAAAATGTATTTTTTTTAAGTCCCGCGGCTCGTATTTTTTTTGTGTAAGTCCGTATTTAGTCATTGCGTGTTATTGTTTTTGTTTTGTTTTTTCTTTCTAAGTCCCGCTTCTGCGGCTGTTTGCAACCGCGAGTGATGCACGTAGAGCCTCCGCAAATGCGGCCCCTCGCTTCGCTAGGGTCCGCATTTGTGGGCGGTTTGTGGCTTTGCGACGACAACTCGCAGTTTGCCAACTATTATAAGTGATATATTTTCGTGTGACAACACTGAAGAAATGACACTCTGCTACAATGTAAAGTAGTAAGTGTACAACATGTAAAAATTGCTGTCCCCTCAAAATAACTCAACACACAGTCATTAATGTCTAAACCTTTGGCAAAAAAGTGAGTACATGTCAAAATATTGACACTTTTGGCCCAATTTAGTGTGGCCACCATTATTTTCCAGCACTGCCATAACCCTCATGGGCATGGAGTTCACCAGAGCTTCACAGGTTGCCACTGGAGTCCTCTTCCATTCCTCCATGATGACATCACAGAGCTTGTGGATGTTAGAGACCTTGCGCTCCCCTACCTTCCGTTTTGAGGATGCCCCACAGTTTAATAGGGTTTAGGTCTTGTGACATGTTTGGCCAGTCCATCACCTTTACCACAAATTTTAGGCTGCAATGAGCGCCAAAGGCACTTATTCCAGTCCTTGCGATGTGCGTCTGTGGCGCTCATCAATAGGCAGGCGGGAGTTAGGCTGCAATGAGCGCTCATCGTGAGGCACGCAGGACTTCAAAAGCACCATAGACATGAGCACAGAAGGCTCTCATGTCGATGGCCGTGATAGCCGGCAAAAAACATAGCACTTTGCCGTTGATTGCGAGGCACGCAGTTTCCTAATTTAATGGACAAAATTGTTTCAAGCGCGTAACTCTAAAAACCTGCCCCCCCCCCCCCAAAAGAAAACAGCAAAATAATAAAATTAAAAAAATAATAACAACAACAACAACAACAACACACAGCACAGGTGGAGAGCCAGAAAACCTGGGAGTGAGGTTGCAAGCGAATTAGAGCTATATTTGGCATTTTTCAAATCGATCGAAAATCGGCTAAGCAAGGGAAAAAAATGGCAGCCGATAAAACGTAAAAATTCTGAAACCAGTTCAAAACTAGGCCAAACACTGCCAGGCACGCAGGACTTTGAAAATAAAAACAGCAGCAGTCGGCGCGTGCGACACACAAACATTCAGCAGACACACAGAGGAGAAAGACTCAGGGAAGGGACGGGGGATATGGTGAAAAGAGACACATGGCATTCCCAACGAGGCCTGCAATGAGCGTGGCATGTACAGTAGAAAGAAGGAGAGGCTCGCAATGAGCACCAAAAGGTTATCATTGTGAAGCACAAAAGTTGTGCGTTGACAAGGCCTGTGAAGGAACAGCATTTCCAGCCTTAAAATGTTATTACCCTAATTTTTGACGGGCAAGTAGCTAGTATAAAAATTAATTTAAAAATAAAAAAAGGGAAATATTGATGAGTTCTAAAAACGGAAAAGCTTTTACACTATTCTCGTACATGATGCAAAGCAGCATGGGCTAATTTCCTATTCCCCCGATGAATCTCTGACTAATACAGTAACTTGCTAAAGGATGGGAAATAAGGAGAGATATTTGCAATTTTGAGACGTACCTCTTTATCTTTGGTTTTTAGCGCCACAGTGAGACCTTGAATAGTCTTGTCTCGCTTAAATGCATTTTTCTTCTGAAGAGAAATCTCTGCTTCCTTTTCTTGGAGTTTTTGCTGGTAGTCCTATAAAAATATACTACATTAAGCCATAGTTTTCTACTGATCGCCAAATTGAATTGGAGAAGTTGCTGATTGTGCATTTACAGAGGTGAATTGCTTGTTCTTTCAGGACTAGACCGTCTTTTAGAACTGGACCAATCTGGTCAACTATAGGATATTTTTCGGTTGAGTGTTGCTCATATGAGTCAAGAGACATTGTTCTACATTAATCTATAGTAGATAAAATCCACAACAAGTAACTCTCCCAGAAAATAACATTGCTAACAAAAAGGGACTGTTGTCCTTAAAAAACATTAAATACTGGTTACGCATTGTACCAAATTTTTTTTGTCTGAAGTTAATTATCCTTTCACCATTCAGCATTATTAGGCTAATGTGCAGCTCCCATACACTAATGTGCTGACTTGTAACACAGTGCGTTTAATTATTTATGTGGTGGAAAAATAATCTACTCTACGGTTATCATGCAGTAAGATCCACTCTCCCACACTAAGCCACTAGCTAGTCCTGACATAGTATTAAGATGTTTTGCAGAGACAAAGAAACGTGTGAAGAGACAGTAAGAGAGGATATTTTATATTTCAGAAACATGGCTTACATCCCATCAACTTCTGTTCTCCTGTTCACTGTGTAGAGCCAATGATGGAAGGGGCAGAGAAACAATTCAAATCACAAACCCACTTGTGCTTTTTTTAAAGGTGGTAAAACATTATAATGTGCTCTTATCTCTCTCAGAATTTCCCTACTGAATTTGACACATCACAAAAATATTTACGTTAATAAATATTGTAAAAGGTAGATCTAAATATATATGTCTTAATTGCAAGTGTTACAATACAAAGACAAATCTCTACCTTTATCTAGGGTTATTACCTAACTCATACATGGGTGGTTGATTGGTATAAGCGCATACCCACTTAGATAAGTAATAGTCAGAGACATTTACACTTACAATCAGTATGTGCTCTTCTTTCCCAATAGAAGATGGCAGAGTTAATTACTGGCCCTGGCTCAAGAGTTCATTATAGATAATTTATGTATATTAGAATAAATATATATATATATATATATATATATATATATATATATATATAGTTATGGGTGTGTAATGTAACCGATATATGATGATTATTGTTCAGTTTTACAACATGGAATGATGCCATGAATTGATTTCTTTAATTAGACGGCAGCTCAATGCCATGATTAGTAAATGCTTGGAGTAATATAATCCATATGACTATGGGGCGGGGTTAGTGCACTTGATTAATGAAGACAGAGGATGCAGTTGCAGAATGTTATGTCAGTGCAGAAAAATGTCCAAGAAACATCCCTACAGTGTATGTAGTACATACATTCAGAAGATTGTCCATTTCTTGAAGTTTCCTCTGCAGTTCCAAGATGTGTGGTGTTGAATTCCCTCCTTCCGCTGAATTTTGGCCCAATTCAACATCTGCATCAGATTTTCTCTTTGAATTCTGTAACAGTCCATAAAAACAAACATACAATAAAAAATAAACTCCTCAGAACCATTATTATCAGATGTATGGACCTAGTCTGCTATACTACTATACACAATCAGCCTCTTTCAATTCAGGGGCGTAACTCGATTGCAAGTAGCCGATTTCCTGCGGTTGAGTTGGGGGCTCCGTTAGGTCTACTTTTACTCTGCTATTCAATTGGCCGGGCCCACAAGTTAGACATCGGTCATGAGTATAGGAAACTATGCTCTCGGCAGTACCATTTGCAGGAACATGATCGCAGACGCAAGCCCGTAACTCATGGTTCAAGCCCGAAAAATCTGAGCACTTTAAAAGCAAATATAAAATCAATCCAGCACTGTAAATGATGGGGAACAATGGGTGACATTAGAATTAAAAGCACAACATTCTCAAGCTCACACAGAAAATAATTTATTTCAGGTTTAATTTCCATACAAAGTTCTACAGGCTTGAATAACCTCCAAGCCTGTAACCCGTTATTCAAGACCGTAGGACTTCAATGGAATATGGAAGTTGGATTCCGAAGTGCTACGGGCTTGGAGGTTGAAGCCCGTAGGACTTCTGACGGAAAATAAACATGAAATAAAGTATTTTATTTTGGCAATGTGCGAGCTTGAGAATGTTGTGCTTTTAATTCTAAATGTCACCTATTGTGTTCCCCATCATTTGCAGTGCTGGATTGATTTTATATTTGCTTTTAAATTTGTCAGTAAGCTGTTTACGCGACTTCCTTGGTCCCAGTAACCTGTGGTTCGATTTTTGCCAATTACGGGCTTGACGGGAGGAGAAATTGGAGAAGTTGGAGCAATTGAATAACGATTTGTGATTTTAGCAGCCGCAACTCTTGTGGCCGTGACATATCAAAGGCTTGGAGGGAAGTAACTTGTGATTTTACGAATTACAATGGATCATAGCTCACAGCAAGTAACCCGATCGGAGCCCGCAAACAGAAGGCAATTGAATAGCAAAGTAACTTGCGACCTCCATTTGTGAGCCCGGATCTCAAAATCGCAGCAATTGAATGAGGCTGAATGTTTTCATATACATAAAATCCTCTACTTGACAGTTTCATTCCAAGTAAACAGACAAGTACTACAATAAATAAAAGACAATTTGAACCACAAATAACTCAATAGTAAGATGCTTACAATTTATTATATATTCTCAACATGTATATGTCAAACACATTGCATTTAATCTGTGTTTAGTTTATATAGTTTTCCAACTTACACAATCAATTGGTTCCGAAGATGGCAGTGTAAATAGAGAACTTACTGTAGTCCATTTTATTGAGTGACAAATAATGTGAGAATTTTTTTTTTTTTCAATCAAATGTATTGTATTCAATGCTACAATTTTCTAATGCTACAATTTTCGGTTCCCAAACCTCTCCTCAAGACCCACCAGACAGGCCATGATTTCAGTTTAACATGGTTTGAATACAGATGAGGCAATTAGTCTGTTGAACACTAATTGCGCCACCTGTGTTCACACAATGTTAAACCAAAATCACGACCTGTCTGGTGGGTTTGAGGAGAGGTTTGGCAATCGCAGCTCTAGAGAACTTCAAAAACAACATTGATTTTGAAGCTTTATAAAGTATCACATATATAGTTGTGTGCATACAAGCCGTTGCTCGCACAGCGAGCCCGCAAGAACTGCGTCCCTCGCAAAGCGAGGGACGCAGTTCGCTCCGCAAATGCGGACCCTCGCGAAGAGGTGTGTGTGTGTTTGTCCGCAAATGCGGACCCTCGCGAAGAGAGGGGCCGCATTTGCGGTGGTGGAGGCTCCAACGTCGGCTATGTTTGTCCGCATTTGCGGAGGTCTAGGCTCAAAGGCGCCTCACACGCGGTTAACACACACACGCACGACTTAAAAAAAACAAACAACTCCGTCCCTCGCAAAAAGATACGGCCGCGATACGACCCATTCCCAACACGCAAATACCGTCCGAAAACGGCGCGCATGAAAACATCAGAAACACAAGAAATAAACACAACGAACACATAAAAAGCTTACTTACAGCAAGGGGGGGCATCCGGCACCTCGAAAAGTTAATTTACACGTCCATTTAAGTCCAAAAAAACGAGTTTAAACTGCCGAAAATCACCTAAGCGAGAGAAAAAATGGCCGACGAACAAAACGAAAACGAGGCTACAGACGCAACAATACTACAGTGACTCGCAAAACTGAAACACATACTATGCGGCACGTACCACACTGATATTAACCACCATTTTGAAAACTACTACGCATAAAATGGCGGATGGAAGGCAAATTGTAAGCTGGAATGCAAATAGCTAAAGCGTACTGCGTTCTAACGGTCTGAGGCACCTCAAAGTTTATAAATACTGCCTACTTTCCAGAAAATTCTATATTTCTACTCAGGTGATGAACGGAGTGACTGGATAGTCAACTGCTGCTGTTACTTGAGAAGAGAATTATTTCCTAATTTCCTACTTCACATTGTACAAATTACAACTGAGAGGTAAGCTATAATATATTACATTTTATTATCAAGACAGGAAAAAAAAAAAACTTTAACTATGAAAATGTGGTTCATGTATAGTGACATGTGACACGCACAGTTATGTGTGTAGGCCCTAAAACAAACTAATGTTAATTGAAACTAATTAAACAAGTATATTTAAATGACATTATTTTACTGCAACTCATAGCAAAAAATAATATGACACTAATACATATGGAACCTAAAGCTGAATCTTTGCCCTTTTTTTCACTATTCAAACAGACTCTGCATCAACAGCATCACTTTAAGAATTTGCACCGTGCACTGTGAAAGAGAATCCCTTTTAAAGAAAACAAATAAAGAAGAAGAGGTAAGATAGAAAAATACATTACATGCTGAAAAAGACCATGCTTTGCTAAATCAAAAAGAAGAAATATACAATTAACCATTTCACTTTCTTTTTCAAACAGACACTACAAGAAGACTGGCGGATTAAGATTGGCAGGAGAGGACCCTCTGTCATTCGGACAAGAACAACACTTCAATCAAGGTAAAGTATAACAAGTACAAAAAATAGAACTATATATATTCTATGGCCGCCAATATAACAATTTCAAGTAAAATAAAAATAAAAAAACATTATAGTATAGTATAAGAAGTAGAAAAAAAAAGAAATATATATGTTTAATGGCCGCCAATATAAAAATGAAAAGTACAAAAAATAAAAAAAAATAAAATGTAATAAAGACTAAAACAACACAGTTCAACAAACTTCACAAACACCTATACAATTTACAAAGAAAGACAGTTTCAAAAAAAAAAAAAGTGGTCACAAAGCAGGATAGCATCCGAAACATTAGCAACATACATAAAACAAAAGTATTCCTCCTCGTTACTGTAAAATAAACTCCAACCATCACCCACAAGCCAAATGCAGCAACCAAAAAGTGGAACACAAAACAGCCTACCATGATATAGAAAAGGCAATTAACATTCATTTTTACTGTCCAAAATCATTTAATACTCATAAAGAAGACTAATTAAGCAAATAAAGTATGCAAAATATGGTGGACACAAAAAAACAGGAGTGTACCAAAAATCACACAAACAGATAAACAATAAAGAAGAATATCATTTAACTTTTCTAAGAACCTATAAGCCTTACAAAGAAGCCTAAATAAGCATACCAAAAAGTGGTGGACACATAACAGGGTCATGCTAAAAACATTGTGAGCATAAGCAAAATACAAGACTAATTAAGGAAATAAAGTATACAAAATATGGTGGACTCAAAACTGGATTGTAGCAAAAAACACGAAAAAATGTGTTAAAAACAAATTTAACTTCTCAAAATAAACTAATGATACATTATTTTTTTGACAGATTAACATGGCTGATAACGAGAGCAAACAACAGCAAGCTAGAGAACGACGACAGAGATTCGATAGCCAGCAGACACCGGAGCAGAAGGAAATTCGACGAGAAAAAGAGCGCAAAAGAATTGCAAGCAAAAGACTATCACCGTCTAAAATTAAAGATACATCAAAAAAAGCTACTAACCAAACAAAGCATTTACAACCTGTTCCTGAAACATCAGATTAAAAAAACATTACCTCAGGTTTACAATACTGATTAATTTAAAGTTCAACTGTTCTTACATTCAAATGTTAATACTTTTAATACAAAACGCTTTAACAGTTACTGTTGACCAAAACAAAATTTTACAAAAATAAGCATGTTTAATATCACAATACTACTTATTTCATCATAACTAAAATCTTACAAGTGTCAAATACGTATATTAATAACTAAACAACTTTCCAAACATACACATCTCATTGCCGTCATTTTTTGACGGGCAAGTCGCTAGTTTGAAATATTTATATGATCCAGACACTGTAGAGTTTGCTTGAGTTATATAGGGGTAGGGGGCAACAAAGGACCACTGTAGGATTCATACCATACAGTTTGTTAATTTAAAATAAATGAAATCATATTGTATAAACACAAGTGATCTTTTAAAACGTATCTCCCCAGCAGCCCTGCCTACACATCTTGTTTGACTTTTGTTCTTTTTAAAACCTGCAAACATACTAGCTCCGAAAGGAAAATGTATTTTGGGCATGAAAAGAGTGTATAAGCTTTACGATACCTCGGACCTAGGAAATTCAGAGTTCCTTTAATAACTAAGCAGCAATTAAATCAGCATTTGAAGAAAACAATTCCAGTGTTATTCCTAAAACAGTTAAATTGTAGTTAACATACTTAAAAAAGGTATATGAAAGTGAGGTGGGTTATGAATGCATCCTGTAGAATGGATCATAACCCACCTAGCAAAAAAATATTGCAAGAAAAAATGCAAACATTTTTTTGCAGAAAAGGAAAAAAAAAAATGTGCTGGGGGTGATGTAGAGACCCCCAGCAATTGAGATTTGCATATTGTAGATCTAATTTTTAATGAGCTATACAATATGCAGCACATGCTGATTGGCTAAATGAAAGGAAAGTGTGACTTCCCACCGTAGGGCAGACTACAGGTGCTAACTGAGCATGTCTGCACAATCCCCAGGCTAAAAAGATACATTGTATAAAATATGCTAATTAACCCTTGGAATTTCAGGGGTGTCAACATTGAGAGAAAATAGTTTGCAAAAGCAAGAAAATCAGCAAACTGTTTACTTTGGAATTTTTTTGTGCAAACAATTTGTTTCAGACTCTATACATTCTCCTCTATCAGATGCATTAATAACCCATCTCACTTTCATATTCCTTTAAGCAGATGGAGGGGGCGTTACAGGAAGTGATGCATGATCCAGATCTGATGTGAATCAGTGGAGCTGAGCAGTTGGGAGAGACCGGTGAGGCTATGCTGAAACAGCGCTAGCAGACCGCGGCTGAAATTGGACAACATTAAAGTTAGTGGTTCCCCTACCCCCATGACTGTAAATACTTAAATGGAATAAATGGGTGTTACCTCCTAAAGCTCACAGAAAAGCCATGCAGTAAGTCTGCCAAGTGCAGCCGATATATGAAAACAGGAGTGAACAGACTTTGATTGCCTCAGCCTGTGCATGCAGCCGGTGCATACGAGGGGCCCTTAGAGACGACCCACGACCTGGGCTGGAGACGTGGAGGGTCTGGAGTTCCAGCTAGGGAGCAGGGCAATCGTTGTGCCTAGCAGGGGAGCAGGCTAATTGCTGCATAGCTCCAAAGGTATGAGATGCAAGTGAGGCACATAGCTCCAAAGGCATAAGAAGCAAGTGAGGTATATAGGGCCTGCTGTGGTGTTTGGGACAGAGAGGCCCCTGAAGTATGGTGAAGCATGGTAAAGCCCTGCAGTACGACGGAGGTTTTTAAAGGGACGCAGCAAGGAACACACGAGCGAGCGTGCACGGCAGCAGCTAAAAAAGGTGAGCACCCCAGAGACATTTATATTATTACAGTTACAAGCTTAAGGGGGTAGGAGGAGAAGTTCCTGCTCTGTATAAGAAATAGAGAACTGCATATATGCCCTAGTAAACCTGGAGATTAATGAAATGGAGTCAAATATTTATTTCTCTGGTCTTCTGAACAGAACCACTTTGTGAGGGGGGTAGTGGAGTGTATTGGAGTGCACTGTTGTATGATTATATCCCTCCCAGAGTTGTCCCTCCATTCAGCTATAACAAAAGATACCATCTGGACTGACAAAACACCCCCACCCCTCACAAAAAAAAGGCAGGAATAAAGCCACTGTATTAGGAAAGAAGTATTGGGAACTATTTGAGTATATATTGGAACATCAAACACCCCTTCAGGGGAAAACAGCTTTCCTAATTACCTTTGGTGTTAAGGTGTTAAGATGCCCTCAAAAATGAAACCAAAAGAAAAAAAGAGCAATAATACAATTAATACAACTAAAACTCCGAGTATGTTTATGTCTGGGAAGAAAAAATTAACTTCAAGTACCCCGGAGGACGATTTGAGTCCAAATACATCTGAAAACAGATCCCCAGGAAAAAATATACAATCAGTAAATTTAAGTTGCCTGTCTTTGGATGAGGGAGAGGCCTTAACCTGCTCTAAATTAAGAGACATTCTACAAGATTTCCAGATTAAACTAACTATGGATTTAACAAACAAAATTGTAAATAACTCTAAAGCTACAGCGGAAGTCTCACAAAGAGTGGACAGTCTGGAAAATATATGTGAAAAGTTAGTTAAAAATAATGAAACCATGTTGAATTATAATATGGAGCTGGAAGGTAAAATCAAAACTCTGACAGGAAAAATTGCCCAACTAGAAGACCGTAGCAGGAAAAATAATCTCCGGATTAGGGGCATAGAAGAAAATCAAAAAGATGCAGACCTTAAACCATATATGGAGAAATTATTAAGCTCTCTGTTACCCAATTTCCCTAAAGAAGAAACTTTAATAGATGCTATACATAGATTACCACTGGCAAAGCACCTGGATAAAACAGTCCCTAGAGACGTAATAATGAGAGTCCATTATATCTCTTACAAAGAGGCCATACAGCGTATAGCGTACGAAAAAGGAAAATTTCGAGGCTCCATACCAAAATATTAAAATATTTATGGACCTGTCTGCACAGACATTAGCAAATAGAAGAGAATATGGAGCCTGTACGGCTGCTCTAAGACACAGAGGAATTAAATACAAATGGACTACACCAATGGGCCTGGCGATACAGAAAGATCTACTGTGGCATAGAGTGCATTCGCCATCTGAGGGAATAGCATTATTGAAGAAATGGGGTATTGATATTACACCTGTTAGCAAGGAGAGCAATAGGCCACAGTTGTCAGCCACTAAAGAACTTTGGCAAAAATCCCAGAAGAGAAAGAAAATGTCTTGATATATAATGCTAAAGAGCAAATATTTCCCCTGTAGAAGGAAACTCTTAATCAAACGGTTTTTGATAGCAAGTAATATATAATATATGTTAAGAAATATATAACCTGAGTAGTTTAAAATGATATATGTTAATTTACACGTTTAAATGGAGGTATATGAGGAAGTTATTTATATAAGAAGTGGTGATATAAGATATATTCAAATTGATATAAAGTTATGCATTAGTAACATAGAAAGTCACAGAATTTAGAAGCATCTGGGAGTAACCCAAAAAGCACTAATATAGAGTAGGATTATAATTTTCCACTAAATAATAGGAAGCAGTAGCTATGGCAGTTAGGTATGGTAAATATATCAATGGGGAAGGACATTGTAAAAAAATTACTTTTTTTTTTTTTGTAAACACGAACACGGTGCGGACACTATTAGTTGAAACTTAATGGGCCAAAATACCCCTTATAATATTTGCTATAATCACTTAGTATAACAGATAGTTGAGCTACATAGATACATATAGTTACATTTAGAAATATTCACTGGGTTTAGAGATTAATGTAAAAGGAATCAGGTTAATATCACCTGAATAAACTGAGGTTATGAGTAAAGGGGAATAAAACTTAAAATATGCGACTCTATACCCTGTCGGATAGCGGGTGGACCCTGTAAGAAGGGCTGAAAATACGATAATATATAAAAGATTTGCGAAATATGCTCTATTGCGAGGACACTAGAGAAATACCCTAAATTTGGATAAAATTGGGTGAGACTTGAACCCCTATAGATCCTTGATAAGGATATCTATGGATGGGAAATATAACATTGATAAGTAGATAAGGGAAATTATAAGAACAAATGGGTATGATATTAAAGGAATAAACGTTGTATGCTGGCAAAGCTGGTCGCGGTCAGTAATTTGCTACATATTGACTATGGGGGGATGGGGGGGAGTTCAATCTTAACGCATAAGAAAATATCAACTATAGGGGAGGATAGAGTTGACAATAGAGTAGTTGGGTTGTTCTCTCTCTCCATTAGGAGAGAAGCTTGGGGCTTCCCCCTCCCCCCACCACCTCTTCTTCGTTCCCAGTCCAGTCTGAGGACTGTTAGGGGAGGAAAAGGTAGCCCTTGGGTCTCTCCCAACTATGGTTGTAGAAACCAATCTATCATTTCCAAACATCAGGCTTTAGCCTTGTATTACCAAGTGGGAGGGGTGTGGTCCACCCTTGGTATTTTAAGTTTAGGTATGAATGAAATGAGTGTGAGTAAGGTACCAGACCAGAATGAACTGCCGGTAGGTTTAAAGGCTGTATGGGAGGGAAAAGGGAGCTGTAGTCAGCTAGATTTATTTATGTGGTTTAAATGGGATTAAAAATAGTGTCACATAACGTAAATGGACTCAACTCCCCCTCTAAAAGAAAAATCGCGTTTAATAATTATATTAAGCTGAATATAGATATTTTATGTTTACAAGAGACGCATCTTAAGAAGGGCAATGAATCCTATCTGTTAAATAATATATTTTCCAAAAGTATACACTCTACATTTAAAAATAAGTCTAAGGGAGTCTCGATTCTTTTTAATAGGAGACTCAATATTAAAGAACAGGGCAGTATAATAGATCCCATGGGGAGATATATAATCTGGAGGGGTGAGGTGGAAAGTAGACCAATAACATTGGCCAATTTGTACCTTCCCAATAAAAAACAGTGTAGCTTTTTAAAGAAAATTTTAGCAGAGATAAAAAAAGTGGAGTATGGGATCCTCCTGATCTGTGGTGACTTTAACATGGTCATGGACCCGGAGCTTGATAGACAAGGTAAATGTAAGTTGACATCATTAAATAATTTAAGTAAAATCG
The DNA here is from genome assembly GCA_027410445.1 of Discoglossus pictus. Lineage (NCBI taxonomy): Eukaryota > Metazoa > Chordata > Amphibia > Anura > Alytidae > Discoglossus > Discoglossus pictus. Next base: position 41,917,701 of record CM050168.1, read on the forward strand.
CAATAGATTTCTCAGGTATAATGAAGGATAAGGAATACTTTGATCTATGGAGACTAATGCACCCAAGTGACCGTCAATTCACTTTTTACTCTAATAGATTTTCCTCGTCATCTCGAATAGATCACATTTTCTCCGATAGGGCCACGATAAGTTTGATTAAAAAAATAGAAATAGAACTGGCCCCCTGGTCGGATCACTCAATGAATCTTTTGGTTTTATATGACACAGTAAAAAAAAACCAGAACAGGAATTGGAGACTGGATACATCACTACTAAAAGATCAGGAATTTATGAAAGAACTAAAAAAAAAAACTAGGGAATTCTTCAAAATAAATGAAGGAACCGTGAGCTCATATAAAACAATATGGTGCACATACAAAGCCTTCATTAGAGGTATATTAATTGCCAGATCAGCAGAAAGAAGGAAATTAAGAGGAAAACCCCTAAAACTGCTGTATATGGAATTGATAAAGCTTCATCATATTAATGGGGGAAAATATATCAAAGAGATAGGTGATAAAATATGCATTATAAATAAAGAAATTAGGGCAATACTGCAACTACAAGCAGATAATTTATTGTGGCGCTATCGTCAAAACCATTTCAAGTTCGGCAGTAAAACGGGGAAATTTTTGGCGAATAGACTCAAAAAACAACGAGAGCAAAATAGAATAGCCAGAATAATTGACCTGAAAGGAAAATATCAATATCACCCAGATAAAATCGGGGAGGTTTTCCAAAACTTCTACAGCAAGCTATATAATTTGGAAAAGGACTCACAACTTACAGGTCCCACTAAAGTGGATATATCAAAATTTTTGGATGGGATAAATGTACCATCCATCTCGGAGCCAGAAAGAATCTATCTAAACAGTAATATTACAGAGTTAGAGGTCTGTGAGGTAATTAACAGTAACAAGAGAAACAAAGCCCCAGGGTTAGATGGGTTTGATGCAGTCTTCTTTCAACTTCTTCTTCCAGAGATTAAAGAACCTCTATGTAATGTATATAATGAGATTAAAATATCTGGGGAGATCCCAAGAGAAATGTCAGAATCTAAAATAATAAATCTATTAAAGGAGGATAAAAACCCAGATGATTGTAAAAACTATCGACCAATTACTTTGATAAATATAGATTTGAAGACCTACTCCAAAATTTTAGCAAACAGACTAAAAACGGTCATCCATAAACTCATACATACAGATCAAACGGGCTTTGTTCCAGGGCGTCAAGCCTCGGACAGTACCAGAAGGCTCTTAAATATACTCGCGCATGCTAAAGCCAGGGAAATGCCTATATTGGCCCTGTCATTAGACGCAGAAAAAGCGTTTGACAGGGTCAATTGGGTATTTCTAGAGGCTGTCTTGGTGAAATTCGGGTTGGGAGACTTTGCCCTGAAGGCAGTTAAAGCGCTTTATGGGGAAACAAAGACGCGCATAGTCAACCCGGATTTTGAATCCGTATCTTTTAGTATAAGCAATGGCACGCGCCAGGGGTGTCCCTTATCCCCGCTTCTATTTATCCTGTTTTTAGAACCACTAGCAATACGTATAAGGGAAGAGGCGGATATTAGTGGAATCAGAATAGGGAAACATGAGTTTAAACTATTAGCATACGAGGACGATATAGTAGTAACATTCACAGAGCCGGCGACATCATGTCAAAAGTTCTTGGACATTCTGGAGGAATTCAGTAGAATCTCCTACTTTAAAATAAATCAAACTAAGTCCGTAGCTTTGAAAAGAGGATTAAAGATAGAAGATAGGGATGCTCTAGAGCATATGCTACAGTGTAACTGGCATTCAAATAGTATCACCCACCTAGGAATCAAATTCTCATTCCAACTGGGTAAGTTGATTAAAGCTAATTTAGATGAAACCATTAATAAAATAAACATTACCTTGACCAATTGGAAACAACTAAATTTATCATGGTTAGCTAAAATTGCAGCTATCAATATGAATATCATCCCAAAAATCACTTACTGTCTGAGATGTATTCCGGGAGTGCTGGCATATAACTACATCAAAAAAATACAAGTGCAGCTAGATAAGTTTATCTATGGTGGGAAGAAACCCCGGGTGGGAAAAATAATAGCAAATCAAAAGGTCGAGAAAGGTGGGTTAAACTGCCCCTGTATATTAGATATTTACCAACAAATTTGTATAGCACATCTTATTAGCTGGAATTTGATAAAGGAACAACCTAGATGGATGGAAATCGAGGAGGCCTTATTAAGAAATATTAAGATCCACTCCGTGCTGTGGCTACCTAGCTTGAATGAGACGGTGATTAGAGATCTCCCGAAGAATTTGGTTTCCTTAACCAAATTTTGGTATAGAAATAGACTATCCATGCAGCTAATTAATCTTCCCTCACTGGCTGCCCCAATTGATACACTGGAACGTGGGGGCTCTAACCCAATAATTACATCTCTGAAAATCAAGGGTGACACACCCACAGCAAAACTGTTTGAAGATGGACAACTTATAGACCTACAAAGGATGAGGAGGAAATTCGGAGATATAAAATTAACTTGGCTAGAATATGAGTGTATTAAAAAAAGACTAGTAGCCTGCGGTTACAGGATCTCACAACATCTAAAAACAACTAAAATGGAAGATCTAGTGATAAAAAGAGATAATTTACGAACTATTTCGAAATGCAATAAAATTATAAATGAGAACCGTTCACTGAGGAAAAGTTCAGGTTTGATGTATTGGGAATCAATTATGGGAGAAACCTTTGAAGAGATGGTATGGTACCAAAGTTTAAGAATGGTAAAAAAAGCAGCAGGTCTACCAAGGTATATAGAAATGTTTTTTAAGTTTTCGAATAATTGGTACCTCTCTCCTGAACGTATGAATAAAATAGACCCAAAAAATCAAAGAACATGCTGGAAAGGCTGTAATCAGTTGGGAACATCGTTTCATATGTGGTGGGAGTGCCCTAAAATAAACAGGTTTTGGATAGATGCGTGTCAATTAATAGAAGAAATATTAGCTCAAGAAATTAGGTGCTCCCCTTCATTGGTACTGTTCCATAGGAATTTGGAGGAATTCCGTGGTTCAGATGGTATATTGATATGTCACATTCTGTTAGTAGCTAAAAGTTTGATAGTAAAATCATGGAAAAATACCCATGTTCCGTCAAGAATACAGCTGGTGGCAGCAATACGAGAAAATAGAGAGATTATTGATCCCATAGGCAAGAATTGGCTGATGGAAACAGGTACCCGCTTCCCTTGGCAGAAGTGGGATAAATTTGTAAGTTCTATTGGAGTATAGACAAACGGATCATAATTCAGTAATTATAAAAGAGGTAGAAGGGGAGAAGGAAAAAAAAAAGGGAGTAGTCAAGGAAAAGACTATAAATCATATAATAGGTAGATTAGGAACCCAAACTCTCCAGCAACAACTTATTGGTAGGTCATCGGTCTGGTACAGTGTGAATGGTGTATGTGTTTCTTTTTCTCGCCTTTTCTTCTCTTATTTTCTTTAGATAATAGTCAAATATTCTGTAAATATAACGAGGTTAAACGGGGGCATACCTTGAATTCATAGGAAATGAAAAAAAAGGTATGAGTAAAAAAGGAAAAATTTCTGTTCCTATATGTACAGACGTTTTTACTGAAAACACAAATATAGGGAAAATGTAGGAAGGCAGATAGTTAAGAAAGAGAAGCGATAAAGAATAATAGACCTTTCTCTGAAAGAGAGGGTAGACCCCGGTCCCTATATAGTGGAAAACTCTCTCACATAATGTTGGAATTAATTTTGGGTGGGGGGATGGCGAAAAGCCATAGTTATAGATGCAAATATTAGAGAGGAGCTAAGATCTGTCAAAGTATCTAACAGAACTCACAGCCCTGGGTTCAAAGAAGCTAAGTGATAATATAGGGGATACAGATGTAATATTTTCTTTTTCTGTATATATGTATGTATATATATATATATATATATATGTGTATATATATAGGTGTACATGTATATATATATATATATATATATATATATATATATATATATATATATGATGTTTAAATCTGGTCTGGAGGTATAAGTTTCCCCCGTTAAGAGGAAAACATGAGGGGAAAGGAAGGAAGAAGGAGTATTATCAGAAGTGTGTTATAAATTGCGATTGTTTGTCTGTTCTGTACTTTGTATTTACATTCTGTTTTTGTACTTGTATTCTTTTGTCTGGAAAAAAAAAAAAAAAAACAATACTACTTATTTCATCATAACTAAAATCTTACAAGTGTCAAATACGTATATTAATAACTAAACAACTTTCCAAACATACACATCTCATTGCCGTCATTTTTTGACGGGCAAGTCGCTAGTTTGAAATATTTATATGATCCAGACACTGTAGAGTTTGCTTGAGTTATATAGGGGTAGGGGGCAACAAAGGACCACTGTAGGATTCATACCATACAGTTTGTTAATTTAAAATAAATGAAATCATATTGTATAAACACAAGTGATCTTTTAAAACGTATCTCCCCAGCAGCCCTGCCTACACATCTTGTTTGACTTTTGTTCTTTTTAAAACCTGCAAACATACTAGCTCCGAAAGGAAAATGTATTTTGGGCATGAAAAGAGTGTATAAGCTTTACGATACCTCGGACCTAGGAAATTCAGAGTTCCTTTAATAACTAAGCAGCAATTAAATCAGCATTTGAAGAAAACAATTCCAGTGTTATTCCTAAAACAGTTAAATTGTAGTTAACATACTTAAAAAAGGTATATGAAAGTGAGGTGGGTTATGAATGCATCCTGTAGAATGGATCATAACCCACCTAGCAAAAAAATATTGCAAGAAAAAATGCAAACATTTTTTTGCAGAAAAGGAAAAAAAAAAATGTGCTGGGGGTGATGTAGAGACCCCCAGCAATTGAGATTTGCATATTGTAGATCTAATTTTTAATGAGCTATACAATATGCAGCACATGCTGATTGGCTAAATGAAAGGAAAGTGTGACTTCCCACCGTAGGGCAGACTACAGGTGCTAACTGAGCATGTCTGCACAATCCCCAGGCTAAAAAGATACATTGTATAAAATATGCTAATTAACCCTTGGAATTTCAGGGGTGTCAACATTGAGAGAAAATAGTTTGCAAAAGCAAGAAAATCAGCAAACTGTTTACTTTGGAATTTTTTTGTGCAAACAATTTGTTTCAGACTCTATACATTCTCCTCTATCAGATGCATTAATAACCCATCTCACTTTCATATTCCTTTAAGCAGAATTGCTTCTATCATGCATGATCAATTAATATGGGTTTAAAAACTCATATAAAAAAGTAACAAACATGCAAAGAAAACGGTCTTATATGAAAAAAGGAAATGCAAATTGTATAAATAATTTGTTAACCTGTAATTTCTCACAGCTTTCTGGAAATAGTATTTACTCACCATTTTTGCATTACTGTCCCTGGACAATACATCCTTTCTTTCTTGACCAATGTCTGCAGAGCCTTCATAAGGCTTTGTAGTAGATAGTTGCTTTTGAAGTTGAACAATTAAAGCTTCTTTAGACCGAACAATCCCATTCAGTTGATCTATCATCCTATGAAAAAGACACAGAAGTAGGACTTGAAACATACACTAGTCTGGGGTATCTCTCCAACATACATTGTTGTGTTTTTACTCTATTTAGACAATAAAATACTAAAATGAAACTTCACAGAATTGCAAAGAGGAACAGAAATACTCAACAAATCACCTTTAGTTTTAATTGAAATATCAAATAGGTTGCCATTATTTGTGTGATATACAAAAAAAAAAAACGAAGAAAGAAAGACACATATATATGTTTATTATTTGTGTGATCTCACTCCTTATTTCATTATAATGAACGCACATTATACAAGAATAGTTCTGCCATAAGGGTCTCACTGAAGAGTATATCAAGTTGAATATATAAAGGATCAGACACATTAACACTTATAAGCCGTATTCTTTTTTTATACCAACTGGCAGACTCTTCATGCTTTTCACCTCAAAAACGGGAAGTTAATCACGGGTATAGTCATTATAAGAACGAGAGGATCTTTTCAGATAATTTAAGCTGAAAATACTTATAAACGAAACAGTTGTTTCAGAACTTATTTTATTTTGATGTACCATTTAAAATGTATCCATAGTCTTCGCTGTCTACCAAACGATTTCCTCTGCTTGCTTCTTAATTATATTGTGCTGTACTGTCTTGGAATATAGCTTGTGCACTTATATAATGTAACAATTCCATCTAGGCACTGTTTTAATGTTTTTTAATAAACTTTTATTCTTAATTGTGCTTAAGGAACCCTTAATTCAGCACAATTTGAGCCACATCACTGTAAAGATCTCTTAACAGCATGTTGGAATACTTTTTGAATTTTTTAAATACATTTGTTGAGAAATCATAACATAAAATCTGTATTTATGTGCTTGTGAAAGACTGCTCCATGTATCCTTCATTACTGCAACCAATCAGGTTGCAGGGTTGCGTCCACCATTCAAGTCAATGGCAAGGTGTTTCCCAGACTGCTTTTATTTCCAGTTTGAAGGGAATAGGTTCTATTTTATTTTTACTTTAATATGTTTTGTATGTACTGAAAAGAAAAACCTTTAAAACAAAACAAAAAATAAACACATACATTCAAGACATGTGATTTCCTTGGAGAAACAGATCTAGTCAAAATTGCTATCAATAGCAGTTATTTCAAAATTGACAAACCTAGGGATAATTATAGTTGGTCCCAAAGTAACCTTAACAGATTTTCCACTTTGATTAAGACGAACAAGTCCCCTTTCCATAACTCTATCTATAAATCTTTCTACTTAATTCCAAGATGGCATTCGGTCTGACTTCCATACCTTCACTAAAAGCCATTTCGGAATTTGTAGTATGCGAGACAAAAAATATCTAAAATCGGTAATGGAATTATGTCTGGGATCATATGCAATAGGCATATTTCTGGATTAAGGGGGATAGTTCTTTTAATTATGACCGTGATTTTAACCAAAGAGTCTTTCCAGAACTACCAAACTAGTGTACAATGCCACCATTGATGAAGATAAGTGCCTCTCTCTCCACACCCCCTCCACCATAGATCATTATTTTTAGGGTTAAACCTATTCAAAGTTATAGGTACAATGTCCCAACTCTGAATTCGTTTGATGTATAGTTCCTTATATGATGAGCACTTTGATGTATTCCTATCCAGCATGCACGCCTTATTCCAAACTTCTAAAGACCAAGTCGTTCCTAGATCCCTCTCCCATTTGAGCATCTTGGGAGATTTGCTCATTTCGTCTTTGGATCTAATAATGTTGCTACACCTAGCAATAAAAAGCGACCCCCTATTTTTTATAAAATGTTGTTCTATGGAAGTGAAATCCCTAAAGTTATCCAAATGGAAACCCAATGTATCTAACTGTCTTCTAATAGTTAAGTAGTCATGTTAATCCAGATATCTGAAATCTGTTCATAATGTCCTGGAAAGAGTCCAAAGTATTATTTTTATAAAAAATCCACAGGGGATAGAAAAGAAGGATATTTTGCAAATTCCATCCTATCTCTATTTTGATACAAAAAAAAAAAAAAGAGAACAAATCCCCTTGGAATTTTTAAAGGTCAATTTTTTCTCCATTTTTGGTAACCATAGTAGTAAATCTACTAGAAGGCCAATGATATCTGTTTCTAACTTATACCAACACGGTTGGTTTGTGGATATATTTAAAATCGCTAAATATGAGGATTCAAAATTACTAAGGTATGTATATCCATAATCGATGGGACAACAAGGCCTCCTCTCTCTAGTCTTCGTTTAATAATATTCAGGCCCAGACGGGACTTCTTATTTCTATTCAGAAATGTATTTATCATACTTTGGAACATGGACAGCAGATACCTGGGCAGTACTTTGGGTATACACCTCAGAATGTGCATGACTTTAGGAATTATCATCATTTTGATTAGGTTAATTCTTCCTAGCCAGGACAGAATTTATATTCCATTCCCTCAGAATACTTCTGATCTGGTCATATACCATCATTAAGTTGTTTTTCAAGATTCTATTGGTTGATGGACCAAATATTATTCCCAAACGCTTAATATAATTTTTTACCCCAATTGAGGTCAAATACATTTAACCTAGCAGTCTGATCCCCTGTCAATGAAATTCATAAAGTTTCTGATTTTGTGTCTGCCACTATTATACCCTTAATAGCTTGTGTAGATTTTATAACTTCTGCCAATGGTTCTAATGTCAATATAAATATCAGGAGTGACAATGGGCAGCCTTGTCTTGTGCCGTTTGATATTCCAAATTTGTTAGATTCGAAATCTATTCCAGAGACAAAGGCTCTCGAATTTCTAAACAGAGCCTTAATGGCTTTTGATCCGGACTCCCCCAGTCCAAACCTGTCCAACACTGCCTCTAGGAAGCTCCAATTCACCCTGTCAAATGCTTCTCATCATCTAATGACAGGGCGAAGAAAGGAGCTCAATTCTTTCTGGCATAAGAAACCAGGTCCAAGAGTTTTCTTATGTTATCAGGCACCTGTCTTATGAAGGAACCCAGCCTGATCAGGTGAATTAATTTGGAATACATTTATTGAGTCTTGTTGCCAATATTTTATCATATAATTTAGTATCGTTATTTAATAATGATATTGGCCTATAGTTTTTATGTAGCTCAGGGTCTTTAGCTTAAGTATGTTTATGATTCTTACCTCTCATCTCTGAAGACATATAACCCATGTTAAATTCGTTAAACATGCTAGACAGGTGTGGACTGAGAATACTTCTTATAATATAAAAAAAAATTCTTATGGGTAGAAAATGTATGTTTCTGTTATCTTTTTTCTCTGGATTTTGAGCAATGCAGATATTTTTTGTGTACTTTTCATACATGCAATAAATGACCATTGCTGTTATGGCTGCCATGCTGTGTATAAAGAACTTTATTCTGTATAGATGGAAACTGTGAAAGCCTGTAAAACCATACCGTTCTCGCTCTTCCATTTCAGCATTATCCTTGTTACACTGCTCTTGCACTGCAGACAGTTTCTCGTTGGCATCAATCCTTTGCAGTCGCTCCTGATCCAGCAACAGACCAATTTTCTCCACTTCTTCATTTGCAAAGCTTACTTGCTGTAACAAAAAGTACAGAAAAAAAAAAGAAGGTTTGGGTTTATTTTATAGCACCAAAGCAAATATAATAAAACATGCATTCCTGTCAAATATTTAATATATTAGAGTTACAAGAGAATTGAGATCGAACATGGTGTAAAATCACCGACACTTGTTACCAATGATATTTAATTGAGATTGTGAGATTATTCCCTTAACATCTAAAAACATAGGCAGCACAATAGACACCAAATAGTGAACTAAGCTTGGAACAGCATTTACAAGAGAATCATCACTGGTTTTGAATCAAGTACATTGTGATTTACTGGTGAAATAATTTTGGATAAGACGTTAGGTATATCCCCCCCTCTTTCACTATTTGATGAAGTTCATTTATATTTCTACGTATAAATTCTAATATTCACATGATATATTTATTGAAATAAAAAGGTATTTAGGTTTCTGATTAAAAAAAAAAATATATATATTATTATTATTTAAGACATAAATAAATTAGAAGAAGCAAACATTAAAAAGACTCCGGTACACATGATGGAACAGTATCCATGAGTTCAGACAACCTAAGGAGTAGAAGTTGTAAAAGTTTACATGTGAAGTTCTTTGACTTTATTATTATCTTTTATTTGTAACACGCCAACATATTCAGTAGCGCTGTACAAGGAAAAACAAATTTGACACACTGCAGAGAGTGGAGAGCCCATTGCTGTACTATTTTATAATGATTTGATGTTCAGCTGCACTGAGTTTATTTGTAGAAGTGCTTAGGTCCTGAACGAACAATACATTATAAGCTTAATTTAGATTCTTATATGTACTCATCACTCCAACAACATTTTCATATTTGAGTAGGTATGTCTAAATAAACTAAAACGGAAAAAAGGAGACATAATTTGTTTAACCACACAGCAAGAACTGGCATATTCAATGAGCCTGAGATTTCTGGTCATTTCAGAACTCAGAGTCAAGGAAACTGGTTAAATAAAAAAAGCTATAAAATATTGACGCATACGTTTGAAAAAAAAAAAAAGCTCAATAGTGGAGCTAGGAGAGGTCACAGATGTGAAAAAAAACTGATCAGCTGGTACCACTCATGCACAGGAAAAGGAAGTTTTGTCAGGCTGTTGGCTTCTTCTAAGTATTTTGAAGATTTCCCCTTCTTAAAAGTAAAATTCAACCACCGAAAATAAAAAAAAGCGAAAAAAAAACTATTCATATAGTTCCTTCTTTGCATAAATAAAGAAAGCTTGCACAGTAACTTTAAAAAGGTCACACTAAAACCTTGTAAAAAGGTACTGTGTAAATATAATGTAAATAATATTATTATTATTTTTTTTAAGTAATTAAAGGCACAGTGTTGAGCAAAATATTCGAGCATTTATTTAAAAAATAAAATAAAAATAAATAAAAAAAAAAAAAACTATATATATATATATATATATATATATATATATATATATATATATATATATATATATATATATATATATATATATATATATATAAAATAATCAAAAACATTTTGTATATTTTTATGAAAAATGTCTAGTCTATAGGGTATTGCAATTGTTTTATGAAGTGAGACTGTGATGGGGTTCTTTACTCCTGTCATTTATCCTGATATACAGTATATGAGGAAGAGCGGTGACAGAACATATGTTTTCTCTGGAATCACTATTTTTATCAATGTAGATTAACCAGACAGACAAATTTGTTTCTAATATACTGCAAAATTGTTTATCTCAATGTGGAATGGTAAAAAAATAAGGCGAGGGAAATACTTTCATTATTATACCCACTAATTTTAATTATACCCACTATCTTATAGGCCTTTAGTGTCTACATAAATGTGGAGTCTAGGAACTCTCCTGAGGCATATTATATTATATTATATATATATATATATAAACTAAAACTACACTGCGAGATGGGGCCTTCTGTTACTCAACAGCTACTGAATGTCTACAATCCCTGATTCTCACGTGCACACAATGAAGGGTAGTGCTGTTTGTCTGCAGACCTCAAGTAGCTTAACCAGAGAAGCAGTGAGAATGGAGGAGGAATCTGATGCTCTCTTGTACTGCCGCATTGTGAAGTGAACTGCGAAATTAAAAACAAAATACTTCTATATTTGCACTATAGGAAGTGTTTCATCCAAGATATAAAATACATAATTACCCTACACAAATACAGATCTATGACCATGGATGTAGGAACTAGGGGGACATATCGCCAGATTTTTCAGTATATGTATGGATGTGCAGAGAAGCTGTTGTGCAAAATGTATATACCATGAGCTGTATCCCCCCCAGAATTAATTTGAATGTTATGGGGACTTAAAACCGCACTCAACGACGAGCTAGAACACATTGTGCCTCTTGGAAACTCTCCCAGACAGTAATAGGGAGCAGTGGACAAGACAAGGTATGTTGTACGATTTTTAATTTTTTTCACACACCAAAATGAGCAGTTAGGGCAAAAATTGTTAACACTGGACAAAACATTTAAGTGGCATTTTGCCTTCAAAAGACGGCAAGTAAAAAAAGGGCCATGATTTGGTGTTTTTCTCAACACAAGTTGGAGGTCCAATTTGCAATAAATTGCATCAATACTTATATTTATCACTATGCTTAATATAATCTACACTTTTGTAGAATTTTTTTTTTCCTTTCAAGGAACATTTAAGAAAAAGTCAATAGTTAAAAAAAAAAAAAAAAAAAAAAAAATAATCTACATTATGACTAATTCTTTTTTTTTTTTTTTTTTTTTTACTTTATTTTATTTAAAAACTTATTCTATTCAAATATGCTGGGCAGGGTGCTGCCATAGAAGTCTCCCATTAGCTGTTTTGTAACCATATAAGGAAAATAGGATGCGGATGAGCTCCTTTATCTTTGTATGTAAGCTTGCAGCCTCTGACAAACTAAAAAGGCCATTTTAATGTCCAGCCAGATTATGATAGTTGGAGCAGAATACTACCTTTAGCAGGTTAAGAAAACAACATAGTTCAAAGCCAGCATGAGCGTTTAGAGTAGGGGCATTATCAAATGTGGGTACTGTCCATGCAATTTGTAAGTGTCAAAAGCAATGAATAGGACAAGAAACCCGACAACAATGAATATTAAACATTTAAAAAGTCAATTTCCAATAAATCCATTTTGCAGTTCAACTCATATGGTAAATGGAGTAACAAATTTGATGTGGGGCAGATAAAGAATACATTTTTTTCCCTAGGTTAAGTTGTCATCTTAAAGCTGCAATAATGTATAATATGTTGTTGTTCAATATAAACGATGAGGAGTATAATCTTCTAAGTATGCACTAATTTGTGGCACTGTGTGCTCGATTATGTTGGAGGTGGGCTAAATGGCATGCTAATTACACGTGTACTTCATTTCAGCCAAATTTAAAGAAATGTATACACTGCATCAATAAACAGTAAATAATGATGTGTAGCTCAGGAATATAAGTTCTACTGCAGATGAGGGGGGGGGGGAACTGTGCATGTTAATGATGTACATTATGGGCATAAAAATCATTTTTCAGAGAAAGTTTTCATTTTAGCAGACTCTGCTAAGGCATTGAAGCGGTCACAACAATAATATGTTCACTTCAAATAATGGGTAGAGCAGGGCTGGCAAGTTTGCAGATGACTGCCTTCTACTGAGCATGTGCAATAAATGGCAAATGCTGACAACTTAGTAGAATCAACAAATCCTCAGCCCTCTCCACCCACTCCTGAATATATAATAAAATATTGCAGAGCACACCACCAGAGTTGAAAGAATAAGCATGGAATCAGATAGACAAATCTGCTAAAAAGATTCCCACTAAACGTAGCTACATTCATGGATGCTAATGTTATTTTGTTATATACATAAATGCATTTCCAAGCTCCAGTGGCCCTTAAAATGAAAAGGAAAGTCTCCCTATTTTTAGTATTAAAATAAAACTACCTATAAGTGTTTTACTGCATATAGGGACATTTTATTAAATTCTTTAAAGTTTTGTTTTTAATCACTGAAATCTTCAAAATAGTGAAAATGCTACCCCTGTAGCTCATGCATACAATCACATATATAGTTCTCAAAAGTGCGACCTTGCCAAAATCCGCAGGTAACGCAACGTAAAAAAACTGCGAGCAAAGCGAGGGCCGCAGTTGCAGCCAGGCAAGGAGCGCCAGACGCTCCTTGCGCTGGTCGAGATGAGCGCCATAAGCGTTCATCTCTACAACCCAGTACGACAGGCAGGAAGCGCAGCTAAACAAACGTTTTCCTCTCGCGCACACAGCCTATTTACACTACACACATTGCTGACACTTACACCTCAGCTCACCAACAGTGCAAAACTACATTGTATTCTGCAGGAACATCAAAACAGATTGCTAGCTCTTCAGCATATTTCTTCCTGCATATATTAATTACAAATAGGTAAAATATATTAATTTATAACTTTGCAAATTAATTAATTAACATTACAAAATACATATAAAAAAATAAATTTAAAAAAAGGAAGATATAACTCACCTTTTCTAGCAGGAAGATTTTCTGATTTAGTGAACCTTCTACTTCCTGTAGCCGTTGCAGATTTTCTTCTTTCAGTCGTTTAATTTTAGAGCCGCTGTCTCCAGCCAGGCTTTCCACTGCTTTCCTGCAATAAAAAAAAAAAAAAAAGACAACATTATTCAGCTGTATGGGGACATTAATCGATGATACATATTTGACATTTTATGATGAATATTTACCGCACACACACCTTTCTATTAAAATTTAAGAGATTTACATACATTGCTAACATGAGAAAAGAGAGACAATTTAAAAAAAAAAAAAACTTTTGGGCGGTGCCAACATTCAAGGAAGGAGGTTAAGTGTTACATGAGCTCTGCTGAAAAAACATCACCAAATCGATATATATGACCAGGATTGCGCACAGGAGGATCCAGCTGGCTTTACAAAATAAGTTTGGAATTTTTTTCTCCAGAGGTTTGCTACTGAACCAGAACAAGAGAGACTCGGATAAAAATCCTACTTGAGGTTGGTAGGAATTGAAAAGGCTTGTTTTACTCCAACCTATACAGTTCTAACCTAGATGCCTTATACTACTAGACTTATTTTATGCAATAATTTGAAGATATTGAACAATATCTGGATTGTACACACAATAAGCCGTTTTGTAAATCACCCAGCATCTTATCGTTCAAATAATAAGGATATAACCTTTTATGAGGGAGACTGAAAAATTAACAAAGACTACTTCTGCGCTGCTTTACAGGGCTATAAATTCCCAATTATTTTGAAGGTGAAATAGCGTTTTTTCTTGTTGAAAAAAAAAAAAAAACAATACAGTAATAGTTAATTATTTGTTTACAACTTCTCTGTGTACTCTACTGCCATCTAGTGCCAACTGCAATTATAATGTCTACAGAAATACATTACTGAATTAACAACGATGGCTTGTGCCTTTGAGAGGATCTTCAAAAAAAATTAAAGATTATTGCATTACAAAAAAAAATGGTCATTCCTCTCAACACCTCGCTAATCCAGATAAACAATTGCCAAAAAGTGGAACAGAGATTTCTGCACCCAGCACTAAAGCAGATATTCAAGACTTGAAAGAATTAATCTCCTCTTTCAAATTACAGCTGAGATACAAAGAGTCTCTGTGGAGCTAATAACAGAAATAAAAGCATTGAACACCAAAGTTCTCGAATTAGAAGACAGATATAATAACCTTCTGAAGTCACACACAGAAATGGAAAAGGATCTAATTGGGCTTAAAGAGGAACATATACAACTTAAAATCATACAAGAGGATCTAGAAACTAAATCTTGGAGGTCCAACATTCAGAGTTAGTACAAGACCTACCTCTATACATGAAAGATTTATGTGCCAAGCTCTTACCAGGTCTGAGTAAAGAAGAACTTAGAATGGACAGGATTAACAGAGCTCCGCAATCCTCCTAAGAGCCCAGCAATCCTCCAATGAGAGACCATGAGATGTGATCGTCAGATTCCATTATTTTTCTACAAAAGTCTTTTGAAGTAATGTTGGCAATAAAGTAGATATATTGTTTTTTCATTTATTAGGTACTTGTACCTCACAACGACGAATAAAACATTAAAAAACAAGGAGGGGAAGGGTGCAATAAAAACAAAGTCTTCCATGAGGCCTAAAATGGGCCCAAGTTTGTAGGATAAACAATATCTTAATGTCTAATATCAATTAAATATGAGGTTAGGGTTTGCTACTGTTCTAATATGGCGCTCAAAATAGCCAGTATATATCACACAGGTAAAACCTATTATCCCTCTATATAAATCCCATCATTTCCACTATTATTCTACTCCATCCAACAAAAAATGTTAATAATAATTTTACACATTTTATTTTTATTCCCTGTGACTCCCTTTGCAACTCCGATCAAGCAATGCATGTTGTCATTTGCTGCTTAGACTCTATATTAATGACGTGACTTGTGCAGAGAGCTGCTTCTAGGTTTACTCACAAAGCCTGGAGGAACACTGTGACTATCACGCAACCCCATAATTTACATAGAGGACTCATATGGTGCAAAGGAGGGAATGTTTTGCTTGGGTAAATCTGCAAATGGAGTCACAAGGAATACAAATAAGATATTTTTTAGTTGTTATGCTCAATTCTTGTTTGACACTGCATAAACCAATAGTATGCCTTAAGAAAAAAAAAAAAAAAAAGGCAAAGTTAATACAATTTAGATTTTCAGCTTACAGCTGAGCTGCTTGTTCCAACATCCTATTAGGTCATCATGACAATGGAAGTAGCTCTGGTTAAGAGCCTGTGCTAAATAGTCATACACAAAAGGTAGCATTGTTTAATATGAGAGGAAATGTTTAGGGACTCAATAACTAACTATCACATCACAAAGGGTCATAAATAACATGCAAGATCAGTAGTATGTGATCAGACATGGTGAAGAATAGACCGTATTCTCCAGTAGTTTCCCATGGCAATAGGCACAAGCTTAATTGCCTCTTTATTACCTCATAGTGGTTAGAAACAAGATGCTGAACCAAAGGCAGAGAAGCGGATGTCTGAACGTACGTTTAATATTGCCTTTCTACACAATCATAGTGCGGCTAGTATGGAGGAATTGTAGTAGTACTTTATAATGCCTGGATTTTACTAGGTTTTTAAAATCCAGGCATTATGAAGTAATTTTATGTACTTTATTTTATTAATAAGTGCGTATAAGCTCTGTTTTTACCGCCAAAAGCATACAAACATTACCTTCTTGGGTCCGCTTTCTGCAGCTCATAAGGCACAGACTCTGCTGTACCTCATAGTAACCAATTAGTGACTCAGCAACATGCTGCCGAGAAGTGGTACCTGATGGGCTTGGACCCTACACTGCATATGCAGCCCTATATAGTCTGTCTGCATATGCTGATGTGGACAGACACACAAAGAGGCTATTTGTTTGATTTTATGCAGTAAAAACTGAATTTAAAGTACTTTTTTCACAAAATAAAAGTACATTAAATCATATTGTATGCCTAGTAAAATCCAGAAATCCTCCATATACCTTGAATGAAATAGAGTTTGCTTAGGAGACCCATATACTTACGAAGCTTTGATGAGCAAGTTTTGTTTTTCTTGAAGATCATACTTTAAACTTTCGACTTCAACTTTTAACTCAATATTCTGTATATATATAAAAAAAAAAAAAAAAAAACACAAAACAGGAGATTAGATTTGTTTTACATATTTTGCTTCAGTGCTTAAATAGTCATAAGCACCTCCCAATATAGACCAAATCTAAATAATGTATAGTTTGTCTCTGCACAAAATAAATTAAAAAAATTAAATAAAAGAGCCTTACAAAATTGTAAAATTGGCTAATTTTCTTTCCATTTTTCCTGTGTCCTTTATGTAAAGAACTCTACAAAATTATGCCTTGAAGCA
This sequence comes from Discoglossus pictus, assembly GCA_027410445.1. NCBI lineage: Eukaryota > Metazoa > Chordata > Amphibia > Anura > Alytidae > Discoglossus > Discoglossus pictus. The sequence goes on from CM050168.1 coordinate 41,934,788, forward strand.
ACATTATTTTAGTACATTGCATGTATTCACAGCTTGCAGGCATGACTTATGACATCATAGGAAGATAAAATAGGATAGTGACACTGTTGTCATTAACCCACTTGTCCCCCTGCCCCATTTTATGTTTCACAGTCAACAAATGGACAAGAGTGGCCTGAGGCTGGGCAAAGTATGGAACAATAATGGCCAAAGAATGTAGAAGAGGTAGAAATATTGGTCTACCATTCTGTACAGATCTTCACTGCTGCCGTCACACTTCTGCTGCACTTGTTCCTCCAGGAAATAAATACGGAGCTTCAGGTTGAAGTTTTCTTTTTTCAAGTCAGCGATTTGCTGTAGGGAGAAAAAAGGCAGAAAATAAAATTAGAGACTCAATTTGAAAATGTATGCAGTGTAGAATCCTTTAAAAACAAGAGGGAAGAACCAGCGGCCAAGGGTTAGATATGGCGCTCAACTTGTTTTGGCCCAAGGTATTATTTCATTCATAAAATATTAATATAAGAGAACTCAATGTCCAATTAGCACATCACAAAGGATCATACATAAACAGGCAACATCAGTTGCACAGCTGCCGAGCGGGCATATTAAAAGCCATTGCAATCATACATTTAAAATATTCTTTTTTCAAAGAACTGCAAGTAATATGTTTTAGATAATGTAAAAATATACAATCTCCAAGATATTTTTATATGCTGCTATAGGATGTACTATTTTAACTTTACAGGGACCTACTTTGTGGTGTGTGAGGTTATTAAGCAACTTTCTCCCTGAAATCAACCTGCATACTGGAAGCTGTGGCAGCTACAACTGCCTTTGCTCCTTTAAGGACTAAAGCAAGGCTCATTGGTTTACAGGAACAGACTACTTTGTACTTCTTTGGTGCTTGAACAGTAAATAAAACTTTACCACCAAACCTAACACTATTGTATTCTCAATCCTCATTGCTTGGGTACCCACAAAGAGTAATTAGCTAAAGATAGCACAGAAGAATTAGGGAAGTACATGTGCAAAGACTTACAGGACATCCTACAGTGCATGTTCAAAGTGGAAAACATATTTGCTTGCATACTAAACCATGGACTCACCATTTCGAAATCCTTCATTGTGTGGGCTCGGTTTAATGATAGTTGGTCATTAACATAACTCCCGAATCCTGAGAACAAATTACAGGAAAACAATGAGACAAGCGCACACAGGGATCCATCTTCTGTTCATGGAGTAACATAAAATCCTAGATACGCATGCCACGCTGAGGTAGTATGAGATATAAAAATAAAATAAAAAGTAATGGTTTGTGTAGTATAAGCCTTGAGCATAAAATACTACAGCAACATGCTCTCTATTCAGTCCTATTATCAAGTAACTATTTATAGTCTTTCAACAGAACTGAATAAAGGACACATCTTATTCCAAATTTCCTAATTTCTAATCCTGTCAGGATTAAAAGAAAATGTCTGCTGCTATCAAAACAAAATTTTAATTACTGTATGTTTAAATTTTCTAGAAACATTTTTGCACATTATCAAGTCAGATTCTTCATAAGAGCATACTATGAATGACACATCAGGGGTTCAATAAGGGGACACACCCTTCAGTATATCAGTCTGACATTGCATAGACAGTCCAGCCTGAAATGCCAAGCACGTTGCTTCGGTAAAAAAAGATACAGAATAAAAGTTGATATATCTGTTTCAAAGACTAAAGTGTACACTGCAAGATTTACCTTATAACTGTATTTAAATATCTTGTTTTCATAACAGAGACAAATTTGAAGTATCACTCAAGTAACAACAAACGTAAACAAGTTAGTATGTATCTGCAATGCTAATTCAAGTCAGAAATAAGATTAAACCTACTGATCTAATGAAAAACAAAATATTGAGGACATCTTTAGGAATATCAACTCCACATATCAACCCATAAAAGGGATGCAGTGGGATGAACCCTACAGGAACCTCTAGAGACAACATAATAAGCAGAAATACCCTGGTTAATCCCGTTTGCAGCAATGGGAAGCCAATTAAACAGGGACTTAGTGCTAGTCCTACTCACGCTAATAAACAAGGCTGTCTGAAGCTTGGACAATCTATTTTTGTGTAAGTCCGTCAAAATCATAATAATGGGTCTATGCTGTTAGGAGTAAAGTCTGAACTGGAAAACTTAAAAATGTTTTTCAAAAGAACGAACAAACAAAACCTACAGAACATTTTCTTTACATGTACATGCAACAGTGCGAGGAAGGAGGCAGCAAAAGCACCCCATAATGGTGTACATACCACTGCTAACTGTATAATGATCCTGTCCTCCTGCAGCATCCAGCATCAGAGAAATTTGAGCACTGAAATACAAAAAATAAGTAGAACTAACTATAAAGCAATAGAAGATAAAAATATGTAACTGGTTTAAAAATGTACAAGTTGTAAGTTTAGACCAAAAATGACACAGTGGAGGTTACAAATGTGGTGTTGCCTAAAACTCTAGGTAAACATTACATAAATAATAGAGATGCCGGGCGTCAGACTGTAGTGTGTCAATAGGTGCATAAATAATGAAAGACTGCAGACAAAAAGGGATAAGCTGTTACTGGAAGTGTAAGAAATGCTGCAGCTGCTACAGGACAAATAGAGGGAAGACATGTCTGTCAGAGCAAAGAGAAGGTATTCAGTGCTGTACATGGCGTTTGTCCATCTCTTATCTAGTGTGTATATTCCAGGTCACATCTCACTCCTATAGCACACATATAGCTGGCAGGTCTCCCTCTCTATCCCAATATTACATACAGCTATATTCTAGGTTTAACATGCTCACTCAATATATAACAGAGACCTATAATGTCTCCCGCCCCCCCAAGCCTGAGTGTCTCCCCCCTATGTCTAAATGTGTGCCCCCCCCCTACATCCCTGCCCCCGTGTATGCGTGTCTCTCCATATTCCCCTCAAGTCTGCATGTCTCTCCCTATAACCCCTATCATAACACATCTCCCCCCACACAGGTATGTCTCTCCCTATAACCCATATCATAACACATCTCCCCCCACACAGGTATGTCTCTCCCTATAACCCATCTCCCTCCACACAGGTATGTCTCTCCCTATAACCCCTATCATAACACGTCTCCCCCCACACAGGCATGTCTCTCCCTATAACCCCTATCATAACACATCTCCCCCACATAGGTATGTCTCTCCCTATAACCCCTATCATAACACATCTCCCCCCACACAGGTATGTCTCTCCCTATAACCCATCTCCCTCCACACAGGTATGTCTCTCCCTATAACCCCTATCATAACACATCTCCCCCCCACACAGGTATGTCTCTCCCTATAACCCCTATCATAACACGTCTCCCCCCACACAGGCATGTCTCTCCCTATAACCCCTATCATAACACATCTCCCCCCCACACAGGTATGTCTCTCCCTATAACCCCTATCATAACACGTCTCCCCCCACACAGGTATGTCTCTCCCTATAACCCCTATCATAACACATCTCCCCCCACACATGCATGTCTCTCCATATAACCCCTATCATAACACGTCTCCCCCCACACAGGTATGTCTCTCCCTATAACCCATCTCCCTCCACACAGGTATGTCTCTCCCTATAACCCCTATCATAACACATCTCCCCCCACACAGGTATGTCTCTCCCTATAACCCCTATCATAACACATCTCCCCCCACACAGGTATGTCTCTCCCTATAACCCCTATCATAACACGTCTCCCCCCACACAGGCATGTCTCTCCCTATAACCCCTATCATAACACATCTCCCCCACATAGGTATGTCTCTCCCTATAACCCCTATCATAACACATCTCCCCCCACACAGGTATGTCTCTCCCTATAACCCATCTCCCTCCACACAGGTATGTCTCTCCCTATAACCCCTATCATAACACATCTCCCCCCCACACAGGTATGTCTCTCCCTATAACCCCTATCATAACACATCTCCCCCCACACAGGTATGTCTCTCCCTATAACCCCTATAATAACACGTCTCCCCCCACACAGGCATGTCTCTCCCTATAACCCCTATCATAACACATCTCCCCCCACACAAGTATGTCTCTCCCTATAACCCCTATCATAACACATCTCCCCCCACACATGCATGTCTCTCCATATAACCCCTATCATAACACATCTCCCCCCACACATGCATGTCTCTCCATATAACCCCTATCATAACACATCTCCCCCCACATAGGTATGTCTCTCCCTATAACCCCTATCATAACACATCTCCCCCCACACAGGTATGTCTCTCCCTATAACCCCTATCATAACACATCTCCCCCCACACAGGTATGTCTCTCCATATAACCCCTATCATAACACATCTCCCCCCACACAGGTATGTCTCTCCCTATAACCCATCTCCCTCCACACAGGTATGTCTCTCCCTATAACCCCTATCATAACACATCTCCCCCCCACACAGGTATGTCTCTCCCTATAACCCCTATCATAACACATCTCCCCCCACACAGGTATGTCTCTCCCTATAACCCCTATCACAACACGTCTCCCCCCACACAGGCATGTCTCTCCCTATAACCCCTATCATAACACATCTCCCCCACATAGGTATGTCTCTCCCTATAACCCCTATCATAACACATCTCCCCCCACACAGGTATGTCTCTCCCTATAACGCATCTCCCTCCACACAGGTATGTCTCTCCCTATAACCCCTATCATAACACATCTCCCCCCCACACAGGTATGTCTCTCCCTATAACCCCTATCATAACACATCTCCCCCCACACAGGTATGTCTCTCCCTATAACCCCTATCATAACACGTCTCCCCCCACACAGGCATGTCTCTCCCTATAACCCCTATCATAACACATCTCCCCCCACACAAGTATGTCTCTCCCTATAACCCCTATCATAACACATCTCCCCCCACACATGCATGTCTCTCCCTATAACCCCTATCATAACACATCTCCCCCCACACAGGTATGTCTCTCCCTATAACCCCTATCATAACACATCTCCCCCACATAGGTATGTCTCTCCCTATAACCCCTATCATAACACATCTCCCCCCACACAGGTATGTCTCTCCCTATAACCCATCTCCCTCCACACAGGTATGTCTCTCCCTATAACCCCTATCATAACACATCTCCCCCCACACAAGTATGTCTCTCCCTATAACCCCTATCATAACACATCTCCCCCCACACATGCATGTCTCTCCATATAACCCCTATCATAACACATCTCCCCCCACACATGCATGTCTCTCCATATAACCCCTATCATAACACATCTCCCCCCACATAGGTATGTCTCTCCCTATAACCCCTATCATAACACATCTCCCCCCACACAGGTATGTCTCTCCCTATAACCCCTATCATAACACATCTCCCCCACATAGGTACGTCTCTCCATATAACCCCTATCATAACACATCTCCCCCCACACAGGTATGTCTCTCCCTATAACCCCTATCATAATACACACCCCCCACACAGGCATGTCTCTCCCTATAACCCCTATCATAACACTTCTCCCCCCACACAGTTATGTCTCTCCCTATAACCCCTATCATAACACATCTCCCCCCACACAGGTATGTCTCTCCCTATAACCCCTATCATAACACTTCTCCCCCCACACAGTTATGTCTCTCCCTATAACCCCTATCATAACACATCTCCCCCCCACACAGGTATGTCTCTCCCTATAACCCCTATCATAACACTTCTCCCCCCCACACAGGCATGTCTCTCCCTATAACCCCTATCATAACACATCTCCCCCACATAGGTATGTCTCTCCCTATAACCCCTATCATAACACATCTCCCCCCACACAGGTATGTCTCTCCATATAACCCCTATCATAACACATCTCCCCCCACACAGGTATGTCTCTCCCTATAACCCCTATCATAACACTTCTCCCCCCCACACAGGCATGTCTCTCCCTATAACCCCTATCATAACACATCTCCCCCCCCCCCACACAGGCATGTCTCTCCCTATAACCCCTATCATAACACATCTCCCCCACATAGGTATGTCTCTCCCTATAACCCCTATCATAACACATCTCCCCCACATAGGTATGTCTCTCCCTATAACCCCTATCATAACACATCTCCCCCCCCCCCCCCCACACAGGTATGTCTCTCCCTATAACCCCTATCATAACACATCTCCCTCCACACAGGTATGTCTCTCCATATAACCCCTATCATAACACATCTCCCCCACATAGGTATGTCTCTCCCTATAACCCCTATCATAACACATCTCCCCCACATAGGTATGTCTCTCCCTATAACCCCTATCATAACACATCTCCCCCACATAGGTATGTCTCTCCCTATAACCCCTATCATAACACATCTCCCCCCCCCACACAGGTATGTCTCTCCCTATAACCCATATCATAACACATCTCCCCCCACACAGGTATGTCTCTCCCTATAACCCATCTCCCTCCACACAGGTATGTCTCTCCCTATAACCCCTATCATAACACATCTCCCCCCCACACAGGTATGTCTCTCCCTATAACCCCTATCATAACACATCTTCCCCTCCCCCCACACAGGTATGTCTCTCCCTATAACCCCTATCATAACACATCTCCCCCACATAGGTATGTCTCTCCCTATAACCCCTATCATAACACATCTCCCCCTCCCCCCACACAGGTATGTCTCTCCCTATAACCCCTATCATAACACGTCTCCCCCCACACAGGCATGTCTCTCCCTATAACCCCTATCATAACACATCTCCCCCACATAGGTATGTCTCTCCCTATAACCCCTATCATAACACATCTCCCTCCACACAGGTATGTCTCTCCCTATAACCCCTATCATAACACATCTCCCCCCCACACAGGTATGTCTCTCCCTATAACCCCTATCATAACACATCTCCCCCCACACAAGTATGTCTCTCCCTATAACCCCTATCATAACACATCTCCCCCCACACATGCATGTCTCTCCATATAACCCCTATCATAACACATCTCCCCCCACACAGGTATGTCTCTCCCTATAACCCCTATCATAACACATCTCCCCCCACACAGGTATGTCTCTCCCTATAACCCCTATCATAACACTTCTCCCCCCACACAGTTATGTCTCTCCCTATAACCCCTATCATAACACATCTCCCCCACATAGGTATGTCTCTCCCTATAACCCCTATCATAACACATCTCCCCCCACACAAGTATGTCTCTCCCTATAACCCCTATCATAACACATCTCCCCCCACACAAGTATGTCTCTCCCTATAACCCCTATCATAACACATCTCCCCCCACACATGCATGTCTCTCCATATAACCCCTATCATAACACATCTCCCCCCACACAGGTATGTCTCTCCCTATAACCCCTATCATAACACATCTCCCCCACATAGGTATGTCTCTCCCTATAACCCCTATCATAACACTTCTCCCCCCACACAGTTATGTCTCTCCCTATAACCCCTATCATAACACATCTCCCCCACATAGGTATGTCTCTCCCTATAACCCCTATCATAACACTTCTCCCCCCACACAGGTATGTCTCTCCCTATAACCCCTATCATAACACATCTCCCCCACATAGGTATGTCTCTCCCTATAACCCCTATCATAACACATCTCCCCCACATAGGTATGTCTCTCCCTATAACCCCTATCATAACACTTCTCCCCCCACACAGGTATGTCTCTCCCTATAACCCCTATCATAACACATCTCCCCCCACACAGGTATGTCTCTCCCTATAACCCCTATCATAACACATCTCCCCCCACACAGGTATGTCTCTCCCTATAACCCCTATCATAACACTTCTCCCCCCCACACAGGCATGTCTCTCCCTATAACCCCTATCATAACACATCTCCCCCCACACAGGTATGTCTCTCCATATAACCCCTATCATAACACATCTCCCCCCACACAGGTATGTCTCTCCATATAACCCCTATCATAACACATCTCCCCCCACACAGGTATGTCTCTCCATATAACCCCTATCATAACACATCTCCCCCCACACAGGTATGTCTCTCCCTATAACCCCTATCATAACACATCTCCCCCCACACAGGTATGTCTCTCCATATAACCCCTATCATAACACATCTCCCCCCACACAGGTATGTCTCTCCCTATAACCCCTATCATAACACATCTCCCCCCACACAGGTATGTCTCTCCCTATAACCCCTATCATAACACATCTCCCCCCACACAGGTATGTCTCTCCCTATAACCCCTATCATAACACATCTCCCCCCACACAGGTATGTCCCTCCATATAACCCCTATCATAACACATCTCCCCCCACACAGGTATGTCTCTCCATATAACCCCTATCATAACACTTCTCCCCCCCACACAGGCATGTCTCTCCCTATAACCCCTATCATAACACTTCTCCCCCCCCCACACAGGCATGTCTCTCCCTATAACCCCTATCATAACACATCTCCCCCACATAGGTATGTCTCTCCCTATAACCCCTATCATAACACTTCTCCCCCCCACACAGGCATGTCTCTCCCTATAACCCCTATCATAACACATCTCCCCCCACACAGGTATGTCTCTCCATATAACCCCTATCATAACACATCTCCCCCCACACAGGTATGTCTCTCCATATAACCCCTATCATAACACATCTCCCCCCACACAGGTATGTCTCTCCATATAACCCCTATCATAACACATCTCCCCCCACACATGCATGTCTCTCCATATAACCCCTATCATAACACATCTCCCCCCACACAGGTATGTCTCTCCATATAACCCCTATCATAACACATCTCCCCCCACACAGGTATGTCTCTCCATATAACCCCTATCATAACACATCTCCCCCCACACAGGTATGTCTCTCCCTATAACCCCTATCATAACACATCTCCCCCCACACAGGTATGTCTCTCCATATAACCCCTATCATAACACATCTCCCCCCACACAGGTATGTCTCTCCCTATAACCCCTATCATAACACATCTCCCCCCACACAGGTATGTCTCTCCCTATAACCCCTATCATAACACATCTCCCCCCACACAGGTATGTCTCTCCCTATAACCCCTATCATAACACATCTCCCCCCACACAGGTATGTCCCTCCATATAACCCCTATCATAACACATCTCCCCCCACACAGGTATGTCTCTCCATATAACCCCTATCATAACACTTCTCCCCCCCACACAGGCATGTCTCTCCCTATAACCCCTATCATAACACTTCTCCCCCCCCACACAGGCATGTCTCTCCCTATAACCCCTATCATAACACATCTCCCCCACATAGGTATGTCTCTCCCTATAACCCCTATCATAACACATCTCCCCCCACACAGGTATGTCTCTCCATATAACCCCTATCATAACACATCTCCCCCCCACACAGGTATGTCTCTCCATATAACCCCTATCATAACACATCTCCCCCCACACAGGCATGTCTCTCCCTATAACCCCTATCATAACACATCTCCCCCCCACACAGGTATGTCTCTCCATATAACCCCTATCATAACACATCTCCCCCCACACAGGTATGTCTCTCCATATAACCCCTATCATAACACATCTCCCCCCACACAGGTATGTCTCTCCCTATAACCCCTATCATAACACATCTCCCCCCCCCCCCTACACAGGTATGTCTCTCCATATAACCCCTATCATAACACATCTCCCCCCACACAGGTATGTCTCTCCCTATAACCCCCATCATAACACATCTCCCCCCACACAGGTATGTCTCTCCCTATAACCCCCATCATAACACGTCTCCCCCCACACAGTTATGTCTCTCCCTATAACCCCTATCATAACACATCTCCCCCCACACAGGTATGTCTCTCCCTATAACCCCTATCGTAACACATCTCCCCCCACACAGGTATGTCTCTCCCTATAACCCCTATCATAACACGTCTCCCCCCCACACAGGTATGTATCTCCCTATAACCCCTATCATAACACATCTCCCCCCACACAGGTATGTCTCTCCCTATAACCCCTATCATAACACATCTCCCCCACATAGGTATGTCTCTCCCTATAACCCCTATCATAACACTTCTCCCCCCACACAGGTATGTCTCTCCCTATAACCCCTATCATAACACATCTCCCCCACATAGGTATGTCTCTCCCTATAACCCCTATCATAACACATCTCCCCCACATAGGTATGTCTCTCCCTATAACCCCTATCATAACACTTCTCCCCCCACACAGGTATGTCTCTCCCTATAACCCCTATCATAACACATCTCCCCCCACACAGGTATGTCTCTCCCTATAACCCCTATCATAACACATCTCCCCCCACACAGGTATGTCTCTCCCTATAACCCCTATCATAACACTTCTCCCCCCCACACAGGCATGTCTCTCCCTATAACCCCTATCATAACACATCTCCCCCCACACAGGTATGTCTCTCCATATAACCCCTATCATAACACATCTCCCCCCACACAGGTATGTCTCTCCATATAACCCCTATCATAACACATCTCCCCCCACACAGGTATGTCTCTCCCTATAAACCCCTATCATAACACATCTCCCCCCACACAGGTATGTCTCTCCATATAACCCCTATCATAACACATCTCCCCCCACACAGGTATGTCTCTCCCTATAACCCCTATCATAACACATCTCCCCCCACACAGGTATGTCTCTCCCTATAACCCCTATCATAACACATCTCCCCCCACACAGGTATGTCTCTCCCTATAACCCCTATCATAACACATCTCCCCCCACACAGGTATGTCTCTCCATATAACCCCTATCATAACACATCTCCCCCCACACAGGTATGTCTCTCCATATAACCCCTATCATAACACATCTCCCCCCACACAGGTATGTCTCTCCATATAACCCCTATCATAACACTTCTCCCCCCCACACAGGCATGTCTCTCCCTATAACCCCTATCATAACACTTCTCCCCCCCACACAGGCATGTCTATCCCTATAACCCCTATCATAACACATCTCCCCCACATAGGTATGTCTCTCCCTATAACCCCTATCATAACACATCTCCCCCCACACAGGTATGTCTCTCCATATAACCCCTATCATAACACATCTCCCCCCACACAGGCATGTCTCTCCCTATAACCCCTATCATAACACATCTCCCCCCCACACAGGTATGTCTCTCCATATAACCCCTATCATAACACATCTCCCCCCACACAGGTATGTCTCTCCATATAACCCCTATCATAACACATCTCCCCCCACACAGGTATGTCTCTCCCTATAACCCCTATCATAACACATCTCCCCCCCCCCTACACAGGTATGTCTCTCCATATAACCCCTATCATAACACATCTCCCCCCACACAGGTATGTCTCTCCCTATAACCCCCATCATAACACATCTCCCCCCACACAGGTATGTCTCTCCCTATAACCCCCATCATAACACGTCTCCCCCCCACACAGTTATGTCTCTCCCTATAACCCCTATCATAACACATCTCCCCCCACACAGGTATGTCTCTCCCTATAACCCCTATCGTAACACATCTCCCCCCACACAGGTATGTCTCTCCCTATAACCCCTATCATAACACGTCTCCCCCCCACACAGGTATGTATCTCCCTATAACCCCTATCATAACACATCTCCCCCCACACAGGTATGTCTCTCCATATAACCCCTATCATAACACATCTCCCCCCACACAGGTATGTCTCTCCATATAACCCCTATCATAACACATCTCCCCCCCCCCCCCCCCCCCCACACAGGTATGTCTCTCCATATAACCCCTATCATAACACATCTCCCCCCACACAGGCATGTCTCTCCCTATAACCCCTATCATAACACATCTCCCCCCACACAGGCATGTCTCTCCCTATAACCCCTATCATAACACATCTCCCCCCCACACAGGTATGTCTCTCCCTATAACCCCTATCATAACACATCTCCCCCCACACAGGTATGTCTCTGTCTCTCTCTCTCCTCCCTCCATATAACACACAGGTTCATATATTAATCCCTCTATATGACAGAAACCTGCTCAGGTCCAGCGGTATAGTGGGGTCCTCCCCGGGTACAGAGTCCATTTTCCAGCTGTTTGTTGTCCCCCACAGTTTGCTCGGTCCCACCCCCTACTCCAGATACACCGCTGTTCCAACAGTTATTCCGGATATTGCGCCGACTTTCAAAATATTCTCCAGCCTCTCCTGGCACGCAGGCGCAAAAGAGACGGTCTGGCGATCGTACGCGCATGCGCGCTACAGCGACGATCTCTAGGCAAACCGCATGCGCACTAGGTATTGACAATGCACGGTCGTAATTGAGCCATAGACGCATGCGCGGTACAGCTGACTAAAAAGTCCATGTCATAGGCTTGCTGTACACTTTAAACTGGCAAAGAAAAGGTCCCGGACCTGGGTTGTTATTTCAGCCCCACTCTACACCCGGCTCTGTCCTCTTAAGGTGGATTGGTACAGTTACCACCATATATCCCAGTGATCTGTCGCAGGCTCGATCCTCTTAAGGTGGATTAGTTTAGTTACCACCAGATATATCAAGAATGGGTCCCATTTGTTTTAGAAATAAAAAGTACACAAAGTAAAATATAACTGCACTTAGTTATAGGTGGAAGACCCTTAAAACTAAATTAATACTAAAATATAACTTTTATTCACTTATTTATTACATTTTACTAGTATATGTATATAAATAAAGAATGCAAAAAAGATAAATGTAATTAAAATCATAACATAATAAATATATTAAATATATCCTCTTATTGTGTCAGGATAGGTCTGCCGCTGCAGTGCGGTCTCCAACCTCTAGATGGCACTGCCGATATGTGAGGGAAGTTCTAAGCTTATAATGTTAGCCTAACCCTTGAACTAACCCTAACCCTCACCCTAACCGAAATTGAGCCATAGACGCAAGTGCAGTACAGCTGACTAAAAAGTCCATGTCATAGGCTTGCTGTACACTTTAAAGTGGCAAAAGAAACCGGCTCTTTCCTCTTAAGGTGGATTGGTACAGTTACCACCATATATCCCAGTGGTCTGTCACAGCCTCTGCCCTTTTAAGGTGGATTAGTTCAGTTACCACCAGCTATATCAAGAATGGATCCCATTTGTTTTAGAAATAAAAAGTACACAAAGTAAAATATAACTGCACTTAGTTATAGGTGGAATACCCTTAAAACTTTGATAGAAAGAGTTATTTTAGATATAAACTGATAAAACCACCTTCTGTTCTTGTCATGGACAGCAATTAGGTTAGCAGTGGGAGTTAATACAGAAAACAATGCCCATTTGAATGCAGTTGTAATAGTGACAGAATTATTCAATTGTCTGTTAATATTACCATTTTCCAACTGGCATGCTTATTTTATTACCCCCACAGAATGTCCTAATTACTTCCTGGTGCTAAAGCCATTAATTCACAGGATGGATCATTAAAAAAAGCCAATCTGTATAGCCATAGGGGTTCCGTGCCAGGTGTAACCGCAAATACGGAAAAAACATAAATAATTCAAACCCCTCCTAAATACTGTACAATTGGCAAATAGAGAAAGAAATAGAGAGAAAAAGAGAAATACTCTATAAAAATGTTATGGTGCACTGATTATTTAACAAAAAATGAAAAAATAAATAATGCTAAAATATTACTTTTATTCACTTATTTGTTAAGTTTTACTAGTTTATGTATAAATAAACAACGCGAAAAAGATAAATGTCATTAAATTCATAACATAATAAATATATTGGATCTATCCTCTTATTGTGTCGGGACAGGTCTGCCGCTGCAGTGCAGCCTCCAACCGCTAGATGGTGCTGCCGATATTTTGCAGCACTGGTGATATGTGAGGGAAGTTCAAGCTTATAATGTTAGCCTAACCCTTGAACTAACCTTCACCCTAACCCCAACCCTAACCGAAACCCTAACAGTTTACCTAAGCCTTGACTCTATGATATGGCACCGGAATATCGGCAGCGCCATCTAGCGGATGCTCCCCGTCATTGCTGATGCCTTGTACTGCGCTACCATAAGAGAATAGGTCCAATATATTTATTTAGATTTACCTTTTTTTTTATTATTTTAAATCCGTCCAGGACCAGATTAAGACCTTTAGAGGCCCTAAGCCCTTAAAAGACTTTGGTGCTACCATACATATCTAACTAGGAAATCTCCCGTCAAAAATGACGGGATTAAAATTGTAAGGCTGGCAATGCTGTTTGCCACACAATGGGAGGCTTTTGCTCCTCTGAGCACCGTCGGCGCTTAACGCAAGCCTCTCCTCCCCCCCCCCGGTGTACTTCAACTTTACTGCTTTGCACTGATCACCTTCGGTGCCCATTGCAGGGCTCTCCCGGTCGCGGTGCTCATCGTGAGCCCTGCAAGGAGCACCTTTGGTCCGCAATGAGCGTCTTTGGTCCGCTCATTGCAGGTTTCATTGACCTGCAAAGTTTTTGCTTCGTAATGCCATGTGTCTCTTTCCACCATCTCCCCCCTTCCCTGTGTCTTTCTCCTCTGTGTGTGTGCTGAATGTTTGCGTGGCGCACGCCAACTGCCGTTGGTTTTATTTTCAAAGACCCACGTGCCTGGTCCTGTGTGTTACTATCTTTGCCGTCACGTATTTTCGAAGTCCTGCGTGCCTGGCTGCCTGGCTTTGCTCAGCCTCGTTTTCATCCAGTTTCAGAATTTTTACGTTTTTCGTCCACCATTTCTTTCCTCGCTTAGCCGATTTTGTATTGACGAAAACCCCCAAATATAGCTCAAATTACCTTGCAACCTCACTCCCAGGCTTCCTGGCTCTCCCCCTGTGCTGTGTGTAAGTGTGTTATTATTTTTGTTAAATTATTTTGTGTGTTTTTAGAGTAATCCGATTCGGTCGCAGTTGCGTGAAACTGCTCGCCGCCTAAGTGCCTCAACTTCGGTGCTCATTGAAGCCTAAGGCCCACGTGGTCGATGGCTCGTCTTGCTTCGCGAGGCTCGCAAAGTGTGACCAACATCGTAAGCGTTCCCCACACTGACAACTATATATGTGATTCAAAATATAAACAATAATAAACTGCTACAATGTATATCTTTAACCTCTGCTACTACTATATTATTATTATTGTTGTCTATATATGTATGCAATTTTTTCAACCTGGTTTACCATATGATCCATGGTAAATCCGGCAATGGAAAGTTTCTGAAGTGCCCTCCTTCCCCTGATGCCCTAAGCACCTGCTTATTTTGCTTAATGGTTAATGCAGCCCTGAATTCATCTCACTAGTTCTCTGGCTAATAAATATTTGCTTCTCCACATGAAAGAAGTTGTATGGTCCAGTTGAGAGCAGATTTTTTTCCAACTTGGAGGTTCCACAGGAGGAGCTTCATATCCAAAGTTAGCTTCAAAAGAAACTCAGTGCCAGAAAATAAATACATATCTAAATAACTTGTTTTGTGCACACGGCCGTATCTACCTTTTTGGAGTGAGTATGCAAGGTATGCACGGACCCATTTTTCCTTTTCTGTGCGTGTAAGTTCCCTTTCCTGTTGTAACAGGTGGTTATCCCCTAGTAGCCAGTCTATGAACTGAAACATTACATTTTTTTTAAGACAGGAACCATTTTTTTTAAGAAGTGGCGCCCCTCACAGGGAAGCGCCCCCGGGCGGCTGCCAAGTTGGCCTTATGAGTAATCCGGCCATGTTTGTGCATGTTCCTACATTGCCATAATATTAGACAGTCAGCATGCCACATTGCAATTCACTCCTATCCATTACAATCCAAATTTCCCTGTTTCTTATGTATTTTATAATCTCCATTCACATAAATATGATGAGTATGTATTAGTTTTTCCTACCTAGAAACACTTCTGTGGATGTCCATAGAACTGAGTTGCCCACCAACATACAGTGCCGTGCAAAAGTATTCACCCCCTTGGCATTTTTCGTTTTTTGTTGCGTCGCAACCTGGAATTGACATGTATTGTTTGAGGATTTGCATCATTTAATTTAAAGAACATGACCATAACTTTGAAGTTGTTTTTTTTTTATTTTATTTTGAAGCAAACAACAAATAGGACAAAATAACAGAAAAAGTCAATGTGCATAACTATTCACCCCCCTAAAGTCAATACTTTGTAGAGCCACCTTTTGCGGCAATCACAGTTCCAAGTCGCTTTGGATAAGTCTCTATGAGCTTGCCACATCTTACCACTGGGATTTTTGCCCATTCCTCCTTGCAAAACTGCTTCAGCTCCTTCAAGTTGGATGGTTTGCGCTTGTGAACAGCAATCTTTAAGTCTGACCACAGATTTTCTATTGGATTGAGGTCTGGGCTTTGACTAGGCCATTCCAACACATTTACATGTTTCCCCTTAAACCACTCAAGTGTTGCTTTAGCAGTGTGTTTGGGGTCATTGTCCTGCTGGAAGGTGAACCTCCGTCCTAGCCTCAAATCACACACAGAGTGGTACAGGTTTTGCTCAAGAATACCCCTGAATTTAGCACCATCCATCTTTCCCTCAACTCTGACCAGTTTCCCAGTCCCGGCTGCTGAAAAACATCCCCAAACCATGATGCTGCCACCACCATGTTTCACTGTGGGGGTGGTGTTCTTTGGGTGATGTGATGTGTTGGGTTTGCGCCAGACATAGCGTTTTCTTTGATGGACGAAAAGTTAAATTTTAGTCTCATCAGACCAGAGCACCTTCCTCCATACATTTTGGGAGACTCCCACATGCCTTTTCGTAAACTCAAAACGTGCCATTTAGTTTTTTTTGCTGAAAGTAATGGCTTTCTTCTGGCCACTCTGCCATAAAACCCAACTCTATGGAGCGTACGTCTTATTGTTGTCCTATGTACAGATACTCTGATTAATGCCCTCCTTGCCCGGTCCTTGAGTTTTGGTGGGCAGCTGTCTCTTGGCAGGTTTACTGTTGTGCCATGTTCTTTCCATTTGGTTATGATAGATTTGATGGTGCTCCTGGGGATCATCAAAAATGTGGATACTCTTTCATAACCTAATCCTGACTTGTACTTCTCAACAACATTGTCCCTTACTTGTTTGGAGAGCTCCTTGGTCTTCATGGCAGTGTTTGGTTAGTGGTGCCTCTTGCTTAGGTGTTGCAGCATCTGTGGCCTTTCAAATAAGGTGTGTATATGTAATGACAGATCATGTGACACTTAGATTGCACACAGGTGGACATCATTTCACTAATTATGTGACTTCTGAAGGTAATTGGTTGCACCAGAGCTTTTTATGGGCTTCATAACAAGGGGGTGAATACATACGCACATGTCAATTTTCTGTTTTCTATTTCTAAAAAATAGTTTTATGTTTATATTTTGTATTCTGATCCATCACATAAAATTCAGATTAACAAAACATTGAACTTAAGGCTGTAATGTAACAAAATAGGTAAAAATTCAAGGGGGGTGAATACTTTTGCAAGGCACTGTAAGCTGCACCCGTAATTTCCAAGCTCGGGAATGGGGAAAAAAGTGCGGCATATATTCGGGCCAATACGGTATGTAGAATTTCAGTGTAGTTAAAGTAAAGGTCAGCTTATTATCACAGAGATACTATATCCAGTATCCTGTATCCTGTAAGAAAGCAGTTATTTGCTGCTATATATATGTATAACATCACAAAAGACAATGAATAGTTGCCACACTCCATTTTGACCTCATGGGATGTGCTACTATTTTTTATTATGTTGAACCTTCAAGGTGCCTCCAGTATTTTCACTATTTGACAAGGGGATGAGAGATAAATGACAGTATATGGGGTGAGCATTACAAGTGTAAATAATGATCTTCTGACACTATAGCATACCATACAGTGTGGGGAAAACTAGAGCACTATATCATCATATATCTCAATACCAATTTTTTTTTCCAGACTGTGGTCCAGCAAAAAACAAAATATTCAGAGCTTACAGAGACCTGGAAAAAAAACACAAGTCTGGAAGATCAATTACTCTTTGCAAAGAATACATCATTTTCTTGATAACTTACATGGTTTCAGCCAAAGTACCTGTGATAAACGTTTGGCCCATGGCAGTGAGTCCGACATCTACTCAGCAATATTTGTCTGGGACCCCATAATACCATATCTTCTATATCCGCACTCTGTAAGAAAGGTGCTGTTCCGACCCATGAACTAATTCACTTGCATTCAGACCCATCTATTGCATTTTCATTGAGACTTATGCTTCTGATTATGAAGACAGTATAATCTTGGAAGAAGGAATGTAAAGGGAACCATGACCCCTGTGTATACTACTCCTCTATGAAGAACAGAACTAAGGTGCCAGACCACATCACCATCCTCACTGACCAAAAAAACCCTATTAGCATAAAGGAACCCACATTTAGATGTGTCATTTTCTTCCCAAAATTAAACTTTGACATATAATTCAAGCAGGGAGACAAACATCTCTCTATTTAATCAGTACTTTTACAGTCACAGAAGAATTTATCACTGCCTTCCCACATCTTCCAAAAGTACCATGGTGCATGATGTCCTAAATCTCATGTGATCTCTAAATACACCCCTAACTATCCCTCTACTCTTCTCTTCCCATGACTATCTTCAATATATTGGCGAGCAAAACTTAGTTCTGTATGATGCAAGAGCTGATCCCCAAGTCCAAACTACAGAAACATTCGTCATACTAGGAAGCATAAACAGCTTATATTTATAGTATTACCAAAATAAGAAGGCAGCTATCAAGATCTGAGACTAAGTAAAAAATAAAAAAGAATGATGCCTCAAAGAGTACATGATGCTCCATGATAGCACGTTGGGCATCATTTTTTTTAAATCATTTATCTTTATTTTTCACAGTCATATGTCAACACATTTTCCATACTTGTAAATTTAAACACACGTCATAAACAGCATTTAATAAAATCTGAAAAGTTTTTGTGTAAAAAAATGTTTGTTTTTTTTTCCTTTTCTCCATTTGACTGTAGCTGTAGATATAGTAACACATATTAACTAAATGAACCTAAAACATAATATATTAAACTGACCTAACCCTAACATTCAGGTGTGTGGAGGGGATACACTTGGGTGAGTCATAGTTGATTTCATTTCTTTCTTTTATCCCTAATGGATTTGAACTCCAGATTACAATTTTGTCAGTAAAGTTGGCATTGAATCCGTCCGTACCTGTTCATCTTCTGCTTTCCACTCCAAGGGACTATCAATTCAGCCAGTTTTAATATAATTTTTTAGTGTTTGTTTTGTGATATTTGTAATTTGTATGATACAGGGCATCAAAATGTAAGTAGAAACCAGATACTGCTTTCTACTCTTTCAAATTTAAACATTGTTTATAGGACGTTTAGGATTCTGTGATTTTACCGCTGCAACCTGGGTTTGATTCCAGTCAGGGAACCAAGAGGTCACATCACCCTGAAGCCAAGTAGGGTTGGGCCTGGTCAGTACTTGGATGGTAGGCCACCGTGGAGCACCAGAGGCTGTATGCTGTGGCCTACTGGAGAAGGAACTGGCAACCCACTCTAGTATATCTGCCATGAAAACCAAGTAGATCAGCATAAAGATGTGACTGGTGTGTTATGGTCCACAAGGTCACAGAAAGACGGACACGACTAAACAACGCAAAATAAATATATATATATATATATATATATATATATATATATATATATATAAATATAAATATATATATATATATATATATATATATATATATATATATATAGATTAGATTGTAAGTGGCGAGTTTTCAGTTTTCTAGGATGCTTTGGGAAAAAGTACTTTCTGCAAAGATTCAAAGCTCAAAACAGGGTCCTCTATTTTTGGAAGGTTGTTAATGCTGTATTTTTCCTTGTTTTTTATCCCCTGTATATATATATATATATATATATATATATATATATATATATATATATATATATATATATATATATATATATATATATATATAAATAAATAAATAAATATATAAATATATATATGTATATATAAATAAATATAAATATAAATATATATATATATATATATATATATATATAGGAATGAATTAGTAATATTTTAGGTTGTTATTATTACATTTACCCACAAGATGGAGTGTCAGTATGGTTTTAGTAACTAGTGCTAGGTGGTTTAGCTGTGTTTGGTTTCAACCTTGATTTTGGAACCCTCTATGGCATGGGTAGTCAATACATGGACCTGAGCTATCCTTCCTGTGCCCTCCTGATTGCAATTATAATATTAGTATGAATAAAATATATGATATCTGGACCTTGACTTAATTTTCATAAAAGGCATTTGAACTTTAGTAAGTTTTTACAAAATTGACCATCCCTGCTCTATACTATACATGTTTCAATGACTACTCACTTATGACAAGACTATGTATCTTAAACTCATTTTTTTGGTAATGTCCTAAAAAAATTTTTATGTTTTAGGTTTTATTTGAGGAGTGCAATTGTTACTGGAGAGATTGAATACTACAAAAGTGAAATGTTGGAAAATATACAGGTTCTCTCATAACCTACACTGTACAAATTATAAATGTTGATCTGCTTTGAATTGAGTAGCTGTCCTGCCATCTGTCTTGTGCTAGGGCACTGCCCATTCCGCATCATAGAGCATTTGTCTGCACCCAAGTGTTCTCTTCACTTGCATCTGTTTTGCACTGCCCATAAAAACTATTTGGATAATATGCACCAATGGCATGCAAGTAAAAACTCTGCCAAACCAATCAACACACATGGTCTCTCATTTGAGGTGACCTTTGATTTCTCTGGAACTTGACCCATTGTTTTATACAGTGGGGGGAAAAAGTATTTGATCCCCTGCTTATTTTGAACATTTGTCCACTGACAAAGAAATGATCAGTCTATAATTGTAATGGTAGGTGTATTTTACAGTAAGAGACAGAATAAAAATAAAAAAAAACAAGAAAAACACATGTCAAAAAAGTTATAAATTGATTTGCAGGTCAATGAGGGAAATAAGTATTTGACCCCTTCGACTAAACACTTGGTGGAAAAACCCTTGCTGGCAATCACAGAGGTCAGACGTTTCTTGTAGTTGGCCACCAGGTTTGCTCACATCTCAGGAGGCATTTGGTCCCACTCCATCGAGGCTGATGTTTGGCAACTCGAACCTTCAGCTCCCTCCACAGATTTTCTATGCGACTAACGTCTGGAGACTGGCTAGGCCAGTCCAGGACCTTAATGTGCTTATTCTTGAGCCACTTCTTTGTTGCCTTGGCTGTGTGTTTTGGGTCATTGTCATGCTGGAATACCCATCCACGACCCATTTTCAATGCCCTGGCTGAGGGAAGGAGGTTCTCACCCAAGATTTGACAGTACATGGCCCCATTCATCGTCCCTTTGATGGGGCGCAGTTGTCCTGTCACCTTAGCAGAAAAACACCCTCAAAGCACAATGTTTCCACCTCCATGTTTGATGGTGTTCTTGTAGTCATAGGCAGCATTCCTGCTCTTTCAAACACAGCAAGTTGAGTTGATGTCAAAGAGCTCGATTTTGGTCTCATCTCACCACAAAGCTTTCACCCAGTTCTCCTCTGAATCATTCAGATGTTCATTGGCAGACTTCAGACGGGCCTGTACATGTGCTTTCTTGAGCAGGGGGACCTTGCGGTTGCTGCAGGATTTCACTTCTTCATGGCGTAGTGTGTTACCAATTGTTTTCTTGGTGACTTTGGCCCCAGCTGCCTTGAGATCATTAACAAGATCCTACCGTGTAGTTCTGCGCTGATTCCTCACCGTTCTCATGATCATTGAAACTCCACGAGGTGAGATCTTGCATGGAGCATCAGACAGAGGGAGACTGTGAGTTATTTTGTGTTTCTTCCATTTGCGAATAATCGCACCGACTATTGTCACTTTCTCACCAAGTTGCTTGCCAATGGTCTTGTAGCCCATTGCAGCCTTGTGTAGGTCTACAATCTTGTCCCTGACATCCTTGGACAGCTCTTTGGTCTTGGCAATGGTGGAGAGTTTGAAATCTGATTGATTAATTGCTTTTGTGGACAGGTGACTTTTATACAGGTAACAAGCTGAGATTAGGATCACTCCCTTTAAGAGACTGCTCCTAATCTCAGCTCGTTACCTGTATAAAAGACACCTGGGAGCCAGAAATCTTGCTGATTGATAGGGGATCAAAAACGTATTTCCTTCACTGACCAGCAAATCAATTTAAAACTTTTTTGACATGAGTTTTTCTTCTTCTGGTACCTGATTCCTGGTTTGTTTCACAATCCTAGTCTCTCTCTCTTTTAAACCTAGGCTCTGTCCCTGGATTTTCCCTCTGGCTCTTCGACTCCTTTGGCTTGCTTCTTTTTTGGTCATTGCATACTTCGACCTGTGTACTGCCTATCTTGCCTCTGGTACACATTGTACTGTGACCTACAACTGAATGCCACTTTCACGTTTCCATTGACGTAACTAAGACTATCATGGAGGGTCATGCCTACTGGTACATCAAAACTAGACTCTATGGCAGTGCAAGATTTGCAAATGTAACTACCGGTAGTTTGTCTACAGTCAATAACTTCTGAAGCATTAGGGCGTCACTTTTGCACCTATAACGTACTTTAGTAATAGTTAAGTGGGGGCAAAGGGAATAATTTTTCTCGGGCTGGCTCACCGTTCCATAACTATTGTGTTTACGTATACAAATATACATAAAAATACACTAGTTCCCTTTAGATTCTCATAGATGACACCAGCCTCAAGTCCAGAATGGTTACGCAGGAAAATACCATACTGCTAACTACAGTCCAGAACCATTAAAAGATGATCTAATTTCATGGATGACCAGTGTTCCCATTGCTACTTAGCCTACTATGGTTGCAGCAACTTTACATTTGTATTAGTTGGATACAACCATCCATTAGCTTCACACTGAAACATTGTCTGGCAACCTGTTGGGGTTGTTTGAGGAAGAAGAAGAAGCAGTCTGCTGTGCCACAAACTCTAGAATGGACAAAACCGCACCCATCTCTGGCATGCTAGTCATTTGCGGACATCTTTAAAAAAGTAAACGTCAAATGGCTTTTGCCCCTTTGGATCTACAATTGTTCTATTTATAACATTCTAGGGCTAAGATACAATTTGGCTCAGTCTACCCACTCTTTGAACCTAAACTGTAAACCCTTAAGGATTACTGTCAGGAAAGTCTTAAGAAGTGTGTTATTCACCTACATTTTCTTTGTTAAGGAACAAAAAAAGTAGACATCGTCCATTTATCTACAACAGTGAATTGGACAATGTTACAATCAACATATATCTGCTTCCCCTTTTCTTTTACCTGTGTTCAAAATTTCCCCACAATGCTTCACTTTGGATATTGACAGGGTCTCGGCAGTGACAGACTAGCCAATAGCTACAAAAGAAGGTTAAACACTTATAAACTTGCAACCCCTAAGAACAGACTTTTAAAAAAAAAATATAAGCATGAACAGCTTTGCCTCACTGACAGTTCAAGGTGTCACCACAGCAGTATCCAAGGATCTCAAACAAGACTTCACAGCAGGTCTAGGTTAATGCTTCAGAAACTGTTCCAACGTGAAGAAATCAGATTGTTTATTGTGTCTGTTAGTATTCTCGGAAACGTGCTCCTCTTGAATGACATTATGACAATGGAAATGGATCATTTTTCGCCATCAAATTGGCTTTGAAGGAATGGTGGTACCACCTAGAAGAAGCAATACACTGTCACAGACCATAAGGACTATAAAAACTCTCACTCTGCAAAGAGGGTAAATCTACGTCAATCTCGATGGGCTCTCTCTCACCTGTTTCTGACTCAAAATTATGCATCTTCCCAGAACCGAAAATATGGAAGCAGAGACTCTAAGCCTCATTCATGACCCTCTCACCCTGGAGAACCAGGAACCTGAACCTATCATCCCTCCTAGACCTTTCATGGGTATGCACATAGACCTATTAGAGCAGATAAGATAGCCACTAATACATTGTCTCCATTTGCCTGAAGAAAACAGTTTTTTCCCCCTCAACTATGTCCCAAGATCAGTCTGAAAAAGACATAACATTCTCATGAAGGGGTTGCATAGAGTCCTTTATCTCATTAATAAACAATCCTGTTGGTCTTCTCGATTGTTGATTTTTGTTCCAGGCTAAAATCTCATGTGACTATTGCCAGTCCCAAGTTTCCACAGCCCTCCTTTTCAATGTCTTTCTTTGTTAACTTCCCACCGTCCGTACTATCATGGTGGTAATTGATAGATTGCCTCACTTCTTTTTTTTTTTTTTTTTTTTTTTTATTAAGAGTATCAAGGTAATACAATAATACACATGTTTCAACGATAAAACAAAAATGATATAGACAATGTCCTTGAAAAATATAAACATACAAATAAATAACCTTTTAACTTCAATTATCGACTTTTTGCTTTCTCTCTCTTTTTTTTTTTGTTATATGAATTCAGATTACTTACATATAAAAATACAGGTTATCGAACTTGTAACCTAAAAACAAAGGAAAAAACACACCTAGGGTAAAGGGAAGGGGGGGAAGGAAGAACAGGAGAAGAGAGAGACATGGAAAATCAGGATCCACACCCTGATTGTCCTAAGAATTAGAGAACTCTGTAACTTTACCATCCGATCTTAAGGATCCATGTGTCCCAGCATGAAGCCCATTTCTTGTATGATTGATCCAGGTCAGCTGAGATAACGCTCATATCATATATGAACTTAAGCTTACGTAAAACTTCACTATATGTGGGTATTCCTGATTTCCAGGCTTTAGCTAGCGTAACTCGAGTTGCCAAAAACACTTGGTGTGACAAAAGTTGAGCCTGGTTACTAAGCCCCCCAATGGGTAGACCTAAAAGAGCTTCTTCCGGTTTTTGGGGAATCCTGCAATCCCAGAGTTTCTCCAAGATATCATATGTCCCCAGCCAAATGTGGGCGATCCTAGGGCAATCCCACAGGACATGTTTAAGAGTACCTAAATCAGTAAACCCCCTAAAACAATTACCTTCCAAAGAAGGATTGGAAAGCTTCAACCTAGCCGGTGTTAGGTACTACCTCAAAATAGCCCTCCTCTGGCCTTTGAAGCCTTCATGGCCGTCTTATTTATTCTAGGTCTTTTACGGTCCCAAATGAAGCGAGAGATTGCCCCCTGAATAGCCAAGATATCCTTGGAACGAACAGCCGTTGGAATGGTACGGAAGAGACAAAGGAGCTTGGGAAAAATATTCATTTTGATAGCGTGAATCCTTCCTAACCACGAAATTTTGTATGAGGACCACGTATTTAAATACATAATTAATTTTTTAATGAGCGCCGGGAAATTTGCTGAGTACATTAGGCTAGATTGTCTGGGGATAAAAAACCCTAGATATTTAATGTGGTTTTGGACCCACCTAAAGGAGAAGTTTCCTGATAATTGGGCTTTCAACTGCTCTGGTAAGGAGACATTTAGCGCTTCACTCTAACTAACTAAATTTTAAAGCCAGAGATCCTACCAAAAAGTTCAAAAGCATGGAACAGGTTAGGGAGACTGACTAATGGTTCGGTGATAGTAAGCATGACATCATCCGCGAAGAGGCTTAATTTATGTTTCGTCTCTCCCACTCTAACTCCCCTTATATTCATATCCTCTCTGATGGTTACCGCCAGAGGTTCAATACACAAAGCAAAGAGGAGAGGAGATAGAGGGCACCCCTGCCGCGTTCCTCTCGTGATTTTAAATGATCGAGATTTAAACCCCTGGTATGCAACATATGCTGTCGGGGCCGAATATAATGCTAAAATACCCTTCACTAACTTCTCGCTTAGGCCAAATTTATGTAGTGTCTCAGCCATATACACCCAATCGATCCTATCAAAGGCCTTTTCCGCGTCAAGGGATAACAGCATTAAGGGCGTATTCTGGAATGATGCTACATCAAGCAAGTTTATGATCCGTCTGGTGTTGTCTGGCGCTTCACGACCCTGGATAAACCCAACCTGGTCTGGATGTATTAGGCTCGGCAGCACCTGAGATAGCCTGTTCGCTAAGATTTTAGAGTAGAGTTTAACATCACAATTGATCAAGGAGATAGGTCTATAACACTTACATTGAGATGGGTCTTTACCCTCCTTAGGTATTACTATCACTTTGCTTCCAGGAATTCTGCCCTCATAGGCTTACCAGACAAAAAATCGTTAAAAAGCTGCTGAAGATCTGGGAGGTTACGGATCCGAATATTTTGACGATGAGAGCGGTTTTCCAGGTCTTCTTGCACGTATTGGAGTTGGCTTTGTTCATCTCTTAAGGTTGACACTTCTCCTTTCAGTTGGGAGTGTGCTGCTAATAAGTCATGGTACCTCACTTCCAGGTCGGTCA
Source organism: Discoglossus pictus (assembly GCA_027410445.1). NCBI lineage: Eukaryota > Metazoa > Chordata > Amphibia > Anura > Alytidae > Discoglossus > Discoglossus pictus. Next base: position 41,961,199 of record CM050168.1, read on the forward strand.
CTTTAGAATCAACCGCTTTTATTTCACCAGTAAGTTCTGCAGCCACTTTCTTGATTTCTTCAGTGATCTCAGTTCTAAAAGAGGAGATTAGATCTTTTAGATCCTGTATGTCTGCTTTTGTACTAGGCGCCGTGGATTCCATGGTAGCAATTGGGGAACGCTCAGGAGTTGAGGCTGGCTGTCGGGCAGACTGCATTGGTGTCTTTGTTGTACAAAAGTCCTGTATAGTTTTGGTTGCCCTTCTTGTTGAGATCCCAGCCATTCCTTTTTTATAAGAACCGTACATAAAATGTAGTTGTCAAAGTCACTTCACCTTGAGTTGTGCCACCACACTGGAGTATGGGGTGCGTTTACATAGTGAGCATATTCTTATCCACTTGTGTCAGTAAAATAGGCCGGTTAGGCATCCTCAAAAATATTGGGTATTTTGAAAGTCTCTGATGATATATTCCTACAGGTCCACTAGGTGGCAGTGCAAAATAGTTTGGTTGCAGAAATTTGGTAGATACCAGTTTTGTCCACAAGATGGAGCTAATCACATAGATTTGCTGGGAAATAGCCTCCTGGCCACCAGGTGGCGACGTTATAATGTGCAAGGCCTAGCACCGGCCAGAGAAAACTTTATTATTGTGCAGATGGTGGACTTTGACCCTCATGTACAGGGTTTCAATAGATACAAACTCTGAAGAGGTTTATGCTCATAAGGCGTGTAGTTTTTTATTTTTACTATTTCTGTACACAAATTGGATTGGTGGCCAGGGTTGTCATGTAAAACATTCAATGCTGTACACTATTCAATCTTTGTGTAAGTTGATGTTTACCAGTTAGGCAGCTAAGTTGATGTTTACCAGTTAGGCAGCTAAGTTGATGTTTACCAGTTAGGCAGCTTTAGATAGACCCCCTGACAGGGACAATCTCTGGGGCAGGTGATATGGTGTTTCTGCTATTGCTATTGAAATAAGCTCACCATTTCCTCCTAGCAGGCCTCCAGCAACTGTCCAGGTTAGGGCTTCAGACTGGTCTCTCTCCTTCTACTGTCCCCTGTTGCCCCACTGTCCAGTTGTCCCTCATCCAGTCCACTTTGCCAGGGGGTAGTGGAAGCACTGATATATTTATAAGCCAGATTGCCTCACTTCTTGATCATTTTACCTAAGAGATGATCAGTTTCACAGAATTGTAAACTAGATCCTGACAAATAGAAGTTATCCAATTGACCCTAAAATAGGAATTGCAGTAAATATCTGCTCATGGATTGAGAGCTGGCTAAAAGACAGGAAGCAAAGGGTTGTTGTAAATGGAACATACTCCGATTGGACTAATGTGGTAAGTGGGGTTCCTCAGGGTTCAGTATTAGGTCCTCTCCTTTTTAACATATTTATTAATGACTTAGAGGTAGGATTGGAGTGTGGGGTCTCCATTTTCGCTGATGACACAAAGTTGTGCAAGGTAATTAAATCAGATAAGGATGTGCTTTCCCTCCAAGGGGATTTACATAAAATTGAGGAATGGGCATCTAAATGGCAGATGAGATTTAATACGAATAAATGTAAGGTTAAGCATCTGGGAAGGAAAAATAGCCATGCAATTTATAATCTTAATAGAGCAAATATAGGTGTATCAGATATTGAAAGGGATTTGGGAGTGCTTGTGGACAACCACCTAGGTAACAGTGCTCAAAGCCAAGCAGCAGCTGCAAAGGCAAATAAAATATTAGCATGTATTAAGAAGGGTATAGAAGCCAGGGAAGCAAATATAATTCTGCCACTATACAAATCTCTAGTACGCCCTCATTTGGAATATGGAGTACAATTTTGGGCACCACTTCATAAAAAGGACATTTTAGAGCTGGAAAAGGTACAGAGAAGGGCAACAAAACTAATAAGGGGAATGGAGGGGCTAAGTTATGAAGAAAGACTAACCATATTAAACTTATTTTCTCTAGAAAAAAGGCGTCTAAGAGGAGATATGATTACCTTATATAAATACATCCAGGGTCAGTATAAAGATTTGTCAGGGGAGCTTTTTGTGCCAAGAGGTTTTCAACTGACAAGAGGACATCCCTTGAGGTTAGAAGTAAAAAGATTCCACCTCAAAGAAAGAAAAGGGTTCTTCACAGTAATGGTGGTTAATCTGTGGAATTCTCTACCAGAAGAGGTGGTGACAGTGGATTCGATAGATAACTTTAAAAGGGGACTAGATTTATTTCTAATTAAAGGGAATTCAGGGTTATCATGGATAATTAGAGAGACAGTATTGATCCAATTTTTTTAAAATTTCCCTTTGAGACAATTGGCTAAATAATTGATTAATAATTAATTAACAACTAGTGAATTAATAGTTAATCCGCATATTGCAGATCAGAGGAGATCTTGAAGGGTTGAACTTGATGGATTGAGTATCTTTTTTCAACCTTAGATACTATGTAACTATGTAACTATGTAACCTCCAAATTCCGGAGGGCAGTTTGCGCTACCCTAAAGATGGACCAGATACTTTCCTTTACTTTTAAATAGTCAATCCAATTGATATATGGAGCTTACCAATGAGGTATATTAACAGTTCCTCTGATTTTACCATCTATTGCCCTCGGTGCTGATTTAGACACATATAAATATAACAATAACACCACCAAAATGAACAAAATTACAAAACAAACACCACTCACAGCACGGGGGGACAGGCACGACGTCTGGGAGTCAGGTTGCACAACAATTTAACCACAATTTGCCGAGTTTCCACACACGAAAATCACCTAAGCAAGAAAAAAAATGGCGGCCGAAAAAAACTAAAACGAGGCTACACGACCTCTAAACACACAAAACACCACCAAGCACATAAGACTTTTACCCAGGAACGTACGAGATATAAAATACACTATTAGAGACAACGGAAAATGCTCCACACCCGCGTAATTCATAGACAATCGCCTCCATTTTACAACACTAACTTACAAATAATAACATTACCATTACAAAATGCCCAATTACACAGCTAAACAAATGGCTTACCCTTGCGCACGCAGCCTATTTACACTGCACACTTCACACATTGCTGACACTTACACCTCAGGTCAGCACCAGTGCAAATGTACATTGTATGTGCAGGAACATCAAAAAAGATCGTTAGCTCTTCAGGATATTGCTTGATACATATATTAATTACAAATAGGTAAAGTATATTCATTTAGGATCTTATTAATCTATTAATTATCATAAAAAAATACATATAAAAAAAAAAAGAAAAAGGACCAGGCGACAGGATTGCAATAAACGCTGAAGGCGTTCAGTGCGTGGCTCACAATGAGCACCGAGGGTGCTCAGAGGAGCAAAAGTACACCAGGGGAGAGGCTCGCAATGAGCGCCAAAGGGGCTCAGATGACCAAAAAAACACCACCCGAGAGGCCCGCAATGAGCGCCGAAGGTACTCAGACGATCAAAAGGCTTACTTTGTGTGGAAAACAACATTACCTGCCTTACAATTTGATGACCGTCATTTTTTGTCAGGCAATTCGCTAGTTAAATATAAATTTGTGTATCTGGACCATAATATCTAGAATTGGGCATGTGTCCCAGGATTCTGTGCTCTCCCATGATAGCTACTGGCTTCTTCCTCACGGTGAGATCATACTATAATTAAAACCTCTTATGTGTCCTATTTCATATATTCAAGGAACTGTAATCCCTTTGGGAAGATCAAACTGTCATCAAGGCAATGTATAAAGGGAAAACTGTTCCCAGTTGACGTTGATCTGATTGGTCGGACTCTGCCCCAAAACGCTTACACAGTTCTGTTTGGTGAAAATCCCAAGTATCAGAGCAGGGAAGGTGTGCTATATACACACACACACTAGCCAAACCCACCACTCAACTTTTTAACGACAAAAAGGAAAGGCACAGAACATGGTCAAAACACATTTATTGTGACTAATCTTAAGCAATTAGGTCTTCTGGGGTGGTGACTGTGCTTCTTCCTTCTCACTGCTGAAACATTCTGCTTCTTCTTCACTGAGTGTGGTCAGGTCAATTTTCTAGACATATCTCTACTTTACTGGTATCCCCAGCTCCTCATCCGGGCAAATAAATAAAAATGCCCTTCAAAGCTGGGAATGTGCGATAGTGAAAAAGAGGACAAATACATTTAAAGTTGGTAAATATATTGCATGACTGGAAGAAAATACATTAACTTAATGATGCCAACAAAGCAGACCTGTCATACCATGTACTTATTGGTGCCAAAAGAGTTAGAGTACCAACAAATATTACATCTAAACTTGCTTCCACTAACAAAATAGGAAGTGGCTCAATGTGTCAGGAAGAACAGCTAGAGGAACCAAGGATATATTACCTGAAATCTGGTCAGTGGTAACTTAAGCAGTCAGACATAACTGTCCAGTACTGATGTCCATCTTAATGACCTTACAAGGGTGGAAACATTATTCAGGAAGAAAATAGAATACAATAATTAAGTAGAAAGACAAGACGTGCAGGCATTCATAAGCGGTCTCTCAGACAAGTCGTGGCAGAGCAAGTTCAAGGGCCACTGAACTCACTGTAAATGCTCTCCATAGTGTGAAAGAGCACAAGATTGTATGTTAAAATGATCTATTTCTAAAATTACACTAACAACTAAACTAACTTTATATGACTTGTTTACATATACGCCTATTCTGCCTACTGGCTGATGCATGAGTAATAAGATTGCGGAGTGTGCTGTGTGAGGCTCTATGTGGGGAGGGCTATTATCAGTAAGCACAGCTTTCCCCTGGACTCTGGCTACACTGCACTCACCAGTTAACCCATATGTTTCCTGTTTAATAGAGGAGGTAAAAGCAGTTAAATATGTTTGCTGGGGTCACTGCACAGAGCACTAAACCCCCTACATTGGTCAAATTCCAGAAAGGCAAGAGAGCAGAAACCTGAATTTTTCTGCCATTAATAAAGAAAATGTTCCCTTCAAATTTGAACTTTAAGCACTCTGACAAAAACCTTTCTATTGACTTGATTGGTGACACTGCTGCAACCTGACAGGCTGCAGTTATTAAACATTCTGTGGGCAGTCATTCACACATATGGACACAGATTTTATTTGATCTCTTTCAAAAACAGTATTTCAACATGAGTTTAGGACATCTGTACAATTATGTGGTCCAAATGGTGCTGAAGTAAGTGGCCCTTCAACCTAGATTTATACATGTAAAAAGAGTTCTAACAACCGTTTCTGCAATGGTTACACTAAGGCAGGGGTGGGCAAATTCAGTCCTGGAGGGCCAAACACATCTGGATTTGAGCATATCCCTGCTGTGCATAGGTGAGTCAATCACTTCTCCAGAGTAGAATTGCCTGTTACTTTGGGGCTGGACAACTCTAGTAAGTGGGACCAGAATTATATACTACAGGATATTTCTCCCTGTGAAGGGCACAAGTGAGCTAAAAGAGGTTGCTCTCAGAGTGGGTTATCCTGTCCATAGAAATAACCTATATTAAGGTTAGTTATTTCTCTAATCGAACACCTCTATTGTTTTTTTTTTATGCAAATGACCCTTAGGGATTAGTCTCCCTAAGGGTGATAGGGGAATCCAGACATGGACCCCTTGCTCACTGTGCCTTAGGGAGTTATCAGCTACACCTCACTGACGAGGCCCAATGAAGCCCAAAAGGTACGTCTGGGGCTTGCTGCTTCTCCTGTTCAGGGTAGAATTGCCTGGTATTTCTAGTGAGTGGGATCAGACTGATAAACTACAGGATATTTCTCCCTGTGAAGGGTACAAGTGGCTAAAAGAGGTACAAGTGGCTAAAAGAGGTTGCTCTGAGTGGGTTATGTCCATAGAACTAACCTATTTTGGTTATTGTTCGTTATCAGATTTAGCTCCTCTAATTTGTTGTTCAATACAAGGCTTTGTCAAGTGAACTTTTTGTGCCAAGAGGTTTTCATCCGACAAGAGGACATCCTAACTTTTATCATGTCCACAGAACTAACCTATTAAGGTTAGTTTGTTCTCTGATTGAACAATTTGTCAATCACTTCTTCAGTCACCCTGGTTGATTCACCTGTGCACACAAAGGATATCTTCAAATCCAGGCTTGTGTATGGCCCTCCAGAACCAAACTTGACCACCCCTGCACTAATGTGATGTTTTGGCAGCAGAGAATGTATTTTACTGTGGTCATTTATATAAAGCCACTGCATCAAGTTACATAATTTGTAACAACCACACATCTATTCCAAGGATTTATGGATTTTTTTTAAATTAATTTAAACAACTTGGCATATGTCTGGCAAAATCTAGTATTTTACACTTTCAAGTAAGGAGTACATCTAACTCCACAGACTTTAGTTACTTGGAATAGTCTGATCCGTTCACACATTTCATTGCCAGTAACGTGTTTTTTGTTTATTTGCTTTGGAGGAGGAGTTAGAGTTAGCCAGGTCTACATGAGTGAAGTTATAGGGACATGTAACACAATGGTTCATCCTCCCCCACAACACACAAAAACTATATGTCACCATTGAAGAAAAAAAATAAAAAAAATAAAAAAAATCACCAACCAAAAGAGTTGGTGGTTTTTGGAGGTGGAAGTCTGAAATACTCTTGAACTCTAAAGTGTGGTTTTGCCTTGTTAACCCTTTTGTATAAGCCCTAAATATTGTATCTATGAAAATCCTAATAAGCTCTTACTATTTACAGTTTTTTTTGTTGGGAACAAAAGTCCTGCAGCCCATGTACATATGATAACAGGGCTTTTCCACTCAGTGCCAAATTCTCCCCTATGCCCAACTCCACTAGCAAAAGACGCCTTAATAAAGCAGCTCCTTTCCCAGCAAAGCCCCTACTTACCCTACCCAAGACATACCAACAGCAGATCCTCCATCGACATTTTTCCAAAGTAGATCCCATCCCCAAAGCAGATCCCTCAGCAAGACCTCTTCTCAAAACAGATCCCCTCCCCAAGACTCATTGCCAAAGCAGATCCTCTCCCCAAGACTCATTGCCAAAGCAGATCCCCTCCCCAAGACTCATTGCCAAAGCAGATCCTCTCCCCAAGACTCATTGCCAAAGCAGATCCCCTCCCAAAAGCTGAACCCTACCCAAGATCTTTTCCCAAAGCAACCTCCAACATCTTACCTTCCTTCCTTCCTTCCTTGTGGTTGCTTTTCCTATCATCCAGCATCACTGTGAACGTGCATATTCTCCCTGTGATCTACAGCCAAAGATTTATTAAAGGTTTTGCTAAAATTCTAAAACCAGTAATGTCAGCAAATAACAGTGAGAGAGTAATCCAAAATAAGGTGTGGTAAAACATACCTGAATTCTGTAGGAAATGTTCAGAAAATATGTATTTCTTATATTATCTTTATATTAAGGAGATTTTTAAATTGTTAATTCATGAAAAAATGAATCTGACTTGAAATAATTTCTGGCCTATATTTGTTAAACACCATCAGCCTTAAATTGCAATTCGGCCAATTGAATAGGGCTCTATATAAGCACACAGCATGTTTTTTTACAGACGTTTTTAGTTAGTGAAGACCTTGCTTTTGGATAGAAGTTCACTGACTAAAAACTTCTGTAAAAAAAATATGCTGTGTGCTTAAATAGAGCCTGATATAATTCGTAGAATTGCAATTTAATAAGGCTGTTAGTGTATAGTCATATATTTGTACATGATTTTTTTTGTTTATGGTAGAGAAGTTCTTTTTTTCCATTTATTTTAAAAATGTTTCACACAACACATGACTCAATAAACAATAAAGAACACGTGTCAAGACAAACTATAGGTCTATATCTACATTGAAAATAGCACACAGGGATCGCTGAATGTGGTTTGATGTCCTAGAATGTCTCCAAATATCTAGCTCTCTAAGGGTTAAGAATACGGAGACAGCATGTCTTATAGTTACACTGTATATTAACAAGATTTATACGTTGATCTATAAAATGGGTGGGCAAGTTCAGTCCTAGAGAGCCCTACACCGGCCTGGATTTGCGAATTTCCTCACTGTGCACAGGTGAGGCAACCAAGATGACTTAAGAAGTGATAGTCTTGTCTTTAGACAGCAGCATTTATTAAATAAAATCAGGTAAACATAGATATTTCTAAAAAGTATTACCAGGCTGTGAATCATATGCATTTCTAGGTTCATAAGATGGTATGGTCAAGCACTCTGTTCACACTTATATCCTGTTAATCCCCAAAGGCATGACAAAAGTATAATCCCCACTCCATTTCCTTATTATCATTTTCTCTCTCCCTTTGCACCCTAAAACAGAAATTAGAACAGACTCCAGCACGTCTGTACTGTTCAGCTAACAAGCACACTCTCCTAACATTACTCATTTAACAGAAAATAAATAGTAATGTGTAACACTGTAACGACATAGATGCAGCAATATTTTTACGTCTTCACAACTTGCTCTAGTATTGAAAATGCATCAAAAATAAAATAAAAAATATTAAAAAAAAAATCTAATTAGGAACAAGTTGCAAGAACATTATTTAACAAACACGAATGCTCATATGAAATAGACAAAAAGAAAACAAAAAAATAAAAATAATTGCTGGTAGTCTGTCTATTTTGTTTTTTATAGTTATTAAATACTCAATAACAAGTATCTTAATAAAGCATCTAAGAGGGATAAAGGTAAAGGTGTAACAAACTAAAAAAGTTAAAGTAGAAAGAGGAAAAAAGGCAAAGAAATACGAAAAATAATGAAGAATATGACAAGATGACATGGCTCCAACTCTCACACAGATAGCCTATTGGTCCAAGGGGACCATTTTACATCATAATGTGAAATATTATTTTCTAATGTGCTAGTAAGTTTCTCAAAGTACACACCTCATCAATCCTCTTATATATGACTAGGGTAATGTATGTGATTTCCACTTCACAACCACATATAATACTAAACAAAATATTAAGAAGAAACTTTCTCCCAAGCATTTTTAAGGTTTCGGGGAGAAGGTTTTGTAAACTAATTTGTGGTGTTAAGTTCACTTGTTATATCACATATATAGTTGTGAGCGTACGGGCCGTTGCTCATGCTTGCGGGCTCGCGCAGCGAGCCGCGGCCCTCGCGTAGCGAGGTCACTAGGCAAGCCTCAGTTGCTGGCGAGGTTTCTGGGCAAGGGCCTCAGTTGCTGGCGAGGTCACTGGGCAAGGGCCTCAAACCCTAGCAAAGTTCACGTCGCTACTCAAAAAACACGACACACAAATTCCGACACTCGCAAAATTTTACGAGGAACGCAAACAACCTACGAAACACGTTACCACACATTACGACCTCGCAAACATCGGACGCAACACGCCGACATACAAACATTTAAAACACAATAAATACACACAACACACACATAAAAAGCTTACCTACAGCAAGAGGAACCATCCAGCACCTCAAAAAAACAAGTTACACCTTCATTTAAATAAAAATAAAACACTTTAGACACTAATAAAATCGCTAAGCGAGAGAAAAAATGGCCGACGGACAAAACGAAAACGAGGCTACAGCACTCTCCACACGTAAAACACCACACCACACTCGCAAAACACCACACGAAACTCGAAAACCACTACAAACCAACAACGGACAATACGCAAAGACGCACAACACACATAAACCGCCATTTAACGCAAATGCGGAAGTACCACACTACGCGTACGGTTTTGCCTCGCGCATGCACAGTATTACACTGCACGCATTCACCACGCTTATAGAGCAGCTCCACAACACTAATGCTGCAGCAATGTCAAAACACATTCACAGCTCTTCAACACAATGCTTCCAAATAGGTAAAGTATATTCATTTATTAATGTATTATATCTTTACTATTACACACCAAACAACATTAGCTCACTTACAATAACATTGCCGTCATTTTTTGACGGGCAAGTCGCTAGTCACATATATAGTTCTCAGCAATATGGGTTGTTGCTAATGCTTGCGGGCTCGCGTTTCTCCTTGCGCTGGGGGAGACCCCATACGACTTAGGCAGGGAGTGCCGAAATCGCTCACTGCGCTGGTGGAGATGAGCACCATAGGTGCTCATCCCTACGACCCGTGGGACTACAGTTCAACATAAATCTACGAGCCACGGGACTACAGTTCAACAGAAACCTTCATTATCCAATTCACACTGCAAGACCCGTAGCAGTTTGAAAAAAAAATAGACTTTCAAAATTAAGACCCGTAACACTTGAAGCACATGCACTCACACAGGGTTTTGAACTTGTTTTAGACATTCAAATGTGAACACAAATGTACTATTTATTTACTGTATATCACATATATAGATGTGAGCCCGCGACCCATTACGAACTTGCAAAAATCGCCCGGAACACGCGCACATCAAAACATGAAAAACACAATAAATACACACAACAAATACATAAAAAGATTACCTACAGGAAGAGGGGGCATCCAGGACCTCGAAAACTGAAGTTATACCTGAATTTAACTCAAAATAAAAGAGTTTAGACACTCAAAAATCCTCTAAGCGAGAGAAAAAAACGAAAACAAGGCAGTCTAAAGAAGCAAAACACCACCAAACACCTACGGATTTACCAAAAAAAGACATACGAGATTCGAAAACAAGGACGCAACCCACGCGACCCCAAAAACATTAGAAACACAATAAATACACACAACAAACATATAAAAAGCTTACCCACAGCAAGGTGGTGCACCCAGTACCTCTGCAAGTAAAGTTACACCTCGATTTAAGTACAAATTTCAGGGTTTAGACACCGCCGAATGGCCGCCGAACAAAACGAAAACGAGGCTACAGCAGTCTAAACACGCAAAACACCACCAAACAGTTACATATATTCCGAAAAAGTCGGAAGACATCCAAAACGAAGGACGCTAAATCAGCCACAGCCGCATACCACACATTAGCCGCCATTTTAGAACAATAACTTATACAATGCGGAAGTACACAGCTACGCTAACGGATTTGTCTCGCGCACGCACACTATTACACTCCACACATTCATCACGCTTACACAGCAGCTCCACAGCACTAATGCTGCAGCAACATCAAAACAGATTGCCAGCTCTTCAACAGAATGCTTCCTGCATATACTACTTAAAAATAGGTAAAGTATATTACTTTATTAATGTATTATTTATTTTATTATTATACACCAAACAGCATTAGCTCACTTATAATTTCATTGCCGTCATTTTTTGACAGGCAATTTGCTAGTGTGTGTATATATATATATATATATATATTTTTTTTTTTTTTTTATCAACTTATTTTTAGACATTCAAATGGAGTCACTAATGTACTATTCCTTATTTGTACTACTACATATATATATATAGGTTTTGTGCTATCTAAACTAAGGCCCCAGTTCCAGCTGAAGAAAAACAGCCCCAAAGCATGATGCTGCCACCACCATGCTTCACTGTGGGTATGGTGTTCTTTTGGTGATGTGCAGTGTTGTTTTTGCAGCAAATATATCTTTTGGAATTATGGGCAAAAAGTTCAACCTTGGTTTCATCAGACCATAACACCTTTTCCCACATGCTTTTGGGAGACTTCAGATGAGTTTTTGCAAAATGTAGCCTGGCTTGGATGTTTTTCTTCATAAGAAAAGGCTTTTGTCTTGCCACTCTACCCAATAGCCCAGACCTATGAAGAATACAGGAGATTGTTGTCACATGTACCACACAGCCAGTACTTGCCAGATATTCCTGCAGCTCCTTTAATGTTGCTGTAGGCCTCTTGGTAGCCTCCCAGACCAGTTTTCTTCTCGGCTTTTCATCAATTTTGGAGGGAGCTCCAGCTTTTGGTAATGTCACTTTTGTGCCATATTTTCTCCATTGATGATGACTGTGTTCACTGTGTTCCATGGTATATCTAATGCCTTGCAAATTATTTTGTACCCTTCTCCTGATACCGTTTAACAATGAGATCCCTCTGATGTAAGCTGCTCTAGTTGGTCTTTACTGAAATTTTCTTGGTTGCATCCCACAGCAAAAGCCATGGTTTTTGCTGTGGGATGCAACCAAGAAAATTTCAGTAAAGACCAACTAGAGCAGCTGAACTTTATTTGGGGTTAATCAGAGGCACTTTAAATGATGGCAGGTGTATGCTGACTCCTATTTAACACGATTTGGAATGTGAATTCTGAACACTACTACATCCCCAGTTATAAGAGGGTGTGCAGACTTACTCAACCACATTATTTTTATTTTTTATTTTTCTTCCCTCCACCTAAAAGTTTGTTTTTCAATTGAGTTGTTCAGTTTATAGGTCACATTAAAGGTGGAAAAAGTTCTGAAATTATTTATCTTTGTTTTTTTATTTTTTACAGCACAGAAACCTGACTTTTTAACAGGGGTGTGTAGACTTTTTATATCCACTGTGTTCCATTTTTTTCCCATGCTCTCATGACCTAAGGGGCATATGTAAGTATGTACCTTTTTTCTTTTTTTTCTTTTTAATTCTTTTATTTGCAAAAACAAATTTTAACATACTGAAATAGCATAAAAAGAAAATTTTACAACAACAGATTATATATTAAGTACATTACCATTCTCACTCTTTCATTCCTCATTCAACCCTTCTAAAATTTTAGTATTAACATTTGTACCTTGTTTTTGGTCCCATACTTTCCATTTTAATGGATCAACATTAATAAAACCTTTTTGTTCGTAATTTTTCTCCAGTTCTCGGATATATTTTATTTTCCAAACGATATCAGAAAAATTTGGAGCAGTTTTCGCTTTCCAGTTAGTAATTAGAGTGTTTTTTGCTATTGAAAAAGTTAAAACCGCAAAAGATTTTTTCTCCATAGCGATATCGTTGGGAAAAATGTGCAGCAAGCTGCATTCTCCCCTGAAAGGTAATTGATTTCCCACAATATCGGACAAAAAAGCATAGCAACTTTTCCAAAATGGCCTTAGTTTCGGGCATTCCCATAAAATGTGCAATAAATGGGCAGCGTTACCACAGTCTCTCCAACACATTCTTTCCATAGGGATATGGGAAATTTGTGCAATTTTAACAGGTGTAAAATACCAATTGTTAATTATTTTGAAAATTTTTTCTCTATATGTTGTTTGTTTAATAAATCTATTTGTTAATTTTAGGGATGTCTCCCAGTCTTTTACCTCTAGAACTAAATTTAAGTTCAACTCCCATTGACACATACCTTTGGTTTTAGGCTGCTCTCCAAAGGATCTAGTGATATTGAAGCATTTGGATATTAGATGTGTTTTTTCCGATCTAAGAAGGATTTTTTCTATAGAGTTTAACTCTTTATCAATTTGTGGAATTATGTTGAATTGACGGCAACTGGTTCTGTATGCTTCATACGTTAGCCATCCTTCTGCTGCAATATTAAATTTATTTTTTATCTGATCAAAGGATGCAACTGCTCCTTCGATTAAAGTATCTCTAACTCGTACCAGCCCCTTTCTGTTCCAATCATTTAAAATACCTTCCATATTTATATGTAACAGAGCTTTTAGTGGGGTCATTAGACTGCCCTCCGGTATCAACTTATTTTTCTTGTTAATCTGTTTCCAGTTTTTTAAAATTTCTTTTACCACAAATGATCCAGTCGCCATATCCTTATAAGAGAGTTTTTCTCTAAAAACCAAAGCTGATAGATGCCAATTTGGAATTAATGTTTGTTCTATATGCATCCATGGGAGATTATCTGCTGTTTCCAGCCACTTTAACGCCTGTACTATGCCATTGGCTTCTTGGTAAGGTTGTAATAAAGGGTAGGAAATTCCTCCCTTTGAAAAAGTTGTTCCCATGGTTATTTTTTTCATCCTTATGTATTTAGATTGATGTATATAAAAGTCAATCATTCCTTGAAGTTTCTTTAACCAGATTTTAGGAATCTTAAATGGGATGCATCTCAAAAAGTAATTGACTCTTGGAAGAATCATCATTTTTACAACTGCAATTCTACCTGAAAAGGAAATCTTTTCTCCAGTTTTCTATAATCTTTTGTAATTTAACATATAAGTCTTTATAGTTCCTATCCACCATTTCCTGTGATTTCCTCAAAAATACTATTCCAAGATGTTTAAATGATTTCGAGTTCCAGTCATATGGGTATATAGTGTTCAATTGGGACAACAGACTTTCTGAAAAATTGAAATAAAGTGTTTCTGATTTTTTATAATTCAGTTTGTAGTACGAAACTTTACTATACATTTGGATTACTTTTGATAAATGATAGAGTGATTCTTCTGGATGAGTGAGTGACAAGACAACATCATCTGCATATAGACTAGTTTTGTACTCCCTCTCTCCCACCCTATTCCCAAAAATCTGTGGGCATGATCTAATAGCTTCCACTAATGGTTCTATCATCAGCGCAAATAAGGTGGGAGAGAGGGGACAGCCCTGTCTAGTACCATTTGATATTCCGAATGAGTTTGTCCTACCTCCCAAACCTGTTATTTGTGCCGAAGGGGAACTATATAAGGCCCCAATCGCTTTAGCACCAAATTCCCCAAACCCAAATTTAGATAATGTTAAACGCATGTATTCCCACCCTACTCTGTCAAACGCGTTTTCGGCGTCTAAGGACAAGGATAGGGTGGGAGTACCTTTGGTTCTCGTGATTTCACTTAAATTCATAATTTTTCTAATGTTCTCAGAACCTTGTCTGCCTGATACAAATCCCATTTGGTCTGTTGCTATTAATTTTCCTGAATTCTAAGAGCCAAAATCTTTGCATATAGTTTAATATCTGCGTTTAATAGTGAAATAGGTCTGTAATTAGCGCAGTATTGCGGGTCTAAATTGGGTTTAGGAATCATTATAAGTGCAACTTTTATCATTTCTTTTGGTATAACTCCTGTGCTCTTAATTTCGTTAAAAGTATCTGTTAAGTGAGGGCTCAATATTTGACCAAAAGTTTTATAAAAGCAATTTGTGTATCCATCTGGTCCTGGAGTGGTATAGGGTTTCAGTTGTTTAATTACTTGAAGAACTTCCTGGGTAGTAATTGGGTCATTCAGTTTTTCTCGGTCACCTTCTGTTAATTTGGGTAATTGGATACTGTCCAAGAAAGATTGAATTTCTTCTATTAGTGGTTTACACAGCTTAGTATCTTTTTCCAAATTATACAAGTCTTGATAATAATTAAAAAAGGCTTGGCCAATTTCTTTAGGTGAGGAGATATGCCTTCCTTTATCTTTTAAAACTACTATTCTTAATTTTCTCCTTTTTTTTTAACTTGGGTAGCCAATAATTTACTGTTTCTATTATTTTGATGGTAATATATCTGTTGAAAGCGCCACAGTGCGCTATCTGATATTTGCTGATTATTTTTTTTTATTTTGTTTCTTATTAATTTGATCTCTGCCATCATATGTGGTTGTGCATCCAAAAAAAAAATTAGATTCCAATTTATTTAACTCAATATATATTTTTTTTAGTGGTGTGCCTCTCTGTTTTATCAACTGTGATTTAAGTTTAATCATCAAACCTCTTGTAAACGCTTTTTGTGTATTCCATATCGTGCAATAAGATGGGACAGTGTGACTATTAATGTCGAAAAATGTTGATATTTCTTTATTTAAAAATTCTTTATTCTTTTCTATTTTTAACAAGGAATCATCCATTTTCCATTGTGGTCTATCTAATTTAACTTTATTAATTTCAACTATTACTATAGTGTAGGCATGGTCTGATATGACAATCTTGCCTATTTCTGTGTGAGAAATCTTATCTATTATTCGGGAATTTACTAAAATTAAATCAATCCGTGAATATATATTGTGTGGGGTTGAGTAAAAGGAAAATTCTTTTTGGTTTGGATGTTGAACTCGCCAAGAGTCAAATAAATTATTTTTAATAATCCATTCAGTAAATGTTTGTGCTACTTTGCTAACTCTTTTAAGATTTGTATCCACCAATTTTTTAGATCTATCCAAATTTATGTTAGAAACCATATTAAAGTCCCTTGCAATAATGAGCGGGCCTTGTGCATATTTCTTAATTAAATTACTTATTTGTTTTAAAAATGTACCTTGCTTTTCATTAGGTGCATAAATATTAATCAGTGTGATTTTCTGCTTGTTAATTTGGCCGTTCCATAGAATGTAACGTCCTTCAGAATCTATAATAGACATTACTTCAACTATTTCTAGGTCATTGGAAAAAAATATTGATACACCTCTTTTTTTTTTCCCACATACTGAGTGGAGTCTATGGTCATAACATCCTATTGCAAAGCCCGGTGTATTACATTTCCCCCAGTGTGTCTTCTGGAGAAATATTAGGTCTGCCTTCTCTTTATTACAATGTCTAAACACTGTTTTCCTTTTACTTGGGGAATTTAATCGTCTAACATTCCAACTTAAAACCTTTATACCCATGTACCTCTGAAGCCAAACACTTGGCTAACCTTATTTCCTTTATCTTTCATTTTTTTAATTTTGGGACCAAAAATTACTTTTCTAACATTCATACTTACATTCTTACATACATTCGTACTGTTAGAACAGATGGGGCTGTAGTACAGCCTTTCGCCATTACTGTTCCGCAGGGATTCAGCCATTGTTTAGAAATGGTTAGTGGTCTAATGTGGAGATGGCTATAACCTTTACCTCTCTTAATCCGTTTTTAGCTGTCTAAAACTGCATATTTTTTATATTATTTATCCTAAAACTAGAACTAGAAAAACTAGGAGAAAGGAAAGGGCGAGAAGAAAGGAGTGTATCATATTATAATTCTTTTGTATTATTACATATTTTGGGTTTGTTTAATGGATTTTGCTCCATTTACTGTTTTACGTTTGTACCATTCTCTATATGTAGTATTTTGAACCTTCCTATACCCTTCTACCCTCCCATACTACCTCCTTTTCTTCTCTTCCTCCTTTCCTCTCCCCTAACCCTAAACAATAAGACCTCAAACTATGTTAAACTGTCTTGATGTTAACAGTTCTAAGTCCTATCCTGATAATATAATTCTCTTCTGTTTTCCCTGAATAAACTCTACTTTACTCAGCACCCATGAACACCTAACTTAATGTCCATTTATGTCTTTCTTATAACAATGTTTATTTCTTCTTCTGCCAATCAGGCATTGATAGTTGCAGCTTCGTCGAGGGCTCCTTTAATTCGTGTGTTTTCAAGTTTAGGTTGTTCAAAAAAATTTCCCCTTCTTCCGTAGAGTTGATCTTATGCCACACGGATCCTTGTAGAACTAATAATCCTACTGGGAAGGTCCATTTATAAATAAGGTTCAATTTCCTTAGTGCTTGTGTTGTCGAGGAAAATTCCTTCCTTTTACTAATTGTCCCTTTTGAGAAGTCTGAAAAGATTTGTATCTTTTCATATGGTGACTCAAGTGTCTTCTTTGTATAACTAGCTTTGGAAATTGCTTCCTTTGTGGGTAGATGGTGTATTCTCACGATCACATCTCTAGGACTTTTATTTTGTAGGTGAGCTGGTAAAGGGATTCTATGAACTGTGTCAAATTTCTGGTCCAATTTTGAGTAAATAGGGGAGATATTGGAAAATAATTCCCTGAGATATGTAGGAAGATCTTCTTTCTTTATAGTTTCCGATATTCCTCTTATACGGAGATTATTTTTCCGTGATTTATCTTCCATCTTGTTTATTTGCTCATTCAGACTTTTAATTTGTGTGGACATTTTTGATGTCTGTTCCAGTAACATATTGTGATCCAGAATTAGCTTATCAAATTTAGTTTCCAGGTCTGCAGATCTTTTATTCACTTCTGTTATTAATTTGGAGTTTTCCATAATTTGAGCCTTAATCTCTGCAAAAAATTATATTTGAAAGTCCTTTAGGATTTCCTTCATTTTCCCTATAGTAAGAAGATTCTCCTCCTGATTCTCAGAGTCTCTGTTTGTTAGATTTACAGAGGGGAGATCTATACTTTGATCCAGCCCTTCTTTTAGGGTTTGTTTTTGCGTCGGTTTTGTAAGGTTCTTAGGGGGAAAAAAGAAGATGGCTCTAAGGTAGGGCTTTTTCGCCCTTTCGCTTTAGTTTTCGTCGCCATTTTGTAATAATTGTATGGTGTGTTTATTTCACCTTCTTTCACTTCTTTTTCCTCCTTCCTCTAGATCATTTAAAGTTTAGGGTTACAGTGTTTTATTCCCACTTGTGGGTGGGTCTTGTCTATTAAATTTTAAATGAATAATTGTCTCTCTTTTTATAATTCATAAGCGTTTACCTTAGTAATTTAAGAAAACCCTTCACATCAATTCCAGTCACTCCCCCTTGTGACTATCATATCAAGACTATTCCTTTCCAAAATTTGGTGGTTAAGTTTCCTCTTGGAGTTTTAAGTATGTACCTTTTTTTCAACAGTTTCTACAACAAATATCAGTTTACTTAAAGAAAATCTTATGATGCTTTTCTGGTACTAAGCATATTCCGTCTAAAATCTTAAGATGTTTCTAAAATGCTTTAAAACCTTTAAAAGCCTTTAACCCCCTTATAATTCTATGGTTGAATAACCTTTTTTTGATATGTGAAAGGGATTTTTTTTTTTTCTGCAGCCTGTTGGTATGTTAGTCTGCTTTTCCATAAAGGTTACATAGCGATTTTGGGGTTGCCCAGTTTTATTGGTGTAATAAGTAAAGAGTCCTGTACTTATTACACTCGTAAAGTTTTAACACATTGCAAAAGATTCAGTCTCTGCTAAGATTTTTGTAAAGATCTTAATATCCACATTCATTAACGATATGGACCTATAGTTTAACATTGTAATTGAGGTTGAAAAAATAAATAAAAATTAAACCTTTTTAGGTCTCCTGTGATCTGCAATATGCAGATTAATTGTTAATTGATCCAGAGGAAGGCAAACTAAAAAAAAAAAAAAACACCCAGGGTCAATAATCTCAAAAACTGGAAAAAAAAAAAAAAAAAAAAATCTTTCCTGACTCCAGATACTGGATCAATACTCTAGTTATCCAGGATAACCCAGAATGCCCTTTTTATTTAAAAATATATCCATTCCTTTTTTAAAGCGAAGATCTCCTCTTGTCGGATGAAATCCCCTTGGCACAAAAAGTTCACTTGACAAAGCCTTGTATTGAACAACAAATTAGGAGCTAAATCTGATAATTAACAATACCAAAGTAGGTTAGTTCTATGGACATAACCCACTGAGAGCATCCTCTTTTAGCTCACTTGTGCCCTTCACAGGGAAAAATATCCTGTAGTATATCAGTCTGGTCCCACTCACGAGTGACCCAGCCCCAAAATACCAGCCAATTCTACCCTCAACAGGAGACAACGGCAAACCCCGGATGTACGTTTCAGCGCCTCTTGAGCCTGGTCAGTGAGGTGCAGCTGAACTCCCTTAGACAAAGTGAGCAAGTAGTCCATGCCTGGAGCCCCCTATTATCCTTAGAATGAGAGGGGGGGGGGGGGGGGGGAGGGGGAGGAACATAGTGGTCATTTGCATAAACTAATAGAGATGCTCAAACTGAGAGTTTATATTGACCATGGATATTTTTATATAAAAGGTAATCCTATCCCCTCTGAAACACCTTTTTTCAAGAGAAAAAGGTTGTCCTCTGTACTTTTCCAGATCTAACATGTCCTTTTTAGGAAGTGGTGCCCAACATAGTACTCCCTATTCCAAATGAGGGCATACTAGGGATTTGTATAGTGGGAGAATTATATTTGCTTTCCTTGCTTCTATACCCTTCTTAATACATGCTAATATTTAATTTCGCTTTGCAGCTGCTTTACATTGAGCACTGTTACCTAGGTGGTTATCCACAAGTATTCCAAAGTCCCTTTCAATATCTGATAACCCTATATTTGCTCCATTTAGGTTATAAACTGGGTGGCTATTTTCCCTTCCCAGATGCAGAACTTTACATTTATTTATATTTAAGCTCATCCGCCATGTATTTGCTAATTTCTCTAATTTATGTAAATCCCTTTGGAGGGAAAGTGAATAATTTGCTGATTTAAATTACCTTGCCATCAGCAAAAATGGAGACACTACTTTCCAATCCTACATGTTAAAAAGTAGAGGACCTAATACTGAACCCTGAGGAACCCCACTTAGCACATTGGTCCAATCTGAGTATGTTCCATTTACAACAACCCTTTGCTTCCGGTCAGCCATCTTTTGATCCATGAGCAGATATTTACTGCAATTCCTGTATCCCTTAATTTGCATAGTAGTCTTCTATGTGGCACTGTATCAAAAGACTTTGCAAAATTCCCCCCAAAAAAACACACATTTACAGAGTTGCCTTGATCCAAGTTCCTACTAACTGCCTCACAGAAACCAATTATATTTGTTTGACATGACCTATCCCTTTGGTATCCATGTCAACTCTTACTTATGATCTTGTTCAGATAGACATGTTCTTGTATATTATGCCTTATTAACCCTTTTGAAAGCTTTCTCACTACAGAAGAAATGGGGTTAACAGGTTTACTGTAATAAAATAGATTAAGTTTGATAGAAATGTTATGTTGTATAAATTAATCCATAAATGAGGAATGCAATTTTCTTTTAATTTTTATTAAGAAAGTCGATCCATTTGGGCCTGAGAATTTTCCTATTTTTAAATCCTTTAGTGTCTCTCAGCCGTTGTGGAGTAAAATTAGGTATAGGTTCTTTAGAAGGATTGATAAAAAAAAGTTTTCATATTTTGATTTACCAATGCGTGTTCCATGTTCACACACACACACTTTAATTTATGAGCTAAAAGTTTCTGGCTTATTAGCCTTATCATAAAAATGCATTTTATCCATCTATTTGAAATGTCCACTTTATCTTGGAAAACCTTGTTAATCTGTGCTTTAGTGTCTGCGATTCTTTGGGTTAAAAAGTTAACATTTTTAGGTTGCTGCTGTTGCTCAGATTCTTTGTAAATGGTATTTTTATTTTCTTAATTTATATGTGATGTTAGTTTATTAGAAAAATGCTCCCAATATATCTTTTATGGGCTGTCCAAATGGTAGGGGAAGCAACACCAGGAGTATCAATAATGGAAAAGTATTCTTGGTATTTGTATTTAATACAAATTTAAATGTAATTTTGTATTTAATTTTTTCTTTTCCTAATGGACGCTTCCTTGGAAATCAGACTAAATAAAAAATAAAATAGATTTAGGCAAATCATAAATAAATCAATGTCCATGCATAAAATATTCTCAAAAAAAATAAAACTGAGGCAGAAGATTTTTCATTTCAAAATTTCAGTTCAGTTTGTACAGAGCATTTGAAACAAAATTTACATATAAATAAGATACAGGTTATGTACATTTATAAATTAAACATTTTTGCCATTTATTAATACAACGATGCAAACATTTACAGATTGTTTTACAGAGAAGCTAAAAATTACAAAAAATTAAAAATGAGATGTTTCCAGTCATCGCACAATGGATCACATTGTAATACCACAAATACAGTTTTATTGTAGACAGGTGAGAAAGAAAATGCAAGGCTGGGTAAAATGGAATTTAAAATAAAAATAAATAAATAAAAAGGACATAGTTAAAAAGAATCAGTTTAAGAATTAGCAAGTATAGTTAAAAAGCTGTATATTTACATATTATATTACAGATTACAATTCAGGCTAAAATTCAACAACAGTATGAAGTTAGATATAAAGAAACAGATTTATGTCCTTTCCCTTATTTATATAGGTATTCAATGAGCTTGTTGTTCTCAACCAAGTGAAATAAGCCTGTTCCAATACAATGTACAACCATCAAGCAATGTTGACCAGTGTTTAGAACAGATCATATAAACCATTTGTATTCCCAGGAATTTTGAAAAGTAAAGTTTCAATTACAAAACATTAAGTCGCCTACTTACTGTTAATTGGTTCTAAAAGTCCATGTAAATTGAATATTTCTTAAAGAGGTGTATTTGATATATATGCCTGCACAAAAAACATGAAGTTAGGGAAGCAACCTTACAAAATTTGAGGCAACATTGAGGCTCAGATTTTGGCCCTTTATGTCAATGGATCTTTTCTGTATGGTTTTCAGAAGCACGTGGAATGAACATGAAATGGTGTAGGGCAGGGACTTATTGTATAGACATTATGAATGGAACGTACAAACTACCCGTTTATGCATTGTATTCCATAGCAATGGAAAGCTTGTATCGGCTATAATTCTGATCCCCTCACTGACAGCTAGTAGGTCAACACTACTGACCAGTCATGAGAAGTTCCTTTTATAAAGTTTGCAGCCTGTCCTTTTACATGCTATTCATAGAAATCTAGCTAAAAAATTAAAATATGCTCCTGTATTCTTAAGAAAAACCGCACTCAATTTTTCAGAAAGTATTCCTTAGCCTAATTGTACTTAATTAAGGACTAGAGACCCCCTTCATAGTCGCAATTCATCGTTAACCAGTGCAGTAACTTAAATCCAGACTTAAAAAAGGCAGCAAATTTATGTTACGAACATGTTAAGTGTTCTAGGTCCATTTACATATGTGCATCTTCGTGGCTTCTGTTGACTTTTGCACTGCTATAAAAAGAATACTTTAAGGACCACTACTTTTCTAAAGTATACAACAGAACATACACCAATATATTGATGTAACCTACCAAAATCACTCATTTAACTAGATACCACCAGTGGTGTTCAGTTACTTGTCCAATTGAACGTTCGCTTTGAACATTTCAATTTCTTACATACATTTCTCATATAGTGGCCCTTTATTGGCTTCTCAAATTGGACACACTGTGCTTGCCTTCTGAAATCACCCTACCATTCCTTCTGGTCTCACACTTTTATGATATTTGCTATATTCTGCTGCCCTTCAAGGGATCCCATCAAAGCTCTAGAAATGTAGAAAAAGTAAGAACAGATCTACAAAAAGTAGCAAAGGTCAATAATAGGTCAACCTAAACAATTTAAAAAAAAAAAAAAATCCACAAGCACAAGCTGTAAGCCATGGTATAGAGAAGGATCAGTATAGCCAAGACTGAAACATACTATGAAAACTCACGATAAGCCTGTAAACCTTAAGCCATCCACCTTTTCTTTGTTGTTTTTTTACTTTATAAAGTATGAATTCAGACATCAAATTTTTTTTTTAAATGAATCTTATCTGCACGAGTTGCTGGGGCTTCCTCTATGTACATGACACCGTTTTGAGAATTCCATAAGGACAGTTGTGTTAATGGAGGGGTTGTTGCTGCTCTCCTCTTTTAAACCAGTAAATTAAGCAGAAGTTACCACAACCCATTACTGAGATGGATTTATGCACAACTTATCAGTTATTGAAACACACCAGATGAAAGGAACACCCATCAACATGGCTTGCAGACAAACATGATAGTGAAGTGTTCAGAGTCTGAGAAAGCCCAAACACCTTTGTCAAATAAAATTCATTATAAAAAAAAAAAAAAAAAATTAAAATTACATATGGCTTTTAAAAAACAAAAACACATTCTTAACTAGTAGTGGACTTTATGCTAGCAGCTTTTTACCCATCACTGCATCTATACAAGTTGTTACATACATCAATGATGAATAAATCCTAACAGACTGCAATGTTAGCACGGTCATGTCCTCACTAAAAACGTGCATATGTTTGTTATGCAAAGTCAGAATAAATTATTCATTTAATAATCACAGATATTGTATATATTCACTTTTTACACCTGAAAGTGTGGGGTCAAATGGAAATGGAGAGGAATCGCGGCAGCGTTTCTTCAAGCTGAATGTAGTAATCAGAAGAGGTAAAACGGCTCCTTCTAAAATGCCCAACATATTCCTTTTAGCTGTGACAGAATGTTCTAAACAAGAATACATGAAGGGTTAAAAAAAAAAAGCACACCTCAAGATATTCCTGGTTTTGGTATTGTGATCACAACCTTTATATAAAAAATAAAAACAAATAAAAAAATAGTCCAGGTTAACATATAGAAGTCTGGGAGCACAAACAAGTTTCCAAAATAGTTATCTGAAGTTGCATACTATGTTAGTCATAGCTTGTAAATATATAGATGAGAAATTACATTTGTTTGAAAACCAAAAGTTAATTTTTCAAAAAAGTAGGCGCACTCCATTTTGGCGAAACTTTCACTTAAGATCTGCTAATTCTTTAAATTCTTAGACCATAAATTTAGCACAAAAAAAAAAAGTTAGATCACAAGATAAAAATAAAGAAATTGCAAAATCTACATAGTAAGAGGACACCTGGTTTTAATTTGTACCCTTGAATCTGCTATTATAAAAAAAAAAAAAAAAAAAAAAAAAAAAAGAGTCCATCAAGTTTTTTTTTTTTATTGGCTTTGTATTAACTTGTTATAAAGACAACCAATTAAAAATAACTAGGTAGTATATTTACCTATTTGTTAAAGTATTCTTTTTGTGGTGACTCCACATTATTTTATGGCTTGTAAATCTAAAAAAAAAAAAAAAAAAAAAAACGACATTTCATCTCTGGATACAATAGAATACCTAATGTGGGCACTTATATTTCTGGATCACTACATTCCCACATTAACAGTTCTAGTTTGAGGTCACTAGCTATATCGATTTTATTTTACAAACTTTTTCCATCTATGACCTCACACTTTATATTCCAATACGTTCCTGAAATACCAAGTTAGCCACCTAAAATTATCTTTATCAATCAAAAAAAAAAAAAAAAAAAAAAGTCACTGTAGTTGATTTGTTAACCATTTGTGGATTAGGTTAACAGATTATTTCAACACAAAAATATAGAAGCATGTTCTCAAAATAAGGAGCAGGGTCTAGTAGAAAGACATGGCAAAAAAAATGCTCAATAGAGTTGAAATTTACATGGGGAAAAAAGTGGTACAATAAGGCTTTATAAAAAAAAATAACAATAATAAATTAAATCACACTTTAGTGGTACTTTAAATTAAAATGTGCATTCACTGTCATTGTGTGACAAAGCAAGCTTGAGAACAGAGAAGGGAAAAAAGTAAATATGAAGTAATCAATTATGTGGTGCAACTATTGTACTCCAGTCTTGTTACTTGTACGTCCCTCAAGACAGACAGGCATTTGAGAATGGGAAATGACTACACTCATGTTGATTAAAGATAGTGATATAAACCTTGCTACTGGAATGCATCAGTTTGCTAGAAGCCACACAAAATGGAATTTCCTATATATAAAAAATTCCATGTTTTGTGGCTTCTAGCAAGCTGATGCATTCCAGTAGCAAGGTTTATATCACTATCATTAATCAACATGTATTTTAAATCAAAATGGCCATTTTGCTCAGATAATTTTTTCCCCCTTTAATAAAAGCACTTAGCTGGTCAACTAGTCCCCTTAATGAAGTGAGCAGGGTTTGACAAATTTATAGCTGTGTAAAAAACAAATATAATTTTGATACATTTTCATAGTTTTGCCGTAAACAAAAGGCTATACAATAGAAAACTAGTTCCATGTTACACATTTTAAACCCTATAAATATTTAAAAAAAAAAAAAAAAGTTAATTTGGGTTTCTGGTTTCCACTTCAAGCAAATTATGCAGAATAAAAACAGATTTTGCCCCCATTTAATTATCAGAAATTACAGAGATCTGCTTAATTAAACCATAGTTGAAGCTCCTTTGAAGGGGGGGGGGGGGGGGGGGGGGGAAGAGTCTGAACTTCTAATAAGATCAAAAATATTTGAACAACTAGATACCATAAATGAAGGTTTAATGTTTGCTCATATCATTGGCTATTGAATAAAGCTGAATCAGATGCCAAAAGCATTAAATTAAGCATGCCCACTGTATTGTACAGAACAAATAAATAGTAAGTATTATTTTTAGAAAAGGTTTAGAACAGAGCATTCTAGAAAAAAAAATTCAATGACTTAACAAAAACAAGTTAAAATATGAGCTGAAGATCCAGCTCCAGCAAGCAACATTACAGCATTGTTAATGAAATCAGTACCGCTCTACAAATAAAAATCTACATTAGAACATACAGCTATTTTTTACAAATAGATACAAATCCTAGATTGACTGGGCATATTCTACAGAATATATACAATATCAGGGTAGAATATTACACCTATGTTTGTTCACTATTTTACACTGGAACCCTGAGTTGTATTGCCACCTTCCCTTTACAAAGTATGCATACTGCCCTTATCAAAATAGTCCAATAAAAATCCCCTTAATCAGACTTCCTCTCACGTTTAGAGAAGTGGCCTTTTCCCTCCATTTTTAAAAAGATTAAATAAGACTTAATATTCTACAGCTAATTTCCTATTGTCTACTACAGTATATATGAGCAAGAAGAATAATGAAGCAATTTTTTTAAAACACACATAGAATTTAAAGATGTCCATATAAAAATATACTTCTGTATCATGTCAAGTCCACAGTAAGACTGCACTGGACAGGGTTATAAAGAGATCTACTAATTATCTCCTGTGTACGGTTTCTGAAGGTCCAGCTTACAATATTGATCATCAAAAGTTGACCCACTGATGATAGATACAACGTTCTCATCCTCTAATGCAAGCCTCCGAACATAGCAATCACTACCTGCAAGTCAGTCAAGCTTTATAGTGGTGTATTGGTGTTGTAAGGGACAACTGGCCATTGGGTGCCATTTCACTTGCATCATCTTCTAGCAGACCTGAAACATCTGCATTGGGGATGCTATCATGGTAACTGCTAAAGCTGATGTTGTCCTCTTTTAATTCAATGGTCCAAAAGGGAGCATTGAGTTTTCGGCTCTGGTACTCCCTGTACATGTAAACGGCTCCCACAAAGCCCATAAGTAGAACCACCACAATGATGATGACTGTCAGAATGATTATATTGAACTGGGTCCACGACACATCTGCTAAACTGGAGGTGCTATTATCAGATGAACTTGTTGTAGAGACTGCATGTACAGTTGTTGATGCAGAAGTGCTGCTTGAAGCTAGAGTTTGTACTGTGGTCACTGCAGACGTAGCGTTAATGGTTGTTGGTCTCTCAGTTGCACGGGTTGTAGTAACTTCTGCAAGAAAGGAAACACCATGATTAAAAACTTGACATTAACTAAAGGCAACTCATTTGCACCCTAAAGAGATTTAACAAATTAAGAGGTCTCTTAAAGGGATACTTCCAAGTTACTATTAGGAATTTGAAACATCCTTTGAATACATGTTACAGATCAAAGGCTGCAGAGAGACTATTGCTCACACACACTCAATGGGCTAACATTTTTGTATGGATATGTAGAAAATCGATCAGTTGGGCAACTTGTTTTAAACCATTTAGTGACGAGTTAGCAATTAATGTTGAGATGTCAGAAGAGATCCAAAAATTGCTTTGCTCAAAAAGTTAATAAAAAATAAGCAAATGCATATCTTTTTTAAAAAGCAAACAAAGTGGTACAAAAACAGATGCAAGGGATGACTTTTCCTCTCCTAACCTAGTTTTTTAGAAGACAAAACAAGCATTGAAAACAAATGCAACAACATGGCCAAATTACTAGTTTTATAGTAATCCTTATACCATTGACAGTGTGCAAATATAAAGTAAAGTATTTTAAAATATAATAATTTAATACAAATTTTTGTCATGGCAACCCCTGGACAGAAAGGGTGAAGGATGGTTCATCTAAAGTCTATTAGGACAACTATACTGACAAAATAAAAATGTGATTTCAAGTAAATGAACATGACCAATTGTTTGACTGATCCACCTACACCCAAACTATATAAACTGGAAAAAATTGTATATTTGTCTTTGAGGACTGGAGTTGGATAAGATTGAAAAAAATAAATAAATAAAATGATAACCCTTAAAATACAAAAAATAAAAAATAAATAAAAAAAAATAAAAAAAATAAGCAACAAGATGCCTAGGAGAGTTATGAATGCATCTGATGGAGAATCAGTATTTTATGAAAACAATTTGCTGCATAAACAGAATACCAAAATAATCTTACCCTAAAGTTTGCTAAATTTCTTGAGTTTGGAAGCCCCTAGAAAATCTGAGCTACAATTTGCTTAAAATTCATATTTGTTTGGAGCCAGAAGCAGTTAAACCATGTTTCAGTTTATGTTATAGCTTTAAGGACCTGCAAAGTTCCAACAAAACACTTGGATATGGCTATAAAGAAAATAAAATAAAAGTGTAGTGATGTGCCAGTGAGTGGGCTGCAAGTGACAGCACCAAATCTGATTGGTGGGAACTCCCATCAGTAACGAACTGGACAAGTAAACGAGGGGTTATCATCTGTACCTGAATGCACATTGCTGAGGGCGTGGAAATCTTTAGACTTTGATCCCATTACAGTTGCAAATCTACCAATTAATTTAATATGCTGAATATTTTAAAGCAGATGGGTGTCAAAAATTGGGAGACATAGATATGCCCCTAATCTCTATAGGATAAATATTTAAAAAAGGGTCAATGTGCACACTATATTAAACCTATTTTTTAGTTCACCATTCACTAGCATTGTAAATGTGTGTAATTAGCAGAGAAGCAAATATTTAGCCAGAAAACATAATTTGCAGAAAAAAAAAAAGGCTCCCTTATTTAAGACAAAAAAAGTAGAAAACAGGACAAGTATCCTTTAGACTAAGTGCACACCCTCTGCCCATACAGTCTAAAGGATACTTGTCCTGTTTTCTACTTTTTTTGTCTTAAGTTAATTATATCCTATAGTAGCACCCCTATACTACATCCTGGAATCTTTGGGTACCTGGAGCCACCTGTGTTTTTCTCTTTTTTGTATTCTTTATTTAAGAGATTCATACAATGCAATAATGTTTTACCTATTTTGATGCACTTTCCCGTAGGTCCTTTGTTATACCCATCCAGACACTTCTCACAGTTAACACCTTGTGTGTTGTTCAAACATTTCAAGCAGACACCAGTATCAGGGTTGCATATTTCAGGGGTTTTTACTGGATCAACATTCCCACTGCAGTTACAAACAATGCAAATCGCATCTTGAGTGTAATATCCTTTGTCACACTTCTCACACTGACGACCAGTGTATGTTGGTTTGCATCTATCACAAGCAACGTCATCTTTATCTGTGACACAAAACAAACAAAGTGATCATTAATAGCAATTTCACCTGGAATGGTCAACATTTTAAGGAATACATTGTTTAAATGCTGAATAAGGGCCAATTCAAGTGCAATACAAAATATGTATAATAACTTAATAGTCAGCATCAAATAATACAATGTTGGTAGTCGTGGGTCCTAAGACTTTTATATAAAAAAAAAAAAAAAGAAAAAAAAAATTGTATTCACATTCTGGTTATTGCTCCATTTCCATACCGGCACATTAGAGCAAAAAAGTGAGCCAAGAGAAGTTGCTCTCAGAGTGGGTTATAATGTCCATAGAACTAATCTATTAAGGTTAGTTCGTTCTCAGAGGTCAGAGGTGCTTAACTAAGAGGAGATACACTGATATTGGAGAAACACCTTATACTCTTCCTTTTGGTTGTTCACAGACCCTTTAACATCAATGAACTCCTTCCAAAGCATCTCACAAGTTCAGAATACTGCACCGTATATCTACTAGGAGATTAGAGATCTTACAAACATAATGCTATGCTCCTTGAACTGGAGCAATTTAAGACAAATTCAAAAAAAAAAAAAAAAAAGCCTTAGCAAAAATTACTACTATACAAGCAACACATTTAAAAAGCTGTATACTGCATGTAAAGCAAAAAGCTTACCAAGTTACTAGTTTAAACATTTTTTGTTCAGTAGGTCTGTATGCAGATTATGCTAACTGCCTTTCATCAGTTACAAATTTAAAAAACAAAACATTTCAAAAGTCTCTTAATTTGTATGTGAAATTATGGATTGCTTAAATATGTAGTAATGTAGAAAATGCAATTACATTTCCATGGTAGCATGCCGGATTAGCCAGTGACTTTTTTTTTTTAATATACAAAAAGGATTGAAGCGTTGAGAGTGGAGGGAAAATAAACTGCAGGCTTATCCAAGGGAAATTAATTCACGAAAAATAAAGAACATTTGTCAAAAGGGAACCCTAGAACAAAGACATCAAGAAACTAAGGTTGGGTCAAGAGATAGAAAAGAAACACTTAGAGAGGCAGAAGCAGCTCCTACCAAGATGGCAGGTTCCATTAGATCTGACTGGGGAGCAGGGACACCGAGAACACTTGACTCCCTTTTTGTAGAATCCAGGTTTACAATCTTCACATTGATATCCTGTTGTATTGTCCTGACATTCAGTACATACACCTATAAGAGAGACATCAACTTATAATCATATTGTGTGTAAGAGAAATTGAATACATTTTCCATGCATCATCAATAGTACCATGTTTTCACAACAGCATAATTAGAGATATAGCACTATTAAGGTAGATGTATGGTACTAAAGATCACACTTCTAAATATTATTGTGATAAAGAATAAGCTCTTTCCTTTTATTTATAAAAACAGGGAGGATTGTTCCATATACTGGAATCAAGTGTATATACTATAATACCCCCCTGCATTCTCCTCCCATAGAAACAGCTCTCTGCTTCCCTAAACTTTTCAATCAGTCCATCATAGGCAAGACCGATTCCACTAATGAAGACACTGACAATCTGGGACTTATACGGTTATTCTCTTGATTGACTGATCAGCCCATGGGCGTAGGTATAAAAAATAAATTACTAGAGCAGATTATTATCTTTAACACAGTTTATTAAACTGTTTTTCCATTGTATTTTTAAGAGGAGATCTAAAAATTTGTACAAAATATAATGTCATGTAAAAACCCACACGTATAAAACTGGTGTATGTAACTTCCTGGAATGCCAAGCACAGGTGGAGACTTCCCTTCTATACACCAGTCAGTGAAGCAGAATGACAGGCAATGAGACTCCTAAGCAGAGAAATCCCTAAATGGTCCTGTGTTTGGAACTCCGGGACAGACTGTATATCCCTGCGTGTAAAACATGATAAGATTTCCACTATGAGTTTTAAAATAACACCAACCTTCTGGTTGCCTGAAGAAACCGCTCTCACATTTGTCACATTTCTGTCCAGTTGCTCCAGTTTTGCACTTACAGTGTCCGGTGCTGCAATACAAAAAAAAAAAAAAATATTATAGTTTTATGTCTTGCAGAAGTGCAACATAAGGAATTGCTTTCAAATATCACAGAAACTCAGACAGAAAGGCAATGAAAGGTTAATAGTAGTTCATCCATCCAAAATAATTTCTGGGTTTCGCAAAGAACGACTATGTGATGGTATCAATCATCTGAAACCTAAAAGAACCTCAAATAATTGTATTACAAAAAAAAAAAATGAATGTAGGAAGTTATCTAAACAGATTACCCAGTTTATTTGGCTCTGGTTTCCTTGTGTTATGTAGAACAAAACATTAATTTCCACATTTAGAAAACACATCTGGAAATTGAACGAAGCTTATAAGCCACAGATTTTTCTAATTTGCTAGACAAGGTCAAGATCAATTTCCACACTTGCCAGTATGACCCTTCTGAATATGAACAGAGATAAAAACCAATGCTAGATGAATAGATACTGCATTTATGGAGAGTTTAAAGCATCATATTTTGGGGGTTAGCTTTTGTATACTCTACTATGTATGTTTTACATTTGTGATCAGTTTGAAAGGAATATGCTTGGCGAACAGGTGATGAAAGATGGCACAGATCAAACAAACCATTACACATGACTCACTAAACAGTTTCATGGTACCAATTCCTATGAAGTTTATTCATAATGAAGTCACACTTATGGGTCCATTTGCAATGGAAAGTCAATTGAAGCAATAGAGATATAATTACATTCTGAACAGTAAGGTTTCTTTTCCCTCTACTTTACTACGTTAAAATGTTATCTTTATAAATATAAGTGCACTATGCAGTAAACTACAGCTGTACATTTAGAAACTTTCCAGTGCCCCACAGTATGCCATTTTGAACTTGACGATGCTCCAAATATTTTATATAGTTTAAAATAATTACAGCCTTACAATATTTATCTATTGTATTCAATTTTGTTTAAATGAATAACTGACATTTTGCCTGTTCCCACATGGATAAAAAAAAAAAAATATATATATATATATATATCACATATTATAATTGTCTTACTACGAGTCGTCGTCACGCTGTTTGCGTGGTCCGTACGACTTTGCGGGCTTAGCGATGAGCGCCGCAGGCGCTCATCGCCGGGCGAGCCGTTACACTGTTAAACCATAGCACTTTGGCAATGAGCGCCACAGGCGCTCATTGCAGGCGAGCCTCGCATAGCGAGGCGAGCCGTTAATACGGAGCACTTTGCCAATCAGCGTTAATACGCAGAACAAAAATACGGCCGCAACTCGCGAACAGGAAAAAAAAATACAATCACAATAAATACACACAGCACATACATAAAAAGCTTACCGACAGCAAGAGGGAGCATCCACGACCTCAAAAAAACAAGTTACACCTTCATTTTATTAAAAATAAAACAGTTTAGACACTAAAAAAGTCTCGAAGCGAGAGAAAAAATGGCGGCCGAAAAAAACGAAAACGAGGCTACAGCACTATAACCACGGAAAACACGGACGGATAATCCGATAAGACGCATACTACACATTACTGCCCATTAAATCACGTACGGATTATCCGCTAAGACGCATAACACACATTACCCGCCATTTTACGATAATGCGGAACTAAAGTACTACGCTAACGGTTTCAGCTTGCGCACGCACACTATTACACTGCACACGTTCTAAACGCTTACACAGCACCTCCACACCACCAATGCTGCTGCAACATCACTACAGATTGCCAGCTCTTAAACACAATGCATACAAATTGGTAAAGTATAGTCATTCATTAATTATTTATTATTTGAACTTATATATTTCAGTAGTACACACAAAACACCATTAGCTACCTTACAATTCCATATGTATATTAATAACTATACAACTTTCCAAACATTTTTTGCCCCGTTAATACGGAGCACTTTGGCAATGAGCGCCGCAGGCGCTCATTGCAGGCTCGCCTCGCGTAGCGAGGCGAGCCGTTAATACGGACCCCTTTTTTTATGGAGCAAAGTGCTCCATATGTATATTAATAACTATACAACTTTCCAAACATACACATCTCATTGCCGTCATTTTTTGACGGGCAATACGCTAGTATATATATATAACTCTGGTACGAACGAAAGAGATATCTGCAAAAACATGGTCAGTCGTGCTCAATCTGAGAACAAAGCTTCCTCTGTAGATTTGTTCAATGAACATAACCCACTGGGAACAGCCGTTTTTTGCCCACTTGTTCCCTTCACAGGGAGAACTATCCAATAGTATATCAGTCTGGTCCCACTCAGTGATCCAGTCCTGAAATGCAGTGAATTCTACCAGGAACAGGAGAAACTGCAAACACCACATATACATTTTGTCTGCTTGGGCCTAGTTTGTGAGGAGAGGCTGCACTATGGCAAGCAAGCCGTCCACATCTGGAGCCCTTATGACCCTTAGGGATACCAAAACACCAAGGGAAATTGGCATAGTTACCAAAAACAGTCATAGGTACAAAATCATATAACAACCAAACGTCAGTAGGGATGTTCTATGGACAGGATACCGCACTCAGAGCAGCACTCTTAATAGATCAAGCGAGGACAAAGACGCTGCAAATAGGACAATAGAACTCAAAATGGTAGAGCAGAGCCCCATAGGATCACTCCCCCCCCTGAAGATAAAGACTAGACATTTAGGATGGAATCCCCCATGACACAATCAACCTAAACAGAAGACTTCCTCCAGAACATGATTATGTTCCAGTCCTTCATAACTGCTAATGTTTTTTTACTTCACAAGTATATTTAATAAAATAGTTCTTCAAAAGCTTACATTACACATACTACAACGGTTTCAAAATATCTATATTTAGCACAGTTTGAAAAAGAAATGCAACTTTTCCACATGTCATTCACCATCTGATAAGAGAAATTTGGAGTTACCACATGTGGCCAGCAGGGGTCTTCAGAAACCCTAGGAGCAGCAGTTTTCAACCTTTCTATTGCCAAGACCCTTTGATAAAATTTCCCAAGTTGTGGAGACCCCCTAAGGAGTAAAATTGTTTTCGTTGTTCCTTCATGGCTGTATTTTGCTACTGTTATGAATTTAAATATAAATATCTGATACGCAGGATGTATTTTCATTCTTACAAACATAACAAAAGCATAGCGATTAATCACACACAATATGCAATCTATATTGTGAAAGTTAAAAATAGTGAATTTACGAGAATGGAAACATTTGTAATAATGTTGAAATTGTCTGCCATCATCTATTGTACCAGTGGGAAAAATGTGCACAATTACAAGTTTTACAGAGTAGGAAAAAAAAAAAAAAAAAATTCTGAAAAGTCTTAGCTGTCCCTGGCAAATAGTCATTTGACCCTTGAAGGTGGTCGCAACCTACAGGTTGAGAACCGCTGCCCTAGAGGAAATATTGCTGTGGGATAGACAAACACAACACACCTATCCATCTCTATAGTATTAAAAGGGCTACTGTAATGACATATGATCAAAGAATAGGATAAATCTCAACTGAATAATTTAATACATTTAAAAAAAAAGATAGAAAAATATTTTTGGGGGTTCCTCCTAGGTTTTGGTGGTTTACCATCTCAAAATATTTTTACAATCAAATCAGAGGCGCTCAATGCAAAAAACAAACAGTACTAAAGTAGGCTTGTTCTATAGGCCTGGCCTTTTAGCCACTTGTGCCCTCCACAGTGGGAAATATCCTGTAACATATCAGTCTGGTCTCAATATAGAGTGGTCCAGCCCCGAAAAACAAGGCAATTCTATATTGAACAGGAGAAACCGCAAACCCCAGATGCATGTTGGGCCTCAGTCAGGGGCAGCTGTACTCATTTAGACCGTGAGCAAGGAGTCCATACCTTACGTTCACCATCACCCTTGGGTATATGTGTGAATGTTACTATGTCAAAAAGGACAATAATATTCAGGATTGTTAGTTCTCATATTGAGCACCTCAGTTTTAGTTGACTTTGGAAATAAAACAAAGGTGTTTTTTGTTTTGAAAAATTTCACATGCATTCGAACACTACCATAATAACTCTCTCCCTTCTGGATCGCTACCTTGTTGTGGTGAAGGGGCTAGTTTACCTCAATGAAGCGGTGAGCTATACCATGTAGGGTCACCCAGGATAGGCAGGTCATAGCGGAACTAAGACAAATTGCAGTCCACTGGCGAAGAAACTGGTATCGCACCCCAGTATCTAGCAAGAAAACCTTATGGATAAGCACAACCAGAGACAGAATGATAGATGTGCCTGGTGTGCTGAAGTCCATAGGGTCACAGAGTGGGACACGACTAAACAGTAACTATAGCGCACAATGTGTGGGTGATAGTGATAAGGCACAATCATTTTTTGCTTCTGGAAGGTAGCTGTGAGAGGAGAGTTTACATTTATGGAGAGCTATAGCTGCATCTTTTGATTCAAAGTAATTTTTTTTATTTTATCCTTTTATATAACAGAGTTTCTGGATTTCTCCCTGGACCCTCCTCCTGCACCCTCCACCCACTGACAACTACAAACACCATTCTCAATCATCCAGCTCTCAGAGTGTAATGTAACAACAACAAAAAAAAAAGTCCTGTAGTCAGTCAAAAAAATAAACAAAAAATTCAGATTATCATAAAAATATATTTTATGTCCATGGCTGCTATTATGTGACACACCACAAAAACAAGCAGCTTTTCATGAACTGGATTTTGGAATTAAACAAAAAAAAAAGTGTACTTTTCAGTTCTGTAAAAAAGCTGGGGCCTTTGCCATGTCACTTTAAATATAAAATCACTTACATAACTGAACTGCCATTTATAGATTTGTCCCCACACCAATCCTTCCAGGACATTTATAGACAAAATTATAGCCTATGTATAGATAATTCCTGGTTATACAAGTATCTTCACATCTGTGCTCTTGGTCACAGAGCAATAATGTGCTCAAATAAACTAAATCATTTTGTCTAAACCACAAACAATTGGGGGATAGTGGTAATGGCTTCCTATTGCTTGTTAGCTGGGACAAATATGTATAGCAGAGGTCCCCCCGGACAGACGAGTGCCCACCAACGATATGCAGTCATTTATTTTTTACAACATAATGAATTATCAGAGAGTGCACACTTTTGAAGATCTAAAACCGATCGTGAGCAAACACTTTAATATAAAATAAAAAATAGATTATTCCTGTCACAACCTAGGGATGACCAGGACTGCTTGTCAAGTGATCTTACCATCTACAATGCCCAGTTGTTTTTACAATAGTGGACCAGGGCTATGGCAATAACCAAAATACTTTGAATCAGTAACTCACTGACCACTGGTTGTGGACAGGATGGACATTTTCCTGTAATCACCAACCTGGGTTATACTCCCCATAGAGACTCAAGAGACTAATTCCCCGTGTAGCCAAAGCCTAGGGGGGGGCTAACTATCCATTTCAGTATGTGTGCATTTAATTTTATGTGTGGAATATATTTCAGGAAACAAAAAAAAACAACAATGGAGGGAGAAAATGCAAAGTTGTGGAAAGTTTCACAAGTACCTTTATTTCTGACAATATTACATTGTCCTTTTGAATAAAATCACACACACACACACACACACACACACACACACACACACACACACACACACACCGTATTGGTCCAAATATAAGCCACAGTTTTTTTTCTCCGATTTTTGAGTTTGCGAGTTACGGGTGCAGCATATATTCGCAACCGTAAACATTTTTTGTGAGATTCCAAGTTATGGGTGCTGATTTGCATGCTTGAGACTGCGGTATTGTAGCAATTGAATAGCGATTTACGGTTTTAGTGATTCTAACATCCTGTAACATGCAAAAAAAAAGTTACAGTACTAATTAGAAAGCCTGTTTTTTGCAATGGCTGAAGACTTCGAGAGAGAGTCTTTTTCTTTCCAATTTTACAGGTGCCGCTTATATACGGAACACACACACACACACACAGGTGTGTTGTATTAAGGGAAAACACAGGTTATGGAAACTATAGCCATCCTGTGTGAGGTGAAAACGGAACTGGGGGATTGGTAGGAGCCTATGGGTAGGATTGGTCTAGTGACCTTTTCAAGCCAAATGAAGACTAGGTTGTTACAATTACCGGTTAAAGGCATATGCAGGTTCCCTGGTTGTTAGATTTGTGCACTTATGCCAAAAGCATAATTTATATATGCAGCACACTTCATAAAACATTTTATTTTTATTAATATCTTAAAATCCCTCTGAGTGTCAACATAATGATTAGAGGGATGCCTACAAAAGCCCCTGATCCCCTCCCAATCAGCATGCAGGATTAGGGGAGCATTTTTTAATGCATTAATACCTTTTGTGCCTTCCTCAGCCAATAGGAAATCCGATAGGAGCACTGATGTCAGCCCTGAAGTGACTGCTGGGATGTGCCTCCTGTTACAGTGTCTGCTGCCCCTTCACCACAGACATACTACATATCCCAGGCTGCTTTGCAGCACAAACTGTTTTTATTGAAATGTATCAGCTGCAGTGCTTTCTCCCGATTCAAAATATTGTTTTGGCCAATTTTATGCTAAATTTAGCCTGGGTTTGGAGGGGGTGTTAGCCCTAATTTTTAAACAGTCAGAAATTACAAGACATTTTGCTAACTTCAAAGTTTTTCGGCAACCCAGAGCTCTTCTGGGGCTTTAAGATACCAATTCCAATCCCATAACAATTTGTCTTTAAAATGTCACTTGGTTTGGATACAACAACCCCATGTATATTTTGTTCAGGTGCTAGATCCTATGGTTATACTATTCCTCAAAGCATTTTGTACAAGATTTAAAAAAAAAAAAAAAAAAAAAAGTGGGATTTCATGTTGGATCTCCAGAGCACTGCTCCAACCTGTGACATGGATTTTCACTTAAGTTTTAATTATTTTATTTTATTTGTTCTCTTCTGTTGAAGTGCTGCAGAGATTTCTCATGTATCTGTGGTCACGGGCGATCCTTTTAGGGTGGAAAAAAGGCACCCTAATTAAAAGTAAACTTAACAAATAAACTAGTTAAACATGAAAAACATAATAATAATAATAATAATAATAATAGTAATAATAATACTGAGCTTTAGAGTATGATCGAGGTGTTGCGGTACAGGGCAAAAGCACCTGAATGAGCAGTTAAAAGGATAAGATTACCATTATATTTGTATTATAAAATGAGAAATTACTGGAAGTTCAGCAAGTATTTGAACTTTCCTTCCTTGTAAGGAAGCTTTTTAGTCTGTATAGAATATTCTCATGTTTTTATTTTATTTGTTTAACATGTTTTCACCTTCTAAGAGAGTGCCTTTACAACCTCATTGAAAATGTGCATGTAGAATCAAACTATATAGTTTATTTACATATACAGACTATCAGTTCAACCTTACACCAATCACTTAGATAAGATTTGTAGGAGCAATAAAAATACAGGTTTCATTAATAATGTTTCTCTGTAAAGGAGGATTCACAGTAATCTGGATTTTGCACACAAATTGTAAAGGCATGTAACCCCCCACCCTCTATTCTTCAGGTGGCCACTGTGCAAAGGAAACACGTTTCACAGATCTCTGCTTGCACCTGCCATGTCACTGCACACTATGAAAGAAAGAAAAAAAAAAAAAAAAAATATATATATATATATATATATATATATATATATATATATATATATATATATATATATATATATATATATATATCATATCATAATAAGCCCCAACACTGGTTAATTTGCTGCAGTACACCACTGGAAATGTTGTGTTTAAGAAAGGGTATACATACAGCCAGTGGGGGGGGGGAAGATAAATCAGTCCACAATTTGTAAGAGGCAGAGTGCGCAAACACTGCGCCCATTCTGCTCAGCTTCCAGTAGGAAGTCATTAGACCGGAAACAAATCACAGGGCATGGACTTAAACTAACCTCTGCTTTATATGATGCCGACAAAAATTACTAACTTACCATTATTAAGAGCTATCAGTAGAAAACCAACATGCTTTGACAATTGGCACAAAAGCCTTTTGGGAGGTAATTACTTGTATGGAAATTAGAGTACAAATAGGTATTCTCAACCATGTTATTATTTTTCCAAATATTTTTGACCAATTATTTAAACATCAAAAATAATGCAAGGACAATTGCAGTGTGGGGATAAAAAAAAAAAAGTGTTATGTTTGAGAAGTATGTCACAAACTAACAGCTATAATCAGCACAGAACTATTTTTATAGGAAATTCTTAAAAAGAAAAAAATGAATTAGCTGACTGCTTGAGTCATGGACGCTTAAATTTTTTGACTACTAGTTTGCCGAGATAGCTTGCCTACTGGGTGTTTCCTTTAGATTTTGTGCTATTGTTAATTGCTCAAAATTATCAGTCTTTCAATAGGTCCAGAAGAGTTGTTACCTGCACCGGAAGTGCATCCCAGGAGTATAATACTGTTAACAAAAGTGAACACAGTTCAAGCTTTCGTAATATTCCGGCTATTTTAAAGAAATCTTTAAAAACACTTTGATACTTTTTACTTTTTTAATTTTATTTTTAAGTGTGAATTCATCTTTGACCCAGAGATGGGAGACTTCTTATAACAGAATTTCTTAGACAGACTACCCTGGCTCCTAAAAAAAAAAAAAAAAAAAAAAAAAAAAAAAAAAGTTTTGCTTGGTCAACTCTTAGATTATACACCTGTCCCTTATTAAGCACATTGCTATGTAAATAGATAATGGGAATGATTTGTGACCACATCCACGGGAATGCTACCTTTTTGTTTCTTACAAGATTATAAAAAAATGATTCCACATATCTTTCATATTACCTCTATCGGCATATTATAAGGCACCTATATAAAAACTAGGAAATTGCCCGTCAATTTAAGGGAATAAAATTGTAAGGCTGGCAATGCCGTTTGCCACACAATGCAAGGCTTTTGCTCCAGAGCACCTTCGGCGCTCATTGCGAGCCCAGGGCAGAGTGCCTTCGGGGGTCATTGGTAGCCCCTCCCCTAGTGTACTTCAACTTTCCTGCTTTGCAATGATCACCTTTGACGCTTACTGTGGGGCTCGCAATGAGTTCCTTTGGCGCTCATTGCAAGCCACTCCCATTGCTCATT
The DNA here is from genome assembly GCA_027410445.1 of Discoglossus pictus. NCBI lineage: Eukaryota > Metazoa > Chordata > Amphibia > Anura > Alytidae > Discoglossus > Discoglossus pictus. The sequence goes on from CM050168.1 coordinate 42,001,302, forward strand.
GCAAGCCCTGCAACGAGCGCCTACGTGATCATTGCAAACCTTTCCTCCCACCTACTGTACGGGCCGCTCATTGCAGAATTTGTTAACCTGCAAGTTTTGTGCTCGGGAATGCCATGTGTCACTTTCCACCATCTCCCCCCTGTCCCTTCCTGGTGTGGCACACGCTGACAGAAAATAAAACAAATGGCAAAGTCCTGCGTGCCTGGCATTGGGGAGCCTTGTTTTCATCCAGTTTCAGATGTTTTACGTTTTTCGTCCACCATTCCGCTCTCTTAACCGATTAAAAAAAAAAAAAAAAAAAAAAAAAAAAAAAAAAAGGAAATCGGAAATATGGCTCAAATGCACGTGCAACCTTACTCCCAGGCTCTCTCCCTCTGCTGTGTGTGAATGTGTAAGTTAATTTGAGGCATATTTGTGTTTTTTGCAGGTTTTTCCAGTTTGGTGGTTCGGTTATTAAAGTCATATTTTTGCGAGCTCCACAATCCATCTATGTGCATCGGGTCCCAAGTCATACGGGCGTAATTTTGCGTCAGTCACTAAGTCCAGGGGCCTCCCAACGAGGCCTCACTGCAGCCAAGTCCTGCGTGTCTCGGGATGAGCGTCAGATAAGTCCAGCGTGTCTCCAACCCTGCAATGAACGCTCATTGCAGCCCAAGTCCTGCATGCTTTAACTGCTCGCCTTGCAAAGCGTGACAACTCGCAGTACGGCAACTATTTAGGTAATAGTTGTCAGTTTCAGAAATCAAGAACATGGACAAGGAAACCTTATCCCAGCACAGACAAGGGAAATGTATTGTACATATACCAGACATTACATATTCAAATTATGGATGTTTGCATTTGTAAAATGAGTGAGCACTGGATGAATGGGAGCATATTCTGGCCTCTCCGTGCTAGAGAAAACTGTGTCAATTGACACATGTAATTGACAGTGACAGACTGTCACATCCATGAGAGCTCTCATTTCGAGTTAACGCTAGAGGTAATGTTTTCAAGGGGCTTGTGCAGAGTCTAGACCCCCCTGACTGGTGTCAACACTGGAATATCTCCTTGTACACAAACAGTAATATAATCTCCAGTCCAGACAAACTGGAGGGGGATTCAGAAGCATTAATAGGTTTCTTCTACCCTCAGAAGAGATATAGTAATGGGTGTTGTTTTGATTTACAAGCTAAGGTTGTCTGCCAATGTGCCTCTTGAAAAAACGGAGCTCAAGGGCTTTTTTTAAAAAAAAAAAAAAAAAAAAAAACAGAAGGGACAAAGAAAGTCCTGACAAGCAGTTCTTTGTAGTCTGAATCTGAGCAATAAATTTCAAGTAGGATAGTGCACATCATCTTGTTTAGTTATCTATATGATTGAAAAGGGTAGAGTGATTACCAAGCATCCATACAAACGCGGAGAAAAGTAATTAGTTTCCCAAGTGGGAAATTAAACTATTAAAAAAACAAAAACACAAAATTGTTATCAAAATGGCTGTACACTATTGCAATTAAGTCTGAAGGAGTCTTAAATATAGGTAGTAAAATTGTAAACTGACGTTTAATAGGTAAAATATATTTCAAGTGCCCACGTGACTTGCCATATTCTGTAAGCTTTTCAGTCCAGGTGCTATTATCGCACACCATCATACATATACTGCATCTTGTTATTTAAAAAGGCCACTACAGTTAAAGGAAGAAAAGAAAAAAACAAACAAACAAAAAAAAAAACATACTTGTTTGTCAAGTATGTACCAAACTAACATTAGCTGCTGTGAAAGCCATAGGCATAAAAACATTTGAGAATCCAATTTTTTTTTAAATTTATTTTTAAAAACTGTAAAGATAATTCGATAAGGGTGAAATTGAACATCTCTATTGCCCCTCACTGGCCTAGAAGCAGACCTGATGGGTTAAAAAGATGGAACACTAGCTCTTCAGAAATGTAAAACCCTCTCATACAAGTTCCATCAATGTATCATGGATCTCTCCAGAGTGCTGCAGAAGCATCAACACTTATACATCTCGATCTTAGACAAAATAACTGTTTCACGCTGAATTCTTCTCGAAGTCAGCAAAACTAATGGTTTTTCATTGTGCAGTGGTACTTTACAATGGACTAAAGATTACAAAACTAAAAGGAAAAAAATGTAAATAGAAAAAAAAAAAAAAAAAAAAAGATTTAGGAGGCTGAGAATGTACTGGTTTTAAAATGCCTCAATGTTATTTTCAGAACGGGATGTATGTACAATACTACAGAGTTCTGTCAGCATTCAACTCAGACAAGGATATTAAAAGCCCACAATTTTATTGCACATTCCTAGCTCATGTTTTAAAATATCAGATAAAGCTTATTCTTGTTAACCACAAAGTGAAATGAAGTCCAGCAATACTGCTTTTTATCTTGCAAAATCAGTAGCTGCAACTTCCTTCCTCTAAAAAGAAAAAAAAAAAGTTTGCACGTTTAAGATCTATCCACACACAAAAAAAAAAAAAACACAACAAACAAAAACACAGAATTTTAACATTCTGTGTAGACTCTGATGCATGGACATTTTCCATTTTTCATGCGTTTGCCAAGAGATCCTTCTGCAACATAGGTTTAAAAATAGTATAAGGAAGCATCTCCATTTCTAATATTCAAATAAACTACCTAAGTGTTTGTTTGAAAGGTTTGAGCATTTAAGCACTTGTTAATCTGTTTAGATATGCAAACAGTCCCTGCAAAAGGTCTGTCCCACAGCTCATGTATACAATGTTTTTATTGGCGAGAGCTGTAGTACTGTATTTTTTTTTAAATGCAACCGAGAGACAATCTGTAAGTGGCTAGTACAACTAATACAAATGATAAAATGATGTTTAATATTACAATAAACTACCTAAGTGTTTGCTTGAATATCTAAAGACAGGGAAACTTCCATGATAAAAAGGTATGAGCTAAGTATAGTAAAATATATGTACAATTTGTGGGCAGTTGGGGATGTCAGTAAAATAACCATGACAGAACACTTTCTGCAGCCTTCCACAAATACCACATATATCAATGCCTTTACCTGTCACAGGTTATGTCAGAAGCTCCTCCATTACTGCAGTTACAGGCCAAACATAATCCACTTGTGACGTTCCTGTAAAATCCCAAGAAGCAGTCCTCACAGTGCAGTCCACTGTAACCCGGATGACACGTACACGCTCCAGAAGCATTACATCTTGGAGGGTTAATACTGCCGACTGATGTGCAGTTGCAAGGTACACCTGAAAAATCAAAAGAAAGCTTTACAAAAAAGCAACTATGATGATAACATAGTCACCATTTAAAAAAGGGAGAACAGGATAGAGTTCTTATTTGTATTCAAGGTCTGTCCTGGCAGACAAAAAGCGATTTTCTCATTACAAAAGAAAGAATATACAATATAAAAAAGGACATTGTTTAAGCTTTCTATAAACATTTTGCTTTATCAAGTTCTTCAAAATAGTATATTATGAAAATGCACAAAGAGGAAATATAAACGCTCTAGTTTATTTATCTCGACAAAGTTGAAAGAACAAACAATTTGCTTGATTTTCTACTATATTTAGACTGCAGCAACTTCCATAGGCTGCAGAGTAGAAGTACTTGCTATGAAGACAAGAGTTTGGGAAAACCTGCCCTACACATTGCTGCAATTTGGAGAAGGAGGAAGCCAGCTTTTCCCACAAAAATCAAACATTCAATGACTATAACTTTCCCATGCTTTTTATTTTTGGTAACTGAAAAAGGCAAAAAATGTTTCCTGGTAGTGGCCCTACTGCACTACATAAAGCAAAAGTGTCTAGAGATCAGATTAACCATCGAAAATAAAATACAAAGAAGTAGACCAACAGGTTTGGTCACATTGGCTATTATATCTAGTTGAAAGCCTCTTCCCTGGGAGAGTAAGCCACCAATAAGATTTGTGCCATGCTATAGAATCTCTGCACTAAAGCCATAAGCATGGCACCAAAAACATAGGCAAAGTCATCACAAGTTCCCCAAGTGCTTTGTGTACATAACCTTACATTCAGCTTGTGTTACAAAACTTCATTTACTTATTCAAAACAAGGTCAGAGGTACTCTGAGAACAAACTAACCTTAATAGGTTAGTTTTATGGACAGGATAACCCTCTTGCTCACTGTGCCTTGCGGAGTTCAGCTACACATCACCGACTGGGCCCAATGAAGGCCAAATGTACGTCTGGGGTTTTGCCATTTCTCCTGTTTAGGGTAGAATTGCCTGGATCACTGTAGTTAGTGGGACCAGACTGAAATACTACAGGATATTTCTCCCTGTGAAGGGCACAAGTGAGCTAAAAGAGGTTGCTCTCAGAGTGGGTTATCATGTCCATAGAAATAACCCATTAAGGTTTGTTCATTCTCTGATTGAGCCCCTCTGACTTTGCAGTTTAATTTACTTATTGCCACAAAATCTGTAGCGATAACAGCTCTTAGATGAATCAAATACAGTACAAAAATGAACCAGCCAAAAAGCTGCTCTCAACACCATACAAGCCAAACTCCTACTCATCAATTAAAAATTAAGATAACTTTGCAATAAAGACAAAAGAGACAGAAATTCCCAAGCTTTTTTTTTTTTTTTTTAAAGAAGGACATACACCCCAATTGTCTAGGAATCTACTGATACTAGAATTAAACAACAAAACTTTGCACAAAATAGCCACAAATGGATATGGGGGATATATGGAAGCCTCCAACTGCTGTTAGATTTGATCCCGTCCAGTTTGATGGGAGCAGTTAATGGGTAATAATGCAAATGTAGCCAGGAAAATATATTTTCAGTGCTCTTTAGTAAGGTTCAGACAGTGAACCCAGAACAAAAAAAAACAGCAATGTCATACAAGAGAGAGGACAATGCCAAGCCAATAATGGCAGGCAAGGTAGCAATGATCGTTCACTTAAACAATAAACCGTTACTCATCTGATCAAGCAACACAAACATCCTTGATCCATACAAAAAAAAAAAAAACTTGTATGTTTTCAACTTTAAGTTCATTATGATGCATAGGAAAACTAGAAATGTAACAGATGTTAAATGTACCAGTCTATCACATTGTTCTCTGCCACAATAACACAAGGGCCCTAATGAGAAAGCTACTTTGTTGAAGTGATTATAACGTATGTGCCATGCCCATCTTTTAGAAGTGAAGTGTCTCTAATCACGGACTGAGCACAAGCTAATTACAGAGCTAGTGCTTTTACATTTTCCCCCACAAAACGCTCAATGCAATATTCTTTCATATTATTCATTAAACCCCGACTTCTTGCCAGATGTAGAAAACATTATGTATTCGGCATTGAAGGCAGAACAAAGCACAGAAAAAAGCCCAATTTGTTCATTTCTGTCATATTTCAGAGGCAGTAACAGGGACATATTCAGGCTGTGATGAAAGTACCATTTAGGCAAAGAATGTTCCCAAAACAAAGAGCACATGTATAATGTACAAGCAGAACCACCCACACCCTTAGATCTGGGCCTTGTAGGAACCGATTGTAAAGGTCAAACTTGATAAATAAGCTACCTACTCGCCTTCACAGTGGCCCGAAGATTAACCAGTGCAGGGAAAACCCAGCACCACCAAATCTCTGGCTCTTATGAACAGAGCTATAACAGTCAGCCTAACAATCTGCCTGCCTGGACACACAGGAGGGATGGGCGTTGATCCTAGTTTATTCTTTCAGATTGCAAATTATGTTAGAGCTCTCATAAAAAAGGAGCTGTTGCTCCTATTATTTTGCCTTGGCCCTAGGCTTTCCTATAAGTTTCTAAAAACATGAATAAAGCAACATAAGAGGCCCAATTTTCAATTGGTCCTTTAAAAAAAAAAAATCCTGCCCCTTTAAAAGATGTAACATTTCCCCTGTTGCTCATTGTTTTTTGTATGTGGTAAACAGAATGAAGCAACTGCCCATGTTCCCACTTGCTATTAAAGAGAATTTTACAGAGAATGTTTGTCTATCCTAAACATGCAACGTTAAAGAAACAGCACAAAGGCTTTCAATGGAGAGTGCATGCTATAGCAGAGAGAACAATACAAACAGGAGACAAAGCAAATAGGGAGTAACAGGCTGGTGTTCAGTGCTGAAATTCAGCAATCACATTTCCTCACAGGCCCCTTTCCGTCATCAAAAAAAAATGGGTCATCTCTCGTGCAGACAGTCTATAATAATAATAGAAAGGGCTCACTTCACTGTAAACAAGAATGGTACTGTATGTTACAGACTAGTAGCTTGGGGCATTACTGACCACTCATGTCTCATCTAGCTGTGTAAGCAGAAGGGGGGGGGGGGGGGGGGACATCAATGCTTCATTTCATGCAGGAGATATATCTATATATTCTCTCTACAGTGCAGGGAAAAAAAAGCAGGCATCTTGCAGCCTGAAATGACCTCTATGCATCCAAAAATAGGTCAGAAGACGACTACCCATCAGGAACTGGACATGTAGACATATTGTTAAAAGTTATTAGAATGTAAAGGATTATTGGAAAGGATGCAAGCAAAGATGCACAGACTCACTAATGTGCAACACTTTAGACATGGGCAGGTTTTGAGGTCCCACAGTGATCCTCACTGCCTCAAAACAAATCCCAAGTATCCGAGCCAGAGGAATATTTTACAGGCTCCTGGTACAAACAAAGCCCCCCTAACCTTCCTGCATTCAATGTCCTTTAAAATGATTTGAAAGCAGGTTTGAGGAATGGGGCAGAAGATATTAAAATTACTCCAAATACTTTTTAATATCGTGCATTCTGGTATAATTAAATAGGTGTTATTTATTACTATACCTTTTAGTTTCCTTCTACTTGGAAAATCGTTGCCTGCTTAACTTGCAATCTCCATATTGCATCTTTGTGTACCTTCTACTGCAGTAGTTTTTATTACATACTGACCAACTTGTTGACACCACATCTGAAGGAACCTGGGCAACCCCATTCAGGTAAGCAAAACAATAGTGGTTAATAGAGCTTTTATTCTGCCATGTTTACCACTACAGTGCCCTTAGTTCTGGTACTTGCAGTTATGTTGCACAATGAGGCTGTTCTAACAAGTGAATGGGTAGAATTTGAAGGTAATAAAATGACTTCAGAACAAGTTAGAAGTAGAATAAGCTGAACATTTCATTTTCTGTTAAAAACAAGCAGAGACCAATGAAAGTAAAAACATTTCTAGTTTCTATTTGATGCAGACTCTTAATTCTCTGCCAGACTTTAAATCTGTGCGACAGGAAAAATAAAAACCTTTAGAGTGTGCAAATCATTTCAGCTATTATCACAGCTTAGGTAAGTGCAGGGGGGGCTGTACTCTTGCTGACAAACTGTAATTTAAGGGATATTTTTTTTTTATAAATCAGTTTCAAATCATACAGGATGTGTTTTTAAGGACTGACAAAGCCCTTTAATCTCACTTCATTTTTGCCAAAGCCTGTAATGTCCAGTAATCAACCTTGAGTGGGCTGATTTCCTTCTGTTAAAGGTTGGGTTATTTCAACATGAGCTTACATTTCCTTCTGACCTTAAATTGGTCTCAGAAAAATATATAATATCAAAATAAAAACTTGCTGCACTGCCAGTTACTCCTTTGCTATATGCAACTTCAAGTTTACAATTGAAGAAGTTTCCATGAAATAAAATATGCAATAAACAAGTCACACTGTGTGAAGCAGCAGCCAGTCAATATCTAGTTGCTTCAAATGTTGTATACCAAGGAACATAAGATAGACCAATAGTACTTAAGATTAAACAATGTGAAACTGTAGATAATAAGTCTCTTGATAGATCACAAAAGTTGACTGACAGCTCAAAAAAAAAAAAAAAAAAGTTGTAGGAATATGCATTTTATTTACCATTCAATTCCTAAAGTACTTATTACGGATCGTTTTAAATTATATATTGTTTGTAACACTTTAATTCTCAGCTAAAGTGCAGGTTTAGCATATACTTTAACATTATACTGTATACTATTTTGCACACTGATCAAGCGCGCCTCCACCTGTCTCACAGAGGAGCTTGACATACACTTGCACACAAAATAAAGCTGTGCCAGTCTTTATAGAATGATTTAACTTTGTACTTTTAGCTAACTTAAGAGAGTTGGAGCTATTCAGTAAATAAAAAATGGGACACTAAAGTTTTTTTAAAATGACAACACGTTTGTATAACAAAGTAGTTCTACATCAAAATGTGTTCTCTACAGCGAATCATTCCCGAGATAATCTGCATTGTGTGTTGCATTATCATGTTAATGTCTGGCTCATTGTACTTGAGCAAAGTCTGGGGGGATATATCTGCATAATAACACTGAGGGTAGGTTGTGCTTATTTGTTTAGGAGTTTGTAAGTACCTGGTCACGGATTAGCACATCAAAAGCAGCCAATTATTATGTTTAATGGTTATTATTCAAGGGCTTTAAAAAAATGGCTAGTACAATGTATAGCCAATTTTTATATGTTTAAAGAAGATTGTTTCTTTGTAGCATATGATATGTTACCAGTTTTTTTTCCAAATTATGCTCCCAAAACAGTAAAAAAAAAAATATATATATGTTTAACTAACCTGGGGGCTTGTCTTTCAGCCAATGAGCAATATATATATGCATTCTACCACCAATAAAATCTAGATTCTTTATCTGTGCACTTCCTGTTCATTTCATTTAAAAAAAAAAAAAAATAGCCTGTATATGGTGGTTGTGGGGTCAGAAAAACTGATTGGCAGGTAGAAGTTACAAAGGTAAACCCAATTTTACTGCAAGAAAACCATTTTTTTTTTAATGACAAAAATGTATATACTTGTTACTACCTGTAGTTTGAGATTATACACGATACAGATGCATGAGGAAGAATTGGGGGAACTCTTTCCAATCAACAGCATTTTTATTCCATTCATTGGTTCTCTTGTAAAGCTTTGGGAAAGGATATTGTTAAAAGATTCATAACATCCGTACAGGCCCTTAAATTCTGCAGCACATGTTTAGAGAAACTACCTAATTCTAAACTAAAATAACTATACTGCAAGTATCTGGATGAATACCGGAGCAATAAATCACACTAAATACAATAATCAATTCCAGTAGACTGGACATACAATGAATGGCTCCATTCAATGTCCCTAGTCACAAACCAAGTCTTAACGGACTAATGAGTAATAGGAACATTTTACTTTATTTTATTTTTTTTACTCTAAGTAAAAAAATGCTGGTGGTATTTCCTTTGATATGCCACTGTAATAAGAGTTGTGTTTATTAGGAAACGTATTAACAATAGAATCAACACTTTGAATATTAAAAAAAAAAAAAAAAAAGCCAATTTTTAAAGTTTCACATTTAACTTTAGTCATTCAGGGTCAGGGTAGAGAAGCAGGTGGCTTTAAAAACTTTGAGTTTCAAACTTTAGCCTATGTAGACTTTTTTCCTACCTTTCTGATTTTATTGCTAAAGTTATTAAATTAACAGAGCAACTTTATTGTATGAGCACTACAAAAGCCCTATAGAAAAACAAAACCCTTCAAATGATCAGGAACAAGTCAATAACCACATTAATTTTAACTTTAATAAATCCCTTGAAGTCCCAGGGACATTATGGAATGTGTTGTTTGAAGGCAAACCATTTTATTATATTTAGCCTTTATTTTATTTTAAGAATTAGAGAAAGGGATTAAGCAGAAACCTTCGCTTTGCATACCATATAAACTGGATTTGACCTTTAAATGTGAAGGATAAATGTTCATAGACTCGCCACATCCAAATATCTGTTATCAGATATTTCAGGAGAATGTCCTTCAGTGGTAAACTGTGATATCGCTATATTATACACAAAAAGTTAAACAGGCACATGTTTCATTAATGGGTCCAGCAAGATTTGCAAACTAAATCTTTTATATTTACTCTTGTGCAGAATTATCTTATTTTCATATCTCTGCATGTCAAGCATGGTAATATTTAAATAGGTTGTTGGAATGATATGTGCCTTGCTTAAGCGGTCTTGAAGGTTGCTTATAGGAATAGTTACGGACAGATGAGGTTCTCTACCATAATGCTACATTACATGCCCACCCCATAATACATAATTGTCTAATAGCTTCCTTATAATGCCAGTGAGCAGCTGGACTTCTGAAAGAGCAGATCAAACTACCGGTACTTTCCTCAAGAAAAAAAAAGATTATTGTTCAGTCCTTCAGTCATATCTGACTCTTCGTGACCATATGTACCACAGCATGCAAGGCACATTTGCCAGTTTCTGGTCATGCTTATCCATATGGTTCTCAGCAAAGATACTGGAGTGGGTTGCCAGTTCATTCTCCATTGGACTGCATTTTGTCTAACTTCTCTGCTATGACCTGCTCATCTTAGTTGACAGTACATGGTTTAGCCCACAGCTTCATTGAGCTACACACGCCCCTTCAATGTAGCAATCCAGAAGGGGACCCAAAAGAGCGCTGGCAAATTACTTCAAGAATTTTCAAACCGGTTATTACTATAAACCTTTTATTAATAAAAAGCACCAATAATTTACTCAACACTATATATAAAAAAGGGGAGAATAAAGCACAAACCACCAATACATTTTGCCCTTGTATAGTAACTAACAATACAAAGATGTTTATCAAATCCCATAGTCTCCAAAGTCTTAATGCAAACTGCAACTGATGATTCTGCCAAAGATACACACTGTACAAATAAATCATATTCTGGTGCCTTATAGATGAGGGAGCTCTGACAACTGTGCCTGCTTGCACATTTAATCTAAGGGTGTAGACGAATATCACTTGTTTCAACAGTAAACCATGCAGAATTAAAATCACAGTACCCATCTCCTCACACCCTTTTATCAACAGAGGGGACGACATAAAAAAAAAAAAAAAAAAAAGACACAAACCCACACATCAGCTGCCTTGTAATGGAGGATTAACAGCCTAATATATAAAAAAAAAAGAACCAACATGAGGATAAACCCTTTGTGCCTTTCACTTTATGGTTAAGGGAATATTGTGACAATTTATTTTCTGTATTGTCTTCAAGAACGCAAAATTATTTTCAGCAGAAAAAAATAAATTCAGAAACATACATACATTTTATCTCTTTCATAGCAAATTATTCTTTACGGTTGTCCACTGAATATGCCTTTTTTCAAGTCTGCCATTGCAATACAATAAGCTTTCCATTACTGGTATTGAAAGGTCTGGCACTTGTTGATGCAGCATACCTGATGTGTACATATAACTTCCTGCAAGCTCAAAATATCTTTCCACTACAGGAAATGAATAACCTGAAACCAAATTGGTCTATTCCACAGTAGAGGATTGGTTTATAAAAGGAAATAATAATAATTCATGCCTTTGTATTTTCAGATTAAAAACATTTTGTATATTTTTTTAGTGTGGATCTTCAAAATAGTATTTTTTAAATCCATGCCGCAGTACATCTTTAAAGCTGCCTTTCAAACCAATGCACATAGTCCAATAACCGAGCTGTATAGTTCCAGAATTAAACAGAAAAACACTAAATGGGTTCTCTACAAAGCTAAAGTTTTGCCAACAATGTAAGTTATCTAAATTAATTTAGCTTGGTTTTAGATTTATGATACTATCAGTATATGAGGACTCAAGAAAGCTTTTATATAAAAAAAAAAAAAAAAAAAACTTTCATGAAAATGCAGAGCAGTCTGTCCCTCTAGCAACAAATGGGCTGCATGACGGACAAAACAAGTGACGCAATTAAAACCCAAGACAAGGTTAACTGATTACACAACTTGGCAATGAAGTATTTACATATACATACAAGTGCCACACCCTACTGCGTAATGTTCTGGTATGCTGTAATCTGTATGAAGACTCTTGCGTACAAAACTGGAGATTACAGAACTAAATATAGTAGACTGGTGTCCCCACCCAGAAAATACGTTTCCACTGTTTGAGAAAAGTGTTAATAGCAATGCACATTATGTATGCTCAGGTCACAAGGCATAAACATGCTACCACCTTTCAAGACAGAGTAGGGTAGAGTTAAAAAAAAATTATGGAAATTAGCATAGGTGTCTAAATACAGAAATACATAGGTATACAAAAAAAAAAAAAGTGTGGGGTATAAAAGTATTACAAGGTAATGGTGCTTGCATATGCGAGTCCCTTGGTAGGAAACTATTATAAAAAAAAAAAAAAGGTATTTGTTATGAAGATCATTATCATTTTAAAACTAGGGCTTTAATGGTAGCCTCTTTGTCCGTACACAAACATTTCCCCTATTTAGGGTTTGTTAGGTCATCCAAATACAATAGGAAATATGAATTGTAGTGTCAAGATGACCAGACAACACACAAAAAAAATTAAAATATAAAAATATGTATTTAACCTAAGAAGGGTCACTGTAATTGGAAAACATTTATAAATATTAACATTCAAAGAGTTTAATATTTATGGAAGTACGCAAGACAAAAATAATAACACCTATTCTGTTATTTGTAAGCTGTATTGTCCAGTTCTTTCAAGTTATATTGTAAAAAGCTACTGTTTGGACGATTATGTTCAACATTTAGTGGCATAGATTCAATAAACTATTGAACTTCAAAAATTAGACATTTAAAATGATGTATTTCTCAGATATAAGATGCACACTGGAATATTAGACATCTATCAATTACAAGAAATAGCACAATACATATTTGCAGTATAGTCAGAAAGAAGATACTGGAAATACAATCAGTAGGAGAGGAATCGGTCTCCAAATGTAAGGATGGGAGGTTTTAGCATCTTAAAGGCAAGCTTAGTCTAGACGGTGTATTTAAAAAAAGGGCAAGGTGAACAAAGTACATTGAAAACAGGAAAGTTAAACAGATCTGAATCTGCACAATTTGATGTTGACTACAAGTGGGGCTTGCTGCTCTAAAAAAGTAGTTATGTTTGCTGCGAAAGACACACACCAGACCATGACTATATTAAACAGCTAAAATGACTGTATGAACCATCCTGGAGGTCTATTGGTTCCTAGTACCATTTCACTATATGCACAAAGATGGGGGAACACCAGACGCAGGCATTAGAGAAGGGGGGGGGGGGGAATAATCTGCAAATTGATTATATAAAATGAGTCGCTCTACAATGTCAAAGCATAACACAAGATCATTCTGATCAGCATGATCGTGTGCATATTTGACAGATATCCCAGAAGACATTACAAGTACAGGAGGTCCCTGGGTTACAGATGATTTGACACTTAATGCCGCCGCCCCCCCCCCCACCAAGGCTTTTTGTACAAGAATTATTATTTACAGAAGCTCTCTTATTGTATTACCACATGAAACATTTTTTTATTATTTAGGGATCAAAGCAAGAATAAATATGCAGTTTAAAGACGTATCTCATCCATAACCCTGGGATCGCCTGTACTCCTATTTATGGTCTAAAAAGGAGGCAAGTCCTCTAGTCGTAATGCTATTCCTGCAACCTCTTTAAGAGGATGTTCTTTTCAGATCTGATTTTCATTGTACACAAAGTTACATAGCATTAGGCAGACAAAGTGATAAATCTCTACTACTATATTTAGAAACAGAACTGCTTATGGAACAATTGAAATTGTTATGGTGAAAAAAAAAAAAATATGACGGGTTCAGTCTTTGGAAAATTTCTTTTTTTTTTTTTTTTTTTTATATATAAAATAAGTGAGGTGAAAGAGTATGAGATCCTAAATACCACATTTTGTGTGACTTAATTTCACAATACAGAAAAAGACTATGCAAGAGAGGAATGACGGGGGCCATATGAAAGTGGGGGGGGGGGGGTGGAGATACGATTAGAAATTCATCATAGCCCTTTAATCGGCTAATCTTGCACTAGTTCTCACCTGGCATACAGTTTACATGTGGTTTGTGAAGCAGTTATCACACAATGTTAGCTGGAAGAGCTACAAATACTGTATGGTTTGACTTCACATATTCCTCTTAGTGGTGATGGGGGTGGATAAAGTGTGTGCAATAAAATACAAAGTTGTTCCACTTTAGTTTCCTTGCTCGGAGGCCTGGAACCTGTCAGGGCACATGAAACATTCCAGAGCAGAAAGGGCACCGGTGCTTGAATAACCTGTCTCAAATCTGCCAGATTCAAGTCATTCCCCAAACTGGGATTTCTGTCACTCCTTCACAAATAGGATTTGACATTTGAAGCAGAATAAAACTTGAGTTGCTTTGTTTTGTTGTTTATGTGCTGTGTATTTGTAATATTTACTAGACAATATATTTTTGTAGGAAAATGGCAGATATTTTCAGAATACCCAAACACAAGAAATGTGCTACACAGCCTTTATATGGAAATAAACTGAAATGTTTGCATGAAATGCTTCTTTGCATGATTTGAGATTTTGAAACATTAATCTGAAGTACTTTGTGATCTATAATTCTTATTTATGAAATATGCATGAAGAAATCATTATGTCTTACCTGAAGTCAATTATGCATCCTTTCCTGAAATGAAGATCACTTTTATTGATTACTAGCGACTTGCCGGTCAAAAAATGACGGCAATAAGATTGTAAGGCAGGTAATGTTTGCGTGCAAAAATAATTTTGTTGGTGTTTTAAGATCCTTCGGCGCTCATTGTGAGGCTCTTGGTTGTTTGTGTGCTATGAGAAGCGTTGGTGTTTTTTTTCGGTATGGCAATCAATAAAATAAGAAATTAATATACTTTACCTATTGTGAAGTAATATATGCAGGAAGCATTGTGTTGAAGAGCTGGCAATCTGTTTTCATGTTGCTGCAGCATCGGTGCTGTGTAAGCGTCATGAATGTGTGCAGTGTAATAGTGTGCATGCGCGCGGCAAATCCGTTAGGGTAGCTGTGTACTTCCGGATTGTATAAGTTAGTGTTCTAAAATGGTGCCTAATGTGTGGTATGCGGCTGAGGCTGATTTTGCGTCCTTGTTTTCGGAAAATCCGTAGGTGTTTGGTGGTGGTTAGCGTGTTTAGGGTCCTTTAGCCTCGTTTTCGTTATAGTCGGCGGTCATTTTTTCTCTCACTTAAGAGGGATTTTCGGGTTATCTTTGTAGTTAAGTTGAGGTGTAACTTCAGTGTTCGAGGTCCTGGGTGCCGCCCTTGCTGTAGGTAAGCTTTTTATGTATTTGTTGTGTGTATTTGTTGTGTGTGTAATGTTTTCATGTGCGCGGGTTTCAGGCTGTTTTTGCGAGGTCATAATGGAACTCGTATTTGTTTCGTAACTCCATAAATTTTGCGAGGTCCGCAGTTGCTGGCAAGGAGCGCCTTTGGTTCGCTACACGAGCCTGCAGCAGGCAACTATATGTGATTTTTAAGTGCTGGTGTTCAGAACAAATCTTATGAAAACTGTAGATTACACTTCTTTACAGCTTACTTATTAATGTCGGTCAAAAACGCACAACCCGTATTGAGGGGAGAGGGATCTAAGATTTTTTTTAAATAGATAAATTACATCTTGTTAGTATACACCACACTTGCATTTAGTCATTACGAATCAAGTACACCCTGAATCCTACTATAGCACATATTTAGGCTGTGATGCAGGAAAGGGCTAAATGTTTTTGACAATTGCAACCATAGCAGTAATAGTTTCATGTTACTACAAGTCATGGATACTCCCAGTATCAAAGTAATGCAAATGTGTAATAATGGTTACATAATGCAGTATGATCAGTGTCAAAAGCAACTTGAAACAAAAGAAATGATATTTGCTAGTAGGGATGAGTCTGCAACTCATAATTAATGGCACACATTTTTGCCTCTGACACCACACACCAACAACCTAAATAGTACAACTGTATATCAAATAAGAAAAGGAAATTGTATACATAGTGTTCACTATACTCCTGTGCATTTGTATGCACCCAACTGTACACCCAGCATCTTTGTAAGCCAAACCAGGGTAAGCCAGCTTTGTCCCTCATTAAAGGGGTTCCCTCTACAGCCTAATTTGTAATATCAAAGTGGGCCAAAATAGGTATCCAGGCTACTTCCTCAGCTGCTCGCTCCTTGAGGTGGTTTGCAATACAGCTGTGTGAAGGACCCTTGCCAGACAATCTGAGTGGCTGCATTGCTAAAGCGGGGAGGTACGGAGTGTTTGTATAAACATACCAAATGTACAATTAGGTGCATAACATTGCACAAGATAATCTCAGTAAACACTTAAGTATACCTTGTGAGGTTTCCACTTTGTTACACAACTTTTAGATTTATATATTTTTCTCCTTTGTATGTCATTGCAGGGGTAGTCAATTTTATGAAGATTCACAAAAGCTTAAACATATTTCTGTAATTCAAGCCAAGGTCCAGGATTCATATTTATGGATAGAAAAATTAGTGCATTAAAGAAGTTACAAGAAGAAACTTTATAGTGAAACAGACTAAACAAATAGCTTATTTGATTTGGACAGACCGGTATAGGAACCAGATTCAACCCCAGGTTCGCCTGACTACTTTTATTCTACTGCATTGGAAGAAGAAATGTCTGACACAGATCTTGTGCTTCTCATGATCTGGATCTCTACTATCAATGCCTTGCCTATATAGTGATTTTACGGTTTTGTTTTGGGTTAAATAAAAAAAGGCTTAAAAGCTCTGTAAGGCCCTTTTAAAAAAAAAAGGACCTGGGTCACATAAGCCTTTCAATTGAAATGGGTATATGTCACTAAAGCTATAGCATACTATAATCTGTATTTTCTTTTGGAGATAGTTTAGTATGATTCAGGCTAAGCAAATCTCTCATCTTAACTTTAAAATGCATGTCTTTAAATATTAAAATAAACTATGTAAGTGTTTGTTGTTTGCATATCTAAACATAATTTCCTTATTTTGTGCTTAAAAGATCTACGCACTGAAACCTTCCAGATAATCTCTACAAAAGATCTGCCCCCACAGCTCATGCACATAATGTTTCTATTGGTACTAGACACTTACAGACTTTCTCAACAGCATGTTTCGAAATGCTGATGAGACAATCTGTGATTGGTTAGTATATCTTGTACTACAGAGATACTATCAGCTTGAGTTACAGGGGTAGAGCATTGTAAAGACTATTGAAAGGTCTCAGCGAGTTAAAAAAAACAGAGCTTGTAAGCTCTCGTTAATAAAATGATGTTTAGGAATAATAATCACATATATAGTTGTGAGCATGCGAGTTGTTGCAAACGCTTGCGGCCCTCGCAAAGCGAGGGCCTCAGTTGCTGGCATGGAGCGCCTAAGTGCTTCATGCCCGCAACTGCGGCCCTCGCAAAAAGGTACAAGACATGTTACGACCTCGCAAAAACCGGCTGCAACCTGCGGACATCAAAAAATGAAACACAATAAATACACACAACACATACATAAAAAGCTTACCTACAGCAAGAGGGAGCATCCAGGACTTCAAAAAATGAAGTTACACCTCAATTTAATTCAAAATAAAAAAGAGTTTACACTAAAAAAAATTCTCCAAGCGAGAGAAAAAATGGCCGCCGAACAAAACAAAAACGAGGCTACAGCACTCTAAACACTACCAAACACCTACGGATATTCCGCCACAGCCGCATACCACACATTAGCCACCATTTTAGAACAATAACTTCTACAATGCGGAAGTACACAGCTACGCTAACGGTTTTGTCTCGCGCACGCACACTATTACACTGCACACAACATCAAAACAGATTCTCAGCTCTTCAACAGAATGCTTCCTCCATATATTACTTGAAAAAAGGTAAAGTATATTACTTTATTAATGTATTATTTATTTTATTATTATACACCAAACAGCATTAGCTCAATTACAATTTTATTGCCGTCATTTTTTGACAGGCAATTCGCTAGTAATAAATATATTATCTTGTTATGTAGGTGTGGCCTTTGTTATTGCAGCACAGCTTTATAGAACAAACAGCAGGTTGTAACAAATTAGGTAATTAACTGCATACTATGAATAGAAATGCTTATATTTACATAAGATGCAATAAATGAGCTTAAAATTTCCAAAAAAATGTCCGTAGTTTTGGTCAATAACATTTTGTTGTATATACAAAATATGTGAAGATTATCATCAGGATTAACTTTTTCTACAGAACTGTTGAACAGACCAGAAGCTAGAGATGGGAATACAAGGTCATACCAGGGGAGTCATTGGAAGATAGAGTGTGACATGGGGTGGGGGGGGGGGGGGGGGGAAGCTGAGAAAAGCTGCAGTATTCCAAGGAGATGAAGACAGTTTGTGCAATGTAAGTTTTCTGGCAGAAACTACAAACAAAAAAAATTGAAACGTTAAACTGAGAATTAGAAATGGTCGCTACAAAAGTGATAAAAATATAATCTGTGTCAGAACGCATGAAAGATCAATTATAAAACACTATGTTTTAATGCAAGAAGTGTAAGTGTTAATGATAAAAAAAATAAAAATATATATATGAGAAACACCAACTGTAAGGTTAATTATTAATAGGAGTTATAGGTCTGGGTGAAATGGAGCCAGACAAGAAAGGTGTGAATAAAAAGTCACGCGTGATACAGAAGAGGCAGCTATAAAATAAAAAAATAAAAAAATAAGGATAGTGGTAATAGCCAATTTTAGTGTCCATCACCTCTTAAAACATCTTGACTACTTAAGGCACAAGGTCACCGAAACTGGTTTACTGAAATCTTAAAGACTGCCTATATATTATACTAGTCATTATTCACAATTGTGATATCAAGCATTATTTGTGATTAATCGATGTACCAACTTGTAGCACAGAATGCGTGATAATAATGGAGGAGGTCTAGCTGCATTTTAACATTGGAGGAATATTCTGGTCAGCACAAAAACAGATATATTTAGACTGATACCAATAAGATCAAAGTAGCTTGTTAGTATTTGGGAGCCACTAGTTTGCATACTAATACAGCACAATATACCTAAGAAATGGTGCACTTAATTTATTTTTAATTGCCAATGCAACACATAACCAATTTTTCATACTCAAAGAATAACCTAAACAAACAACTTTCTTTTGTGTTTACAGAGTTCCTTTAAAAAGGTCCCTATAATTGTGCAGTTTTCTTAATTTTAAAGAACATCTCTTTTTTAAAATGTATATCTAACATATCGGTATAACATAGGGGGGAAATGCTCCGGTAGAAAGGCCGGTCCATTTCAACAACACAATTGAGTACGAAAAATAGAATAAAAAAGTGAATCAAATTCTAAAAAAATAATAATAATAATAATAATAATAATCTGACACAGAATAACTACTTTAGAATTCAAACAGCAGTATGTTAGAGTATATTCAGTACCAAACTGGAATGTTTAATAGAGTCCCTAATAAATATCATTCCTGACAAAGTAATCTCTACACGAGTGGCACTCGCTGTCAGTGAGTAAAGCTAATAAAAGTTAGATAAAAACAATAGTCATTAAAATAGCAACTGAGTCATGAGAAAGTGTTGCCCAACTAGTGAACATTGAGGACATTTGCATGAATAAGTGAACATGGTTATTACACACAATTAAAAATAAGAATCTGCAAAGCCGGGCAGCTACTTCTCAATGGGTGACTATTGAAGAAAGATGTATTCAGACTGAGTCACTTCAAATGTATTCAAAGACACTGGATTCTTTCAAAGATGCCTCAGTGGGGATCTATGGGTCAGCATTATGAATGAGTAGAAGCCATTCACTTAATATCTAGCAAATGAGCTGAATGAAACAAATGCCATTACTACATAATTACAGCATGTCCGCTATGAAATAAAGTCCCCATGACATAAAGTGTCACTCCAATATGGAGGGCAGAAATGGGAATGGCAACTAGCTAATTACTGAGGTTACCATAATGCAATGACACAACTAGTTCCCCAAAGGGCCATACACAACAAAGGCAAAAGGGCACAATGGGGCTGAAAGTCTGAGTAAGATATTTTAGGTCCAACAATAGGAGAGAATTGCTTTGTGGTGTTAAGTAGCAAGATGTATGGACTAAGGGATTAAACTAAAAGAATGCGGAGATTACAGCACATGCAGGAGACAGTAAGGGCCACAGCAGGCATCTGAAGACTGTGTTACCCAATATGTATATTACTTTATTGCTATAACTCAATGTTAGGACATGTGCACACCACACAAATCCAATATCCTAAGTGAACTATATCTATAATTCACATTTATGTCCCCTGTTTAGGATTTGCAATTCAATACTGGAGTGGCATTCTTTCATAAAGGACACCAATAGAAGTGGACAGCATGCATACTACTAGGCTTCAGCAGAGAGGCTTCTGGGTCTCTAAAGTGATAACCTGGAATACAGACATTAATGCTGATCTAGAGATAGGCGTACACACCATTTATCTCAAAAATAGCATCTAAAAAAAAAGGAAAGAATAAAAAAAATATCATCCACACCATCCCCAAAAAGCCATCAGGACTCAAGAGACAACCCCCAAGATCGTCATAATCACTCTTACCCTTAGTGACAGTCACCACTCATATTGCCCCTTTATTACATCCAGGTGGACTCCCTAGATACATTTTCAGTATCCC
This sequence comes from Discoglossus pictus, assembly GCA_027410445.1. NCBI lineage: Eukaryota > Metazoa > Chordata > Amphibia > Anura > Alytidae > Discoglossus > Discoglossus pictus. Next base: position 42,021,805 of record CM050168.1, read on the forward strand.
TTTAAGTAGCTCAATCTCAAATCACTCCAGAATAAGATGGAGCCCACCCAATCACTTCTACCATCAGCACCACACCATTGTACCACTTACCTCTCCCCTCAGCCACACCATAACTGCCCAATCATCTCTCAATTACCCTCAGTCCACATGTCACCTAACCCCAGCCTTACCATGACTCCCCAGTCACCTCTCACCCCCCCACCCCATGACTTCCCAGTTACCTCTCACTCACCCTCAGCCCCCTCCCTCACTCTCAGCCGCCCACCATGACTCCCCTCAGCCCCCCTCACTCACCCTCTGTCGGTTTGCTAGTCCCCGCGGGGGTCGTGGTGTCTGTGGGTGCTGCAGTGGGTTCTCTGCCCGGTGTGGGCCCCGGGGTGGACTCTATCACTACTGGTGTAGGACTGGGTACAATCCCGGGCCCCGGAGTCGGTGTGGGCCCCGGTATACTCGGGGTTAGCTCCTTTGGAGGGCCGGGTGTCGGTGTGATCGGTACTTCGCTAGGCTCAGGGCCGGGTGAGGGTGTACTTGGGGCTAGAGTGGGGATATTCACTGTGCTCGGTTGCTGTACACGCTCTTCAGGCCTCGCTGTACTCGCTCCAGGCCCCGGCTCTGTAGAGTTTAACCCCCAGCCGCCGCGGCCCAGCACGGCCACAACGGCTAAAAACAGTGCGAGCGTCGCTCGGGCTTCCATGCTCCTGCTCAGGGCCCCGGGCCTCCCCTGCACACAGCCGGCCCCCCGCACCGCATCCCGACTACTGACAGCTAGCGACCGGCAGTTCTCCACCTCACAGAGCAGCCCGGCACCTGTACGCGACTGACAGCCAACGCAACCAGTCCTAAGCCAGGACGTAAAAACTTCAGCCAATCAGTAGAGTGGGCGGGTACGTAAGCGCTCTCTTAGCATCCTCTTTTTGTCGCTTTTTACCTTACGATGCCTATCAGGTCACCTGTATTTGATTGAAAGGTATCACAGCCAATCACAAAACGTTTGCGCAAGCCAATCCAGGAAGCGTTACTTTGTCTGTCAGCGGCCTCCCTGTATCCTTTATCCTTAGCCACCTGTTTCTGAGTGACAAGGGAGGCATCCAATCCGAACTCCGTATTTCAACTCTTGCGTGCAGATAAGCCAATGAAAACGGAGCTTGTCCATGAATATCTCTAGCGCCTGTACCCAAGTAGTGGAGCTAAGGCGCAAGTAACGCATGCGCAGTAATAAACGTGTTCTGCAGTTTTTTGTGCACAAAGAATGTCAGCATTTTAAACACCTCATGTCACCAATTGTTAATAAATCACAATAAAATGGAAATATCCAGACATAAAACAAGTTGTGGCTCATTTATAGGATGATCCAGCTCAAATGGCATCGAGAATTTGCATTCATTTATGAAAATACTTTTAACAGAATAGTAAACATACTGCATCAAAGACTCATTTTGTCTAAGCAACTAAAAAAACAGCAGTGGGTGCTACCACTACATATAATTGCATATAATAGTTAATGAATTAACATGGCACTGGTTGCTATCACTACATATAATCACATATATAGTTGTGGATCTGAGGGGATGTTCGGAACGTGTACGCTGTTGGTCACGCTTTGCGAGTCACCCAAAGCCAGGGGAGCGTCGACCATGCGGGACTTAGGCTGCCATTGCGGCCAACAGTGCCGCAACTGCGAGCCTCGCAAAGTGAGGTGAGCCGCCGACCGCGCGGGACAGGCTGCAGCACTGCGAGCCTTGCAAAGGGAGGTGAGCAGTTGAGGCAAGTGGGACTTAGGCTATCGCGAGGCCAGTAGGACTTAGCGCGGTTCACAAAAAAACACAGAACTCAAAACATCTGCTAAAAACAACAAATATGCCTCAAATTCACTTACGCACCCACACACAGCACAGGGGGGGAGCCAGGGAGACTGTAAGTAAGGTTGCAACTTAATTTGAGCCATATTTTGAGTTTTTTCATGAACAAAAATCACCCAAGCAAGAAAAAAAATGGCCGCCGAAAAAACGTAAACATAACGAAAATGAGGACGAACAATGTAAAAACGAGCTCAAAGTAGTAACACTTAACGCAAGGCAGTAACACTTAACCCAAGGCATTAACTATTAACCCAAGGTAGTAACAGTCATCGAAGGGCCTCAGAGGGGCCATATCCTCGCATTGTGTGGCAAACAGCATTGGCCTAAAATTTTACACCCGTCATTTTTGACGGGCAAGTTCCTAGTTACAAATAATAGTTAATGATTTGTCTTCGACATTTAGTATATTATTATAAGCTATAGGCTGTAACATCTATCCACAAATCAATTGATATAATATATGCCCTACATATAGAACCTCATAGCTACAATACACACATTTTAAAAGATACAATTCTCTAAGGACCGCCTGGTGATCGTTTTGCTGACTATGCAGTTTACTCATAGGCTTGGAATTATCTAATCTATATACAATTAGAAACCCAGATAGTTGGATTATTAATTCTATATAATACCTGTTTTATCTCAGTCCTCTATTACCAAATATTGATATAACTATGTCTTAAGAGTTGAAATGGTTTAGGTATTTTTTAGGCCCCTGGCACAGGAATATTCTTTTTTTTTCCTTCAATTTATTGGATAGAACTATTAGCCAGATTTGAGACTTCAGCTAGTGAGCCTTCCAGACAGGAGGACCCACCGAGGTCATAGGCCTACTCTCCTCACAATCCCTTTTCTTGAATGGAAGTTGCATAGAGGTATTGTTTTGCATGGTGATTGGGCACAAAAAAGGGTATATCCTAGTTGAGAAATTATAGTGTGTATAACTGTTCCTTTTTAATCTTTACGGCATGTTTTTTCTTGTTAATAAATAAATATATATGTTTTAACAGTCATTCCCACTATTTTCCTGTAAATAAAACAGCAGATTTCTTATTATATATTAAACTAGCGAATTGCCCGTCAAAAAATGACGGCAATGAAATTGTAAGGTAGCTAATGGTGTTTTGTGTCTACTACTGAAATATATAATACAATTAATAAATGAATATACTTTACCTATTTTGAAGCATTGTGTTGAAGAGCTGCTGTGTAAGCGTGATGAACGTGTGCAGTGTAATAGTGTGCGTGCGCGAGACGAAACCGTTAGCGTAGTTGTGTACTTCCGCATTGGCGTAAAATGGCGGGTAATGTGTGGTATGCGTCTTAGCGGAATATCCGTAGGTCGTTTGTGGTATTTTGCGAGTTTCTTGTGGTGTTTTGCGTGTTTAGAGTGCTGTAGCCTCGTTTTCGTTTTGTTCGGCGGTCATTTTTTCTCTCGCTTAGCGATTTTTTTAGTGTCTAAACTCTTTTATTTTTAGTTAAATGAAGGTGTAAGTTGTTTTTTTGAGGTCCTGGATGCTCCCTCTTGCTGTAGGTAAGCTTTTATGTATGTGCTGTGTGTATTTATTGTGTTTTGAATTTTGTCATGTTAGCGAGTTGAGTCCGATTTTTGCGAGGTCGTAATGTGTGGTAATGTGTCTCGTATGTTTTTTGCGTTGCGAGGTAAAGTTTGCAAGGGTCGTAGTTGTTGTGTCGTGTTGTTTGCGTTGCGCCGTAAAGTTTGCGAGGGTCGCAGTTGCTGGCAAGGAGCGCCTTTGGCGCTCCATGCCAGCAACTGAGGCCCTCGCCCGGCCCTCGCTACACAAGCCTGCAAGCATTAGCAACAACTTGTACGCTCACAACTATATATGTGATGTTGTAGGTGCAATTGCAGCGTCCTCTAAATTGCTAGTAGGCAATAAGCAACCCAGTGGGTTATGGGCCCTCAGGCACTTCCCATGAGATCTTTAGCCTGTTCTCCAGACTGGGAAAGCATGTTCAACAATACACATTCCATTACATCTCAAAAACTAGCAAACTATATGCCATTGTACTCCTAAATACTTCTATTCACACTACATTTTATTTAAAGTGTTTTTTGACATTTTGCTTTGGGTAAAATAAAAGGTATAAGCACTGTGAGAGCCTTTTATCGGTTCCATGGCAGAGTCACCAGTATGCAGCAGCCTGGTAGGGAAACCGGAAGAAAAACGGTTCAATATAAAAACTGCATACAAATATGCATACATTTTAAACACTCAAAAAGTTGTTTTACTTTTTTTTTTATTGTTTGATGATGTAGAACAGCACTGATTAATTCCATGCCCCTTATGCAAAACAATATAAACACAGAACCTATGTACCGTATATATATTTTTTTCTTACCATATTCTATATTGAGGTGTTCCTGTGTAATATTACATTTAGTATTACAGTTTATATTAAGTAATAACCAACGTGCAAATTGAGTCATGTGGGCAAACCATGCATACGTCACAAAAATTATTTATAGATAAATACAAAAATTTAACTAGTATACATAAGAACCCATAGAGCCTGCTACTTGCGTTATTTAAACCATGTCAGGACAGAGGAGGAGAAAACAACCCAATCCCTGCCTCACTTTAATGTCATTTGCTTATTCTGAGAGGCCACTATTAAAAAAAAAAAACAAGATGAAGATATTATAGAAAATTCTGGGCTACAGTAATTGTAGAATTACAGTATTTGCCACATTCATCTGCAGCCTATAAGGTTACTGCGGATCTCTTAGTACCATGGTACATTATGGAGACAAAAGAGCACAAAAGTGGAAACACAAACTGAAAATAAACAAGCAATAATTCACCTTCAAAATAGAGTGTGTTATTGAATAAAGTAGTGTTTGATTCATTTTGCGATGGGATATTAGCTGCTGTTCTATATCCCTACTCCGGTAAAGCCGAGTGACTGATTTTAGATGGATGCTATAGATTTCCAGGGAAGTCTAATCCTTGTTCTTTTGAATACTGCTGATGATATTAGTTTCAAAACAAGAATACAACACCTAGCATGCAATGAAGACAGAACGTATTCATATAGGGAGCACAAACAGTCATTAAGAAAGGGGATATATTATTCCTGCCTCCAAGGCACTCAATACTTCCTTTATGGCTACAGTGTAAGAGTTTTGAGACAGATAGGAGCAGAGTGGATACCTTATGCAGTTTTCTTATTCGATATATGAGAGAACGCATCAATATCTCCGTTTTTGCACTAATATTTCTTTGTTTGTGAGGCTCCCTAAAGTGCATAAGCGATTTGGAAGTGTAACAGCATATTTTTTCTACAAAGGCTAATAAAACCACATCTGGTGGAGCTGAGAGGCCAATTGGCATTGGTGGCATCTGCTAGTTTAAGTAATTATATGTTACTAGCGACCTGGCCATCAGAAATTACGGGGAAAAAATTTGAAGCTTCGCAATGCCTTTTGGTGCACATCATGGGCCTCACAATGAGCGCCTTTGGCGCACATCACAGGCCTCACAATGAGCGCCTTTGGCGCACATCACAGGCCTCACAATGAGCGCCTTTGGCGCACATCACAGGCCTCACAATGAGCGCCTTTGGCGCTCAATAGGAGCCTCCCCCTCCCCTCTATTTTACGGGCCACGTGATGGGCGCCTTTGGCCACTCTTTGCCACGTATGCACTTTGATGGAGGAACACAATACAAAAGGCTTTATATACTTTTACAATTTTGAGCCAGTGATACAGAAATAATGAACCAAAACTAATCAAAGAAAGTAATAGGTCTAATTTCCACTGAAGCACTACCTTAACTAATATGCTGTTTCCTCACTAACCAGCAATCACCCAGCTAAACCTGGATGGGGAATACAGGACTACATTTGTCCTTTAAAAGGTCATTGTAATTGTTATACAATAGGTTTTAATTTATTAATTTAGTAATTGATTGGCGATAAAATCTGATATTGATATGATTTGATAAAATGTATATGCAGCAAAGATGGTTCTCCACCTCCTATTAGATATCCAAGCGGTGAGATAACATATGCCCAACCTCAATATCCTACACATTAGTGTGTTACCTGCAGTGACCATGCAGGGAAGGAGGAGGATAAAGACTCCTATCAGGACAGCATTCAGGGCAGATTATATCCCACCCCCCGATATTGCAGATTAAGGAACAGCTGTTCCTGAACTTGTAATTCTGCAATTGAAATGTCATTTTGAAAAGTTACGTTGACATTTTTGTTCTTCAATTCCGAATCACTTAAATAAAAAAATCCAATTCTATTATTGAACCAAAACAGTGAATCTGGTAAACTTTCAACTTTTCTATTCAATGTGCTAATTAACTGCTGTTATTAAAATGCTTCTGTAGATTAGGAAAAAAACCTAAAAAACAATTCTGCAATGCTGGTAACATTATTAGCAGATGTGTAAACTGCGGGCATAACAAGTATATTTAGGTAAAATCTATATTTTTGTAGGCACTACTGTTTGTCTTCCACCCTTCCTGCTGCCTTGGACATGGAGTGAGTGTATACTGCCAATATTTAATCATCTATTTAAGAGGAGGAAGGAGGGTTTATTATTTACAAATTGGTGGATTCAGATAAGATTAGCACAGGATGCCTTCCTTCTCCCTCCCATAGCCTCAGTAGAGGCAGCTTGCGAGTATGGCTGCCATGTACTGTAATTGCCTATTCTGTCTTAAAAAGGAAAAGTTATTGTCATAATAACTTCCACGCACTAGCAGAGTCTGCTGCAATGAAAAGTTTTTTTTCTAAAAATGTTTTTATGCTCATGAATTATGCAATGGTTAATGTTGTTGGGTTGATGTCTTTTATATGTGGTCCTTTAAATGTCAGATATTCCTATCAGGCTGCTGGTATAAAAAGTTGCTCTATAAATTTAGACTGACAAACAAGGGTAGAGACATGACGGAGTAATGAGCAGTACGTTAAAATTAATTTGAGTTTATTACAAATCCTTGTATTGAAATTAGAGTGACTTGCCCAAAGTCTTAAAAGATTTAAGGATTTTTTAGGATGGCAGTGTCCTTTTAAGATGACATTTAATGCCCCATATAATAAAGATCCTAGTTATTTCAAGGTATTTCCGCCATATAAAACTCACTAGTTCATAATAAGGATGGACATTCCTTCTTGTAAAATAAAAGATTATGGAGTGACTTTTTTTCTTTTTCTTGAACATAACATGTATAAAAATGTCTGTATTGCATGAAAAGACTGTGGAGGCTCCATCCTCCTCTTTACAGTGACTAAAAATAAAATCTGTGCTTATAAAAGTGTGAAAGACTGATAACAAGCCTGCCCCACTTCTGAGACAAGGGGTCTCGGTCCTGCTTCATTACTGCAATCATATAACTTAATAATATACTTTTATAATACATAACATCTTTCTAAAATATTGATATGGCACTTACTTTAATATGTATTACAACAATAATTAGTAGTATTTCCATGTCACATTCATACTGATATTTTTATATTTTGCTTACATTCATCATATGAGCACCTTATGATATGCCATTTAATACAAGTAGGGGAAAGCACACATCTAAGGGCCTCATTCAATTGCGATTTGGCCAATTGAATAGGGCTCTATATAAGCACAGAGCATATTTTTTACAGAAGTGTTTAGTTAGTGAACTTCTATCCAAAAGCAAGGTCTTCACTAACTAAAAACGGCTGTAAAAAAATATGCTCTGTGCTTATATGGAGCCCTATTCAATTGGCCAAATTTAAATTGAATGAGGCTCTAACTGGTTCCCAAACGTCTCCTCTATACCCACCACAGGCCATGATTTGGGTGAAACACTGTGTGAACTAAGGCGACTCAGCTAGTATTCAACAGATAGTGCTTCACTTCTGTATTCACACAGGGCCTCATTCAAATGCGATTTGGCCAATTGAATAGGGCTCTATATAAGCACATAGCATATTTTTTTTACAGAAGTTTTTAGTTAGGAAACTTCTATCCACAAGCAAGGTCTTCACTAACTAAAAACTTTTGTAAAAAAAATATGCTGTGTGCTTATATAGAGCCCTATTCAATTGGCTAAATCGCATTTGAATGAGGCCCACAGTGTTTACATAAATCATGGCCTATCTGGTGTGTCCTGATGAGAGGTTTGAGAACCACTAATGAAAAAGCCCAGAGATCTATTTTCTACAGGAGAAGATTAAACAGCTCTTTATAAAAACTTTTTTTAATTTTGAATCTCTTTTCAGCATTTGATAGTTGTTTAAAAATGCTGATGTGATACCATTGTACCTGAATATTTGATTTAACCTGACCCTTAGCAGTAGTCTCTGCACTGCAAGGTCCCAAATAGACTATAAGTAACAAACACAATCTAATAAAATGCATTTTGTTCTGGGATTATAGAATGTCTAAAGAACAAACACATAAGCTGACATTTTTTGGTTGCAGCTCTTAAAGTTTTATTGCCATTTGCAAGGATATTATCATTTTTGGTGCTTGTAAAACCTGCTGGCACATTGTTTGCAGACAGGCAATCGGTCGATGGAATTAATGGGTTACATAAACAATGAAACATGCATCAATTAAAAAAAAAAAAAATCACTTGGTTTTCAGATCTTTGTTTTGATAGTATTAATGATTTCCATGTAATTATATTACAGGGGCGGAGATGTAGGAAACATATAGCACTATCACAGGGCCAAGCCCTCCCTTCCCACTGATAAACTCCGGAATACTGATCATCCACTCCTACTAGCACACTTTGATCCAAACATGAAGCGCTGACAGTTCCCATGAGCGCATTGATCTGTTTCAGAGGCCTCGCCCCATAGAAATACTTAAAAATGGGCTTATCTAATTGCATATTTGGAAATGTGATTATTTCCCATCAATCTGACAATTCCCATTGAACGATTGTTTTTTTTTGTAATCTCTGCGCTTATTTACACCCTTGTAACAGATATTTGACATCTAATATCAGTGCACATTATGTACTATCCAATTTGAAACATGACACAATATTCCATTACCTTTAAGTATTTGATTCTTAAAGAACTACCAAATTACTACTTAAATAAACATGAAGAGTTCCCTGCTTTTAATCTTAAAATAATGTATATTTGCATATTTAAACATTAGTTTATTAACAAGTGCTTATAAACTCTATTATTGCTCAATGAAACCTTCCAAAGGTCCTTTCTTTTGTAGTCCATGCACAGTGTTTCTTAGACAATCACAGACTGTGTCTCAGCAGCATTCCAGCAACATTTTGCTGAGACACAGTCTGTGATTGGCTAGTACATCAAGTATTGTAAAAACACTGTGCTTAATAACTACAGTGGAAGATCTTGTAAGACAAAAGCATGAGAGGGGTTCACTTGTACACTATAGGTTGAATATTCTGGTGGGATGTTGAATTTGTGGTCAAGAGGACTATGTTGTATTTATGTGGTATGTTTTTAGGAATTTTAAAAACTGTGGAAAAATCAAACTATACAAGGTAAATAACTTCAGAGAGTATGTGTAACACAAGAGGAGTCCTGCAGCTGGAGAGGATAACAAATGGAAAAGAAAGTAATGATAGTGCAGGGTGCAGGAAGTGGTGGAGGGGATATTTGGAGACACAGGACAAGCTTTAAGTAGGTTCATAATAACTAAGGCCTTTATAAATTTAGGTTAAGATTTTGAATTGTAATCTGGGGGATATGGAAGCCTGGGGAGGACCTGATAAAGTAGAGTAACAGAAAACTATGGGGGAAATTGAGGCTTTTAGAGGAGGTATTCATAAGGTATTGCAGTGGGGACAGACCACTGACTGTAAGGCCAACAAGGAGAGTTTTACAATAGTTAAAATGACACATAAGTGAGTGAACTGGATTTTTATTGTGTCTTGTGTGAGAAAGTGGCAGTTGCTGGACATCTGTTTCAGGTGAAAGTGGCAGGATTGAGATTGCAACTGAATATTAGGAATAATAATAGGGCCATTTAAGAACACCATCTCATATTGCATTTATCAATATCAGTAAATATGACACACAATGATAAGCCACGTGCTACATGGTGTAGCCTTGGTTTCCTGTTAATATACAGCAAGTAAGATATTTAGTACTGGCATATTAGCACTTCGTCAAAATGATTGATGATTTAAGTATATTCTACTGTGGTTATAGGCAGTCATGGAGCTAGAGAAGGAGGGCCCTGGTGCCAAAAAAAATGTTTTGCACTGGGCCCGCCGGGACCAAATCACTCAGTGCTCCTGCCTGTTGAAAGCTACTCTGCCTGCAGCACAGCTTCAGGGCACATGCGGTCCACTTTTCTGTGACATCCTCTATGGATATATATATATATACACAAATATATATACACATATACAAATATCACCCTCAAACAGCAGCCACCCCTCTTGGCACCACTGGTAGATTCGCCCCTGCCAGTGTCACATGATACAGTACAGAGCCACAGGGACACAATGATACAAACACAGACCCATAGATACACACTGATACACATACAAAGTTACAAATACAATGGACCGTTGGTACTCGAATACCTCAGAACTCGACGCTTGCTCAGTACTTGTCACAACTACGCCATCCCGCATCCTGTCTCTCCAGGAAGTGAAATAAAGTACTGTAGTGTAGCAACAAGAGCCCAAGAGCAGTCTGTGCCTAAAAGAGCCTAGGTGCAGCCTCTGCATACAAGAACCAAAGTCCAGCCTGTACCTATAAGAGCCAAAGTGCAGCCTGTGCCTATAGAAACCAAAGTGTAGCCTGTGCCTATAAAAGCCAAAACATAGCCTGTTCCCACAAGATCCCAGACGCAGCCTGTGCCTACAAGAATCAAAGTGCAGCCTGTGCCTATAATAACTAAAGTGCAGCCTGTGCCTATAATAACTAAAGTGCAGCCTGTGCCTATAATAACTAAAGTGCAGCCTGTGCCTATAAGAACCAAAGTGTAGTCTGGGCCTACAAAAACCACAGTGTAGCCTGTGCCTATAAGAACCAAAGTGCAGCCTGTGACTATAAGAACCAAAATGCAGCCTGTGTCTATAAGTACCAAAGTGTAGCCTGTGCTTATAAGGACCAAAGTGTAGCCTGTGCTTATATGAACCAAAGTGTAGCCTGTACCTATAAGAATCAAAGGGCTAACATCATGAGTTCGAACAATGCTACTGATACCACTCAGCAAAAAATAAAAATAGTGAGAACCACTATAGAATGGAAAAAAGACATACTAGCCAAGTATGAGCATAATAGCCGCATGTCTGATCTTGCTGCTGAGTACAAAATGGCTAGAACATCTATCTCTATGATAGTGAAAAATAAGGAAGCTATTAAAGGAGCCAATGTGGATAGGGGTGTGAAGGCTGTGACTAAGCAAAGGTCACAGACATTGGAGGAAGTGGACATATTGTTGTACATTTGGATTAATGAAAAACAGTTAGTGGGTGATAGTATTTCCCAGTCAGAATTTGAGAGAAAGCAAAACAATTGCATGCCAATCTGGTAAGTGTTAAAAGCAGTGACTTGTTTAAAGCCAATCATGGTTGGTTTGAGAACTGGCATTTATAGAGTGGTGAGGCATGTAGAGGCAACCAGTGCCGACAAAGAAGCTGTCAAAACCTTTGTTAGGGAGTTTAGAGACTATGTAGAGGCTGAGGCTTTTGTTCTCCAACAAGTCTTCAACTGCGACAAGGTTTATTCTGGAAGAAAAAAGAACCTATATCACTCAAGAAGAGAAGACATTATTGGTGTGTGGGAATGCTAGTGGGGATCCCAGAGTTTTTAATAGAGAGAATATGAAAAAAAGCAAGTTAAGTATAATGTGGAGGGCCAACAGCAAAGCCTGGGTAACCAGGCAGGTCTTCACCGAATGGATAAGCGAGGTGTTTGGCCCCACTGTCAAAACATATTTGGAAGAGAAATAATTACCTCTGAGGGCTCTGTTAATGGACACTAATCCTGCCCCCCCCCCCTCAGGCTTGGAGGACAACTTGCTGGAGGACTTTAATTTTATAACTGAGAGGTTCATGCCCACTAACACAACTCCTCTGATGCAGCCAATGGACCAGCAGGTCATCTCAAACTTCAAGAAACTGTATACTAAGGTCCTCTTCCAGAGGTGTTTTGAGGTGACCTCGGATACTGAGATGACACTGAGAGAGTTATGGAAGGACCATTTCAATATCCTCCACTGTGTCACTCTGATAGCCCAACCTAGTCCAATACTGAAGGACAGTATGTCTCTTGGCAAGTCCATGGGCCTGAAGGTGAGTAATGAAGACATTGAAGAGTTAGTGAAGTAGCACAGACAAGAGCTCAGCACTGAGGGGCAGCATGAACCTCTAACGGATCAGCAACAGATAGTGGCTGAGGAAATTTCTTCACGTGAAGAGGAGTGAAGGGAGGAAGCACCTACTGCACTGATCAAAGAAATGTGTGCTAAATGGGTTGAATTACAAAATGTTGTTGAAAAGCATCCCCCTGGTGTAGCTCAAGCAAGCCAAAATGTGGACTTGTTTAATGATCAAACAATGTCCCACTTCGGAAACATCTTGAAACGAAGGCAGAAACAAATTTGTCTTCTAGTAAAACTCTCTACATCAGAGTCTCCAGCAGGTTCAGTGTTTTAAGGAGACAGAAAAGAGAAATACTCCTGTGCAAGTGCCTGATGTTTTAATGGAATAGGTCTCCCCTTTCAAGCAATAACCTCTCTCCTCCTTATAATCCTCTACCTTGCCACCATCCAATATGGCTCTCAAGTCCTCTCAGTACAGTTAAAGTAAAGTTAAATTCTATTTTATGTTATTCAATTATCATTTTTTATTTATGTTTGTTCAGTTTTAAGGTTTTGTATAAAAAAAACAACACCATCAGTTCAAACTAATATGTGAAATTTCTGGGGTTCAGAGCCGATTCTTTCAATTTACATTGATCCTTATGAGAAAAGCTTGTTTGGTGATCATTTTCGGTACTAATCCTGCCGCCCGGAACGGATTAAGGTTAAGTACCAAATGTCCACTGTAGAAAATACCACATGCAAAGTCCCATGGATGAAGTGATACACACAGACCCAAGCATATACAATCATGTACACACACATACATATAGAGCTTCACCCACACAATGATATCCATACATTCTGACTCATATACACATACAGATATAGAGGTACAGTTATACTGCACTGCTCTATATACATACACTGATGCAATACAGACTCACAGACAGATATTAAAGGTGTACCAGACACACAATAATAAACATATACATGTACACACATACACATTTTTTTTTCAGGCTCATGAAAGGGCCACTGTAGTTAAATAAAAAGGCACTTATTTGTCAGTTATGAACCAAACAATATCTGCAGCTGTGTAATCCATGGAAATAACTTTTTTTTTCAAGAAAATCTAAATTTCTGAAGACTATAAGTACAGGTATACACTTTGTGATTGCTACATCACATCCTGAGAGTTGGATCATAAGTGTGTGTGTGTAGATATCAGTAGAGGCAGGGGTGATAGAGGAGGGAACAGGGAGAAACGTCCAGAGTCTTTGTTAGATAGGATAAGATTGAATTTGATAGCACATCCCTTCCTCCTCACTGACCCAGAAGCAGGAAGTTGCATCAAAAGATGCAATCACAGCATGAACGAAACATAAACACCCCTTTCACACACACAACTTCCATCAAATATCATGGATTCCTCCAGGGTCCTGCAGAGTTTACTTTCTTCTAATTAAAAACTAGCCTTTACCTGCTTAAATATGATTTTACTCAGAATGTTCTCTTTTATTGTGCAGTGGTTCTTTGACATACTATGCTGACAAAACATGACACATACATGAGCCAAACTCTCATTCTCACTCAAACTGACATTCAGTGCTATATACACTCAAACATACACCCTAAACCATATTCAAACTGATGGAAATTACGTCCACAAGTACCCTGTCTTTTAGCCAGCAGGTAAAGGTGTATACTGCCTCTTGAAGCTAAATTGGCAAACTAGGTCACAGGGCTCTGAACAACATTTTTTTAATTCTGCATGCTGTGAGGCAGCCAGGTGTTGTATGAACAAAGATGAAAGTATTAGTAGAGACCCCTCCATTTATTATGTCACTGTACAGAGGCTATTAATGATTGTGTAAATAAAACTCTCCGGTTTGGAAAAGATGCTCCATAAAATAATATGGGGACAGGTGGGTTCTTGCCTAGCTATGGAGAAAGCGCTCACCTTAGGCATGTCCCTGATTTTCAGACACTGAGGTGAGCTTGTTTGAGACTGTAGCAGAAGCTTTGTTGCAAATATATAAATCCCTGCTGAGTCCTTATTTACAATATGGAGTATAGTTTTTGTTTGTGCTTCAAAAAAGGATATTGTCGAGCTAGAAATGGGGCAATGAAGAGGCTAACAAATTAGATTTATTTTTTTGGGGAAAAAAAACTTGGAATGAAGCTTGTACCTGCTCAAAGTTAATAAAGCTAATATCTGTTGATTAATTAACCAACCATATGTGTGTAGTTGAAGCTCAATCTTTATCATAATACTTTCCCATAGAAACGTCCACACTTCATTCTCCCCCCCTTGAGAAGTCTGGGAAGGTTTCAAAGAAGTGGAATTTCTTAGTTGATAAATAATTAAACTAAAACAATACTTTAAATAAACTATTAAAATGGGTTCTCATTGAAACATCTTCCCTTTAAGTAGCTACCCACTCAATAATTTTTACAAATAGTGAGTGGTTCCATGGGATCATTATGATTCAGCCCACAAACTGATGCATTTATTATATATCCCCCTACTTACAAGGAATACAATGTTTCCATTGCAATCTAGGAATTTGGGTGGGAACATGCAAATGAGACCTCAGCTTATACTACAACATCATTTGACTCATTTTAAACCAGCTGACATAATACAGCTATTTGACACAGCACTGGGTGGACATGCTTGTGTTGGCCAACCTTTCCTCAGACAGAACAATTTAATCCTTATGGGACTCAATGTGGAGGTGTCTGGTTGCTAATTCATGCAGCGAATCTGGTCAAATGCTACTTTTAACAAATTAATTAAGCTAACGGTCAGTGTAAATAAATTGAATATATTGAGATTTTGAGCTGAAAAAAGTTCTCAGATCTATTTTACACATGTAATTGTCCAATCCAATGTAATTATTATCATTCTGCACTTTGTGTGGTGGCGAGCTGCTTCCAGTCATGGCCTTACCATGCCTTTAAATCATCTTTCAATGCATAAAACATGTTTAAACTTCATTAAAACTAACAGGAAATGTGCCTCTGTACATAGAGAGTACTTTACTATGGGCCCTATTCTATTAGCTGTTTAGATGTATTCTATTGACTCCAGCTCGCACATTCTGACCTCAAGGCTGAACTTGTAAACCTTGCCTTTTTAAGTCGGATTTTAGGGTGCGTGATCATAGGATCTGACAATATTTAAGGAAGCCCATAATTTACTTCTTAGACACAGCCAGTAGTAAATGAGACCGTCATCATGACCCCAGTTAAACATGGAAGTTAGATGTAATCTGCAATTGGAGGCTACAACATGATTAGTGCCAATAAATTATATTTGCAGATCAGGCTCGCAATCAAGCATTAGATCATCTGTTTTAGTCCATGTGGGTTTCATGATATGTATTAACCCCTTGGGTCCCAAGATCGATATTGAAAAAAAATTGTGGGTTTGAGACTGTTGTGCAATTAATTCTAGTTTTCCCATTCCTTCCCATGCTTTTAAAGTACAGTATTGTGTGTTTAATTGCTGTTGCAGCTCTAATAAGTGTTTGAAAAAGCCCTTGTGAGTCCTATTTAGTACACGTAACATTTTTGACAGAAATGTGATACTTTTTTCAGTTGTGGGTCAGACTTTATTTGTGAGCTAGAGATATGGGTCTAATAGAATATCGATTTTGTGTAACTTTAATTGTTTAGCGCTCGTAATATTCAAGCTATGCTAAAACCAATGGCGTTCTAAAGCAGGTTTTGTGTCTTTGCCTGGCCTGTAGTGATTGTGGGCAGGGAACTCGTAATCATATTGCTAGTAGCTAATAGAATATGTGGCAATTTGCAGAGAAGTTTTAAGTGTGTATAATTTTACGAATTGGGCAATAGAATAGGCAGTTGGCAGTTACATATGATAGCTATATTACTGCCAATCAGCATTTGCAGCAAAGAAAAAAAAATATTTTAATTTCTTTTGAATTAATTCCTCTTAACTTTGGAAAAATAGGAAAAAAAGTTTAAAACGTGTTAAAACCACTCATGACTTTTATCAACATCTTTCTTAGGGCAGGGGTTTAATAAAAAAGTGATCTCATAACCCACCCTGCATCCTATCAGGAGAAGTTGACTTAAATTGCAATTGTACTGCTTAGTGAATACAGCCCTGTACTTGAATCTTAGTTTGACACTGAATACTGAACATTTCTTGTGCGTCATGTATTCGTATAACGCAATATGCCCTGGGACACAGAGCAAAATACCTGTCAGTTTTGCCCTGTTACATTTTGTTTTCGAGGCAAATTACCTGCATAGTATTTAGATGCATTCAAATTTGGTGATAACATGCACACAAAAACTAAGATCCAGATCCATTCAACACAAATTTTCTTCTAATCTCTCCATAGCCTCTCTGACTTTGTTTTTTCTCTCTATGCAAATGATTCTTGGGATTTGGTCTTCATAAGGGTCATAGGGTGCTCCAGAAGTGGACTTCTTGCTCACAGTGCTTTAGGAAATACAGCTAGACCTCACTGACAAGGCCCAGAAAATCTGAAATGTATGTTTGCTTTACTGTTTCTCCTGTTCAAGGAAAAATTGCCTGGTATTTTGGGGCTGGATCACTGTAAAGAACATACGTCATAAAATAGAGGCCATTTTCTGAGTTTGTTACCATGCCCATAGAACTAACCAACTTGGGTTATATCGTTCTCAGATTGGGATCTGTTTTTTTAATCTCTTCATAGAAGTATTATTTTAGTTGCTCTTGATATCTCTTTCCTAAGTACTTTTTGAACGTATCTCTATCTCATGTCTGAACTTCAAGTGCTTTTTATTACTCCTCCTATATTTATTATTATTATTATTATTATTATCTTTATTTATATCGCGCCAACATATTCCGTAGCGCTGTACAGGGGTTTAGTACATGGCAACAAACAAACTTAACACCTTAAAGAATGGACCGCCCTGTTTTTGAGCATATAATCAAATGTACATAGTGCTTGTTTCCAAGACACGGACACACAATTGAAAACTCGCAAACTTACAGTCTAAGGACCCACCAGCATGTATGTATCAAACTGGGTGTCTCAGAAAAATCAGAATCAAGAATGTTATTATATATATAGTTCTCAGCAATACGGGTTGTTGCTAACGCTTGCGAGCTCGGGCCGCAGTTGCTGGCAAGGAGCGCCAAATGCGCTCCTTGCGCTGGTGGAGATCAGTGCCGTAGGAGCTTATCACTATGACCACGTACGACTTATGCAGGGAGCGTCGAAGGCGCTCACTGCGCTGGTGGAGATGAGCGCCGTAGGCACTCATCTCTACGACCCGCGGAACTACACATCAACACAAAACTCAATTACACAATGCGAGACCCGTAGCAGTTTGAAAAAAACGCCTTAAAAAATGACGGCCCGTAACACTTGCAACAAGGAAAGCGAGACTTACAAAAAAAAAATACGACCCAAGACACTTAGAAACAAAACAAAATACGAGGTCCAAAAAATACGAAGTTAACCGCTGAACCGCGCACATATAAAAACAACAATAACACCACCAAAATTAACAAAAATACCCAAAAAAACATCACTCACAGCACAGGGGGTCAGCCATAACGTCTGGGAGTCAGGTTGCACGACAATTGAACCACAATTTGACGAGTTTCCACACACGAAAATCGCCTAAGTGCCAACAAAAATTTCAGACATTTCTGACACTTACACAGCTGAGCTCAGCAAGACTGCAAATGTACATTGTATGCTGCAGGAACATCAAAAAAAAAGATTGTTAGCTCTTCAGGATATTGCTTGATGCATATATTAATTACAAATAGGTAAAGTATATTTATTTAAGATTTTATTAATTCATTAATTATCATAAAAAAATACATATAGAGAATATGTAGTTGTAACGGTAATCATAAGAATTAATGCTGTTTTGTCTTTAGGAATAAAGCCAGCCTCATGGGTGGATTTAGGTTTTATGCTGCTCTAGGCCATTCAGATTTGAGCTCTCCCCAATCGCAGCTCCTTCTTTCCTTTTCTGTATCTTAATTCATATGTTAATGCTTGGTTATGTATAAATATATGTCAGAAAGTGTGAAACATATTTAAATTGAAATATCAATGCATACAAACATTCATGTGCATATATAAGCATGTTTCATGGGACTACACTGATGCCCCTCCCTGTGCTGCCCTGGGCTTTAGTCTTGTGGGCCTAGGTAGAAGCAAAACCTTGGCCAGGGAGACGTTCCTCATTTCTTTCCTTGCTACTGCCAGAGTTCCTAGGAAGAAGAATCAGGGGCATAAGTAACCAACATCAGGTGAAGCAACCTTATATTTCAGTTGAAAACACCACCATGTGAGTGCAACTGCTGAAATATATCATACTGCTTAGAAGACGTAGCTCTGTCTATATTCTACTTTTAGTATCTCAAAGAAGTTTGAAGAGGAAATAAGAAGAAAGTGTAACTTTGGACTTGACATGCAAATTGGATCATCTTGGGTACCCGCAGCTATCAAAAAGTTGAATTTATAACTGCCATTTTTCCATAACACACTACTTCTGAGAACACTGGAAGGAGCCAAGGAGCCAAATCAAAGGAAAATCACATGGGACTCTGGCATTCATAGGAGTGTGACCACAAGTGGTTTCTTACTATTCCCCTGCACTATGGGAACTTCAGAGTGAGATGGATAGGGCTTCCTTATACCATAGCCAACACTTAATGATGTGATCAAGTTCCCTCAATCCACAATTATAATGGGCATGCTATGTATTTCTGTTTTGAGTTTGCACCCTTCATACGTATAGGATATATACAGAACAATGTTGTCATATGAAAGATTATATTAGCACATTCTTAAAGGACCACTTTAGTGTTGTATGTAGGATGTAGGATAGTCCCTGCTTTTAAAAATAAATTAAACAGTTTAGAAATAGTTGAACAGCCAGAAATATTTGCAACATTTTGCTATGTATCTGTTTTAGACAGCTTATTTATAGGTATATGATTAAGTATATATTGTTTTTTTTTTTTCAGTAGAGGTTCAGCTTTCTACTAGTATATTTGTTATTGTGGTTCTGTGTAAAATGGAAAAGGAAAAAAAGCTGGCAGTAAATATAAAATATTTTTTTTTTAGTCCATACTGGGTACTAAAACCAATACCATCAGTGAACGTTTAGCTAACAGCAAAAGCACTGGGTCTCCTGAGTACATTGATAATAAATGTGGACAACATTATATACATCTCTCTCTCTTTCTTATCCACTTCTGTCTACCCCCTCCTCTTTACTCCCTATTCCCTCTCTCTCCTTCAAATTCTTTCCCCGTCTCATCTCCTTAGACTGACTGGGGAGACAGGTCCCGAGGGGCTAGTTTTATTGGGGGGATGACCTGTTGTACAGGATGACCGAGGGAAGAGCAACCTTGGAGGGCGCTATGAGAATAGATAGTCCCCGAGTAGTACTGGACAGCCCTGATAGCCATTGCCCATAATATCCCTTAGCAGTAGACTAGGGCAATCGCCACACTTGCCAGCTCCTAACTCAAGAGATGTTACTAGTTTCCCTGTTCACTCCCTTAATTCCCCCAAATTCTTCCGCCTCCTTCTTCCCCCTTCTTCTTCCCTTTCATCCACAATTTTCTCCACACTGCCCCCTCATTCCTATCTTCTCTCTGCCATTTCCCTCTCCTAACCCCCTCAGCACCCCCACACCTCTTTCAACCCATTCCCTTTCTCTCTCCCCATCCCCCTTAATCACCAGCAATCCTCTATCATCCCCTTTCCCCATTCACACACCTTTCCCACCTCCTCTTTCTCACCACACTCCCACTCTCCCTGTTCACTCTCCGTCTACTTTAGCAAAAATATTCTTATAACAGAAGGGGACAGGTATCAAATTCTAAAAGAACATGGAACATTCTTATATACTAGCGACTTGTCCGTCAAAAATTACGGGGCAATACAAGTTGAAGCCATGGCAAAGCTATTTGACACAATATGTAAATCTTTTTCTACCTTCGGCGCTCATCGCTCCTTCGGAGCTCATTGCGAGCCTCTCCTCTCATTTACTTTTGCTCCTCTGAGCGTGCAACCTCACTGGCAGATGTCGTGGCTGTCCCCCCATGCTGTGTGTCATTTTTAAAAAATGTTTTGTTTGTATTTTGTAGTGTTTTTGTTGTTTTTGGATGTACGCGTTTCAAGCGTTAACTTCTCATTTTTTCGACCTCTTATTTTTTTTTTATAAGTTCCGCTGGTCGTACTTTTGTTTTCATTTTTTTGGCCGCCATTTTTATTCTCGCTTAGCCGATTTTCAAGTGGCGAAACTCCTTAAATTCGACTTTAATTTGCATGCAACCTCACCCCCAGACGTCCTGGCTGTCCCCCATTGCTTTGTGTGATTTTTTAAATTAATTATTAAATTTTTCTGTGTTTTTGGTGTTTTTTGATGTACGTGTTCTGGCCGTTAACTTCATATTTTTGGGACCTGCGGCGTGATTTTTGTTTTCAAAGTACGGCTTTTCTGGGTTGTTTTTCACCGCGAGTGAGTCGTCCTAGAGCCTCCACCTCCAGAAAATGTGGCCCCCGCAAGGGACGCAGTTCTGCAAGCTCACTTTGCTAGCTCGCAAAGCGTGATGACAACTATTATATGTGATTAAACAAGCAGACTTGTTTCCCTAACAAAGCTAATTATTGTTAGTTTGCTAAATACTTCACATACATCTGATTCCCCCCCAGACATACAGTAGTCCTATAAGATCTATATTACACCTATATTCAATATTTCAGCTTTCACCAGATTGTTTAAAGCCAAACATTAGCTATGTGCCTAAATCCTTCCCAGGTCCCATCTGGTTTCATTCGTCTGTTACAAGCAGGATCTCGCCATAAGGGAAATTGTGGTCAGCTCTGATTATTTCAAATAATCTTCCAGATTTAACTTTCTCAACTTGCTTTATTTTTATCTGTCAGCAACAGGACCACATAATCTAATCAGCCGGACACTGGATAGCCCAGTCTGGTCTGTACGGGCAAGGAGCTGGAATATATCTCCTGATACAATTATATTCAGAGAACAGTGAATTAGACATTTCCTCACTGAAGTACTGGCCTACATTTAAATGATCACTGTAATATAGAATTTGTTTTTTTTATGAAGCACGTAACAAACGACGCTCTCAGCTGTGTGCATAGTCAAACAAAATTTTCATTCTGAAGATTATTTTTGTCTATAGAAGATTCCATTCTGTCTGGCTTGAGCGGTATCTTGAATCCTGATGGGGTGTACTGTCTTCTCTATCAGTGGGGAAGTTATGAGAATCGGAGAGAAGAGTGGGATTATTATATCACTGGAGCTTTTGGTATTTGACATCTACCCTCTTTGCCCACACAGGCTCAAAGGATGGTGGTAAAGTAAAAATGCAACTAAAGGGAAAAGTATAAACTAGTCCGTACTCGTGGCTTATCACATATAATAGTTGTCAAACTGCGATTCGTCGTCACGCTTGAGACAAATTGCAGTTTGACAACTATGAGCTAATGCAAAGCCCCGTGCACACGCATTGCGTGGCATCAGCCGCACATGCGCAGTGTGTCGGGGCACGCGCATGCGCATTACACGGCATCAGGAGACACAGGAGGGAAAGATACACAGGGAGGGTGAGGAGGAGGGAAAGAGACACAGGGAGGGAGAAGAGGGGGGAAAGAGACAGGGGCGTGAGAGGAGGGGGAAGAGATACAGGGGAGTGAGAGGAGGGGGAAGAGACACAGGGGAGGGAGAGGAGGGGGGAAGATACACAGGGGAGGGGGGAAAGACACAGGGGAGGGAAATGGGGGGGAGAGACACGAGGGAGGGAAGAGACACAAGGGAGGGGGAAGAGACACAGGGGAGGGGGGAAGAGACACAGGGAAGGGAGAGGGGGGAAAGAGACACAGGAGGGAAAGAGACACAGCGGAGGGGGTTAGAGACACGGGAGGGCAAGGGGGGGTAAAAACACGGGTGGGGAGGAGACACAAGGGAGGGAGGGGAGAGGGGAAATAAGACACAAGTGAGGAAGTAGACAGGGGGGCTCATCACGAGGCCAGTAGAGTAGAGGGTGGTAGAGGTAGAGGTGGGGGAGGTCCGTGGTGAGCGTCAAAGGCACTCATCGCAAGGCCAGTAAAGTAGAGGGGGTAGAGGCTACCATTGTGTGGCAAACAGCATTGCCAGGATTCACTTTTTGTTGCCGTCATTTTTGATGGGCAAGTCGCTAGTGTAAAATAACTGGGAAAAGATTTGAAAACGTAACATTTAGTAATGAGGTTAAAATACTTAACACATACACTAAAATAAATCAACATACATTCAAGGTTCACTTTTTGCTTTCTGATTAAATCCATATATGGACTAATTTTTTAAACACACATTATTCACCTTTATATAAAAAATATATGATGGGAAAGAGAGTGAGGGATGGGTGGGAGGATGCCGACCCAAAGGGTTTGCAGGACAGAAGGAAAGTAATATGCAAGCGGTAACTAAGTTGTAATTAATGTACTGTTTTTTTAATTGATTTTTACCACACTGCAAGGACTTAAACTAAATACAAGCTCCTAATGGTAGTCTAACTAAAGCAAAACCTGCACAGATTGCAGCCTCCTAGGGGTAGTTTGATTTAAATAAATATAGATATACAGACTTATTAAATTGGATTCGGCCAATTGAATAGGGCTGTATATAAGCACAGAGTATATGTTTTTTACAGAAGTTTTTAGTTAGTGAACTTATATGCAAAAGCAACTAACTAAAAACTTCTGTAAAAAAATATGCTATGTGCTTATATACAGCCCTATTCAATTGGCCGAATCACAATTCAATAAGGCTGATAAGCTGGTATTAAGCTCTGTGTAAGGACTAAAACCATCTGAAGGAACAGGACATGGAAGGTTTCTGTGCATCTATTTATTTCTGTGTATCTGTTTTCTGCCTAAAATCATAGTTTGCTTGGGTGTGCCCTCTGCAGCACATTAATACACAAACTATGAGGTACAGAATTTCAAATTAGCCTGTCAGTGACCTATCTCAAGTAGCATGTTGCAGAATATTGCTACTAATTGGGTCCTGTACCCTGTACACTGTCCTCTTGAGCTACAGAGGGGAGAAACCAATTATGAACTATTTGTAAGATTTTAGGCAGAAAAAAACAGAACTTTTAAGCACTTCTTCATAAAATAAAGTACACAGAAGTAAAGAGATGCATAGGTATATTACATTTCTAGTGACATACAGACATTTCCATTTCTTAGCCTCACTGTAATCACACTGCGTCAGGGGTGTAGGAGCCAGAATAATTTGCAGTCCACCCTCATAACAATTTGACACATATAATAAAAGACCTAATAGTAACCCTTCCAGTGACTATGCTCCTGCTTTCTGTTTTCGTCCTTTAGGCTCTTACCTTTTTCTATCCCTCACTGATTATATTTTTCAGGTTTCTTCCTTGCTCTGTCCTCTCCTTCATCCTTTTAGGCTAACTTGCACTACCCCTCTCTCTTTCTTACTTTTAGGCCCCCCACCCTGCACTATCACTTTCTCTTGTTTCCCCCTTACTTTTAGGCCCCCACCCTGCACTATCCCCCACTCTTGTTTCCCCCTTACTTTTAGGCCCCCCAGCCTGCACTATCCCCCTCTCTTTTTCCCCCCTTACTTTTAGGCTCCCCACCTTGCACTATCCCCCTCGCTTTTTCCCCCCTTACTTTTAGGCCCCCACCTTGCACTATCCCCCTCGCTTTTCCCCCCCTTACTTTTAGGCACCCACCTTGCCTTATCCCTCTCTCTTTTTTCCCCCTTACTTTTAGGCCCCCACCTTGCACTACCCCTACCCTCATACTTTGCAGCAACTTAAGGGTTTTTCTCTCTCTAAGCAACTTACAGTAATTGATCATGATCAGGCCCTGAAATGCTACATATAGAGGCATGATTTATGATTTTGGCGAGCTTGATTGGAATTTAATGAGGCCCAAAGAAGCATGATTTAATATTTTGGCTTTCTGGCATGTACTTGCAGGCTTGAAGTCTTAATTTTCGATTCAACTCTCAATTTGTGCATAGTGAGCATGCGCAACTCACAATTTTGTGAGAGTTGCACACAAACTCACAGTACGACAACTATATTAGTGACTAGTTCTTTGCTTGTCATAAATGATGGTATAATACTTGATGTGTCTCCCCCCCTCCCCTGTGTCTCTTCCCCCCTACCTCCCCCGTGTCTCTCCCTCCCCAGTGTCTCTGCCCCCTCTCCCTCCCCTGTGTCTCTTTCCCCCTTTCCCTCCCCTATGTCTCTTCCCCCTCTCCCTCCCCTGTGTCCCCCCTCCCTCCCCTGTGTCTCTTCCCCATCTCCCTCCCCTGTGTCTCCCCCATCCCCCTCTCCTTCCCCTGTGTCTCCCCCTCCCTCTCCTGTGTCTCTTCCCCCCTCCCTCCCCCTTTGTCTCTTCCCCGTGTCTCTTCTCCCATCTCCCTCTTCTGTGTCTCTTCCTCGTCTCCCTCCCCTGTGTCTCCCCCCATCCCTCCCCCTCTCCCTCCTGTGTATCTCCTCCTCCCTCCCCTGTGTCTCTTCCCCCTCTCCCTAACCTGTGTCTCTTCCCCCGTTTCCCTCCCCTGTGTCTCACCCCCTATCCTTTCCCTTCTCCTTACCATGTGTCTCCCCTCCCCTGTGTCTCTTCTCCCCCTCTCCCCCCTCTGTGTCTCCTCCACTGTCTCCCTCCCCTGTGTCTCTTCCCCCGTTTCCCTCCCCTGTGTCTCACCCCTATCCCTCCCCTTCTCCTTACCATGTGTCTCCCCCACCCCTGTGTCTCTTCTCCCCTCTCCCCCCTCTGTGTCTCCTCCCCCGTCTCCCTCCGCTGTGTCTGTTCCCAGCACAGAAATATGTTTTTCTTTGTTGCTTCAGAAAGAAGGTTTTTAATAAGGTGTCATGGGGATTTTTCTTTTTTTCAAATAAAGGTCTCGATGCAGAAAAAATGCTTGTGGGGGCTTGCCAGTCAATGAGATCTACAGACTAAAGTATTCTCTCTGCACTTCCTGTTAGTTTCAATGAAGTTTAAACAGGTTTTATTAATATTTTTTTCATGTAAGAAACAACTTTTGGATTGTTTAAAACATGCTCTTTTAAATTCTTGAAAATAAAGTTGTCTTCCATGTTCCTTTAAAAAGATACCTATATGCTGAATCCCTACAACAAAGGAACATTTGGAGGGCTGGGAAGGACAGAGGAGGTTTCTATTAACTCTTTCAATGGCAATTACAAGCTCAGCTCATCCTCATAAAGGCCACTTCCTTGTGCTGAGGACAAGTCCCACCATTTAAAGGAGAGGGGGAATTTTAATGTTTTTATTTTCACTCTTTTAAATAGATAATAAAAATCAGGAGAAAACTCCCACTCAGTCTTCAAGACAGCAGGGATGGTGGAAGGCACAAACATGGCATCGTTCATCAGTAAGATAATGGCTAATGTTGTTAGTTTGGTATAAGCTTCAGACATTGGAAGTTTTCCAAATCTGCCGTGGTTCTTTAAATAAGAAACTTACTTAAAGAGAAAAAGCAGCGGTTAAAATTAAGGATGGCACAGCTCAAGAGATCCTCTCATAAGACTGGCTTCTTATCAAAACCTAATTACCCTAATTTGATAAATAATATATCCATTAAATTCTAAAGAGACAACATAGAATGCCCCAGTAGCATAACAACTCTCATGCTGAAGTCCTACTACCTAAATTGAAGATTTTCTCTAAAACTCCATTTATGTTTATGGATTATTGTTGTTTATTTATTCAGTCATGTCTGACTCTCCGTGACCCTATGAACCACAGCACACCAGGCGCATCTTGTATCTGGTTGTGCTCATCCATAAGGTTTTCTTGGCAAAGATAATGGAGTGGGTTGCCAGTTTCTTCTCCAGTGGATTACAATTTATGTGACTTTTCTGGTATGAACTTTCCATGTTAGGTGACCCTACATGGTATAGCTCACAGCTTCATTGAGGTACACAAGCCCATTCACCACAACAGGGTAACCATCCAGAAGGGGATGTTTATGGATTATATGGCTGCTAATATTGTGAGTTTGTTATATATATTTAGTTTTTTCCTAAATAACATTGGTCCGTTAGTGGTATCCAAACCCCTAACTTCCCTTTATCAGTTCCCAGTGCTGCACATAATAGGTAATAGGTTAAGTTATATATATATTTTTTTAAAACATTTTCCTTATTATCAAAACACAATTTAAAATGTTCAAAAAAAAAAAAAAAAATCATCTAATAAAGGGTCGCTTCCATACAGATACAGACATCACTTTGAATTTCCACCGTGCTTTGATATCTTACTCTGTTCATATCAAAGGGAAAATCAATTAAGTTGTTTCGTTCTTTTATGTGCAGGAAAAAGCCATGCTGTTCTAAAATGATAAATTATATTAATAATAATTGAAGTAGTGTTTTCAAAGGAACATGTGAAAAACAAACCAATAAAGTTGGAGTTTTTTTGTTTTTCATGTTTAAATGGCTTTAATGTTGTCTGTTAATTTTGGGTTTCAGTATCACCTTTTGCTAATGATAATACCTAAATCAATCTCTCCTCTTCAGACCTCCTCTCCGTCCGTACTAACCCATGTCATGACATGTCTTTCTAAAATGTCCTGGATGACCTTCCACCATATAAAAATTATCTTCCTTTTCTGGATTGTTACCGTGTTGTTGTGAAATAGCTTGTTTACCTCAATGAAGCTGTGAGCTGTACCACTTAGTGTCACCCAAGATGGGCAGGTCATAGAGGAGAGGTCAGACAAATTGCGGTCTACTGGAGAAGACACTGCAACCCACGCCATTACCTTTGCTAAGATAACTTTATGGAGAAGCACAACCAGGGACATAACTATATGGCATCGGAAGATGAGCTCCTCAGGTCAGAAGGTGCCTAACACATTACTGAGGAAGAGCAGAGGGCAAGTACAAGTAACGCCCGATCTAATGAAGTGGTTGGGCTAAACCGGAGAGGACACCCAGCTGCGGATGTGGCTGAAGGGAAAAGGAAAGTCTGCTGCAAAGACAAATTCAGCACAGGAACCTGGAATGTTAGATCTATGAAACTGGACATGGGCAAATATGAGATTACAAGATTAAACATTGATACCCTGGGAATTAATGAACTTTAAGAGACTGGAAAAAAACATTTCATATCAGACGACCACCAGATCTTCTACTCTGGACAAGAATCCCTGAGAAGAAATTGAGTAGCCCTCATAGTCAGTCAAAGATTCCAGTGATCCAAGTCTATGCTCCAACCATGGATGCTGAAGAGGCTGAAGTTGTCCAGTTCTATGAAGATATTAAAAACATCATAGATATAACACCAAGACAAGATGTTACTATCATCATAGGAGATTTGAAAGCTAAAGTAGGGAACCAAAGGACACCTGGAATAACTGGCATCTTTGTCCTTGGAGTACAAAATGAAGCAGGTCAGAGATTAGTAGAATTGTGTCAAGATAATTCATAAGTCACAGCAAACACCCTCTTCCAACAGCCTCCGAGACGACTCTACACATGGACAACCTGATGGACAATATTGAGATCAGTTTGGCTATACTTTGTAGCCAAAGATGGAGGAGCTTGTTACAATCAGCAAAAACAAGACCTGGAGTTTACTGAAGCTTAGATCATCAGCTTCTTATTGCAAAGGTCAGAATAAAACTGAAGAAAAGAGGGAAAATCATCAGAGCAAGCAGATATAAATTCTCCAAATATACTTCAACCGACCCTCTCCGGCCTGACCTGCACCTCTCATCCTCTTTCATTACCTCCTTCTATGCTCACCCACAAGACTTCTCAAAATCAGCCCTTACTCCTTGGAATCCACTACCTCGCTTGATAAGACTCTCTCCTAGTCTTAACCGTATTATTAACTTCAAACAAGGCCATGTATCCTGGTGTGGTTAGACAATTTGCATTATTAAAATAATTGAAAAACCTAAAATGTTAGTAGGTAGTGTAGATTAAATGTCAGATTTTGAAGTTAAACCCCAAGTCCGAATCAGTGATAGGATTTCAGCGTCACTTTGAAATGCATCAGTCCTGAAGAATGGGTCTATTTTGTCTTCCAATTTCACTTACCTGATTAAGCCTTGTGTAATACCTTAGACATTCACTCATTAAAGAAATGCCATAGTTTAATAACAACATTGCAAATTTAAATCTTAAATTTACCTGACTGCTTGTGTCATGGGAGCTTCCATCTTAGACTGTTAGTTTGAGGGTAAGGGCTATCCTACAAGGAGCTTGCTCTCTTATTTACATCAGTGGCAGTATTTCAACAGTTTTGAATCCACAATAATGGGGGCAGAGTGTCAGTTCCTTGTTCCAGCTATCTGCATTTTATCTAAAACTGTAATTTAATGTCTAGATTATTCCTCCTTAAGGCTACATCTAAACAATTATTTATACAAATCTACACTTTTTTCAATTCTTAAAACTATTTTTGTAATTCTTTAAAGGGACACAAAACTCCACCATCAAATGAAGTGTTGAAAATCATGTGGCAATGCTGAAGTACTGACGGAGTTATAGCAAATGAGTTATTGATTTTGTAGCCATTGAAGCTCCCTACGTAGAACTGCTTCAAGTAACAATCCAGTCAACTGAATGGTATGTACTGAGACAGCTCAGAGAAGTGACAAGCCTCTCAAGAGTACAGTTATCAGCACATTATCTGTCTCTGTGCCAGCTCTGCAGGGAAGAAAAGATA
Organism: Discoglossus pictus; assembly: GCA_027410445.1. NCBI lineage: Eukaryota > Metazoa > Chordata > Amphibia > Anura > Alytidae > Discoglossus > Discoglossus pictus. The sequence continues at coordinate 42,050,695 of CM050168.1, forward strand.
GAAATGATACTCTGATGGTTTTTATCAGGGGAATGAGTGACTGTGACTGTAAATGAACTTCAGGGCTTATTTAGTTCAAAACTGCTATTTGATTTATCACGTGAGCTTAATAAAAATGATAGAGTATACAGTAGGAAACACTAGTACTATTTAATTGCAGTCAGATAATTCTATCCAAAGATCTTTCTTTGCGGATGAGTTCAAACGATATCTAGTAACACATCCATGCTTCGATCATGCATTGTAAGTTACAGTGCCTCCTTCAGTATACATGTAGCTAATCGGTGGTGGGGAAGGGATCAAACTCCAAATTCCTATAACTCTATTGATTTAGCAGCAGTTACAAAATAGGAAATACTTTCCCCAAAACCTTTTAACCCTTTGTCTGATGTTAAAGAGTACATTGGTGGCTTCTGGGTTTGTCTGCTGGATTACGAGTCTAAAAGAAATAAAAAAGCTTTTAATTTGTACTTTTGTAAAGCATTTAGAGAATTATCATTTGACCATACAATATGAGAGGGCAACTATACATTATTTTTATTATTATTATCATATATTTATAATGTGCCAACATATTCCGGAGCACCGTACATAGGACGAACACAAGGTAAAAAGGTAAAAACAATATCAATACAGATTAAACGAATAGAGAGCCCTGTTTTTGAGCTTAAGTACTTTCTCAAGCATCCTATAGACTTCCTGTAACGGAACCCATCACTGTTTTACCCTGTTTTATGGTTATGGTTAAAATATGATCCTACTGTTATACAGTATGTATGTTGGTTTATGCTCTGCAGAATATTAGCCCAGACTATTGCAGACCTTGGCATAATAGATAATCGTAATACAGAGACTCCCCATAAGATAAGGAAGTCTATTGTATAAAGTGTTTTCATTTTCAGACATAAGAACAAAGAAGGAAGATCTAATCAATGTCCGATTGTATCCAAAGTTGCCAGGTAGCCTCAGAGAGGTGTGACCCACCTATTGTCCCTCTTTGTGTATTGTGTGGTCAACTATGGGGGATGTGTATTGCCTGTGGGAAGAGATGTGTATATATATTTCTGCACATAACAAAATAAAGTCAGTAGTCTTGAACTCCCTATTGAGTGTCGTCCAATATGGGAGGTTGGGAATAGTGAGACTGTAGTGCCTCTTGGGTATTTTACCGTATACCAGCGGAGATATTGGATTCGTGTTCTAACTCCGTTACACTTCCCTTGGAAGGTGATAGATAAATTGGGCATATTAAGGATGAAGGTGATAAGCTTCATTAAATAAATGTGTTTTTAGTGAGGTTTTGAAGTGTGGTTTTGAAGGACTTGAGAAAGAAGGAAACTAGTGGAGTGAGGCAAGGAGTCCCAAATAATAAGGGCAACATGAGAAAAGTCCTGATGGGAATGAGAGGAGGTGATAAGAGAGGAGGAGAGAAGAAGGTCAGTAGCAGAACCGAGGGGGAAGGTGGGAGAGTATTTTGAGACAAGAGCAGAGGTATAAGGGGGTGCATAATTTGTGAGGGCTTTATACATTAGGGTTTTTTATTTATGATTTTAAACTTTATTCTGGAGGTTATGAGGAGCCAGTGGAGTGACTGACAAAGTGGTGATGCTGACATTGAGCGTTGGGTATTGTAGATGTAAATTGTGTATTCAGAATAGGGCTCTTTAAAAAAAGAAAATAGACGCAGAAGGATTATGAAGTGTCCTCTGGTAGATGTGACAAATAAAAACAAGGTTTTACAGAAAATATTGCATTTTGGGAATCTGTCTAGAAGGGTTTGTCTTGTCTAGCTAACAGTGGAGGGAGGAGATAGGGGAGGGCATCAAAAAAATCTAGTTGCATACCTACCTTCTTCCCCCACACCTGCTCAGAAAAAGGCAGTCACAAAAATAACTGCAAGTCCTGCTCTGCATAAATTTAAACACTTCTTTCTTGTACACACAGCCTTCACCAAAATATTGTGGATGCCTCCACGGCCAATAGAAACATCAACGTGTAATATTTTCTTACTAGCGACTTGCCCATCATAAATGCAATAAAATTTGAAGCCATGGGAATGCTGTTTGCCACACAATGTAATGCTTTTTTGTACTCTGAGGACCTTCGGCGCTCATTGCGAGCCTCTCCTCTCGTGTATTTTTGCTCCTCTGAGCACCTTTGTCACTCATCAGAAAGCGATAAATATATTTATCTATATTTCGTTAACTAATAATGAATAAATTAGTTCTTGAATAAATTAATATACTTTACATAATTGTAATTAATATATCCAGGAATAAATAGCCTGAAGAGCTAACAATCTGTTTGTATTTTCTGGCAGCATACAATGTACAGTTTGAGTGTTGGTGCCCTGATGATAAAGTGTAACGAATGTCCCAACTGTGCATTAGAAATAGGCTGCGTGCGCGAGGGTAAACCATTGGTTGAGTTGTGTAAAGTGCCATTGGAAATTCGTAATGTTATTAATTTGTTACTCGGCTTGCGAGCATTTTTCGTCATTTGTTATAGTGTATTTTGTACCTCGTACGTTCCTGTGTGAAAGTGCTACGCGCTTGGCAGTATTTTGCGCAATACGGGGTCGTGTAGCCTCATTTTCATTGTTTTTGGTGGCCATTTTTTTCTTGCTTAGGCGATTTTCGAGTGGCGAAACTCACCCAAATCGCCGTAAAATTTGCGTTCCACTTCACTCCCAGACGTCCTGGCTGGTTCCCCGTGCTGTGTGTGTTTTTTTTTTTGGTATTTTTAATTATTATTTTTTTTTGTGGTTCGGCCGTTAATTTTGTATTTTTTGTATTTCGTATTTTTTTTTTTACTGTGTAATAGTGTATTTTGTACCTCGTACGTTCGTGTGTGAAAGTGCTACGTGGTTGGCAGTCTTTTGCGTGGTCCAGGGTCGTGTAGCCTCGTTTTCATTTTTTTTGGGGGGGCCATTTATTTTCTCACTTAAAGTGAGTGCCTAAACTCGTCAAAATCAACTTAAATTCCCATTCCACCTCACTCCCGGACGTCCTGGCTGTTCCCCAATGCTGTGTGTGATGTTTTTGTAGTATTTTTTTTGTCAATTTAGTGTGTTTTTATTGTTTTTTGGTTTTCGCCGTTTGGCCGTTAACCTCGTATTTTTCCTATCTCGTATTTTATTTTTTCAAAGTCCCGCGTCTCGTAATTTAAATTTTTCTAAGTCCCACGTTTGTCAACTGCTTGCAGGCTGGCGAACCCGCATTAACTGTGTTTGGTAACTAAGTCCTTCGTGTTTCATCGCGAGGCGAGCAGGCAATGAGTGCCTTTGGCGCCCATCGCCTTTGTGCTGTAAGTTTTAGTGCCTTAACGGCCCACCTCGCTACCTAGGTGCTCCGCGTTAATGGCTCGCCTCGCAGCGATGAGCTCCTTCTGCGCTCATCGCCTAAGTGCTCCGCGTTAACGGCTCGCCAACTCGTAAGCACCACGCAAAGAGTGACGACGTCTTGTAGTTTAACAACTATTATATGTGATGAAAGTTTTGCTTTGCTGCCTAATTATTCTCTTAGACTCTCACACAAGGCGACTTCACCCTAGAGAAAACATTATGAAAAAAATAAACATAACCCTTTACCATAAGAAATTAGCTAATTTTAGAAAATGGTCAAAGCTGACATTTTTTTTAAAATCTCCTATAAGTTCAGAAATAGGATTGTTGAGGCAGCTGGAAAGGTTTTTGGTGGGAGAAAGGCAGAAAAAAAATCAAATGCAAACTTCAAACATACCTCATGTATTTCATATCAGGAAATGCCAGTGCTTAAATTTCACAAGGAATAAATAGAGGCCTTGTATGGAAAGGGTGGAGGCAGCACTGAGATCTGAACTCCAGCCAAGTGCTGCTCATATCTTGAGAACTGTGAATAGACCCTTTTAGTAAAACTCACACAATAAAGTACTTGATTTGGCAGTAATTTAGTAATATCTTAACATTTCTAAAATTAGATACCCTTAAAAAGATGTTCTCTGCCAAAAATTAGAGTCTTTAGAAATGATCCAAAAATCCAAATCTCAAATTATACTTAGTCTGTTGTGAAGTTTAGCTATGTCTTGTCTTTTATATATCAAAACAATGATGTATCACTCTATAATTATGTAAAGGCGCTAAATACAAGTGTAAAAATAGCGATGGACTCAGATCGCGGCAGAAATGGTTTAGTGAATACTGTGATGGTGATCACAAAATGACCCAATCACAATGTATGTGATAGCTCGCTATGGGCTTCATCGTTTCTAGGAATCTGAGCTTAGAGAATACTGTGAAGGACTAATGTGCATGTTTATGATGTATTGCAACTAATGCGATGGCTTAATGATTCTCACAGTGATTTTTTTTAATTTTTAATACAGGATACTTCCTCAGTTTCACACTGCTCTATGCACCAAGGCCCTCATTCAATTGCAATTTGCCCAAATGAATAGGGGTCTAAATAAGCACATAACATATTTTTTTTAAAGAAGTTTTTAGTTAGTAAGCATCTATCCAAAAGCAAGGTCTTCACTAACTAAAAACTTCTTTAAAAAAATATGCTGCGTGCTTATATAGAGCCCTATTCAATTGGCCAAATCACAATTGAATAAGGGCCCAAGAGTTTTGCGCTTTGGGGGAGGGAATAACAAAGCATCTCTAATTGGCTGTGCTATCAGTCTATGGCCCTCATTCAATTGCAATTTTGCCAATTGAATAGGGGTCTAAATAAGCACATCACATATATTTTTTAAATAAGTTTTTAGTTATTAAGCATCTATCCAAAAGCACGGTTTTCACTAACTAAAAACGTATTTAAAAAATATATATTTTGTGCTTATTTAGAGCACTATTCAATTGGCAAAATCGCAATTGAATGAGGGCCTATGACTCGATGCACTCCTTTTCTGGTAATGACATCCAGCAACGTAGTATTCTGGTAACTACATTGTTAAAATAGTGAAATATTCTACTATCCTGTAACCATATTTTATACTCAATTACATATCACTTTTATTTGTATTGTTTACATTAATAGCCCCTTATTTTGGCTTCATTAATGCTTGTTCGCCACATTCAACACTCCCCTAAACCCACCACCACCACCCGCCGTTTCCTATATCCCAGCTGAAGACTTTGCCAGCCATTTTAAGCATAAAATTGAAAATATTTGTAACCAGTTCTCCTACCGCCATGACACACACTCTCCCTCCTCTCAACTAAACGACAACACCCACTTCCACAGCCATTATGCACTCTCCTCACTCCCACAGCCATTATGCACTCCTTTGACCTTGTATCAGAGGATGAAGTCTCCAATCTACTTTCAACCTCTCGCCTTATTACCTGGCCACTAAATCCTATTCCAGCACATCTTATCCCTCTCTACCACAGTCATCTTAGCTCCTACACATCTATTCAACCTTCTGACAAATTTCCATCATCTTTAAAACATGCCATAATTACACCAATTCTTAAGAAACCCTCATCTGACTCTGCTTCTGCATCTAACTAACGCCCCATTTCTCTACTTCCCCTGTCTTCCAAACTGCTCAAGCAGCCCATCTACACATCTTTACTTGGTACCCTAATAAAATCCTTTGGGTTTCAATATCATCTCTATGCAGATGACACTCAAATCTACCTCTCAGCACCGGATCCAACCCCTCTCTTCTAGCACGAGTTTCCAACTGTCTCTCAAGCATACCCTCCTGGATGTCTACCCATCATCTCAAACTCAATATGCCTAAGACTGAGCTCCTAATCTTCCCACCCTCTACTACAGCTTCCACTCCTTAAATATCTCTCACTGTCGACAATGCCACCATCACTCCCACCTCTCAGGCTCTTTGTCTTGGGGTTCTACTGGATCCTGCTCTCTCTTTCATTCCTTATTTGCAATCACTAATAAAATCTTGTCTTTTTCATCTAAAACACATCTCCAAAATACATCATTATCTTACAGACTATACTACTGACATTATATTACAGTCTCTCATCATCTCTCGCCTCAACTACTGCAACTTGCTCCTTGCTGGCCTCCCCATCAACCGTCTGTCTCCACTTCAATCCATAATGAACGCCTCCACCAGACTCATCTACCATACTCAACGATTTATAGTGTCACTCCACTGGCTTACGTGTAGCCTCCAGAGTAAAATTTAAAGTCATGACCCTAACGTATAAAGCCCTCAACAACAATGCACCCTTTTATATCTCTGCTGTTGTCTCAAAATACACACCTGCTCTCTTCACACTCCCATCTTCAGGACTTTTCATGGGCTGCTCCTATTATCTGGAACTCCTTGCCTCGCTCCACTATATTATCTTCCTGCCTCAAACCTCACTCAACACAAATCTGTTTAAAGAAGCTTATCAGCCTTAACATGCACAACACACCTTTCACCCACCCATACCACACCCAAACCCATTATATTGTAAGTTTTAAATCTTGCAAGGTGCTTTTGGGAATACCATGTACAGTGCTACAGAATATGATGGCGTTACAAATAAAAGATAATAAAAATGATAATACTGATAATAATACAACATACCATGTGCATCCTGCTTGCTTTTACTGCTGCAACCCACCGCCCCCCACCCCCCCAGCCTCTCACTCTAGATCACAAAGTCATGGGGATGATGACTGAGAATTATGTGGGAAGGAATTGATTGAATGGGGCTTGCTTTACAGAATGGCAGATCCTAGTCCTGCAGAACAAAGTAGGGCAATGACCATACATTAGGTTGTTCTGGCAATGTAGGTTACTCCAGAGAGCACAGAATATTTGATAAACATGGAAGATCATCAGGACAACCAATGTACCCAACAAACATCTATTAAACATATATATATATTATATATGACATATATATATGTATTATACATATACATATATATTTCCGTGGTGCTCTAGCAATGCGGTAAGGTATACACTGGACACAACTAGCTTAAGTTTAAGGCTTTTCTTTACTAGAAACCTTCCTGATACACAAGAGCCAAGGCAGTATAATATTTGATGATATTAAAGCACAGACATATTATTATTATTAACTTTTATTTGTTAAGCGCCAACATATTTCGTAGCGCTGTACAGGAGATAAAAACAAGGAAATGTACATTATTAACAAACTGCAGAAAGTAAAGGGCCCTGTTTTGAACTTAGAGTCATTGCAGAGAGTTATTTTTTCAAAGCACCCTACAAGATTGGAAACTCGCTACTTACGATCTAAAGGGCATGGAAGACGTAGAAACCTGGGCAAGAGTAACAGATAAGGAATAGCAAGGATCAGGAAGCAAGTGAAAGTTTGCTTAGGTATGAAGGATAGCAAAGTTAGAAAGGTTTTTCATTTAGTGGGAGAGGGAAGAGATCTGATAGAAGTCAATTGAGGTGATAGGCCCATGGAGGTAAGATAATATAATCTGCAAATAGGAAAGTCAGGTGATTTCCATGCCTCTATAAATTGAATCTGAATAGGGGCAGGTGGGTGAGGGACAGCCAGGATAGGCAACAAGATGACCCATGCAATTCAGAACACTACTTTATGGGTAATTGCATTATTTGTCATGCATATTTTGAGGCAGGCAGTCAGTAAAAACAATTTTTGACTGTAAAGCCTTTATTGAGTGCTTTTTGAACGCAGGTGATTGCACAATTTAATTTAAAATCTCTTTTGAAGAACTGCACTTGAAATAAGCAACATGTTTTAGAATGTAAAAAAAAACAAAAAACTTTTATATGCAGTTATGTTGCTGTGGAATCTACCATTCTAGTTTCCATCAATCTACTTCCTGAAGTTGAAGAATACAGAGTACACAGTAAGTTTGTATCTGTATTATATTAATGTGGCATCTACAAATACCAGTGCATTCATTAGGTGTGATAAAATGCTGATTAGTTTTCAAGAACATGCCCTGTTGAGACAGAAGCTGCAAGAAGCAAGCTCTGTAATTGGAATCTTGTAGTAAAGAATAATAAAAATCTAAATGCTGTTTTTTATTACTTTCTAAAAAATGTTTCCCCTTCTGGATTGTTACCTTGCCGTGGGGTAGGGGCTTGTGTACCTCAATGAAGCTGTGAGCTATATCATGTAGGGTCAACCAAGATGGGCATAGCAGAGTCGTCAGATAAATGTCAGGAAGGAACTGGCATCCCAGTCCAGTATATATGACATGAAAACCTTATGGATAAGCACAACCAGAGACATAACAATTGTGCCTGGTATGCTGAGGTCCATTGGGTCACGGAGAGTAGGATACGATTGAACGAGTAAACAACAAAAGAACTGTTTGCTCATTTTCCATCCTTTAAAATCATAGGGTGCTTCCTTATAAGTGTCAAGGAGCAACTGTAGTCCCAAATGTTCTATCTTGCATTTTACAGAATACAAATGTTATTTTTTAATGACGAATAAATAATATTGTTTAAAGAAAAATAGACATAAATGCAACTAACCAGTAAATTGAAATGAACTTGGAGGAAATATAAACATGCTTTATAGACACCCTGTTATTGCTGTGTTCTTAACTGATTTACATTGAAATGAATGGGGATAAACGCTCAAAATTGCAGCCCAGAGATTCACAAGCCTCCCTGCCCTCGGTTCCCTTTAATATGTCAGAGGAAGAGAAAATACATCCCCCAGTCTCCCTTTTTAATGTATTTTTTTTCCACATTACATATTGATCTTTATACAAAAGACATTTTTAACTTAATTTATATACATACGGAAAAAAAGCTATTTTACAGACATTACATTTATCTTGCTGGTTAATCAGTAACCGGATATTTTTAGTCAAAGTAAATATATATTAATATATTCCCATTTATTGTAGAAAAATGTTGTATAGTAACAGGGGTGTAGGAGCCAGAATAATTCTGGGGGGGATACAGCTCATTGTATACACAGACTGTAAAATAGCTTATATATACAGGGGGTGATTTGTCCCCTCCAGTTCCTACACCCATGTATAGTAATCACATTATTTGCATGAGGTATTGGAGTTTTATAGTGACATCTATTGGTGAAATATTAAAATGCATAGAAAACAGAACACTTAAAAGGGACATTGTCACCCCAACAGGAAGTTGTTTTAATTTTAAAGAGCCCCAAAATCTGCCTATACATTGTGCTAGCCTTTTTTCTCTAACGTCTGACTCAATATGCCAATTCATGGCTAAGAGGACCTGGTAAAGGTGTAGAAGAGGTTTTAACTGGATGAAAACATTGGGGGGGGTGTTTTGGCTACCAAAGGGACAGATGACATTGTGATTTCTAGTTAGATCATCAAAGCAACTAATTAACAGTCAGGAGTTGCTCATGTGCATAAAATTCAGCACTAATAATACTGAATTTCTCAGGAATTACGTAATTTCGAAAAATTGGCTAATATCGATTTCAGAAAATTCTAAAAAAATATCTATTTTGAGATGAGAGGGTAGCTTTTTCAGTTTATTGTAATATGTATTTTTTTTTTTATAAACTTGCACTGAAAATAGCTGTTTTTCCCAATATCTTTAAGTAGGAGCTGAGTGTGGATTATATTCCACTAAATGTTACAACTAAACCTGTGCAGCAAATAGGCAGCTGCAGGTATTGTACTTGTAACTTCACACTGTGCATAAGTGTGCAAAAAATGTGAGGAGCTCCAGCTCAAAGATCTCACCAAAATTCCCTTTTTAAAAAAAAAAATTTAAAATTGAATTTTGCATTACTAAAAAAATGATTTAAAAGCTGCACATCTTGAGATGAATGACAGCCAACTTTGTATATTCAAAGCTGTTTTTCTATTACTAGAGGACATTTTTTAAATATCTTGGAAATGTATTTTTATTTCTACTTCACTATCCTGCCATCCGTGGCCCCTCTGTTGTGGCCCTTTAATGTCCCACTGTGGTGATACAGTGGTTAATTGGTATATCTTTACAAACACTTTTTCAATAGTCTATTAATGGGGAGGATAGGGCTAGTGTCCATGGAGATTCTTTTGAACTGCCCTGGGTGCGGGGTTAGGGACAATGAGGGTCAGTATCGACCACCATGGGGGTGGGAGTGTATGGCCCACCCTAGCCACAGAAGCTCTCAAGAGGTAGAGTGGGCCTAAGGAGAGATTATGTAGTGGTTAATGGGTTTCCAAGCCCAATGTACTAGGGGGTAGGGGAGGGAGGCCTACTTACCTGCAATTACAGAGGGAGTTTTGGGGCACCCCAAAAATTATTTTTATTGTAGCCAGTGGGGACTATAGGCCTTGGGGTCATAAATGCCCTAGCATAAGGTGATTGGGGGAAGGTAGTGTTTAGTGTGTTCATGTTGTACTTTTAAAATGGGGTAATGCCCTCTACTTAAATACACAGGGAGTTGTATACTTGAGAAATGCAAAAAAGTTCTAGTAATTCAATTAGTCTGGGTGCAAAGTAACAAAAGGCAACGTAATTAAGATAGAAAGGCCAGCTAACCTAATCACTTAGCAGGAGATCTTCAATGCTGAACACTCCATTGTGTCAGTTTCACAATGGGTTCTTAGACCTGTCCTTGCAAACAATAATTACATCACAGTATAGGAATTACAAAACTACATATAAAATATATAGCAATCAGGCATGTTTAACATGGATATAATCAATATAACAAGTGGTTAGTCTAAACACACTGGCACAAGGGTATTTACTAGGAATGAGGGTCTCTGGACCCTCGAGAGTCCAAACAGGGGAAACCATGGCTATCAAAGGAGTATCCTCGTGCTGGAAACAACAAAGCCCAGAGGAGACATGTCCTACTGGCCCATGGAAGGAATTCTATTGGGGAAGACTGGTGTCACAATCTGCTTATCTGACACCCCGAGCCTGGACGAATTATCCTTCGGTCACCAGAAGACGACCAAATTTAGCTTATATTACAGCTCACCAAACACTATATAAAAGACTATAATCTATTTGGCTGTAATTTGGAGTAAAAGTCTGGGAGGTAGATATACAAGGGGGCATGAATACTTCTGTCCATGGGTCACGTTGATCATCCCCATCTACCAGTGCTTTTTTGCTGTTGTAAAGGGTTGAATCGCTAGACTATCAGGGGATTAATAAAGTGTACCTTTTATTCTTGGAACAGTCATTCATAGGAATTTATGAATTGAGCTCAGTGTAACCAGTATAAGGGACAGAGAACCCAGGTGGTACCCTGCAGAGGATGGGTCCAGCGTACAATTCTATCCTTAACCTGTTCCTGCCTTGATGCTCTCTCACATGTTAATCTCAGATCACCCACGTTGATAAAACGGTCATGTTGTTACCTCCCAAATCCTATGTATGGAATCTGCACAGATCACCACTTGAGGTAGCCTCCTCTGATTGGTTAGGTGCTAGTCCTGGGAGCCAGAGCTACTCCTACCAAGGATGTCTCTGATTAGCTTGGAGTATGACAGGGGGAAATATGAATTTCCAAAGTTACACAACCCTATTTGAAAATGTACTACTGTTCTATTTTGTGCTATGGGGCATAAAGTGGGGCTACTGAGCGTAAAGCACAAGCTCTCTTTGGAACACAGTCACAGTGGGTTTTATTTAAAGAAAGTGGGGACTACTCCATTCTAATCGGTATCCAGCCATTCCTGAAAGGGGACCCAGAACTCGTTAAGGATCTAGGGGGGTAGGACTGGTTGTTAAATCGATTTAAGCCCCATCAAAAGACTAGGTTGTGACATCTGCACAAGGCTGACTTGGGGAAGAAAGAGGAGCAGGTACCACAGTACTTTGATACAGGCTTCTCCCCCATCAGGGCTGTCGTCACACTATAGCATGCACAACTTGCTTTACAAAACCACATGTGGGGAATACAAAAGAGGACTAAGTAGAGTAGAGATTTCTCAAAGATTTTTTTTTTTTTTTTTTTACTTTCGCAGTAGAATATTTGACATTAGAAAGAGAATTTTGGGGACACTTTGTACTGGGGAGTCACATACACAATGCAGGAGCTTTGTTGCTGGGTGTCTGGATTTCTTCATAGTAGTCACTGAGAGAGTGTATCTTGTTGAGTACGCTTACCCAGGTGTGAAGGCATAATTTTGTATGTTTTCATACGTTGGTGAGGGGGAAAGAAATCACTTTTGTGCACTACAGTATATTTATAGTACTGGGGGTACCATTACATTTCCACAAAATAGGGGTATCAAACTGTGTTTCCCTTAGATGATACTACCAACTTAAATAACTTGAATAGTGCCTTTCTTCTAGCTGTACTCAAACCTCTGAAGTACAAATAGATCCAATACCCCTTGGAGCATAGCAACAAGTGGCCACCTTGGGGTATGCCCTCCTGGAAATCCCCAAAGAAATTTAAAGGCGTAACACTTGATAGCAGAAATGATATATTTGGATACCAGATAATATTTGGGTTTATTGAAAATGAGAAAAAATAGGATTAATGTTTAACAAAGTGCTACAATAGTAAGTAATAGATTTACACATTGGTGGTTTTACTTTGCAGTCCTTGCAAAATCTCCAACTGTTTTCTTTTGTCTTTGGCCCTGTTGATAGTCATTTTGAATAACCGGCAGTAAAGTTCCATAGCCGCTGGAGTGTCGTCATTTCCTGGCACAGGATAGGTGATCAGGCTGGGGTTGCAGTTGGTGTCCACAATTCCTACTGACGGGATGTTCATCTTAGCTGCATCTCGGACAGCGACGTGCTGCTCAAACACATTGTTGAGCGTGCTGAGGAAAACGATCAGGTCCGGCAGCCTGACTTTGACTCCGTACTGTACAGGCGCATTAGTAAGCAGCCCGCCCTGCCAGTAACGGGTGTGTGCATACTCCCCACAGTCCTTAGCAGTGTTCTCCACCAAGTGAGCAAACTGCCGGTTGCGGCTCACAAACAAAATGATGCCCTTTCTATAGGCAATGTGTGCCGTGATGTTTAGGGCAAGTTGTAGGTGATCCAGAGTTTGATCAAGATTGATCACATCCTGATCCAAGCGGCACCCGAAGATATAAGGCTCCATTAACCTGTGTGAGATAAGAAATATTGTTATTAAATTCACAGACAAGAAAAAACAAAATATATATATATTTTTAAAAACATTACACTCCTTTAAGATAGTGCTTTTTAAAAATTACAGTGTTATGTACTGACCCTTTTTCTATCCTTCTCTTCTACTTTAATGAATAACAATATATTATAACTTGGAGGACTCCTCTGTGGCCTCCATAGAAGATGAAAAAGTAGAGTCATTGGTAGGATATTGATGGTTTAGTCCTGACCTGTGTCAGTAAAGAATAAAAGTCCCATTTGGTATGCCTATTATATCTACCTAAAAAGGTTAAAAGGACACTACAGTTCCATATTTGCTCTTTTGAAGAAATAAGGTCAATAATTGACAATGTGTTTTTAGAATGCAAAAAAGTATGAATTTGGTGTATTTAATTATTGAATCCAATTATTCTACTGAATAACCCTGTATAGCGTTACAGAATATGTTGGTCTCTATAAACTTTGTGATGGGGTTTGATTGTTGGGTGCAATCGGGCCACAACCAAAATATGCCTAAGCACTTTGACAGATCTTGTCTAATTGATGGTGGTCGTAATTGGATAAGCGTCACGAGTCCTCAAGGTATAAAGTTTGGTGTGTGAGGTGATCAGATGTGCTGCTGTTCCCAAAAGCACTGTTCACGCCGGTGCCTTGTGGATATGTAGGAGAGTTGTGGAGTGGGAATACTTGCAGAGCGCACAATCTTAAGTGTGTCTCATACGACGTCCTCTGTTAGTTCTAAGACATATGCCGTATATGGTGTTGCCAATTCACGGTACAGTGTGGTGATGCTTTGTGGTGTATGTTACCGCCTAGTCTGATGTTGTGTACTTTTCACGTGTGCGTGATGGGGTGTTCCAAAGCACAAGTACTTCAGACTGTTTTCATAAATAAAGTATCTTTATTGGTAAAGTTCTGATTTAATTCAGGTAAGTAAAATCCATTGATAAGAACAATTAAAACAAAATAAAGTTACAGACGCGTTTCGCTGCTGTAGTTTGCGGCTTCCTTAGTGACAAAAATTCCTAAAATAGGAGATTGATAGGAGTATGCATAGGTTTACATGGTCCTTAGTGCATAAGAATGATAAACACAAAATATATAAACACAAGATTTATAAAAATGATGTGTACAAAAAAACAGTGACCAAAGGTGGTTATAATGGATAATTGAAGTGCTAAATAATGTGTAGTAGGTGGCCCGTGAGAGATGTATAACGGATGGATATTGATAAATACATACACGGTTTAGTTTCTTGCATACACATATGGAATTATAAAGTCACTAATACATGTAGGCTAATAGTAATGTAAATGATAATTATACTAGTTAACAACAAAGATAGTTCTTATAGTTCTATACACCTACAGATGTTTATAGTCATCCTATGGGGATTATGCTTACAAGATGGAGCCCGTTCTTTTAAATCCTGTTGTACAGAATATAAGTTTCCAAAGAGTATAGCTTGAGTTTGAAAGTGTGAAATTAAAAATTACAAAGTCATTATTCAATCTAAAAGGAGAGAACTCTTTATCAGATCTAGAGAGACTATGTTCCTCAAAGAATGATAATCATCTCCTTTCAAAGTGTTATACAATCTTAAGAAAGGAACATCTTTTAAAACAAAAACTGATAAGATGAAAAGATGGGAGAGTGACATTGGTTTGACATTAGAGTCTTAGTTTACAGCATTTAAATTAACTCAGAAATTTATAATAAATCAGACTTCTTGAGAAATCTTCTTAAAAAATATACAAATATGGTATTTGGTCCCCTCTAAAATTACATCTATATGGAAAAATGACAAACTAAAGGAATGCTGGAAAAAAATGCAAAGATTCAAGAACACACAAACATATGTGGTGGAATTGTGTAGGGTTAAAACATATCTGGCTTAACTGTTTTGACTACATCTCCAAACAAATTAATAAAACAATAACCCGATCCCCAGAATTAGTATTGTTCCACATCATGCAAGATGCTTTAAAACATTTCTGAAAAAGCCTTTATTATCCAACTCTTGCAGTGAAAAAGTATCTTGCAAAAAATGGAAACAGCCAGATTTACCCTCTTTAAGTGATATATTATTAACAATAGAAAGAAAAAGACTGTTTGAACAGAAACTGAACCTTCTGGGTCTACAATCTCATAAACTCAATAAATGAGCTATATGGGATAAATGTATAGGGGAAACAAAAATGTACTATCAGGTATACTGTCCATGGTAACAATATCCTAGAATCCATCTACCTCCACCCTGAGGTTTATATATTTTTGTATGTACTATAAAATTGAATGTGATGTACGGTTTATTATCTTTATATATTTTGTATAAAATGCATACAAATAAAAAAAAGTATTTTTTTTACATAAAAAATGTCTAACTTCTATAGAGTGTAGATCTTTCGGTTAATTTATACTAAGTTCTATATGAATTTTAACTCACTTCCACTTAGGATAACAAACTGTTGTAATTATCTTTATTTGTAATATATACACAGTCGAGTCACATTATTATGACCATTATTATATCCTGGAGGTAGTGAGTGGATAAGATGCTAAGAAGTTGGCAAGGGTATCTGGAGCCATGCAGATCCGATAGCTGCTGAAGAGTACGTGGTGGAGGATCCATACGGCGAACATGGCGATTGAGGTTTCCACGCCGTTTATTCGCAATGATGCTCATTGTCCAGCCTCTGTACACTTTAACTACAGCAGCACGCAAACATTTAACAAACTGCACTGTTTCAGAAACACTGCCACCCTTGACCAAAAAGCCAATGATCATCCCCCTTTTCAAAGTCGGATAAATCACATGTTTTACCCATGACAGCAATGGTTGATATGTTTACAGAATGCTTACATGTCACCTTATATACCCACAAAGCCAGCTCATGACAAATGCTGCCGACATCAAAAAGTAGGTGGTGGTCATAATAATATAAAAAACAGACATAAATGTGGATTTATTGCAACTTGTCACAGAATTTCTAGCATTAAATTTTATTAGACTAAACTATTATTAGAGAAAATTTTATGAAAAATATTTTTAGAGAAAAATTACATTTAGTGGGTCTTGCTCTTACTGGGACTCAAATACAACTCTTTTCTGCATTGAAGATTCCACCCAAGTCTAATTTAGTTTAAAAACAAATATCTGCTGCCATTAAAGCAAAATTTAATATAATAACAATGTATTAATTAATGCATTTAAAAAAAAATTCTGAACATTTTGCCCATTATCATGCCATAGAGCCTGAGGAATCTGAGTGATTAACATTATCGAATATTTCTGCCATGGAAAAATAAGCTCTGCAGGGTTATAAAAATATAGCTTAATAAATGTAGCCTTGCTGGATGATTTAGAAAGCCCTATGAAAATGTCAGTTTTGGTAATACAGTGGTACCTCGGTTTAAGTCGTTAATCCGTTCAGGACGACACAATGTAAACAGAAAACGACTTAAACCGAGGTACCACTGTATATCATAAGAACATCAAGGAATATTGCATCTTCAGTTCAGCGATTGTGCTTTCAGTTTCACAAGCGCGATGTAACCCGAGGTATCGACTTAAACTGAGGCTGAAATTTCCAGACGAGATGTGACAACCAGAGGTACCACTGTATTATTAATATAAAAAACATTATTAATATGCAACTAATCAGTCACATAACCCAACTGGTGCCGAGCCCACTAATTACTCTGATAGATGTACCAAAAAGGTTTTAAAAGCAGCCTGCAGAGAGATTGAATGGTCATCTAAACTTTTCAATGCTACCTTGATTCACAACCTCAGCATTTTCAATCCTTAACCTGTCTGGATGGTACTCATCGCTTTTGCTAAAACCAATTTACATTACTCATTATTATTATCGTTTATTTGTAACGCGCCGACATATTCCGTAGCGCTGTACAAGGGGAGAGAACAGGGAAAAATACGATATTAACAACTGAAAAATGGAGGGCCCTGCTTTGAGCTTGGAGTCTTTGTAGAAAGTGCTTTTTCCCCAAAGCACCCTACAAGACTGAAAACTCGCTACTTATAATCTAAAGGGAATGGAAGAGGCAGAAGTCTGGGGAAGAAAAGTAAGGAATAGCAGGGTCAGGAAGGAGGTGTGAAAGTTTGCTTAGGTGGGAAGATGTAAGAACTTGGAAATGATTAGTTTGGAGGGTACATTTTGGACCTATAGGAGCAAATTGAAACACATGGATTAAGGACAGAGTTAATAGCCTTGTTGCAGAGCAGAGTAGATGAGAGGTGGGACTGAGTGAGGGTTAGGAGATAAAACTCCAGCAGCAAAATAAGCAGGGAGATGAGATGAGTGTATGACTTACAGAAGCATTTCTGTGTATGGTCTGTAGAACATGAATGAAATAGTGACTGAAGAAAGGAGAGGAGGGTGTGGGAGCAGAGCAGAGGGAGAAGCAGAGGAGGTGAGATGTTAATGGTGTTGGAGACATAATGTGGAGCAAATGAGCAGGATAGTCTGAGAATAACGCTAGAGCTTAAGGTGAAGAAGAAAGTGAAAGGGAACCTAGTGGCTAGGAGAGTGATCTAAGAGGAGGAAGTAGGGATAGTAATCATGTGCGGTTGATAGATCAGGTGCAAGTAGTTTGAGCGATTCAATAAATTAAAGTAAACCCCGGAGTGGGAAGGGATTGCTGGTCTGTGTTCAGGGGTAGCAGAGGTGAGACAGACTCAGGGACAGCTGGACAAGACAGAGATGTGTAAATTAGGTGGGGAGGAGTAATTAGGCAAAGGAAGTCACAGGATGTGCATCAGATTAAAAACTATACATCAGAGTAGGCTTACATGCACAAAACAGGAAGAAAAAGACAATGTGCTTAAATATAATATCAGAAAAATTAATATTATGGGAGTTTGGTACTCAACCTGCTCTCAGAACCGCATCAAGGTGCCCCTGTAGGTTAAATGATTAAATGAACTGAATTAAGACTTCCAATATTTTTGTTACTAAGATTTACATTTGCTACAGTTGCTATTATGTCTTTTTCAGGATTCACGAAATGTCTAATGTGGCCTCTGCTGCCATCCAGTGGCGAGTCATGGGATACCAGTCTACTTCATATTTTTGCAGAGCATTGAATGTCTTTATGGATATTTTAAACATGAAACAGAGGACACCTTTTTTTAAATGTTCAAACTACCTGTGTATTTAGTACAGTAACATGAAATAAAACACTCAGTGGGAGGAGGTCCAAACTGTCTCTCTGAAGCCTTATTTCCATATTCTTTTGCATGTTTGATGACTCTTAACTTGTATTTGGAAGAATATGACCACTGTTTTTAATTTTCTGACATATTGAGCGTTAGTGCTCAAAATATCAATGTTAGGATTGGCGCGCAGACTGTTCCGTTCATCCAGCGCAATAACGCCACAACCCTCCCCCCGCCTAGGAGTTAACAGGCTAGTGATTGGGGGAAGCTTGTTCTCAGAGACAAGGAACCGGAAGTTACGCCACTGCAAGTGCTACGGCAAGTGCAGGGGCTCTCAACTCGTTACGCCCGTGTATAAGACAACCCCCAATGTTAGCGTTTACTTTTTTTCCTAAATTGTAAAGTCTTATACACAGAAAAATACGATAATTACCAATATAATTTATTTAAAACAGCTGCAGGAAAATTTGTAATGCGAGAAGCTAAATGTGAGAAGAAAACTAGGTACATGGTTTATTTATTTGCCAGGCCAAGGACGAAAAGAGAATGGAAAGGAAAGAAATGTGTGTGTTGTTCCTGTGCCCGTCCGGTGGCTCAATTCAAGTAAAACATTTCAAATTATACTGCCTATATCAAAATAACAAGGCTGCAAATGGTTAAAGACCATAATCACATATATAGTTGTTAACATACGAGCCGTTGCTCACGCTTGCGGGCTCGCATAGCGAGCCCGCGGCCCTCGCGATGCTGCGGGCGAGGGCCTCGGTTGCTGGCATGGAGCGCTGAAGGAGCTCCTTGCCAGCAACTGCGACCCTAGCAAACTTTACGTCGCAACGCAAACAACACGACACACCAACTACGACCCTCGCAAACTTTACCTCGCAACGCAAACAACATACGAGACACGTTAGCACACATTACAACCTCGCAACACTCGGACGCAACTCGCGAACATGAAAACATTTAAAACACAATAAATACACACAACACATACATAAAAAGCTTACCTACAGCAAGAGGGAGCATCCAGGACCTCAAAAAAACAACTTACACCTTCATTTAACTAAAAATAAAAGAGTTTGAACACTAAAAAATTCTCTAAGCGAGAGAAAAAATGGCCGCCGAACAAAACAAAAACGAGGCTACAGCACTCTAAACACGCAAAACACCACAAGAAACTCGCAAAACACCACAAAAGACCTACGAATATTCCGCTAAGACGCATACCACACATTACCCGCCATTTTATGACAATGCGGAAGTACACAGCTACGCTAACGGTTTGTTCTTGCGCACGCACAATATTACACTGCACACATTCATCACGCTTACACAGCAGCTCCACACCACTAATGCTGCAGCAACATCAAAACAGATTGCAGCTCTTCAACACAATGCTTCAAAATAGGTAAAGTATATTCATTTATTAATGTATTATATATTTCAGTAGTACACACAAAACACCATTAGCTACCTTACAATTTCATTGCCGTCATTTTTTGACGGGCAATTCGCTAGTAAAATATACTAAAAGGAAAAGAAAATGTAACCCAAAAAAATATATCATTATATTGGATGCCTTATTGTTTTGCCAAATCAACAAAGACATCTATAAATAGAGGAATCTGATTACTAAAATAAAAATAAATGTCTCTATGATATTAACTCACCCTAAAGCTGTCCCACAACTCGTCCTCCTAGTGAGAAGACCACAACGGCATCTCAGCCAATTGCACATCATACCCTAGAATATTAGTTTTATGATCCACAGTGATTGGCTGAAGTCTAAATAAACTATGAGAATTAAAAAAGTTGCCATGCAAATCTGTGATTAATGCTATAGAGATGGTTTGCTAGAGCCAGACATGTACATTTACTTCACATTATTCATGTATGTTGTAAAAAAAAAAACATGTGGAAGTGTTGTGGGTCCTATATTATAGTACAGTAGACTCTCAGTTATCCGGCACCCATGGGGATTGGTAGATGCCGGATAAATGTAGTTTCTGGTTGCTTGATAGTAACTTAAAAGATGGCCTAGATTAGCTGCACATTAGCTCTGCTAAGTATATTTGTCAGTAATTTGGCTGGAGGGTGCGGTGCTGAACCCAGGGAATGTAGCGCCAACACTGCACTCACTCATGTCTGTCTGCTTCCAGGTAACATTGAATTGCAGACGTACAGTGGATGACATCTAGGTGCCTGTAAGCATTTTGAGGCATGACAACCTGGCTCCTAGCATTTGTTGAGCCCTGTAAAATATCATTTTTATTTAAAGCGCAGTATTCATCTGGTGGCATCCTACTGCAGGCCCCAGGAAGTCCCTCTGCTGGGCTGGTGCTTGCTACATCAATATGGGCACTTTCCTCTTCCCAGAGCCACAGGAAATAATAGCCTCTCCCAGTCTTATATCTTCCAGTATATACTATATTACATAAAATAATAGTATTTATCTCATACCGTACAAGAAAATCTTACAAATTAACTGGAAAAAAACAAATGGGGAGAGGGTCTTGCGTTTGTCACATTGGTGTAATAGAATGTAAATGGAATTTTTCCAACACTATAAATACAAATATTAACTTAGAAACCGTTCTGTGATCCAATTACTGAACAAGCCTCACATGAAGCGACATACCTGTGACGGCATCCTTTCTTGTGTCCCAAGTGTACACGAGCATCAAATAATTCTTTGATAGAGAACAGCTCTTTCAGATTGAAAAAGTCTGGATGCTTTAAGGGCTCTGTTATAATCCTCTCTTTAAAGTCTGAAAGTGGGGAAGAGAATGGGTTAAGGGGCTGCTGTGGTTTGGGAAAAGCGTCACACATTTGTGAAGTATGCAACAAACTAACACAATTATCTGCATTTTTCTTTAGAGAAAATCAATTTAGCTGACTATGCTTTTGTCATGGGTGCTTCCATCTTGGACTGCTTGCTGGCATGTATCCTGACTGGTTTGCTTATCTTACTAGGAGTCGCTCTGCTATTCAACTCTATTGGCAAGTGGCATCTGTTCCACATACCTGAACACAGAATTAATCTGAATCCAAAGTTCCTCCCACTGGTAATCATGTTAGGAACAAAAGGAGATGTCTGCTGTGTGACAAGGAATTCTTTAGAGAAAATCTTAATTTTTGAAGACTCTGTGTACAGCAACTTCTATCTCATTTGAGCCTGCTATAAGCTTGAAGCCTAAAGAGTGTGTTTATCTCATCTGTTGGTGGAGTGGGGAGGAATGAAAAGGGGGATTTGTAAAATCATGGAAGTGTTTAATATTTGACATCTGAATGCCTGCCCCACACATGCTAGAAGCAGGCAGTCACAAAGATATCCACAAACCCTTCTCCCGCAGTAATGTAACCACACCTCTCACACATGCAACGTATCACATATAAAGTTGTCAGCAATGCGGGTTGTTGCTAACGCTTGCGGGCTCGCATAGCGAAGCGAGGGCTGCAGTTGCTGGCAAGGAGTACCACAGGCGCTCCTTGCGCTGGTGGAGATAAGAGCCGTAGGCGCTCATCCCTACGACCCCCTACGACTTTCGGGCCGCATTTGCGTAGGTGGAGACTCTACGGCGCCTCACACGCGGTTACAAACACCCACACAAGCGGCACTTTACCATGCATCTAACACGCAATCACTATATACGGACTTACACAAAAAAATACAAACCGCGGGACTTAGAGCGGAAAATTTACAGACTTAGCATAAAAAAAAAAAACATTACGACCTCGCAAAAATACGACCTTAACGGCCGAACCGATCGCACCTGAAAACATTAAAAACACAATAAATACACACAAAAAATACATAAAAAGCTTACCCACAGCAAGGGGGGGGGGGGGGGGGGGGCACCCAGGACCTCTGCAAGTGAAGTTACACCTCAATTTAACGCCAAATTCCTGAGTTTACACACACGAAAATCCCCTAAGCGAGAGAAAAATGCCTCCGAAAAAAACGAAAAACGAGGCTACAGGACCCTAAAAAGAAGCAAAACACCATCAAGCACATACGGCTTTTCAAAAAAATGGTACGACCTACAAGATACACAAGGACGCTACATCATACACAGCCGCGTACCAAACACATTCCCCGCCATTTTACATTACACTAACTTACACAATGCGGAAGTACACAGCTACCCTAACGGCTTCCCCTCGCGCACGCAGCCTATTTACACTGCACACATTGCTGACACTTACACATCAGCTCCACAACAGTGCAAACCGACATTGGATGCTGCAGATACATCAAAACAGATTGTCAGCTCTTCAGCACAATGCTTCCTGCATATATTACATCCAAATAGGTAAAGTATATTCATTTATTAATGTATTATTTCATTAGCATACAAAAACAAATATACACAAAAACACTCAATAAACACAAAACCCATTCACTGCGCGACTTACAAAGCTGACAAAACAATAACAGCAAAAGCGCCTATCAGAAAAAAAAAAATACAACAACCAACAGCCTCGCAATGAGCGCCGAAGGATCTCAGAACACCAACAAAATTAATGTCTCGACCAAACAGCATTACCTGCCTTACAATTTTATTGCCGTCATTTTTTGACGGGCAAGTCGCTAGTACCAAATAATCATGGATGCCTAGGATTAGAGGAAGTATCAACATTTATTTTTTCTAATTAAAACTAGCATTATAAAAATTTTCTGCCTTATTATTCCCTTTTCAGGCTCAAATGTTTATTTATACATATACCTTTAGATTGTAAGTTTGCGAGTTTTCAATCTTGCAATGTGCTTTGGGGAAAGCTCTATGGACACTGGATTCTAAGCTCAAAGACCGGGCCCTCCATCCTTTGCGATGTGTTAACACTGCTATTGTTTTTGCCTTGATTGTAACCCATGTATAGCGCTACGGAATATGTTGGCGCGTTACAAATAAACTATAATAATAATACACTTTCATTATATAGTGGTCCTTTAATGCAGATTATTCGTGTCCCAACACAGAGACAGAGACTTACCATGATCACTGTCCTGCTGTTTCTGGACAGCTGATGTGGCTGGGTATGTACTATAATATTGACTGTAGGAGAGCTGGCTGGGAGATGCTGCTGCCTGAAAACTTATGGCGCCAAACCTTGGGAGAGCTGAAAAGAGGGAGAAACATATAATATTCTGGTAAAAAATATCACAATGTGTCCCTATCATTTTTTCTAGTACTGCTTGAAGGTGAACCTTTCTGAACCACCTACCAAAATACTGGCTAATATGGCTGAAATTTATTTTTAAAACCTGAACCCATGTTTTCATTAATGGTCTATTGTAGATTTTTTTTTGAAGGATTGATTTTTAGAAACAAAAACACAGACTTTAAAATGTGCAAATAATCTTTACTGCAGGATTTTATTTCCTTCACCAAAATGATTTTCTTCTGCCAGTGTCTGTGTAAACTAATAAGCTTTCTATTAGCCCTGCTTAAAGCACTGGTAGTTTTAGTTGCCAGGTTCCCACTGTGCAGACAGAAGCTTACTCAGGAAGTTGATCAGCAAATATCAAAATTGTAAATATCATTCAGTAGATTGCATATAAATGGTAACAAATTAAAGGCTATATAGTTTTTTTCCTTCCTTATAAAAGACATTGTGCGTGTTCTGAAACATGTATTTTAAGTATAGGACTAGAGCTGTGTTTTAAAAGTATTCATTAGTCTAATTTTCCTATGGGAATCCATTATGCTTAGACAATATTTCCCCAAAATAAACTAGAATTTATGTGGCATACTACCTAAGAATACAGGACGGGATACGTTCCTGAGAACGTTTTTAGGCCAGATTTGTATGCAAGTTGGATCCCAGATGAATAATAACAATAATACTTTAATGGCTCATATGTGGTAATAATAATAGTGCAATACTGTAAAATGTATAATACGGGAACTACGGTGCTCTCTCAATTCAAACAAACAGAACATAAACCATCACTCAGGGGCATTAAGTAGGGAACGTTGTATGTTGGGTCGTCTGTAACCTCGGGACCACCTGTACTATTATAAGAATTATATGTACATTATATATATATATATATATACATACATACATACACACACACACAGCAGACTATCAGTTATCTGGCATCCACAGGGATTGGTAGATGCCGGATAAATGTAGTTTCTGGTTGCTTGAGTCACTATTAATAGAGGCCTAGATTAGCTGCTAAGTATAATTGTCAGTGAGGGCTGTTCTAGCAGCAGCAGCTTTCACTCCTCACTTACACACAGGTATGTTCGGCTGGAGGGTGCGGTGCTGAACCAGGAGAATGTAACCCCAACGCTGCACTGGCTCAGTGTTGGGGTTCCAGGTAACATTGAATTGCAGACGTACAGTGGATGACATCTAGGTGCCTGTAAGCATTTTGTGGCACGACAACCTGGCTCCTGGCATTTGTTGAGCCCTGAAAATTTTAATTATTATTAAAGTACAGTATTTTTTTCTGGTTGCTCGAGTTCTGGTTAACTGACAGTCTACTGTATATATATATATATATATATATATATATATATATATAGTGGGGTAGCCATTCATTTCCTGTAATATAGATGAGTAATCAGGGGTTTGCAGACATTTTAGTTTGAGTGAGACGCTTTTGAGGGTTGCGCCTCTCTTTATCCTTATATATATTTTCTATAGATATATACAAACATATAAAGAGAGAGAGAGATACACACATGGATATATACATATTTACACACAAACTAAATACACATATATAATATAGCAGCAGCTATACACTATTACTGAAAGCATTTTCTTTGCTAAATCTAAAAAGGGGTATCATAATTTACCACGGTGCGTCTTCCTTTTTCAGATGAATCTCTCAAAGAAGAAAACAATGGTTCTCATGTATAGGTGATCTGGGGGCTTGACCCTCTTAGCCAATGAGAAGTAACATAGATGTGTGAATACTATTTACCTACAGACATACATAAGCTCTGTGCATGTCCTGTTAGTTTCTATTAAGCAGGTTACTCTTGTATAAAGCCTGCTCCTTTAAATCCATAACATGTCCTCTAATATCACTATAAAAGCAGGATGGTGCTGGTACTGTATCAGTACATCTGTCATTATCATTGCAGGGATCAGATTATAAGCACATCTTATTCTAGTAACTCGGCAGCCTCAGATCACTTGTACACAGAGCTGATGATTAGTGTCACTGACCTGTCCTGATGAGAGCACACACTGCAGGGGCAGCCATGCTTACTGCTGTCTCTGGAAGGTCAGTCACTGCAGCACTTCCTGCTCTGTGTCACTTCCTCTTACTTCTGTGTAGGACTTGCTGGGAAATCACAGTGCCACCTGCTGCTCATAGGGTGCATTACAACTGAGAGCCCCTAAATAATCATTATTATGGTTTATTTGTAACGCGCCAACATATTCCGTAGCGCTATACATACGTTGTGATTAAGACAAAACAATATTAACACATTACAAAGATGGAGGGCCCTGTCTTTGAGCTCAGAATCCGGTGTCCATAGAGCTTTCCCCAAAGCTCCTTGCAAGACTGAAAACTCGCAGACTTACAATCTAAAGGCATATCTAAGTTTCCCGAACTAGGAATGCAACTGATAGAGAAGAATCAGTAGTGTATGAAGACATGTTTTTGCATGAACCACCCAAAATTAATAAACTTACCCTGATATGTGCAATTCTTTTCAGTTTTCTGCCACTTGATTTTGAGAAGGAATGCTCCCTGAAAACCTTAACTAAATTAGCATAAAATGCATAATTTTCTGGCCAATCATAGGCAGCTAATACTTTTTTTTTTATTACAGGGAAGCCAGTTTGTGCAGCAAAGCATCATGGGATGTGTAGTCTTGTTTTCCCCTGCACTATGAACCAAGGAGGAGCTCTGATATTGCTTTGTGGATTCCTGCACTGTGCTACTGTTGGCTTGAAGGTTAGTATAAAACCATACCTAAATGCTGTGTTTCTATTGGTAGGTACCAGGTGCCTATGTAAGCAGCTCTGGAGGTGTGGAAACCAAATTATTTGTTTAAATAAAATAAATCTATATGTGTATAGAATGTCTCAATGTGATGTGTGTGTCTCATATAAGCAGCATGTGTTAGCAAACTCATGGCTGCTGAGACTCCAGCCTCACTCTGGAGCGTTCGAGCGTCACCTAGCTACGCCCAAATCGCCATCCCATTAACTCTTGCGTGATTTCCAGAGCTTCAGCGCCAAATTCTAATTTTAAATACCCACTTCTGCAGTTTTTAATCCTTCTTCTTAATACTATCTCCAATTTCATTTTTCATAAATTACATTAACTTCCCTTATCACTTTCTTTTCTTCTGCAGCCTTACTGCTCTACCCCAGCAGTGCTGTGCATTTTCTAATCCAGAGCTCACTCTCACTGCTTTATCCCAGCAGTGCCGTGCATTTCCAACTTCAGAGCTCTCCACTGTTCTAACCCAGCAGTGCTGTGCATTTTCAACTTCAGAGCTCACTCTCGCCGTTCTAACCCAGCAGTGCTGTGTATTTTCTACTCTAGAGCTCACTCTCACTGCTGTACCCAGCAGTGCTATGTATTTTGTACTTCAGAGCTCACCTTGTTGCTGTATCCCAGCAGTCCTATGTATTTTCTACTTCAGAGCTCACTCAAATTGCTCTATCCCAGCAATGCTGTGCATTTTCTAATCCAGAACCCACTCCCACTACACCATCCCAGCAGTGCTGTGCATTTTCTAATCCAGAGCTCACTCCCACTGCTCTATCCCGGCAATGCTGTGTATGTTCTACTCTAGAGCTCACTCTCAATGGTCTATCCCAGCAGCGCTGAGAATTTTTTAATCCAGAGCTCACTCTCACTGCTGTACCCAGCAGCACTATGTATTTTGTACTTCAGAGCTCACCCTTGTTGCTAGATCTTAGCAGTCCAGTGTATTTTCTACTTCAGAGCTCACTCAATTTGCCGTAACCCAGCAACGCTGTGCATTTTCTAATCCAGAGCTCACTCTCACTGCTCTATTCCGGCAGTACTGTGCATTTTCTATTCCAGAGCTCACTCTCACCGCTCTATACCAGCAATGCCGTGCACTTTCTAATGCAGAGCCACTCACTGCTCTATCCCAGCAGTGCTGTGAATTTTCTAATCCGGAGCTCAATCTCACTGCTGTATTCCAGCAGTGCTGTGTATTTTCTAATCCAGGGCCCACTCCTGCTGCTCTACCCCTCCAAATCCTTACCATCTAGATTTAAAGATATGGCTCAGCAAATACGAATTTCCTTGTATCTCTCATTCCCAAAGTTCTACAGTTTGTTCTGTCTCTGTTCTCAAGCCAGATCCTTCTTAAAGAGACAGTACACTATTATAATACTTTACTCCATTCTTACATTACCATTTCACTGTCACTAATTCAGCATTAACTGCCATCTTAACCTCTTAATTCTTCCTTTAAATCTAGAAAGTAAGAACGCCCTTACTCCAATCCCCTCGTATCTTGCATTTCAAAGGTTTTTACACTATTTCAGTCACTGTCTTCAAGCTAGACCATCACTACACTTTCAGCCATATTCCCTATCATTACTTAATACTTCTGTATTCACCGCCTTATTTCTTCAACAACCGTAAGGATCTCGCCATCCTATTAACTATTACTGACAAAATACAAATGCTTCTGAGAAAGTAGCATGCAAAATCAGCTGAAATAAGAACATGGAGCCACAATGTAAAGAACAATTACAACTAAAAATATAAAGGTTTTATTGTATGGCTCTCTAAAATCATCTTATCCACTATAAAGTTTGATTATTAAAAATATTAGAATCTTTTGTTAGTGTAAAGCTTATTGTCCGCCAGTACCCTAACCCCCAAACCTAACCCTGAAGCTAGGAAATTGACTAAAATCTTGCCTGAAATTGACTAAAATCTCAGCCACACCACCAGAGCTAACAGGAAAGATCAAAATATGATATAGGAAAAAAATGACCATAGTGGTACTTTAATCATTTTCTTAAATGTGACATTGTTTGCAAAATATTAGATCAACTTGCAACGTAATTTGTCTTAGGTCACTGTTCCATTATTTAAATGCCATGTATTTGCTGAATACACTAGTGAGGACCCAGCCAGTGATGTCACAATGCAGATAATATTCTGAGCCATTGTTCTTTATGTACAACCTAAATTGAGCTCATGGCTATGTTGCCCTCTAGTGGTCTCCTAGCAACAGTTTCCAAGCAATGGTTGCCACAACAAAGTCCCATCTGGCCCTGGTTCCTGCAACAAGGGACATTAAGGAGCCAGCAAGTCAGAGTGTCACGCCATGGCAGAGATCCCATCTCCAGCACCCACCTCTGGCCCCCAGACAGAGAGGCCCCCACCCAAAACTAGTGACTTCTACAGAGTGAGTGAGGACTTACCCGGCAAATTTAACCATCCAGATTGGTGGCAACGTGGGTACAGGTAAGAAAATAAAGCTTTTATTTATGGGGATTCATGTAAAATGCAGTACAGCCTGTAAAATATATGCAACATTGTATTATGCTTCAACACTTCGTAAGATAAACAACTTTGCAATATACTTTTTAAAGCAATAATTTTATGTATGAAGTTGCACTTTTGTATTTTTGTCTCCTCCCCACCATATTAGTGCGCCAACTTGAGTGATTATTGGCACATTGCGGGAGAATGCCTGATTTTTTTTTTTTTATTCTTAATAAAAAATGCTATAAAATATAATAGGAGTAATTTTACCATACCAAATAGGAAAGAAAGTGAGATACAATCACATATATAGTTGTGAGCGTACGAGTCGTTGCTCACGCTTGCGGGCTCGCGTAGCGAGCCCGCGGCCCTCGCGCAGCGAGCCGCGGCCCTCGCGTAGCGAGGTCACTGGGCAAGGGCCTCAGTTGCTGGCATGGAGCGCCGAAGGCGCTCCATGCCAGCAACTGAGGCCCCTCGCGAAGCGAGGGCCTCAGTTGCTGGCGAGGTCACTGGGCACGGGTCTCAGTTGCTGGCATGGAGCGCCGAAGGCGCTCCATGTCAGCAACTGAGGCCCCTCGCGAAGCGAGGGCCTCAGTTGCTGGCGAGGTCACTGGGCAAGGGCCTCAGTTGCTGGCATGGAGCGCCGAAGGCGCTCCATGCCAGCAACTGAGGCCCCTCGCGAAGCTAGGGCCTCAGTTGCTGGCGAGGTCACTGGGCACGGGTCTCAGTTGCTGGCATGGAGCGCCGAAGGCGCTCCATGTCAGCAACTGAGGCCCCTCGCGAAGCGAGGGCCTCAGTTGCTGGCGAGGTCACTGGGCAAGGGCCTCAGTTGCTGGCATGGAGCGCCGAAGGCGCTCCATGTCAGCAACTGAGGCCCCTCGCGAAGCGAGGGCCTCAGTTGCTGGCGAGGTCACTGGGCAAGGGCCTCAGTTGCTGGCATGGAGCGCCGAAGGCGCTCCATGCCAGCAACTGAGGCCCCTCGCGAAGCTAGGGACTCAGTTGCTGGCGAGGTCACTGGGCAAGGGCCTCAAACACTCGCAAAATTCACGTCGCTACTCAAAAAACACGACACACAAATTACGACACTCGCTAAATTTTACGAGGCACGCAAACAACGTACGAAACACGTTACCACACATTACGACCTCGCAAACATCGGACGCAACACGCCGACATACAAACATTTAAAACACAATACATACACACAGCACATACATAAAAAACTTACCTACACCAAGAGGGAGCACCCAGGACCTCAAAAATGCAACTTACACCTCGATTTTACTCGAAATAAAACAGTTTAGAGACTAAAAAAAAATCTAAGCGACAGAAAAAATGGCCGCCGAACAAAACGAAAACGAGGCTACAGCACTCTAAACTCGCAAAACACCACAAAACACCTACGGATATTCCGATACAGACCTATACCACACATTACTCGCCATTTTACACCAATGCGGAAGTACACGACTACGCTAACGGTTTGGTCTCGCGCACGCACAGTGTTACACTGCACACATTCAGCATGCTTATACAGCAGCTCCACACCACTAATGCTGCAGCAACATCAACACAGATTGCCAGCTCTTCATCACAATGCTTCAAAATAGGTACACTATATTCATTTACTAATTTAGCTACCTTACAATTTCATTGCCGTCATTTTTTGACGGGCAATTCGCTAGTCACATATATAGTTGTCAGTGTGGGTAACGTTTGCAATGTTGGTCACGGTTTTGCGTCCCTCGCACAGTGAGGGACGACTGCGAGCCTCGCAAGGCGAGGTGAGCTGTTGACGCACGCACGACTTGGGAACAGGCTGCAATGATGCACTGTGAGCCTCGTGAAGTGAGGCAAGCAGTTGAGGCGTGTGGGACTTAGGCGCACTGCGAGCCTTGCGGGACTTAGGCTGCAATGAGCGCCGAAGGAGCTCATTGCACTGCGAGCCTCACAGTTCATTCAAACTGGTAACTTCTAAAAAGCCCAAAACAAGCAAAATAAATTATAAAAAAATACTAACACTCACACACAGTATAGGGGGAGAGCCAAGAAACCTATGAGTGTAGTTGCAACCGAATTGGAGCCATATTTGCCATTTCGAAAAACGACTAAGCAATGGAAAAAAATGGCGGACGAAAAACATAAAAATTCTGAAACTCTGAAATTTTCACCCACGCCAGGCACGCAGAACTTAAAAAATACACAACGCTGAAGACAGTAACACACGAACAATGCCAGGCACGTAGGACTTTGAAAATAAAACGAACAAGGAGCAAAAACCTCACATTGTATGCCAACAGCATTGCTAGCCTTACAATTTAATTCCCGTAATTTTTGACGGGCAATTTCCTAGTGGATATAATATGTATAAGTATACACACCCATATTGAAATTGCAGGTTTTGTGATGTAAAGCCAGAAATCAAGATAAATCATGTCTGATATTTTTCTATTTTTAATGTGACCCAATTCAAGAAACAAATAAACAGATAATTATTAGGAAATATATGTTAAATTAAATGAACAACAACACTGTGTTGCATAAGTGTGCACCCCCTCAACAAACATCTTTGGTAAAATACTTAACAACTTAAATGACCAGTGTGGTTATATTTTTAAAATGTACTATTTTGAAGAGCTACATTTTACAATATGCAACACATTTTTAGTATCTAAAAACAAATAACATGGCCTCTAATTTAATATATTTTTAAGTAAAACTTGTGGTGAAACCACAACAAATACCTTTTAATAGTCATTAAATGCCAATTATTGTTTTTATATTATTAGTAAAAGCAACGTAACCTTTTTTGAAGCTTATTGAACCTTCGATCACAGGCTCCCTGGGTAATGAGTTACTCAGTTTTGCAGCTCTTACTAAGAAGGACTCTAAAATAGATGGCTGTGTGTACACTGTGGGGTTTCAGAATTCCTGCGTTTGGTCCACTAGGAGAGGCCATTTACCGTAATTAGTAGGAAAAGCAAATACAGAACATGTTTATCACCCCATAAGAGGCTGCTAAGTGCAGCTAGGGTTAATTTATTACAATATTATATTCTAATAGTTTCTTAATCAATGTTTCAGAACCAAAGCCAGCCATCCGCTATACAGAACTACAAACCAGACCTATGGGAGCAGACCACCCACTGTACACGAAATGCCGGTAAGACCCCACTGCCCTCCATGATTCGCTTTATTGTCTGCAATCTGTGCTAATACCCACTATAATAATTTACAACCTGTCTGTAACATCCGCGCAGTCTATTCTGCACAGGCGTCAGCTTTGTCAATAAATGTAATGTATGAACGCATGCGCAGTTTTATGGAACCGTGCTCACCGCCGCCATTACGGGACACATTGCCGGGAGAGACTGCACTGAGAGACACACACACAAGACAGAGAGAGACACACAGAGACAGGCACAGGACAGATAGAATCACACGCAGGACAGAGAGAGAGAGAGAGAGAGACAGAGAGAGCACAGGACAGAGAGAGAGAGAGAGAAAGAGACAGACACAGGACAGAGAGAGAGAGAAAGAGACAGGACAGAGATAGACACACAGGACAGAGAGACATACATATAGGGCAGAGAGAGACCGAGACACAGGACAGATAGAGAGCCCACAGACAGAGAGTGCAGAGAGAGACAAGAGAAAGACACAGGACAGAGAGACACACACAGGAGAGAGATACAGAGAGCGCAGAGAGAGTGCATAGAGTGAGGGAAAGCACACAGAGAGAAAGAGTGCATAGAGTGAGCGCACAGAGAGTGCATAGGGTGAGAGAGTGCACAGTGAGAGCGCAGAGAAAGTGAGAGAGAGCCACACAGAGCGGACAGTATAATAAGCATATCTCTAAGCAGACGACACTCAAATCTACCTTTCAGTACCAGATCTATCCCCCTTCACTCAACATGTCAAAGACTGAGCTCCTTGTCTTCCCACCCTCTACTACAGCTTCCACTCCTCAAATATCTTTGACTGTTGACAATGTCATTATCAATCACACCTCCCGGGCCTATTGCCTTGGGCTTCTACTGGACCCTGCCCTCTCTTTCATTTCTCATATTAATTCACTAACAAAATCTTGTCTTTTTCACCGAAAAAATATCTCTAAAATATGTCACTAACACAAAACACAACTAAAATGTTAATACATTACAATACAATAGTCTGTTCTATCTACCTATAATAGTGCCTTTTTCTAACAATTATTTCCTTTTTTTTCAGACATGTTTTAATTCAATATCCGACAAATTTTCAGAAACTGCTACAAAATGTGGAATGTACCGAAATAACAGCTTAAATACATATATGGACAAATGTTATGTTTCCGGCACAGAAAACTGTCTAACTTACTATGATAGGCTCAAGTTTCACAAAAGCTACAATTTGAGAGGTCCCTCTGAATAAATGATTAAGAATAAAACCAATTCCTTCAGTCATGATAATACTGCCCGGACCAGATGGAGGATCCAAGCCTTAGTTGACCAATCAGTGGTAGAGCTTCCTAGTGACCCATAACTCACAAAATGCACATTCCAGTTTATTCATTATAAGTCACAATTAAAGGATTTATTATGCAGTGTAAACCACCACGATTGCCTTTGGTTTGTTAAGAAAATGTTAGTTGTAATTAAAAACATTTGTGAATGCATGTTTTTTTTATTTTTTTATGTATGCATTTGTTGGTGCTTCATAAATAAATATATGGATATTTTAAACTTGTAAAACAGGGACAAAACAACCCTCAGAGTAGGTTATCATGTCCATGGAACTAACCTATTAAGGTTAGTACGTTCTCTGATTAAGCACATTTTGTAAAAACATTAACACAGCAGAGATTCAAAATATGGTATAATTTAAAACTATAGTTATTAAGAGATACATTTCCTCATTCTTCCTTTGAAGATTGTAATGATTGCCTGTCCTTTAGCATTTCTGAACCTCCTTGGGTTTTTATCTCTGTGCTAGAATGCAATTATTGATGACAATTGCTTATTACTCCAAGGAGGTCTACATGCATTGTTTTCAGTCTTAAAGAAATTATATATACACATACTTTATTATTTCTCAGAACTGTATCACCCCAATGTCATTCACTAGGACTGTGTCCAGAGTTGAACTTTTCCTCATAGTATTTAAACTAATCATCAAAATTAGATTCGAACAGGATGTGTAAACTTTACAGATATTTGTTTTTTTGTCAAAATTGTAATACACGCACAATGATTTAATACTGATATACCGAGAAACTAGCTGTACCTGATATAGCCAAAACAGATTATAAAGATGGGTCTGAAATTGTTGCAAAAGCAGTTTGTGCAGGGTCTTAAAGAACATTTTGAACTCTGCAGCACATTTTTTTTTGTGCACGGCAAATCTTTTGTTATGCCTAAAAACTGAATTTTAAATTGCATGACGGTGTGTCCTTTAACTTAGCCCCTTCTTCAATTCCCGACCAAACCAAGAATCCTGCAGGCATGAACCCTAGTTATGGATATTGCAGATTTGGTCAAATCAAGTATGTCCACAATAAGGCAGCACTCAAGTCCATCATATTGGCAGATACCTTGTCACATGGGGCGTGAACCAAGCTAAAAACATATGGTAGTGACTATTGCCTCCCACCACAACTGCCTAGTGGTAATGGGAACCTGTGTATACTCCCAAAGCTTTTCTGATGAGAGGCGAATGCTTCTTACCGAGAGTAATCTTTGGTCTACAGTAGGCTTTTGCTTTGCATTCTTTTCACAGCAGCTTAATATAAGTATTTATTCAACATTATAGATCTTTATTTCCCAGAAATAACTTCTTGTTAAGGATTTATTTATAAGGAAAGCAAAGTCTGATGACACTCTCTGAAAAAGACATGACAACATGGAATTACCAATGTAAAACCAAAAACTTTATTATGGAAAGATTAAACAACACATACATAGTAATACTTTGCAACCATTAACAACAGTGATATCCAACATAATGTATTTATTTTCTCATATCTCTTATAGGTGTAAAGAACATCCAAATATAAGATGTGGGAGAGATACCAAATTCTACCTGTTAGAATTCCATTTGTGAAAAAATGTATGAAAAAATGATCTAATTGTTTTAAACACTTTGCTGTCTCCAACTGTATTAATTAATTACAACTATGAGATACCAACAAACCTACAAGATGATGCCATCACAGTTTTTTCCCCTCTACACTGGTCGGTGGTCATGCTACAAGTCTCCAGAGCAACCAAAATACTGTTCTTAAATCAAGCAGGCTGAATGTAAGACCATAAAATACCATAAATCACAAGTCCATTACAGTCATTTTCACACAAACAAGAGAGGTGGCATTTTGATCCCTCTTGCTTTCTGTAGTGTCTGTCTGAGGCAGGAAAAAAAACTGATGCCAAAGATATCTCATATTTGCAGTTGATTAACACACTTTTAGAAAGCAAAAGTTTTTAATAACACTAATTTTTACATGGATATATTTTTTCATTTTCATATGGAATTTCCAAATGAAGGACAATATTTGGGCCATTATTTTCAGTCCATCCATGAGTCTGCAATCAATGGACAAGGAAACCCCTGATATCTGTTTATATGTGCACGGATACTCTACCCTACAAAATGACGGTACATATTTGGGTCTGTAAATACATAAAACACACTCTTGATTGTTTTGTTACTTTTATATTAAAAACAAAGTTGGTTGATAATAGGGGTTAATTGTGTCTCCTTGGTGTATTATCCATTGATGATAGCTCAGTTACAGGAAATACAATCATTTTTGGCCAACAATTATATTATCAAAATGCATATATAATTGAGATCATGAACATTTCAAGAAAAACAAACTATCTGTATCTGTGCAAGACAATAATTAGTAACAGAAAACATAAGTTATTTTAGAAAACTTCAATAAAACATAACAACCCTTGCATTTCACTGGAATAAACTAAAGGAAATATGTCAGCAAGAAGTAACTTTCTTGTAAAAATACCCTATTAATGTAGCAAATATGTTTGTCCAAATCATTTATTTTTATCCAATTTTACCAATTTCTGGAGGGATGAGGTGACTTATAGAATGATATTACTTACGTGTCCTAAACAGAGGACCATGTTGTTAGGAAGGAAGAAAATTGGGTTTATCAGAACCGGTAATGACTTTAAAATAGTTATAAACCTTCTGCACCATTATAAAGACACACAACAGTATTACATGATGCTCACATGGCTTTGTCTGATGCATTTCACTCACTGTGCATGCTCACAGCCACTTTAGATGACTTTTTCTGACCATTCTCTTTATGTATTTTCTTTCTCTCTGTTGGCTGTGAAGCTTGCAACGTCAGGTCTCTCCTCATAATACAAATATCTGCAAATTAGAAGAGTAATTCATTCTCTTGTAGGGACTCTTGTGTTTCATTTACAACCTACTCTGTTTCTATCCCGATCAGGTGTTTACTTCATTTGTGCTGAGTGTTGGCAATCTTTCAAAAATCAAATTAATGATAAGTATGAAGTGAGATGCAAGAAATGATGGTGAAAGATTCATAGGTGCACCATGAAATCTGCCTGGTACCTGAATATTTAATGTGCCTATTAAACTAGACAAGACAAGAATCAGTATGCCAAGACACAAAAAAGACAAAACAAATATATTAAAGGTGTTAAAATACTAACTTAAAACTGTCTCCTAAAAATCC
Source organism: Discoglossus pictus (assembly GCA_027410445.1). Lineage (NCBI taxonomy): Eukaryota > Metazoa > Chordata > Amphibia > Anura > Alytidae > Discoglossus > Discoglossus pictus. Next base: position 42,087,049 of record CM050168.1, read on the forward strand.
AGATAAGAAAGACTAAGAAAGACTTACAAATACTTATGCAACCTTGGTCAGCAACACTTCTAACTATAACTTGGACAAAAAGGCTTCCAACTAATATCAAATGTATTTATTTATATAAATTGACTACGTTACACATTTCACAAACTCTGCACAAAATAAAGATGGGTAGAATGGATATAAATATAAAAGAAAACAGCTCAAGTTTCTCAAAATTACTTAGAGAGCTATGTATTATAACAAAAAAAACAAAGAGAAGGAAAACCCAAACAAAAAATCTCTTTCTTGATAATGATTATGTTTTATTCTGATATGAAACAGATACTAGAATGGAATAAATGATAAAGAGTCACATTTTCCATCTTCTCAGTAGACCGAGCCCAGGAGTCCCAAAGGCGTCCTCATCACTGTGGGGACCTAACTGCAAGGTTATAATTTCCATCTGTGTCCCTATTATATCTATATACACTGCATTCACACACTCTAGTTCACACTTTACACATACACTTCCAATACCAACTATCTGGATAATTATGATATAATTTAGCAATAAATTACATCAATAAGTATATGTGAAAATATGCAGTGGAAAAGAGTCATAGTTAAATTAATAAAGTAATTATTTTAAATTAATAAACTGAAATATCAATATTAGCAGGAAACCATTTTGCTCCAAATTGTAATTGATATTAAACTGCTATGCAATGAAGTTAGGCCCAGATATTTGCTCCACCATCTGCTAGTATAGTAAGAATCACATGTTTCCAACTGGCAGCCAATCACAAGGGTTTATAGAAGAAAACGCTTATGATTGATAAATATAAGATTATTTTTTCCAAGCAGAAATAGTGTGTGGAGCAAGGATTTGGACACAGCTTCCATATCGGCCAAATTATCTGTGTTTTCAATATCCTGTTTTTTTTTTGCTTTAATACAGTGATTCAATTATTTTAAGTGCATCTGCTGGAAGAAAAACAATATTATAAATCATTTTACATTATAAAAAGCACCTTTTATGTTCATACCTTTTGTATTTTAAACATGAACTAAACGTCATTATGAAGGTGATACAAACTGATCTTAGGATAAGATGCTAGGTGAAGGGTTTTTCCCAAGTTGACAGTGCATCTAACAACTCCATTTGGCACCTGCTTTTTCCCAAATAAACTTAACCCTCCCAATTAAATCTTAGGACAATATAAATTTACTTTCCTAAGGTAGTATTTCACCTGCTTTCGGAAAGAAAACAAAAAAAAACACTGAGCAGCCAGTATTAATAGAAAAAAACACAGTTCCAATATACAAAATGCTGATTGTTTGTCCCAAAACATTAAGAAAAACAGGCCCATTCCAGCACTGTGCATAAAATCCTTGTGCATAAACTTGAAGCCAGCTACAATATGTTCCAACACAATTACATTTATTTCATTAGCACTATATTTTAGGGGAGTTCCAAAAGTAATTCACCAGAAACGTAAAAGAATAATACGGTAGATTTGATCTTGTTGTTCTTGGTCCTGGAGAAAGAGTCACTGTAACATGTAAAGTAATACACATCAATATTAACGAATAATAGATTAGTACTTGAACATGAAAACTAATATCACATTCATTCTATTCACAGAAAATAATCTACAAAACTGTCAATCGTAGAAACTTGATAAAAATGTACTGTGCAAACCTAGAAATTCTGCAATGTTTTGTTTTTTTGTATAATTATTGAAGATCATGTATTACAAAAGTTTTTTTAGTACTACAAATGAGAGGTCTATAATGTAGAAAGTAATACATGGATATGAATATTTTAGCCTCAGGAAATAAGCAGTAAGCCTTGTGTATCTCTGGACCCTATAATTTTGTATGTTAAGATAAGTTTAGAAACCAAAACCGCAGGTCACATCTAACAATTGATAAATTCACAGATTTTGCATGATACATATAAACAGTCTTATATAGTATTTTTCTAGGTATATTCTCACCTTATCTTTTAGGATTTCCTGTAACTACATAATGACCTTTTTACAGTGCTGATTCTGCAGTTTTGCTCTGCTTTTCTGTAGAAATGTATAAACTCGCTGTTTCTGATCCTGATAAAAGAATATATGAAAACATATAAGGAACATCTGAGAATCTGCCAGTATAATATCTGCTCACATCAAAATATACATGTGTGTATGATCATTTAGGGCTACATCGTAGTCACAGATGCTCCTAACATGTGATAGTTGTCATGACTAATTTTGGGGGCCAGGCTGGGACTCATGAACACTGCTGTCTGGGACCCTACCCCATGTGGGCTATTACAATGAACATGAGATGTGTTTTAAGGACTGTGACAATTTGTCTTTCATTTATGTGTAATGTTTAAAGAATGTATGTGTGTTCAGAATGTGCTCTATGCTAGTGACTTATTTTAGTAGTAATAATTGTAAGTTTTTATCTTCTCTACTTAGTAACAATAGTATATTATTTTAAAAGTGAATAATGTGTATATATTGTTGCTTATTTAATATGTGTATTCATTTGCTAGCATTGTTTATTGTGTGAAATATGGTGGGTGTATGAGAATGAGTGAACTTTTAACTCCCATAGTCCCAGAAAGAGCAGAATATATAAGATACCAATAATATATATATAAAAAAATGACCCTTTATACTTTATTGCTTCCCCCTTGAGTTCTAAAGGGTGTGCCATAAGGAACCGGCCAGGAGCAGAGACGTTTTGATAGAAAATGTGGAAATGGCAAAAAGGTCTTAAGGTATTTAATCTGTGAATTAAATGAATCCTGTCTAAATCATATCACATATTATAATTGTCGAACTACGAGATGTCGGTTTGCTTTGTGTGGTGCGTACGACTTCGGCGCTCATCGCTTGAGAGCCTCGTGAAGCGAGGCGACCGTTAACTCTGAGCACTTAGGCGATGTGCGCCAAAGGCGTTGATTGCCTGTGAGCCTCGGATAGCGAGGCGTTAACTTGCAGCACTTAGACGATGAGCGCTGAAGGCTCTCGTAGCGAGGAGAGCCGTTAAGGCACTAAAACTCGCATCACTTGGGCGATGACAGCCAAAGGCAAAGCAAGGCGAGCAGTGGAGGCAATGAAACACGCGAGACTTAGCCTCCAAACACTTAGGAAATGCTGTATCGTCCTAGGCTGCAAGCACTTGATGAACACGGAAAAAAACAGGAAACACACAAAAAAATACAACAAAAACATCACACACAGCACGAGGGAACAGCCAGGACGTCTGGGAGTGAGGCGGAACGCAAATTTAAGTCGATTTTGCTGAGTTTTGGCACTCGAAAAAAAAAAATGAAAACGAGGATACACGACCCTGGACCGTGCAAAACACCGCCAACCGCGTACCATTTTCACCCAGCAACGTACGAGGTACAAAATACACTATTACAAAGGACGGCAAATGCTTGTGAACCACGTAGCACATAGACGAGCAACGCTATTTTACAACCCTAACTTGCAACTAACAACATTACGCATCTACAGTAGCACTTTACACAAATAAACCAACGGTTTGCCCTCGCGCACGCAGCCTATTCCTAATGCACAGTTGGGACATTCATTAAACTATCTCCTCAGGCCAGCAACAGTGCAAATGGAAATTATATGCTGCAGGACAATAACAAGAGATTGTTACCTCTTCAGGCTACTGATTGTTACATATATTAATTAGAAAAAGGTAAACTATATTAATTTATTATTCAATTAATTAATTAGTATTTAAAAATATGTAGAGGAACAGAAGGACAAGTGAGGAGAGGCTCGCAATGAGTGCCAAAGGTCGTTACGGTATAAAAAGATTAACATTGTGTACCAAACAGCATTGCCATGGCTTCAAATTTTATTGACTGATATTTTTTGACGGGCACGTCGCTGGTAATATTATAATACATACTAGCGAATTGCCTGTCAAAAAATGACGGCAATAGAATTGTAAGTCAAGGAATGGTGTTTGGCACAGACATTATTTTTTGTGGTGGTCTGAGATCTTGGCGCTGATTGCAAGGCTCGCGCAGAGCGCCTTTGGCGCTCATTGCAAGCCTCTTGGTGGTTGTATTTTTTTGCTGTCTGCTGTCATAGTAAGGTCAGCGCTGATCTGCTTTTTGCGCTTATTGCAAGGCTGTCCCCTGGTATAGTTTCTGTGCTATGAGCAGTGTTGGTGCTCGTTGTGAGGCGTGCAGTGAATGTCTTTTGTGTTTATTGCGATAGTGTTTTTTTTTTTTGTGTATATGTATTTTGTGATGCTAATTAAATAAGTAATAAATTAATATACTTTACCTATTTGTACGTATTACATGCAGGAAGCATTGTGCTGAAGAGCTGACAATCTGTTTTGATGTTCCTGCAGCATACAATGTAGGTTTTCAGTGTTGTGGAGCTGTGGTGTAAGTGTCAGCAATGTGTGAAGTGTGTAGTGTAAATAGGCTGCGTGCGCAAGGGGAAGCCATTAGTGTACCTGGGTACTTCCACATTCTGTAAAGTAGTGTTGTAAAATGGCAGCGAATGTGTATGTGGTAGGCGGGTTTGTATGATGAAGCGTCCTTGCTAATGGTGTATGTTGTAGGTCGTGTGGGTTTTAGTAAAAGCCGTATTTGCTTTGTGGAATTTAGCGGCTTTAGGGGTCGTGTAGCCTCGTTTTTGTTTTTTTCGGCGGCAATTTTTTTTCTTGCTTAGGTGATTTTGGAGTGTGTAAACTTTGTAAATTTTCCAGAAATGTTTAAGCAGTGTTGCAGAGGTCCTGGGTGTCCCCACTTGGTATAAGTAAGGTTTTTATTTAATTTTTGTGTGTTTTTAATGTTTTGCGCTGTGCGCGGGTTGTCCGTTAAGGTCATATTTTTGCAAGTCCATAATGGATTTTTTCTAAGTCCCGCGGGTCATAAATGTTTTTGTGTAAGTCCGCAATTTTTTTTTCTAAACGTCTCGTGGCTGTGTAAGTCCGTAGCTAGTCATTGCGTGTTTATGTTTTTTTTTTGCAAGTCCCGATTGTGAGGCTCCATAGAGCCTCCACCTCCGCAAATGCGGCCCCTTGCTTCGCGAGGGTCCGCATTTGCGGTCGGGAAAGTCGTAGGGGGTTGTTGGGATGAGCGCCTATGATAAGCTTGACTGCCTAGGTATCCACACCACTTCTGTAAGCAGAGCAATACCAGAGGAAAATGTCATAAAGAGCTGTAGGGTAGACCAGAGGGGCTATCTAAGAAAGGGGAATGCCAAGGGGGCTATTGTGGGTAAATTATTGTATGGTTTTAAATGCGTCTGTCAAGAAGAATGAAGGAGTCTCTGTCTGTACACTAATCAATGGTGTGTGCTCCTTCTTGTTCCGAAATACAAGGGTAGAAGAATTAATTTTATTATTTTAACAAACCAGTAAGGGCCAGAATAAGCCTGTAACCTTTTGCATCCTGAAACTCTGGACTTTGGGCTGCTCCTGTGATATTGATTTTCTGATTTCATGAGTTTTCCTGAGCTGGGACTGAGTTAACCCCCAAAAACTCATATTTCAGGGGTGTTACTCTAGCAGAAGACAGGAGGGTTTTGGGTGAATGTGGTCCCCTGACCCCTGGGTCGTGACAATACCTTTATAATGAATGGAGACAAGCAGCTCAACTGGAAGTTTGCAAGTTGAAGTTAATATTTAATATTGCTTTTCTAAATCATTGAATAGGAATGGTTTTAAAAAATAGGCTTAATTCTAGTTCCTGTTGTTAGGGCATTACATTAAACATTTGAAACACATAATACGTATGCTGCACTTACATATGCAACACAGATTCTACACACTTTTTATCCTGTTTATTAGACTTTGTTGCAGGGTGTCAAAGATGGGACTGCATAACCATGTAAAAAACAAAGAATAAAGCATTTGTGGGCCAGTGTTGTATATAAATATGGGACTGCAGCATTAGCAAGATGGAGGTGTTGCGATCAGTAAAAGATCATTAATATCAAAAGGGCAACATCCACAGTGGATAAAGAAAGCCTAAATCCTGCATGCGTATTGTTGGCTCATTATTTTAATAAGGTAGTGTTAAAAGGCAATGTCATAACGGATAATATCAATTAAACTAACATTTATTTACTTCAGTGGTGATTCAACTTTAACAGTACCACACTGTGCAGCATTGCGGCAGCTGCAAAGTGCTAGTTCTTTCCTCCACTATAGCCAAAGACTGGAGGAACTCCAGCAAAAGATTATAGTGGGAGATAGAACATTATGAACATAATGAATTTGTCTTTATACTGATCTTTATTACTTAAAATGAATGGATGCTGAACCCTTCTAGAGGTCTTTTAATTTATTGAGTCCTGTATTTAAAAACAATACATGGCCATAGCTTTTTGGTCAAGATTTTACAGTTTAAATAATGATAATGATCCATGTCTGATATTTATACCTGCTTTGCGTTTGAATGAGGGTTTCTACGTGAGCCATGCCAGTTACAGATTTTCTCAGGAGACAGAGTAATATAAGGCTGCACTGTCATCCCTGGATCAATTAATGTGCTAAATCCAGAGCTGAAAAACACGAAACATATGTCAATAAAAGTATTAAAGATTTGGAAAGTCATCAACAATGAAGTCTGAATTATTCCTGAGGGAAAAAATTGTTTTATTTTTAAACCATCTTGAAAAAAACAATTCATATCAATTAGAATGTTACGAACAGTTAAAACAAAATATTTAAATACTATGGAAGGTAAATATATATATATATATATATATATATATATATATATATATATATATATTGGGTAGAGCACTCCCCTACAGTAAAAATACACGATTCTCAACAATTACGTTACATATCAATAAATACTTATAATACATTTGAGTTTTTTAAACCTAAAAATATTTTTTCACATCATTTGAACTCTTTAAGAAAAGTTAATACAAAAAGTCAACAAATCCATTGATGTTTTTGAAGAAAATGTCCTCTAAGAAAAAAAAATAAGAGGAATATATAGTGCAGATTACCTTTTTAAAAATGTATTTGTGGCACAAATTTAGCAATATATTGTTTACTCACATTACTTAGAGCAAAACATACTCTAGCATTAATTCTAAAGTCGGCATTAGTGTAGTACAGCTAGCCCTTGCTTTTTTTTTTTTTTTACAGGGTTCCATTCCTGAAGGAACTGTTGAAAAATACAGTGGTGAAAAATGAACCTAATCATATAATGTACATTACCTTACAAAAGTATTCACCCCCCTTGACTTTTTACCTATTTTGTTACATTACAGCCTTAAGTTCAATGTTTTGTTAATCTGAATTCTATGTGATGGATCAGAACACAGTAGTCTAAGTTGGTGAAGTGAAATGAGAAAAATATATACATAAAACTATTGTTTAGAAATAGAAAACAGAAAATTGGCATGTGCGTATGTATTCACCCCCTTTGTTATGAAGCCCATAAAAAGCTCTGGTGCAACCAATTACCTTCAGAAGTCACATAATTAGTGAAATGATGTCCACCTGTGTGCAATCTAAGTGTCACATGATCTGTCATTACATATACACACCTTTTTTGAAAGGCCCCAGAGGTTGCAACACCTAAGCAAGAGGCACCACTAACCAAACACTGCCATGAAGACCAAGGAACTCTCCAAACAAGTAAGGGACAATGTTGTTGAGAAGTAAAGGCAGGGTTAGGTTATAAAAAATATCCAAATCTTTGATGATCCCCAGGAGTACCATCAAATCTATCATAACCAAATGGAAACCTGCTACAGCAGCAAACCTGCCAAGAGACGGCCGCCCTGCAAAACTCACTGACCGGGCAAGGAGGGCATTAATCAGAGAGGCAGCGCAGAGACCTAAGGTAACCCTGGAGGAGCTGCAGAGTTCCACAGCAGAGACTAGAGTATCTGTACATAGGACGACAATAAGCCGTACGCTCCATAGAGTTGGGCTTTATGGCAGAGTGGCCAGAAGAAAGCCATTACTTTCAGCAAAAAAAACAAAATGACATGTTTTGGGTTTGCGAAAAGGCATGTGGGAGACTCCCAAAATGTATGGAGGAAGGTGCACTGGTCTGATGAGACTAAAATTGAACATTTCGGCCATCAAAGAAAAGGCTATGTCTGGCGCAAACCCAGCACATCACATCACACAAAGAACACCATCCCCACAGTGAAACATGGTGGTGGCAGCATCATGCTGTGGGGATGTTTTTCAGCAGCTAGGACTGGGAAACTGGTCAGAGTTGAGGGAAAGATGGATGGTGATAAATATAGGGATATTCTTGAGCAAAACCTGTACCACTCTATGTGTGATTTGAGGCTAGGATGGAAAATATGTGTCCTGTAAATAAAGTGCTACATCCTTTAAAAAAAAATATGCATGAGAACTATATTTCTTAATTAGAAAATATATTTGTCTACACATTCCTGGTCCAGGGCTGTGTGTTCTCCCTATCCGATCCCATCAGATTCGGCCTAACTAGTAGGATTCCTTCAGTAGCTGGTATGGTAGACTGGGAGCAGCTTAAGCAGAGATACTGAAGTATGATGACCTATCCATGGCCAAGTTCGGGATCCCATCCATTCTCATATGATGGAAATTACCTGGCACAGAACTCAGGAGCTGAGGTAGTTGGATAAGGTGGGTAGTACCTGGGAGTACCACTCTCTTCTTTGAGAAGCTCTCTTAGCAAGCGGCCAAGGACCGATACCACAGGCAAGGGAGATGAGCTGGAGGTTGGGCCAGAATGAAGACAATAATGCAAATAACTGACCCAGGAGAGTATATCTTGGAATGAGGGCATTGATTCCCCGGTTTCTCAGACAAGCACAGGAGAAATCAGCACCAGTGACCTAAAGGGGTCTTACAGCAGTTTCAGAGAATTCAATGAAGAAATCAAATGAAGCCCTCAGGGATGTTAATTGGTTCTTGCAAGACTTTAAGTGGCGATAAAAACGACACCATATTAACCAGCTGAAATGAGTGCAGGCACTAGTTGGGCTCCTGTGTATTGTCAACTGCACTGTTCCTAATGCCTATGCTACAGATTATGACGAAGTCAAGAGCACCCTGCTCTCCCAGTATGCCATCACCTGACACTTATCAGGAACACTCCAAGGGATGACTAAGACCAGCAAGGACAACTACTGTGAGCTGGTATGAATGCTGAAAAGGGTAATCTCTCCGATCCATGGAAGAACTGGTGCAGCTGATTGTACTATAGATTCATATGCAGCAGCCTGGATCATCCTTGTCTAGACTGCCCAACCCTTGCTAAATATCCAGGCGGTAATCATGTATGGCAAAGCAGCTGAGGACTTTCGTGATTCTGGCTTTTCCTAATCTTCATCAACCTGTCTTTGGTGAGCCCTGCAGAGATGAGGAGCAAAAAAATGGACGTTAACGGTAGCAGCCCGCCATCCTAATCTGTTTTCCGCTCATTCAAACCTCTGTGTTCATTCATGAGGTTTTACCCTCGATAAACCATCTTATTGAGTCACAAGAAACAGTTGTAGGACATGCTTGTGGCTAATGGTTTAGGTTCCCAAAAACCATGGCACTACCCGGTTTTGTGTGGACAATCAGCAACACAATGATTAAACAGTTACCGATGTGTACCCTTCCCCATGTAGATGAGTTGCTAGATCAAAAGAGCGACCTACTTGTATACCCTGGAAATTATAAGGCATGTAATGCTGTTTGCCAGAGAGAGTAAGTGTTGGGGTGGTGTGAGATCCTTTGGCGCTCATTGCGAGCCTCTGGGTTGGTGTATATTTTTTGTTATCATAGGTGCTTTTGCGCTTATTGTAAGGTCCGCGCTGATGTCCTTTTGGCGCTTATTGCAAGGCTCTCCCCTGGTGTACTTTGTGTCCTATGAGCACCGTTGGCGCTCCTTGTGAGGAGCGTGGTGAAGGTCTTAAAGGTGTTTTTTTTTCTGTTTTGTGTATATATATTTTTGATGCTAATTAATTATTTAATCATAAATTAATATACTTTACCTATTTGTAATTAATATATGCAGCAAGAAATGTGCTGAAGAGCTAACAATCTGTTTTGATGTTCCTGCAGCATCTAATGTAGATTTGCAGTGTTGTTGAGCTGAGGTGTGTCAGCAATGTGTGCAGTGTGTAGCGTAAATAGGCTGCGTGCACGAGGGGAAGCGTTTGTGTAGCTGGGTACTTCCGCATTCTGTAAGTTAGTGTTGGAAAATGGCGGCGAATGTGTATGTGGTACGGGGGTGTGGATGATTTAGCGCTCTTGATAATGGTGTATGTTGCAGCTCGTACGGGTTTTTGTAAAAGTCGTATGTGCTTGGTGGTGTTTTGCGGCTTTAGGGGACGTGTAGCCTCGTTTTCATTTTTTTCGTCTGCCATTTTTTTCTATCGCTTACGGGATTTTCGAGTATCTAAACTTTTTAAATTGGACTGAAATTGAGGTGTAACCTGTCTTCCAGACGTCCTGGGTGTCCCCCCTTGCTGTGGGTAAGGTTTTTATTTTATTTTTGTGCTCTTTGTGTTTTTTTGTTTTCCGCTGAGCGCAGGTTGTCCGTTAAAGTCATATTTAGTCCTGTAAATAAAGTGCTACCTTTTAAAAAAATATATGCATGAGAACTATATTTCTTAATAAGAAAATATATTTGTCTACGCATTCCTGGTCCAGGGCTGTGTGTTCTCCCTATCCGATCCCATCAGATTTGGCCTAACTAGTAGGATTCCTTCAGTAGCTGGTATGGTAGACTGGGAGCAGCTGTGAGATTCAACACTAGTTGGACTTAAGCAGAGATACTGAAGTATGATGCCCTATCCATGGCCAAGTTCAGGATCCCATCCATTCTCATATGATGGAAATTACCTGGCACAGAACGCAGGAGCTGAGGTAGTTGGACAAGGTGGGTAGTACCTGGGAGTACCGCTCTCTTCTGGGAGAAGCTCTCTTAGCAAGCGGCCAAGGACCGATACCACAGGCAAGGGAGATGAGCTGGAGGTTGGGCCAGAATGAAGACAATAATGCAAATAACTGACCCAGGAGAGTATATCTTGGAATGAGGGCAATGATTCCCCGGTTTCTCAGACAAGCACAGGAGAAATCAGCACCAGCGACCTAAAGGGGTCTTACAACAGTTTCAGAGAATTCAATGAAGAAATCAAATGAAGCCCTCAGGGAAGTTAATTGGTTCTTGCAAGACTTTGAGTGGCGATAAAAACGACACCATATTAACCAGCTGAAATGGGTGCAGGCACTAGTTGGGCTCCTGCGTATTGCCAACTGCACTGTTCCCAATGCCTATGCTACAGATTATGACGAAGTCAAGAGCACCCTGCTCTCTCAGTATGCCATCACCTGACACTTATCAGGAACCCTCCAAGGGATGACTAAGACCAGCAAGGACAACTACTCTGAACTGGTATGAATGCTGAAAAGGGTAATCTCTTTTTTGAGGCTCGTAGTCCGCACTTTTTTTTTTTTTTAAAGTCCTGCGGCTCGTATTTTTTTGTGTTAGTCCGTCTTTAAAATAAAATAATACAAAACATGCTATGACTAAAGTGCCACTTCTGTGGGTGTTTGTAGCGGCTAGTGGGGTGGCGTAGAGCCTCCACCTCCGCAAATGCAGACCCTCAGACTGCTACAGCTGCCCACCCCCTAACTATGGGAAAGTGGCACGGCTAAGCAGAACAGAATGTTGGGCAGAAAGCTAAAAAAGTAAGAGCTTTAAAGTATAACTACTAGCATTAAAAAGTTTAAACATAAATCAAGTAGACTTATGCATGCACAGACATTTTATACTACAGTGGTCATTTAAGTTCATTGGCCTTTTAGAAGTACACAAATTATTAATTTAATATGAAGTTATACTGATGAGAATTGAATTAAATCTAGTTTAAACACCTAAATACACATTTTAATTATCACTGTCTCATAACAAAATAAATATGAACTTAATAATTCCACCTTCCAGATCCCTGTACTAAAGTAGATATGCATTTTTTTTTCTTTCCTCTTATAAATTCTCAAGGCAAACTAAAACTTTTTGCCTGACCAAAAGGCCAAAGAGCTCTTGAATCGTGTCAATCCGCAGCTGTTGTTGTAATTGCTGATAGATGGTTTGGGTCTAACTCACTCCATAGAGTGAAGGCTGGACACCTCCAATTCACCACCACTATCCACGCATGGTCTACTATAATGACGCTCAGCCAAGTGTTGTCCCTTTGTACAACAGTTACTCATATTGGCCTTACCACAATGGAGCTCTTCTGCTCGGACAACTCAATAGCATGGCAACACTTCATTTTCCCATACTATGCTGGAACTCTTTGTTTATGTTATCGCTTCTGTTACACAGTTTCTGGATTTGGTGCAGTCCTGGAATTAACAACTATTATTCCATGATTTCAGAACTGCTCCCAGAAAATGACGGAGGAGTGGAGTCACAAAAGTAAAAATCATCATTATCATCATGAAAAGTATTTTTATTTTCACCTAACAGACCCCTACCACACCCCTTTGTAAATTCACCACCCTCTCCTTCCCAATTTTACTAAAAAGCAAACGCACCCCATCTCTCTACCTGTGCAAACCATCCCTTCACTCACCCAAGCGCCCCTTAATGCCATACAAGGTACAAATGATTAGTGCTTTATATGTTTGGACTAGACCCTCTATTTAGCCCACATTAGGGCACAGTTTAACTAAAACCGCTCACAGTATTCATGAAATGTGAAAGTCACAGACATCCACACATACAATTTATCTGATCAGTTGTGATCTGGGAATCAAGACAGGTCACCGATGAAAAAGATGAAACAACATTTCAGATTTGTGATAAAGTGCAACTCCTTACCAAAAAGTCAGTACACAGAAACAATCTCAACGTTTTATTAGGTATACAACCTGCACACAATTGTAATCTCTTCAATAACAAACATCTGGAAAAAAGAGTTATGACAACTGGCTTTGCACAGCATAGTCAGTCAATATGTACACAATAACTTACAATCCTTCGGTTAGAGATTTTCAAAAGACTTTACATTTTGACAGGGTAAGGATAAGAAAAGATCAGACAATTATTAGTTTCATTTCCACATTCATTTGAAAAGCAATTATTCAATTCAAAGACTTTAAAATTAGAGAAAACAAAATATTTTATTTTGTTTCTGACATTTGCAAATATGTGAATCTACTGTGCATACTTTTAGATTTGTGTTACTAGATGCAATATATATCTGCATTCTTTAGCAAAGAGATACATTTTCTATATGTCATGAAGCAAGATGCACAACCTTTGTCATAGCTCCAGTCAAAGGGGATTCTCATCAAAGCCGCCTCATTCACCTGAAAACACCTCTGCTTATGAAAACAGACTGAACATATAATGCAGTGATAAAAAATGTTTTATTTTGTAGCGGTGGAATGTAAATCAAGATGGAACTTTAATATTATTTGTCACTCAAGTGCTTTGTGAGAAAATTGCACTGTATTTTAAAGAAGTAACAGTAAGTGGCCGAGAATCACAGCTCTCACTGTTAGAAGCTGTGCTGTGTATTGTATGTGCGTGGATCCCTTGGAAAAAAATTTCTGTTGCTGCATAACAAATGGACCAGTGATGGGAAGCCTTAATAAAATAAGTGGATTTATTTAACATGTTAAATGGGGTTTAAAAGAACATAAGATAGGTCAATGAATAATCAACGTCAAGCATCACCTTTTAAAAATAAAGAAAATGACTAAATTCTAAAAAAATGAACACCAAGCTTATAAAACATATGATTCTAGGGCAGGGGTATCCTAGTTCGGTCCTGGTGGGCCTCACACAGGCCTGGATTTGAGGATATCCCTGCTGCACCCAGATAAAAATATCACTTCTTCACTCATACTGATTGACTCCTCTGCACAGGAAGAAAAAAATCCTTAAATCCAGGCTTGTGTGGCCCACCTGGACACCCCTGTTTCTAGGGTATATATTGATAATTCAGCATCGTCCACCTGCCTTTTCATGCAACAAGTTCGAGTCCATTAGCTAAAGCCTTAATCAACAAGGAAAAGTCCTGTAAAAACCAGACAAGAAGCAGGAGCCATTTTTTCTCTGAACTTCCTCATGCAGATATTCTACCTTTTATATATCTTTATTTAAGTAAGCTCTTCATTGAGATACATTACACCCTAGAAAAAAATTCAAGTGCCCTGGACCCATGCTCCTGGGACATATATATAAAAAAAAACTTAGAAGCCAGGTAGATTTGTTTTTTTGTAGGAGCCAGACAGGCTCTTTTTTAGGTGACCATACATTGGAAAAATATCTGGGAGCCAACATCAGAAAGTTTAGGAGCCTCAGGAAGTTTCCACACCATGCATGTGTTTATGTAAATATTAGGTTATTAAGTTACTAAAGCCAGGCCACACCTTTAAAAAAAAATAATTAAAAATTATTGCAATTGTTTCATATATATTTAAAAGTTTGTTCTAAAACGGTCTAGTCAGAAACAGATTTCCATGTCTTTTCCAAATTGTTGTAGGGATTTTAAAACCAGGGCTCGACAATCTCCAAGCTCCAGGGCGCCAAAAAATAAAATAAAAAACGCTGGCGATTACACAACTGAGATCACCAAGTGTGTCAAATCTCTCCCTAGGCAGGAATGCAACAGGTACCTCCGTATGGGCTTATACGCTGCATGGTCGGTCAGTTTCACTTCAGCAGGCAGCGAGCTGGCATAGCGAGGTGAGCTGCTAAGGCACTAAAACTCACAGCACTTGGGCATTAGAGTATAAAAAGCTTAACATTTTGTGCCAAACAGCATTACCATGCCCTCAAATTTTATTGACCGTCATTTTTTGACGGGCAAGTCGCTAGTTATAATAATATTGTACCTCCTGAAACTGACAATTTGAATGTACGTGTGTATATATGTATGTGTACGTTATATACATAAGTATAAATAAATGTGTTCAATTTGGGACTGGCTCTCAATTTGAGAAAAAAATATCAGCTCTCACAAACCCCTTGAAACATTCCTGTTTTGATAGCCTAATAAATGTTATTGCAGTTTATATCTTCCCACTTCCTTTCAGTAGTGCTCAGGGCATTTTGAGACATTTGAGGGCTGCAGCAGTTACCATTAATGAGGTAAACTATGTAAACATGTTTATAGGCTGTAAGTAGTCTGTCTGGCTCCTACAAAATCTTCCTGGCTCCTAAGTCAACATTTTTTTGTCCACTCCTGAATACGCCTTTACAGTATATCAGAATAAATTATGCAAGATTATGAAAATCAAATGACCCAGTTACCTGTGAAGACTGTAGAAGCAGAGTTAGACATGAGTGAGGGAGTTATAAGCAGTCACATTTACAGCACGTTTTTTGTAAAAGAACACATTTTTATTTCCTTTTGGTGACTATATCTTTTACGAACAAAAGTAGGTAAGAACCATGGAGTTGGAATTTTAAACAAAAATGCATCTTTAAATGAGTACACTGGACATGTGTTAAAAGGTCGTCCCGCTGTGTATCTTCTACCAATCACTGCTCTTTTGGTTGATTTTGTGTTCACGTGACTTAACTAAATATAATTATGATCATTGTTGCTGGTTAACACCAGATATGTTCCATAAATAAGAGTATTAGTGAGAAGGTCACTAAGAAAAAACGTGGCTTTGGATTAAGGAAGGCATATTGCTTGATGTTTTAAAGAATACATGCACAAAGTAATTGAAGCCACCCATTTAATTTATTTTAAATTTAAGAATTTCTAACAAGTTATAAAGAAGGCTATTTCT
The DNA here is from genome assembly GCA_027410445.1 of Discoglossus pictus. Classification (NCBI taxonomy): domain Eukaryota; kingdom Metazoa; phylum Chordata; class Amphibia; order Anura; family Alytidae; genus Discoglossus; species Discoglossus pictus. Next base: position 42,102,790 of record CM050168.1, read on the forward strand.
TTATCACATTAAAATGCAGACATGGTCGCTATACATCTCAAATGTAAAACTATAAAAATGTCAAATAAGTGCCATTAGGATCACACATACCCTCTCAGATATAGCTACAAAAGACAACAAGAAGTTTGTATAACTGAGCCTTGGTTAAAGCTTGAGCAAATGCTACAAGATCTGCCACAAAATGTATATATAAAAATATGCAAATTTTACTGTCACAAGGCATACAGGTTGGAAATATGATTCAATCAACTCTGATAATTGTAAAATGAAATACCTGATAACACCACAGATATATTCTACTTGATATCTTATCAGTTAACAATTAAGGTAAGGGATGGCAAAATCCTATGATTTCAGACTGCTAAATATTTTATTTAAAAAACAGGCCATGTGTCAATAAAAGCTCCTTTTGCCTCACTCCATAAGTATGTAAAGACATTTGAATCGCTTCCTTTTTATATGTATTAACCTGAATATTGCATTGCAATATCCTCTACCGTGCACTTGCATTTTTATGTATATATGTAGGGGTCTCAAATTAAAGGTTGTACAATAAGGATTCCCGCTATTTCAGAAATCATGCATATAACTTGCAATTGGTTATAAAATATTGTAAGTACATGATAAGCGAGTTTGAAAGTTCATTATCCTAAGTATAAATTATTAGAAAAAATCCTCTATTTCTGTGTGTAACTGCCGTCAGTGGGTGAAGTAAGAAGATATAAATTAGGATAATGAGGGGGGCTTTAACATTTACAAGCCTCTGTGATCAAGCTGATTTAACCAACTGAGAATCCTCACCCTCCACTGTACTCTAATGACAGGTAATGGACTTTGTATATCTGCACAACATGTCCATTTAAACATCTTGCCTTAAAGTCACTAGCAGAAAGGAAAAGCTTTTATTGTAATGTATACATAACATTAGTAACTTTAAATCCTAATTATCTATTCCACTTTGAATTTTTAATAACCAACCGTAATTACATTTAACTATGTTACTCTGAAATAACTGGGACCCTTGCTGTGTCCCTCTAAAAAGCTTTCTCAAATATATTTCAATGAAATAAAAAAAATGAGGAAATAACCCATTAATTGCTGAGCAACTTAAAAACAAAATGCAAATCACACATTTCATCAATTCTAAAGTTATTATATAAAAGAATGCAAAGTTATAAAAAAAATGATGCATGAACATCAGTGCAAAGTAAATTTCTCTAGTACAGGGGTTAACAAGTTTGGTCCTGGAGGGCCACACATGCCTGGATTTGAGGATATCCATGTGCAAGTGGGTCAATCAGGATGGCTGAAGAAGAGATTGACTCTGCACAGAAAGGAAAGCCTCCAATCCAGGGCTGTGTGTGGCCCTCCAGGACCAAACATGTGCTCCCCTGCTCTAGTGCGAAGGGGCTGAATAGGTAGACAGTAGGAATCAACTAATCCCATGTTAAACACAAAACTAGATCTTGTTTAATATACAAAATATAAAACTGCATTGTAGTTTTAGACTTAACACGAAATAACTGAATGGAACTTGTTTTGCAAACCTCAGATTTAGGAATGTTTAATACAGTATTAAAAGAAAAGGACTGTTTTATTCTCAATTGTATCATGCATCTAGTGAGTAGGTCTCTTGGATATGTGAACTGCCACTGAATAGAGAAATATTGCATGAAAATAAAAAGTCGCAGTACTCAAGATGTGCTGAAATAAGACAAAAAGGTGTCTATATTGTAAGAATTTTGCAAGCATTAGATTCCTATTATGACTGCACAGCAAATCCAAGTTGAATATTTAAACATGCATTTTTGTGGCCGGTTTAATAATAATAAAAAAAAAAACAGGGGTTATTGATAAGTTTCACTGCAGGAAAAAAACAACACATTAAAAGAAAAATAAAACACTGGAGTGCTACATGGATATGAAACCATACAATTAAACTTTAACAGCAAGAAATATTGCGGAATTGTCGTTTTAATGGATTAATCACATTGAAAAATAGTAGAACCATTGGATTATTATTTAAAGTCTATTAATGACTAATTACATAAAACCCTATTAGAAGGGTCTGCAAAACAGTTTATGAATCTATGGCATGTGAACTAACCTTCTTACTCATGCCTTGTCATTTACTTTTCAAACTATTTACAGTGTCCTATATATCTACAAAAGTGATATGTGAAAAAGTACTTACAAATTAGAAACCTTTCCTTTCTCTTGCAAGCTCTCGCTCTCCTTCATATTTCTACCAGAGCCTGTCCCTAAATCTTCCTTGGCTTCCTCATTAAGACTACTTGCTCTGCTGACGTACTCAATAACTTCTCTTGCTGTTTTGGTATCAAGGGGGGTTACCTCTCCTGCCTTACGTGGGATATTGTCTGTGCTTAATTTCACATCCCTAATTTCCCCCCTGTTGTGCTGCTGAAGGGAAAGCAAGTCCACACACTGTGGTGTATGTAAATCTACAGGCCCACAACGGTACTGTATACTCATAAGGTTAATGCCAGTTTCACGTGGTGCTGCACTAATGGGTAGACATAGTGAAGGAGAATTTTCCTTACATACTTTTGTTGTAAGCAAATACAAGCCAGGGCGAACCAAAGGAATTTTAGGAGCTATGTTAGACGTCTGTACATCTCTAGACTTTTCCAAGACAAGTCCTTTTTTCAGAACAGATGGACAACCTCCCACTTTTGCAACGTCGCTCCCTGCACTGTAAATATGGGTGTTGCTTGCAACCCTGGCAGAACCTGTATTATCTACATTTAACACAAGCTGCTTCTCAGTTCCAGAGATGTATTTGAGACCTGCAACAAAGTTTCCAGAAATTGGTAAATGGGTTTTCCCTTGGGAACCATTAACATCAGTTTTCAGAATTACTCTGCCATGAGGAATTTGGAGACATGTCTCATTTGGTTTAAGGACATTCTTTTGATCTACAATACAGTCTCTCTTTACTATTAAAGCATCCTGTCTAAGCATTGGGCTGGTCCCCTTGTTCACCTCAACAGGACAGTGGTATAGCGGACCTACTTGTGATAGGTTTTGTTTACTGTCATATAATTGGTGAACCACTGCAGTCTGTGTACTTGTCACTTCTGGTATCCTGTTTTCCGCAATAGGCCGAGGAACAGTCTCCGTTACTGGATTTAACAAAACGCTTTCCTCCAGCTTCAAAGAATGGGTGGTATTCTCCTTTGAAAAAGTTGAATCTGGAACACTGGACACTTTTTGTGCTGCAGTAAGCTCCGCTGCCTCCCTGGCCCTCTCTGCCAAGAATTTCCTTATTTCTTGCTCAATACTGTCATCACTATCCACAGAGCTACTGTCCTGTTCATCTGCAAAGGCACACGATCGCACATTTTTGCTTTCAGATGTCATAGAATTGTCTGAGGCACAAACTGGTTTGAGTTCACTATCTTTACCTCCTTGTGAAAAACTCAATAAACTGCTGTTCTTTAAAGAATCTAGTTTGTCTTTTTCATCTTTTCTCTTCAAGTTGCTTTTTGACTTTTTAAAGGTATTATCTCTGGGGTTACAAGGATTTAAAAGGCAGCTTTTGATAAAAGAGGGAGAGTTTTTCATAGGGCAATCCTTTTGCTCACCGCCAACTAGTATATCCAGTGGCTTGGTGATGGTTTCTCCAAATCGGACCTTTTTCTTACATGGAGGTCTGATATCTTTGCATCTCTTTTTGATTTTTCTTTTTGATTTCAGGAGATCCTTAATAGCTGTATCAAGATCTTCATCACTGTCTAGTGAACTGCTTTTATCGCCACTTGAATAATTCCTTGTTTGCATATGTGTCTTCCCATGAACTCTGCTGAGCCCTGCAGGTGACTTAAGAGCTCTTTCAGAATCTAACACCGGGTACCCACTGCTTCTGTTCATATCCGGTGGACTTTGGAACTTTACCCTTTCATCAGCAAAGCTGCTCACAATGACACAGGTCTTTTGAAGATTTTTATTTGACTGCTCAATCTTATGTGCTTCTGCAGTGCTGTCAATATTTGAAGCTGCTGTTTGTAGCGGATTATTTTTTTGTGTAAGGCCTTGATGTGCAGGCTTACTCTCCTTCAGCTTTCTTGTGTGTGTCAGGGATAACTTTGATTTGGGAAAAGATGAAGGTTTTGACTGTTCAGGTGATAAAGGCTCTTGTTTTACAGGAGCTGTGCAGGCGCTCCCTGCCTGTGCCTTAAGAGCCAAAAATGTTCTTATCTCTTGCTCTATGCTGTCATTGCTGTCTACTGAGCTGTCACTATCACAGTAAGGCTGCACAGTGTTAGACTGAGGAAAAGAACTTTCTTGTGTAATTGTAAAAGTGCCTTCTGGCTGGGAAGGCAGGATTGTTTTAGAAATGTCAAGTATCGCTTCTGCACACATTAATTCAGTAGCAGTTTCAGCCCGGTATGTTGCTCGTGTGCCAGTTTCACATTTTGAATTCCTGGCATCTCCAGAGAAAAATGGTCTTTTACCTGCAAGACCTTGGTAGCTTGGAAGAGCCTGGAATGCTGCAGATTTGTTATTTAACAGTTTTCTTTTTCTACTGTCAGCTTTTTTCTGTATGTCAGGAGAGGAGCCTTTTTCCATGCAATTGGGTAAGCTTATTGCAGTTTCAGATGTACTTTTTACCTTCTCTTCCTTTATTGTGGAGACATTGTAAGCAGTAGCAAGAATCTCCTCTTTTCTGCTCTTCTCCAGTTGGTAAAGTTGAATAGCTTCCTCAATGCCATCATCACTGCTAGAGTCACTCAGTTCTTCTTTCACAACTATATGAGGCTGGATCCTCAGGTTCTCGTTTTGCTTGGTTAATTTAAACTTTGGTTGATTTCGGTTACTGGTACTATGAAAGCTTTCCCCTTTCTGTTTAAGACATTTCAGGGTAGGAGATTCTGAATGTTGGCCTTCAAGCGGTTCTTTATTTCCCTGCTTGGGACTTTGCTTTACACAAGCTTTGCTTGGTTTAACCTTTGGTTTAACTGAAGTTTCTTGTGGAGCAGTTCTCTTAACTGGAGTAATTTCATGTTTAATGCTCTGTTGCTTTTTCTCATATAGAAACTGTTCAATTTCATCTTTGATGCTCTGTTCAAAGGAGTCATCACTGCTCACACTGTCAGGTGAAGCACACCTCACATTTTCATGCACATTGAAGCCACTGCAAATGTCCTTTGTGGTTACTTTAGTAGTCTGAATAGGGCTAGTATTAGAGACATTCTTTTGACAGTCTTTCAGCAAATTTACTGTACGCTGAGTAGTACAGGGGCTCTTTGCAAGTTCTGAATGAGATGGGTCGACATTGCCCTTTGTCTTTAGGTATTCCTGAATAGCTTCCTCAATGTCTCTGTCAACAGAATCATCACTATCCGAATCCAACACTAGAGGATCAATGGCAGACGTTTCCTCTTTAGTATCATTGAACCGTGGAGGAACAACAAGAGTGGCACTTTCACGTGTATGTCCTTTAATCACTGAAGTTTTCAGTCCTCCGTCAATGTTAAGCTCCCCCTTTCTATTCTTCTGCATAATACACTCATATTCACTGGTCACCTCAAGAGAAGATTCATCGCTTTTGAGATTGTTTATAATTCCTTGAACTTCTGCACCAATAGCATTCCCAGAAATGTCCTCTTCTGACTCCGAAAAGCACACAGGTATTCTACAAGACGCAGTCTGTCCAAAAGGCGCCCATTTCGGTTTAAAAGCAGCCACAGGAGGAACATTCACAAGGAACATTCTAGCAGTGAATGCAAATGTCGGCAAACAAAATGGTCCAGGATGTCCTTATATCCTAAAAATATAAACAGAAAACATATTAATATAAATTTATATAATTAATATGTGGTCGCTTTCTCATTACCTTTTAAATAACAGGGTAAACCTACTACTATCCAAAACATCTGTATATTTCAAAGCTTGATAAATCCTTGGAGTCAGCTTCTAAAATGTAACTACAGGTACCTTTTCAGTTGGTACATAAATGATTATCTATAGAATCCCTTCTGTGTTTCCAAAAAACATTTTGTATGGCTCCCTAGTTTCCTATAAATTTGGCAACTACTGGTACATGCTGTCTCATAATTATTCACTTGTATTGCAAATAAAAAAACGATATTACATTCAAATAACAAAACAGAGCAAAGTCTAGATTTATGAGAGTGTCTAGATTGGAGAGAGAGAAATAGAGAAAGATCTACACACGCACATATACATACACATATAGGGGGGGTGAGTAATTGTGCGTGTGCATATATATATATATATATATATATATATATATATATATATATATATATATATATATATATATATACACAATTTTTAGGAACTGTCATTCATGTGTGTGAACTATATGCTGCAATATTCTGACACATACAGGGTTCAACGATACTATGTATACATTATATACTGCAATATGCTGATTATATACACCAACATGCTATGCATTAGAGCAGGGGTACTCAAGTTCGGGCCACACACATGCCTGGATTTGAAGATATCCTTTCTGTGCCCAGGTGAGTCAATCAGGATGACTGAAGAAATGATTGAGTCACCTGTGCACAGCAGGGATATCGTCAAATCCAGGCCTGTATGGGGCTCTCCAGGGCCAAACTTGAGTACCCCTGATTTAGAGCCATATTCAAACAGTTAATATGTCTAGAATAGGTAAAAGTTACAGATTTTAACTTTATTATCTATACAAACAATAACTAAAATAACATACATGTCAATTCTTCATCAAGTCTAAATAATGTTTCCACATGTTTTTTAACATGTTGCAGAGCATATGTGGCGACCTCAGTTGTCCTGTGGCTCTTTATACATAACTAATCTCTACATTAATTGTATGCACTTCCATTTAAGAGTTTTTAATCACAGCCAATTGCAAATTCAGCTGTTTTTATGTGTACTCCATACAATATGTGGGACCTTTTCTGTGACATTTTCTCCATTATCTAACACATAAAAAGTAAAACACAAATGTAACCAAGTGTATTCATGGGGTCAGAAATGTATCTGAAGTTTAGGTGTCATTTTTAGGAACAAGGACTATATTTAGATATAAATGTCTAAGTGGCAAAAAAAGTTTTAAGCCAGCATATTCTAGAAGCACTGTGATTTCTTAAACACTATACTTTTTTTTACATGTGTACAATAACTGGCATCTGACACTTGGATATAAATGTGTGAATACAACATCTGTCACAGCTTTGTTACTACAGAGAAGTAATGGCCGGGAGTGATCTGGTTTACCCTGGCACAGGCTCTCCTGCTGCTGGTCGGTTCCCCGCCCTCTGTCCAGCCTGGCTCTCCCTCCTATACAGCGGCCCTGGCCTCCCCCCCTGCTGCTGCCTGGCTCTCCCTCCTATACAGCGGCCCTGGCCTCCCCTCCTGCTGCAGCCTGGCTCTCCCTCCTATACAGGGCCCCTGGCCTCCCCTCCTGCTGCAGCCTGGCTGTCCCTCCTATACAGCTGCCCTGGCCTCCCCTCCTGCTGCAGCCTGGCTCTCCCTCCTATACAGCTGCCCTGGCCTCCCCTCCTGCTGCAGCCTGGCTCTCCCTCCTATACAGGGCCCCTGGCCTCCCCTCCTGCTGCAGCCTGGCTGTCCCTCCTATACAGCTGCCCTGGCCTCCCCTCCTATACAGGGCCCCTGGCCTCCCCTCCTATACAGGGCCCCTGGCCTCCCCTCCTATACAGGGCCCCTGGCCTCCCCTCCTATACAGGGCCCCTGGCCTCCCCTCCTGCTGCAGCCTGTCTCTCCCTCCTATACAGCGGCCCTGGCCTCCCTCCTGCTTCAGCCTGGCTGTCCCTCCTATACAGCGGCCCTGGCCTCCCCTCCTGCTGCTGCCTGGCTCTCCCTCCTATACAGCGGCCCTGGCCTCCCCTCCTGCTGCAGCCTGTCTCTCCCTCCTATACAGCGGCCCTGGCCTCCCTCCTTCTTCAGCCTGGCTCTCCCTCCTATACAGCGGCCATGGCCTCCCCTCCTGGTCAGTTCCCCGCTCTCTGTCCAGCCTGGCTCTCCCTTTTATACAACGGCCCTGGCCTCTTCTCCTGCTGCAGCCTGGCTCTACCTCGACTGGCTACATGTACTGCAGTAGACCGGCTCTCCCTCCTATACAGCAGCCCTGGCTTCCCCTCCTGCTGCCCGTCCTTTCTCTGGCCTGGCTCACCCTCCTATACAGCAGCCCTGGCTTCCTCTCCTGCTGCCCACCCTCTCTCCCTCCTATACAGCAGCACTGGCTTCCTCTCCTGCTGCCCACCCTCTCTCCCTCCTATACAGCAGCCTGGCTTCCTCTCCTGCTGCCCACCCTCTCTCCCTCCTATACAGCAGCCTGGCTTCCTCTCATGCTGCCCGCCCTCTCTCCGGCCTGGCTCTCCCTCCTATACAGCAGCACTGGCTTCCTCTCCTGCTGCCCGCCCTCTCTCCGGCCAGGCTCTCCCTCCAATACAGCAGCCCTGGCTTCCTCTCCTGCTGCCCACCCTCTCTCCGGCCTGGCTCTCCCTCCAATACAGCAGCCCTGGCTTCCTCTCCTGCTGCCCGCCCTCTCTCCGGCCTGGCTCTCCCTCCTATACAGCAGCCCTGGCTTCCTCTCTTGCAGCAGGTCGGCTCCCCGCCCTCTCGCACTTCTCTCCGACTTGGCTCTCCCTCCCCCAGGCTCACAGCCCTCTCACCAAGCCTTCCTCCTCCCTGCCCAGCTCTACTCCTCCCTGCCTGGCCCTCTCTGCCTTCCCCTCCTCCCCCAGCTGCGGCCTGGCTGCACTGAGCGCCTCTCCCGGGTAACTCAATGACCCAGGGGCCGCTCAGCACAACAATCAGCCAGTCGGTCCTTGTCTTGCTCTCACCTGTCTTTATGGTCCTGTCCAGGGACAGAGCGGTCACACCAAACCCGCACATCGCCTTCCAGCTCCATTCCCGCTCCTGTTCGCGTCTACAAAACCAAATAAACCGACACCGCGGACGGAGCTCAAACACTACGCCGCTTCTCAGCTCCGGACACCTGCACGCAATGCTGAGAACGCGCGCGGCCGTGAGAGCCCTCACAAACCAAGCAGCGGGAGCGAGCCCGTCAGGGACAGCGCACAACTAACAGCATGTGGACCAGTGTGCGCGAGCACATCACCGCTGTGCTGTTACCATGGCAACCAGCATAGGAAGGGGAAGTGACTTTGAAATTGCACCCTTAGCAGCATTTGCACAGTGTATGGCAGGGGTGGAGCAAACTGTACCCAAAGTTCATTTTCACTCGAAATAATTTAAATATTTTTTTTAAATAAATATATTTGTAATATGCAGTTTTATTATAAGAACGTAACAATTCACACCGCAGAATGCTCCACTGCTTTAGTATGTAGAAGCTATCTGCCCTAAATCTACCCCATAACCCCAAATCCTAAACCCTAATCTTAACCTTAAACCAAACCCTAATCTAAACCCTAACCCTAAACCTAACCCTTTAAACCTAATTCTAAGCTCTAAACTTGACCTCCAACCCTAACTCTAACGCTAAACCTAAACAATAACCCTAAACCTAACTCTAACGCTAAGCCTAAACAATAACCCTAAACCTAACTCTAACGCTAACGTTAAACCTAAACAATAACCCTAAACCTAACTCTAACGCTAAACCTAAACAATAACCCTAAACCTAACTCTAACGCTAAACCTAAACAATAACCCTAAACCTAACTCTAACGCTAAACCTAAACAATAACACTAAACCTAACTCTAACGCTAAACCTAAACAATAACACTAAACCTAACTCTAACGCTAACGCTAAACCTAAATAATAACCCTAAAGTTCATTTTCACTCACAACATTTTAAACCATTTTTTTAATTCCTAGTGATCATATTTTTATTAAAGGGATGCTGAAGTGTTATATTTGTAATAACCTACTTATTTTTATAAGAACGTGACAATGCCCCAAATATGTTGATTGTTTAAAATAACTAATTACAACCTTTCATATTAACTTTTGCTTCCGCCTAAAGGAATTTGGAAGGAACTGTGGATTCAGAGAACATCTCTATTCACTTATGTTAAAACAAACTCCCTCTCCAAATTGCTCATTAATACTCTATGGCAGAGTAAATCCCCACCCTCAAGTTTAAGGGCCTCATTCAATTGCGATTTGGCCAATTGAATAGTGCTCTAAATAAGCACATAGCATATTTCTTTTAAATAAGTTTTTAGTTAGTGAACTTCTTTCAAAAACCAAGGGCCCTCATTCAATTGCAATTTGGCCAATTGAATAGGGCTCTGTATAAACACAGAGCATATATTTTACAGAAGTTTTTAGTTAGTGAACTTATATCCAAAAGCAAGGTCTTCACTAACTAAAAATGTCTGTAAAAAAACAACATATGCTCTGTGCTTATATAGAGCCCTATTCAATTGGCCGAATCACATTTGAATGCGTCCCTAACACTCCTTGAAAGCTGCATCTAAATGTAAGGTTTTCTCTAAGAATGTTTATATGTTCCTGTCTTGAATACCTGCTAATATTATTTTGTTACATACGCCATAAACTTGTGAAGCTTTTAACAAACTACAGTGGTCCTTTAAAGTTATTTAATTTCATACAAAGATTTTTTCCAGTTATTGTAATTAAAGTATCATTTATTTCTCAAACTCACTTTGTGCATACTTTAATATTCTGGTCATTCTAGGAAAAAAAAATCATATTTATATGATTACTGTCCTAAGGAAACACTTCACATTTTTGTGAAGCATGTAACAAACTAAGCACTTAAAAGTTATGTAAGCAATAAACAAAAAAGACACTTCCATCTTGGACTGCTAGTCTGTGTATAGCGTTATTGAGAAGGTTAACATTTTATTTTTCTTTGTTGTTTAGTTGTTTCCGACTCTCTGTGACCTCATGGACCGTAACACACCAGGACATTGCATTATGTCCATGGTCGTGCTGATTAACTCGGTATTAATGGCAGAGATACTGGAGTGGGTTGGCAGTTCCTTTTCCATTGCGCAACAGCATACAGCTTCTGGTATTCCTAGGTGGTATCCCATCCAAGTACTGACCAGGCCCAACCCTGGCCGGCATCAGGTTGGTGTGATCTCTTGGTTCCCTGACTGGAATAAAACCCAGGTCGCAGCGGTGAAAGCGCCGAATCCTAACCACTAGACCACTACCTACTGGCGCTTAAATTGCTATTCAGTCAATTTTCAAGCAGCTATGTAAAGTGACAGTCATTCAAAGGAACTGATTAGAGATCTTATTTGAATCCAAAGTTCGTTCCATTCATCCCAGTTTTCTAATCCTATGAAGGTATAAACACAAACTGCCTGTTGCCGATTAAAGGGCAAAATTGAATAAAGCAAAGCAAGCTCCTCTGGTTTAATATAATAAATATATTAATTTAATTTCCTCAGAGTGGAATATTTATCATTCTAAACCAAAGGGACTTACTATGCTTTTACATAAAATATCATATTTATTCCATACTAGCGAATTGCCCTTCAGAAATGACGGGGCAATAAAATTTGAAGCCTTGGCAATGCTGTTTGCCACACAATGTAAAGCTTTTTGTACTCTGAGGACCTTCGGCGCTCATTGCGAGCCTCTCCTCTCGTATACTTTTGCTCCTCTGAGCACCTTCCTCACTGAATTAGTTACTTAATAAATAAATATACTTTACCTATTTGTAATTAATATATCCATCAATCAATAGCCTGAAGAACTAACAATGTACAGCTTGAGTGTTGGTGTCCTGATGATAAAGTGTAATGAATGTCCCAACTGTGCATTAGAAATAGGCTGCGTGCGCAATGGAAATCCATTGGTGTAGTTGTGTAAAGCGCCATTGTAGATTCGTAATGTTATTAATGTGTTACGCGCCTCGCAAGCATTTTCCGTCATTTGTCATAATGTATTTTGTATGTTCCTGTGTGAAAGTGCTACGCGTTTGGCAGTGTTTTGCGCGGTACGGGGTTGTGTAGCCTCGTTTTCATTTTTTTTGACTGCCATTTTTTTTCTCGCTTAGATGATTTTAGAGTGCCTAAACTCATCAAAATCGACTTAAATTCACGTTCCACCTCACTCCTGGACATCCTGGCTGTTCCCCTATGCTGTGTGTGATGTTCTTGTAGTATTTTTATGTGTATTTAGTTTCTTGTTTTTTTGCGGTTCGGCCGTTAACCTCATATCTTTCCTATCTCGTATTTGTTTTTTCAAAGTCCCACGTCTCGTAATTTTTTTTTCCGAAGTCCCACTTTTGTCAACTGTTTGCAGGCTGGCGATCCCGTGCTTACTAAGTGTTTGTTAACTAAGTCCCGCATGTTTCAATGCCTTCACTGCTCGCCTCGCTTCGCCTTTGGCGCTCATCGCCTTTGTGCTGCAAATTTTAATGCCTTAACGGTTTCTAGGGGCTCGCAGGCTATGAGCGCTTTTGGCTCTCATCGCCTAAGTGCTCCGCGTTAACGGCTCGCCTCGCAGCGATGAGCGCCTTTGGCACTCACTGCCTAGGTGCTCCGCGTTAACGGACCGCCTTGCTTCAGAGCTCATCTTATAACTCGTACGCACTACGCAAAGTGTGATGACGTCTCGTAGTTTGACAACTATTATATGTGACTAGCGACTTGCCCCTTCAAAAATGACGGGGCAATAAAATTTAAAGCCATGGGAATGGTGTTTGACACGTAATTGAAACCGTTTTGTACTGTGAGGACCTTCGGCGCTCATTGCGAGCCTCTCCTGTCGTGTACTTTTGGTGCTCTGAGAGAGATATACAGTGGATATAAAAAGTCTACACACCCCTGTTAAAATGTCAGGTTTCTGTGTTGTAAAAAAATGAGACAAAGATAAATCATTTCAGAACTTTTTCCACCTTTAATGTGACCTATAAACTGTACAACTCAATTGAAAAACAAACTGAATTTTTTTAGGTGGAGGGAAGAAAAAAAAGAAGAAAAAGAAAGTGGTTGCATAAGTCTCCACACCCTCTTATAACTGGTGATGTAGCTGTGTTCAGAATTAAGCAATCACATTTCAAATCGTGTTAAATAGGAGTCAGCATACACCTGCCATCATTTAAAGTGCCTCTGATTAACCCCAAATAAAGTTCAGCTGCTCCAGTTGGTCTTTCCTGAAATGTTCTTAGTCTCATCCCACAGCAAAAGCCATGGTCCACAGAGAGCTTCCAAAGCATCAGAGGGATCTCATTGTTAAAAGGTATCAGTCAGGAGAAGGGTACAAAAGAATTTCCAAGGCATAAGATATACCATGGAACACAGTGAAGACAGTCATCATCAAGTGGAGAAAATATGGCACAACAGTGACATTACCAAGAACTGGAGCTCCCTCCAAAATTGATGAAAAGACGAGAAGAAAACTGGTCTGGGAGGCTACCAAGAGGCCTACAGCAACATTAAAGGAGCTGCAGGAATATCTGGCAAGTACTGGCTGTGTGGTACATGTGACAACAATCTCCCATATTCTTCATATGTCTGGGCTATGGGGTAGAGTGGAAAGACGAAAGCCTTTTCTTACAAAGAAAAACATCCAAGCCTGTCTACATTTTGCAAAAACACATCTGAAGTCTCCCAAAAGCATGTGGGAAAAGGTGTTATGGTCTGATGAAACCAAAGTTGAACTTTTTGGCCATCATTCCAAAAGATATTTTTGGCGCAAAAACAACACTGCACATCACCAAAAGAACACCATACCCACAGTGAAGCATGGTGGTGGCAGCATCTTGCTTTGGGGCTGTTTTTCTTCAGCTGGAACTGGGGCCTTAGTTAAGATAGAGGGAATTATGGAGAGTTCCAAATACCAGTCAATATTGGCACAAAACCTTCAGGCTTCTGCTAGAAAGCTGAACATGGAGAGGAACTTCATCTTTCAGCATGACAACGACCCAAAGCATACATCCAAATCAACAAAGGAATGGCTTCATCAGAAGAAGATTAAAGTTTTGGAATGGCCCAGCCAGAGCCCAGACCTGAATCCGATTGAAAATCTGTGGGGTGATCTGAAGAGGGCTGTGCACAGGAGATGCCCTCGCAATCTGACAGATTTGGAGTGTTTTTGCAAAGAAGAGTGGGCAAATCTTGCCAAGTCCAAATGTGCCATGCTGATAGACTCATACCCAAAAAGACTGAGTGCTGTAATAAAATCAAAAGGTGCTTCAACAAAGTATTAGTCTAAGGGTGTGCATACTTATGCAACCATATTATTTTATTTTTATATTTTTTCTTCCCTCTACCTAAAAGATTTCAGTTTGTTTTTCAATTGAGTTGTACAGTTTATTGGTCACATTAAAGGTGGAAAAAGTTCTGAAATGATTTATCTTTGTCTCATTTTTTTACAACACAGAAACAGGGGCGTGTAGACTTTTTATATCCACTGTATATATTTGTATGTAGATGTAATTAAGTAATAATGAATGATTTCTTAAATCAATTAATATAGTTTACTTATTTATAATTGATATATGTAGCAAGCAATAGGCTGAAGAGCTAACAATCTGTTTGTATTTTGCATCTGCATATAATATACATTGTGAGTGTTGGTGCCCTGCTTATAAAGTGTAATGAATGTTTAAATAGGCTGCGTGCGCGAGGTAAAGCCGTTGGTTTATTGTGTAAAGCGGCATTGTATAGTCGTAATGTTATTAATGTGGTACGCGTCTCGTGAGCATTTTCCGGCTTTTCTAATAGTGTATCTTGTAGGTCGTAGTGTGATGTGTAAAGTGCTACGTATTTTGCAGGGTTTTGCGAGGTCCGGGGTCGTGTAGCCTCGTTTTAATTGTTTTGGCGGCCATTTTTTTCCTCGCTTTTTTCTGGCTTTTCTAATACGGTATCTTGTAGGTCGCAGTGTTTTGCCCGGTCTGGGGTCGTGTAGCCTCAATTTTTTTCCTCGCTTAGGCGATTTTCAAGTGGCGAAAATCATCTAAATTGAGTTAAATTCGCGTTCCACCTCAGTCACAGAAGTCCTGGCTGTTGCCCCATGCTGTCTGTGATGTTTTTGTAATTTTTTTTTGGTGAATTTAGTGTGTTTTTCAGGTTTTTTGTTCGGCCGCTGATCTTGTAAATTTTTGCGTCTCGTATCTTTTTTTTCCCAATTCCCCCGTCTCTTATTTCTGTTCGCCTCGCTTTGCGAGGCTCACATCGGCTAAGTGCTACGGTTTAACGGTTCTGGGTGTCGTGAGCATTTTCCGGCTTTTGGAATAGTGTATCTTGTAGGTCGTAGTGTGATTTGTAAAGTGCTACGCGTTTTGCAGTGTCCGGGGTCGTGTTGCCTTGTTTTCATTTTTTGCGGCTGCCATTTTTTTCCTCGCTTAGGTGTTTTCATATGGCGAAAATCGTCTAAATTGAGTTAAATTTGCGTTCCACCTCACTCACAGACGTCCTGGCTGTTGCCCCATGCTGATGTTCTTGTAGTTTTTTTTGGAGTATTTAGTGTGTTTTTCGGGTTTTTTGTCCCGCATCTGGTTTTTGTTTTTTCTAAGTCCCGCGTAATGGCTCGCCTCGCTTTGCGAGGCTCGCATCGACTAAGTGCTACGGTTTAACGGCTCGCCTCCCTTTGCGAGGCTCACAGCGAGAAGCGCTTTGGCGCTCATCAGCTAAGTGCTATGGTTTAATGGCTCGCTTTGCGAGGCTCGCAGCGATGAGCACCTTTGGCGCTCATCTGCTAAGTCATACGCGTTAACGTCTCTCTCTCCCTCACCCTCCCTCTTTCTCCCTCTCTCTCTTCCTGTCTCTGCCTCCCTCCCTCTCTCCCCCTCCCTTTTTCTCTGCCTGCTCTCTCTCTGCCTCCATTGCTCTCTCTCTGCCTCCTCTCTGTCCCTACTTCTCTCTGTCGCCCTCCCTCTTGTTCTGCCTTCCTCCCTCCCTCTCTCGCTACATTAGACGACACAACTGCAAATGCGTGACAGTTTCTACAGCTCGAAGATGACAGTTGCTACAAGAAGAGGACGCAACTGTTGCGCATGCGACAGTTGAGCAATTTGCCAATCTTTGGAGGTAGTAGCTTGTGAGTAACGATTGTGCAGAACACACCTCGCAGGCGTTACTCACAAGCTGAAAATGTTTCTAGTGGATTTACAATTACTTTCCTTATGTAAACAAATGCTTTATTTGCCCTGGTACAGTATATGTTTTTCTTTTAATAAACTATTCTTTATTCCAATATAATAATGTCTCATTTAGTATAAAAAGGTGTTTATTTCCAGACACATAATAATTTTAGACCACCAAACCAATACGGAATTAGACTGAGAATAACAGTTGTTAGGAAAATAAAACAGATGGTTTTATACAACACAATAACAGCCTTTCAAACAAAGGTGAAACCTCATCTTTTATAGGTTCATGCTGTTAATTGATGATAATCTTACCATTGTAGATTAGTCAAAAGTTTGTCTTACAAAAATATTAGATCTTAAACCCTACTGCTGGCACTGGGCATGTCTGCATGAATAATTTATATTTTAGTGATGAAACATGGTGGTTAGCTTTTCATTTGGATCATCGACCAAGGGAGTTGCAGGAGGGTGAAAAGGCAGCCATATTTGCATCAAAGTAATTTAAAAAAAATATGTTTTCTTAAAAAGCCTACATTTACACTTCTTAGCACATGTATTCTTGTGATGATATGCTGGATAATATTTGGTTGGATGGAGCTTGGACTGGCCATTTAAAAGGTACTTTATATTATTTAAGAAATACCTTGGTTCTTAAACTTTATCCGTTCCGGATAGCAGGTTGAGTACCAAAAAGTTTGAGTTCCAAACTCCCATAAGGAGTAATGTAAATTGGTTTTAACAAACGCGGTGATTACCTCCGATCCCTCAACCTGATTCTCAACTCTTTCCTCGCTGATCTCCCACTTTTTACCCTCCTTACTCCCCTATAACCCTGTAGATGAATCCCTCTGCGGGACAGTGCCAACTCACACTCCAGGGGTTTAGGACCTCTAACCTCACAACAGGGTCTAGTGCAAAGCATCATCTGCACCGCCGGTAGACCTGCCCCTTAGGTGGCCTGCTATTATTGCCACATACTGCAAAATAGTATGTGCCAATTATAGCAGCTTGATGATAACTGGATGCCAGGAGGCTGCAGGGGGAATTATGTGGTGTCTTGGGAGTCCAGGAGCAAATACGTTTAAAGGCATATCTAGGTTTCCTGGATTATTAATGCATCTGATAAATGAGAATCAGTAGTGCACGAAATAAAAATTTTGCATGTAAAAATAACAAAGTAAACATTTGAAAACGTATCTTGAAGTTAGTAAAATGTCTTGTAATTTCAGTTGCAAATTAGAGTAGACACCCCCCTTGAAAACCAGACTAAATTAGCATAAAATTCATAATTCATTTTGTCCAATCAGGAGCATACAGAGGCAGTTGAAAGATTTGTATCAAAATCTGGAGTTCCTGACTGTGCTGCAAAGCAGCCTGGGATAAGTACTCTAGCACCATGTTAGAAAGTGTTATGTATTTTCATATAAGAGTCTCCCTGTGCAGCACATCCACACTTAATTATCACCCCTGCAGATTATCCATTCCCTGCAGCTACTACTACTGCTGCTGGGTTTTTTCTCTCTCAGACACTCACTCACTCACACACTCACCTCTCTCTCTTTCTTTCTTTCTCTCTCTCACACACACACACACACACACTCACTTCCTCACTCTCTCTGGTAACAGCTGCAGCTCTCTCACACACAGAACAGCTCTGTATGCTGATCTCTGCTGAGGGGCTAGGGAAGCACAGCAGAGATCTGCTTCTGTTGGATCCCATTCTGTTATCTTCTTCTATCTCTTTACATCACTCATTATAAAATGTCTCCTTGTCTCTTCTTGCTATCCTCTGGAATTCTGCATTTAGTTGGACAAATCTTTTTCTGTCTCCACTACTTTTCGATTTCCTTCTTTCCTGGGCTACTTTCAAAGCTTAATTAGACAGCCAATTTACCTTCTTAGTTTTCTTTCTTTTGGGGATAGTCTTGGTAGCTGTTTCCTGGATAATGTTGCAAACTTCAGTCAAAAATTATTCAGGCATTCAATCTTCCATGTCTGGTCCCCTAAATCTTTTCTTTACCTCCACTGCATATTCACAAGGGATATTATTTATTTCATATCTGCTTGGTCTGATGATTTTTCCTCTTTTCTTAAGTTTAATTCTGAACTTTGCAATAAGAAGCTCTTGTTCTGAGCCTCAGTCAGCTCCAGGTCTTGTTTTTGCTGACAGTATAGAGCTCTTCCATCTTTGACTACAAAGTATATAGTCAACCTGATTTCTACATTGTCCATCTGGTGATATCTATATGTAGAGTCGTCTCGGAGGCTGTTGGAAGAGGGTGTTTGTTATGACCATAGAATTATCTAGACAGAATTCTACTAATCTCTGACCTGCTTAATTTTGTACTCCAAGGCCAAACTTGCCAGTTATTTCAGGTATCTTTTGGTTCCCTACTTTAGCATGCCGATCTCCCATGATGAGAGTAACATCTTTTCTTGGCGTTATATCTATAACATGTTGAATATCATCATATAACTGGACAGATTCAGCATCTTCAGCATCCATGGTTGGAGCATAGGATTGGACCACAGTGATGTTAAGTGTCTTGCCATGAATTTGAATTGAAATCATTCTGTCATTTATTGGGTTGTAACAGAGCATTGCCTTGGCCCCCCTTTGATTGACTATGAGGGCTACTCCATTTCTTCTGCAGGATTATTGACCACAGTAGAAGATCTTGTGGTTGTCTGATGTGAAATGTCCCATTCCAGTCCATTTGATGTCACTAATTCCCAGGATATTGATGTTTAACCTTGTCAACACATGTTCAACCATTTCCAGTTTGCCTTGGTTCATAGTTCTAACATTCCAGGTTCCTATGTTGAATTGTTCTTTGCAACAGCTGACTTTCTTTTCCTCTCCTAACACATCTGCAGCCCAACCACTTCATTAGATCTGGTGATACTCTTACTCACCCTCTGCTCTTCCTCATTAATGTGGTAGGCACCTCCTGACCAGAAAGGCCTCATCTTCCATTGCAAATTGGTTCCCTCCACTGGGAAGTACCTCCCCTAGACCCACCATAGGGAGGACAAGCCATGTCCCCATATCCATCCACCCCTGATTAGCTCTAATCACCCAAGTCTGCCCATACCCCCCCAGTTGTCATTCCCTTACTGGATGATCCTGATCAGGAGGGTTTTTTGAACGGGTCCTCCCAGACACATGGAAAATGTGATATACAGATTGCTGTAAGAAATAAAGTGTTGTTGTTATTTGGAACGCATAGAGAATGGTGTGTTTCATTTAATGGGAAGGCGTATATTATTTTCCTGAGCTAAAGCACATGTACATGTTCCTGATACATTAGTCGTATACCAAGTAGCCCTTTCCTTCAATGAAGGTCGCCTATTTAGAGGAACATTTCTGTGGCCAAAGGCAGATATTGTCTGTATCGAAATAAAATCCCTTTTTGGGGGCTTGGGGGTTCCAATAAATCAGTACTACAGGGAGTTAAGCCAAACTGTTCACTGGAAGGTTTGATCATGAGGCTGAAGCTTAAATACTTTAGCCATATCATGAGACAATATGATTCCCTAGAGAAGACTCTGATGTCGTGAAAGATTGAACACACATGGAGAAGGGGACAACAGAGGCAGAGTTGGATAGATGAGTTAATTGAAGCAATGAACATGAGTTAGAGTGAGTTCAAAGTGTCAGTTACTGACAGATGTGCCTTGCGTGCTGTGGTCCCTAGGGTCACAGAGAGTAGGACACAACTGAATGACAAATCAACAACAAGGGGCAGAGACTATCATCTCCAATGAATCCCCATTGTGTCTGTGTGTTGGTCATTGTGGGGCTAACCTCTTGCTATACTGATTATATCTACATTAAACATACCTGATATTGACATACTGTGATCCAATTATTGCCTGGAAGGACAGATCTAAGAGGTTTATTGTGCAACTAACACAATGTAGTTGATCTGCATTGAAGACCTCCTGCTGAGTGATTATGTTAAATGGTCTTCCTAACTGAATTATGTTACCTTTTGTTACTCTGCACCCAAACTAATTGAATTACCAGGACCTCTCATATATATAAGTCCCAATGTGTTTCAAATAAAGGGCATAACTTACAAGCATGATTGTATATTCGGTATTTTACTTGTTCCAGTCCAGCTACCAGGAATTCTGCTTCTACTTTATCCCTGTATCCCTGCTCTTTACAGATCCTGAAGTAGGCATCCTTCTAGGGAATCCTTAGAACCGATACACAGAAACCCACAGAGGAGAAGACCTAACCAGTGGGATCTATTCATTGGCCGATCCCTAGTTGTGACAAAATGTTGGCAAAGGCAGGTTCTATCAAAATGAAAAGCCAAGCCAAATGGTCCAGTATGATGAGCTCAGCATGATTGGACTAAGATAGCTGATCCTCTGCCAGTGTTTTTTCCAGCCACTCTGACCCAGAAGGCCAGCTTGTTTCCTCTTGTGAAATCCCCCTTCTATCCCTTCCACTTTCTTCTCTCTCTTCATTCACTCAGTCTCTTTCCAGTTTATTCTTACTGTCTAGTCTCATTCCCATCTCTACCTCAGTGCATTCTCTCCCCTGTTCAGTCTGCTTCCCCTCTAGCCTCCTGTCCATTCTCTCTCACCTGTGACCACATTTCCCCCC
Source organism: Discoglossus pictus (assembly GCA_027410445.1). Classification (NCBI taxonomy): domain Eukaryota; kingdom Metazoa; phylum Chordata; class Amphibia; order Anura; family Alytidae; genus Discoglossus; species Discoglossus pictus. The sequence continues at coordinate 42,123,455 of CM050168.1, forward strand.
ATTCTACTCCTTCTCCCCTGTCCACTCTCTAACCTCCTTCCCCCATCTACATTTCCCCTACCCACTTTATGCCCCTGTCCACTCATTCTCCCCTCTCCCACATCCACTATCTTACCCTTCTCTCCCCCTGTCCAGTCCCTCTCCTTGTTCATGTTCACTATTTATCTTCTCCTCCCTGTCCAGTGTTTCCTCTATCCACTCTTTAATCCTCATTCCCCCGTCCACTCTCTTTTCCTTCTCTCCTCCATACACTCCCTCTCCTCTGTCCAGTCTCTCTTCCCTCTCCCCCGTCCACTCTCCCCATCACTTTCTCTCTGTCCAGTATCTTTCCCCTCCTTCTCTCCTCCATACACTCCCTCTCCCCTACACACTCTCTCTTCTCTCTTCCCCATGTCCAACTCTCTACTACCTTCCCGTCCACACTCTCTCCCCTATTCACTGCTCCTACAACCTTTCCATCCATTATCTCCTCATCCATGCCTTCCTCCTGTTCAGTCTCTTTCTCCTCTCTTCCCCTGGTCAGCTATTTACTGTTTTGGTTTGGGTAAAATAAAGAGGTTCAAAGAAATTAGTCTTTTTTAAGGACTCAGGGACCACAAGTGAAGCATTCAAGTGAAAAAGATTGGCCATCACAGATCTATAAAATGATAATGTACATACTACACTGTATAATGATTCTGATTATCTATACACTGATAAATGAGCATTCTGCACTGTACAATTATTATATCTATACACTTATGCACTGTTTAATGATGCCGAGTCTCTATATACTGATAATAAACATGCAATTAATGTATGCTTAGTATCCACATATTCAAAATTAAGATACTGTACTGTAAAATGATAATGAGTATTGTGATAAAGTGGATCTTTAGCGCCCTCTAGTCTTCTTGTATCAGCCCTCAGAGAAATAATTCAAAGGCCCAGGCATCTGTTTCAGTGGGGCATGATCCGAGATGAGCGTAAAATGTCTTCTCAGCAGGTAATACTTTAGGGCATCCATGGTCCACTTTATCGCCAGGCACTCTCTTTCTTCCACAGAGTACTTTTGCTCTCTAGGAAGTAGTTTCCTGCTCAGGTACAAGACTGGGTGTTCTTCATCTTCTGTCACTTTTTAACAAGTCTGCTCCTAGTTTAATATTCGATGCGTCAGTCAAGAGTATGAAACGGCTTTTGAAATCTGGTGCCATCAATACAGATGCTTGGCATCGCACTAACTTTAACAATTCAAAAGCCTTGTCTGCATCCAGGTTCCATTTCACAGCATCTGAAGCCCTTGTCTTTTTCAAGTCAATTAGGGAGCTGCTATTGTGTCAGAATTGAGTATGAAACATTGTTAATAGCCAACAATCCTCAGGAAAGCTTGAGCTTGTTTCTTCCTAAGGTGTCTTGGGCAAGCTCGAACAGCTTATATTTTATTCAACTGTGGCTTAACTAACCCACATCCGACAACATATCCCAGATATTTTATTTTCTGCAGTTCAAAGGTTATATTAGGCCAGATTAATCATCAGACTGGCTTTCCTTAGTGTATCTAAGCCTCTTTCTAATTTGTTCAAATGAGAATCTCAATTAGAGGTGTATATTATTATTATGTCGTCCAAATATGCAGATGCATATTACATGTGGGGATGTAGGAGCTTGTCCATAAGCCTATGAAAGGTCACTGGGGCTCCACGTAGTCCAAATGGCAAGACATTATAATAAAAAAGCCTGTCAGGGGTGCAAACAGCTGGTTTTTTTTTCTGTTTTCGTTAGTGGGACCTACCAATTTCCCTTGGCTTTTCCTAATTGATTTCTCAGTAACCAGTACAATCAGATTACACCATTCACTGATGGATTCTTCAATTATTCCTGCTTCAAGCTTTTTTCGAAATCTTTCTTCATCACTTTTTGCTTCTGGCTTTTGATATGGCTTAACTCTTAAGTCACTCCCAGCTTAGTAATTGTATCATGGTGAATCTCATTGGTCCGTCCTGGATACGTTGAAAATCTATCTCTATTGCAGGTTATCATTTGTAGAACTTCTTCTCTTTGCTGTGGGGATAACTCTGGAGATTTTGGTACTTCTAGGGGCAGTTCTTCCAACTGGGCAGTAAAGGAAACAAGAGCCGCTTCATTGTCTCTCTTGTGCCATGCTTTCAACAAATTAATATGATATATTTGCTCTGGTTTGTAATTGTCAGGTTGTTTGATTTTGTAGTCTACTTCTATAATGGCTTCTATGACTTCATAAGGTCCCTGCCATCTTGCTAGACGTTTACACTCCACAGAAGGCGCTAGTACCATTACTTTGTCCCCTTGTTGAAATCTCTGGAGCTTTATGATCATAGTAGTTTTTCTGTTGCTTTTGAGCTTGTTCCGTATGTTTTTTTGACCAGAGAGCCAATTTGTGCAATTCTGTCCTTCAGACTTTAGACGTACAGTATTGTATAATATTTTCTCCTGGCACACCTTGATCAACCCATGTTTCACATAGGGTATCCAATTATCCCCTCGGATGGCAGCCATATAATAGGTGAAATGGCAAGAATCCAATAGAGGCCAGCGCTACCTCTCTAACTGCAAACAGAAGACAAGGTAATAACATGTCCCAGTTTTTTCATTGTGGTCCACCATTTTCTTTATCATTCCCTTTAATATTCAGTTGAATCCCTCCACCGGTTCATCTGTTTGCGGATGATATACTGATGTCCTCAAAGCTCTGATCTGTAATAATTTACATTGATTAGTCATCAGTTTGCTTACAAATGGAGTACCTTGGTCAGGAAGTATTTCTCTTGGAATTCCCACTCTAGATAAAAGAAGAACCAGTTCTTTAGCCATATGCTTAAAGCTTGCAGTACATAAAGGAAAAGCTTCTAGTTATTGCGTAGCATAGTCAACTACAACCAGGATGTACTGGTGCCCCTGAGCCTGTCTTCTCAAGTGGTCCTACTAGATCCATTGCTATCCTTTCAAAAGGTTCCTCCATAATCGAAAGAGGTATCAGTGGAGCCCTCACTTGAAGCAGAGACTTGTAAACTAGCATTCTGGGCAGTACAGACAATAACGGCGTACTTCCTCATAAATTCCTGGCCAACAGAACCTTTTCATAATTCTATTTAGGATTTTGTCCAATCCCAGGTGGCTTCCATAAAGGTGGCTGTGGGGCAGTTACATCACTTTCTTTCAATGTCTCTGAAGGACCAGTAATTGTTCTACATCCTCATCGACAGTCTTGACAATCTGGTGCAGGAGATCCTTTTTCAAACACAAAGTTGGGTCTTGAATATTTTCTCTTTCCTCTACGGCTACACTATTCAACTCCACCACTTGTTTTCGTATGTGTTGTAGAAGAGGATCATAATCTTCATAAACTTTTTATACTGACAAGACATGGTTGATGTTCTGCTTCCGGGTCTTTACTATTCAGATTAGTTGTCATCTTCTGTTAAGGAAATTCTGCTGTCTCTGCCATACCTTCTGTGCCTAGGGTGCTGCTAGAGCTTCCTCTCGGTTATGTGTCTTTCTGATCTCTGTTCCCATCTTTTTTCTTTCAGTTTCTCTCTTCTTGAGTTTTTTTCTTTCTCCCAACTGGAGAATAGATCTGCATCAAAGAAAGGGAAGACTTCCCTTAATGTCACAGCAGAGTTTAATTTGTCCTCTAAAGAAATAATGTTTTTTTCTTTTTGCCTTTCTTGTAGAAGTGTTTCAAAATGTAGAAAGTGCTTGCCCATTACTACTGCGTACAGTAGCCAAGGAACCACAGGGCTGGTAATTTGGGCTTGCACACCTGCACCTCAATCCAGGAAGTCTTGTTAGGATAATTCAAAATGGTACCATGTACACAAGCTATAGCCATTTTCTTTTGCTTCCAGTTATCCGTGGCTACCATTGTTTCTGAAGGGTTACTGCGCTTCCAGAGTCAATCACTCCTGTGACCTTCTTGCCATTTAATAGTACTTCAATAATGAATGGATGTTTTACGTTTGCCAGGCCAACTAAATTCACTAGTGTAAATTGAGGTATATCCATCCAAAACTACACTGCATTGGTTCTTCTTGGCCAGGACACTGGAAAGCTATATATATATATTCTTCAAATTGAAAACATTCCACTTTGTTCCCAAAGGTGCTTTGCTTTACTTGTGGGCTGTGAGAAGCATTCTCTTCAAATTTTCTTCCCTCAGGCTCCCTTCTGTTATCTCTATAGTAATCCTGGTGTACACCCCAGGAATTTCCAGTGAATATTTCAGTAGGCCGATTCCTTCTAATTGTTCTCACTTCCATGCCCTGTTCCTTCTCCTCTGGGAACATCAGAAAATAATTTTACAGCCTGAAAGCATTCCATCCAATTGTCCATGGGATGAGGTCCGCATTGACCTAGAAATTCTCTCATATCACATGAAAGTTCTCTCCAAAAATTATCCATTACTAGGATTTCAACCATTTAATCTGGAGAGCTGGTTTCAGGGCAAAGCCACTTGTGAGTAATATGTTGAAGGTCAAACATTTGTTTCTATAATATCTCTACTAATGGCGCCTTTTGGGTGCGAGCTGCTGGGTTCATGCCTTGGGATAATTTCGGCTTCTAGTAAAGTATAATCAGAGGCCTTCTTCTTTAAGGTCATAGTATGCACAACGAGCTGCTCCACTAAGAAATAGTGCCAGAATATCACCAACTGGATTTTAGGCTAGGTTTATCATGTAGCAGTCCTTTCAAAGGCTAGTAATTAATAGCCACATTAAATTCCAAGCTCGTATGTGCAACGTGAGACCTGCAACGGCTGCAAGCTTGAAATTTTGCGGATCTACAAAGCTATTAAATTAGAACATGCTGCGAGTTACGGGCTTGGGAGGTAAACCCTTAAACTATATTTCGCTTGTTGGATGTGCGGCCGTGAACTTGATCAATTAGTCAAACTCGTAGTTATGGGTTTAGATGGACCCAATGGAAACAGAGATCATTAGAATCACGTCACTGAAAAATGGAGGTGGGATTTTAAAGTCTTATGGGGTTCAATTACGAGTTACGATTGGACCCACATTCCAGATATAATGCAATATTGATAAAGCCGTAAATATGATATTCTATTACATGGGAGTTCCATTCTATGAATTAACACACTGATTGCCGAGATCGATATAACACGGAAATTAAACATGAAATAAAGTATTTTTTTGTGAGCTTGAGAATGATGTGCTACTAATTCTAAGACCTAACATCACTTTCCCTGTTAATAAAAGTACAGTAGTGTGTGTATATGTGCATTTAAAGTGCTACAGATTGGACTTTACCCCCCTTGCGGGTTCTCTCTAGCACTCGTTGGCTTCTTGGCTCCATTTGCGAGTTATGGGGTTGAACGCCAGTGATTTTGATGCAATTTAATAGCGCAATTGGAAAGTAGCGGTTACAGGCTTGACAGATCAAAGGATTTGCGGGCTCGCAAGTTGAATACTCATGTCCCGTAGGGTTTTCTCGCTCCTACCCGCAAGTCGTGGCTGGCTGCTTTAAAAGGCCAATTTAATAGACTGCCAATTTCCGTTCTTCTCAGCACTGCTGCTTTCAGAGTTGTACACAAACTCCTGTCAGTCTCTGGTTGTCTGCTCCTCTCTGCTGTGCTGTTGCAGGTTTTTCACACAAAACCACTTGTTTCTCAGCTGCTTTTCTTATCTGCTTTAGAATCCTCTCTCTCTCTCTCTCTCTCTAGGCCCAGCTACAATTGTGGCCCAGTCTTTTTCAGGTGCAGCCTAATTGTGCTGTGTAAGAGCTTTTTAACTCCTGCAGTTCTAGATACTGCAAAATGCTTTATTTAGCCTCAGGCTCACATACCCGCCTTCTAGGATCTCCCTTTTTCATCTATACATAGTGCATTTTATGTCTCTATACTTCTATTACCAATTCATTTCTTTCCTACAGTGATTTTACTTTTTTGCTTCAATTAAAATAAAAAGGTTTAAAGCACTGTGTGTCCCTTCAGGTGAAATTGGTTGCCCATCATTGACCTACAAACTGATATTTAGCTTGATGCAATACATCATGACACCAAGTATCTATACACTGATAATGAACTGCACTTATTATGATACTGAGTAAATATACACTTAACATGAACACTTCTGTAACGTTCTGTACAATGATGCATAGTAACTATAAACTAATACTGAACATGCTGTGCTATATAATTATGCTGATAACAACTGTATATAGTAATATGTGTGTATATATGGCATGGGAGGCCCCAATATTTGTTTTTGCACTGGGGCCCGCCATTCACTAGCTCCACAACTGCTCATGGGCTCTATCACACTGCAGTGTGTGCTGTTCCTTGCTGTGCCGCTTCTCTGTGCATACCCATAGCATGCTCTGTGTGATGTCCGGACACCACTCTGCCAGTCACTGCAGCTTCAATCTGTCCAGCAAAATGCTTTCTGGAGGTCATCAAGTGATGGCACGGTCGCTGATTGGTCGCTGCAGCTTGCATGGCACCAAAAGTGAAGCTACTGATCCTCCTGTTTATCTGCTGGTGTAGCACAGAGGTGAGGAGGTGATTATGTACTGATGTGTCTGCTGGGGTAGATAGCAAGGTGCTATGTGCACAGGGGGCAAAGTCTACTTTCACATGCCATGGTACTTGGGATAGGGTTTAGACTTAGGATTTCTGGTTATGGGTTAGGGTTTGGGGTTTGTGTAGTGGCAGATGATAAGCTTTACATAGTAAAATAGTGCCCCGCACAGTGTGAATGAACTGCACAGCACACCACTACTTTACTATGTAAAGCTTATCATCTGCCATTAGCCTAACCCTGAACCCTAACCCTTAACCTTAAACCCTAAGTCTAACCCTAACCCGAACAACAGATTGAACAAAGTCTTGGTGCGCCACCATTGCTCCACCTACTGACAGCTGCACACCACTGCTGGCGGGTACAAAAGAGAAAATGTCCCAATACTATTGAGAAGGCGGCAATCTCAGGAACCACCCCAGGCGGCTAAGGCTCTAGCTACACCACTGCCCTGAACATGCACCTCTGGAGTGTTAGTTCTAAAGAATATAGCATGCATATTAAGTGTGGATATAACTAACATTTAGTATGTGCTGAAGTCTGAAACAGTAAAGTTCAAAATACAATTTTTAAAAGCTACATTGATTTATTTTACTTCAGATCTGATTTTATAGCTAATGAATTATTAAATGACCGTTGCAGCCTTTTCATTCCAAATAGTATTTTTAATAAATAAACATAATTATGCGCAAACTGTTTTAGAAAGAGAAACAAAAATATGTATACATCAATAGTTGTCGTAATTGCGAGTCTGTCGGTAACGCAATGTTAAAAGTTACAGGTTGTACATGCCTGTAAAGTAGAGGAGGGGGAAGAGGCTTGCAATGAGTGCTGAAGGAGCTCATTGCGAGGCCTGCGATGTGCACCGGAGGCACGCATCGCAAGGCCCACAACTTAGATGGGGGAGAGACTCTCAATGAGCGTCGAAGGCGCACATTGCGAGGCCCGCAAGGCTCGTAATGAGCGCCAAAGGCACTCATTGCGAGGCCAGCAATGACTGCGGAAGGAGTTTATCGTGAGGCTCGCAAAAGAGGCTCTGACCGGATTCCAAGTTACGGGCTTGAAAAAAAAAAAAAACGCTGACAATTTTTTTCAAGCCCGTAACTCGGAAGCAGTTGGGAGGCCGCAAAAATACGCCAATTGAATAGAAAAATAGCTACCAACCTCACTTATGGGATCCCTAGGTCCATAAGTGAGGTTGAAAGCTAATTTGCTATTCAATTGGCGTCTTTTGCCGGCTCCCAGAGGCTGCAAGTTATGGCCTTGAAAGAAAATGGTGGCGTTAAACCGTACATTTTTTTTCAAGCCCGCAAGGTCTGGAGCAATATTGATTTAAGCTTCAATTAAGAAAGTGCGAGAGGCAAGGGAGAGAGGGAAAGAGACACAGGTGAGGGAGAGGGGGGAAAGAGACACAGGGGAGGGAGAGAGGGGGAACAAGACACAGGGGAGGGAGAGGGGGGAAAGAGACACAGGGGAGGGAGAGGGGGGAAAGAGACACAGGGGAGGGAGAGGGGGGAAAGAGACACAGGGGAGGGAGAGAGGGGGAACGAGACACAGGGGAGGGAGAGGGGGGAAAGAGACACAGGGGAGGGAGAGAGGGGGAACGAGACACAGGGGAGGGAGAGGGGGGAAAGAGACACAGGTGTGGGCAGAGGCCCGAGATGAGCACCCTCCATGAGTGTCAAAGTTACAGGCTTGCACATGCGCTTAGCGCATGCCGTGGCCATCAATGAATGGCAAAGCAGCTGACTGCGGGGCCAGTGATAAATGCCTTCAGCCCGTAAAGTAGGGACCGTAAAGTAGAGAGGAGCAGACTTCAAATGTTATTGCCATAATTTTTGACGGCAAGTTGCTAGTTTACATATATAAGCAATTTGGTTTTCTTTTGTGAGGTATTTTTGGGGGTATTTTCTTAGGAGTGGTTGCCGTTGTTTACTAATAAGTTTTCTATAAGCTTTGTTAAACCCACTGCAATTTATGTCTTATATCCCCTCAGGTAGTTGATCAACAGAAACTAAAATGGTAGATGCATAAAAAAATATAGTATTTTCAAATGTAATTCTTCCAAAAAGTGTATTTTTAATACGTAACAAATGATATCCCACTATATGACCACTATATTGGTCATTAATATTTACAGAACTGTAGTATTTTGTATATAGTATATAGTATTTTGACCTATAGTTTGCTTTTAAAACAACAACCATCCTTTTTCTTGCTTCCTTGTTTTCAGTTTTTAGGCCAGGAGGGGGAGCTGTTCACCCACGAAAAAAGCCGACTTGACGCTATCAGTTCAGGAATTAACATTGCAGAGTAATTATTGAAATAAATTTGGAGTTATTATTGCAGAAAAGCAATTAAAATGATGAGGACATTTTGCCCTCTGTCATTTTACACGTTATGGTCTTTAGATTCTCATTTTAATTATAATTATTTTATCTTTCAAGCAGGAAAAATCCATTTCAGTTGCTAAATGAATAACTAAATAGAGAATTTAACAATAAAAATAATAACAGCTACTTGTAGATCGCAGTGTTACGGAGACTGTACAATTCAAGGCATTATCTGTTTAGACTTCATAAGTGTTTGTACAGGGTACTGGTGACACGTTTGCTGGCCAATTTGCATTTAAATATAGATTTAATGGCAGATAACAAACAAAATACTTATCTGCTCTACCAATTCTATCGACCTAAAACACTGGCTTAATTAATCATCAGGATGACTTAATGCTTATCCCAGGCATGTTTTTACTGTATTTATCCCTACCACATTAGCTGGAAGGCTGTTCCACTTATCTATTTTTTTGTGCCGTTCAGTCGTGTCCGACTTTTCATGACCTCATAGACTGTAACACATCAGTCACATCTCTACGTCCATGGTCATGCCGATCCACTTGGTTTTCATGGCAGAGATACTGGAGTAGGTTGCCCGTTCCTTCTCCAGTGGGCCACAGCATACAGCACCTGGTATTCCTAGGTTGTGTCCCATCCAAATACTGACCAGGCTTCAGGGTGGTGTGACCTCTTGGTTTCCTGAGTGGAATCGAACCCAGGTCGCAGTGGTGAAAGTACTGAATCCTAACCACTGGACCAACCATTCCATAAAGTAATGCTCCCAAATTCATCGTCCAACTTGAAGTCCCAACCTTTTATTCCTGCACCCCCATTGCCAGATTTACCATTAGGCAGAGTAGGCAGCTGTCTATGGAGGCTTTTCCCTCTAATTTTTTGGAGTCTGTGTGCACTAAAAATGTCTGTTGTGCAACAGTTCGCAAGGTGAGTAATCTCTTGTGCGCATTCACGAGTCAGGTGATAATCAATGTTATTGTGTTTTTAAAGAGAAGTTTCCAAAGTATTTACTGTAAACATTTAAGGAAATTCTAAGGGACTTGTTTCGTTATATATCCCGAAACTAGGTATAATTCCTTAATTACTTTGTGCTTCTTAATATCTATTTCATGAAGCTTGAGGGTATAAAAGTGAGCAAAATTAGGGAACATACAGGGCTGATATAGAGAAATGCATCTAGAGTAGAGTATATAGAATGGTAACACTCTTTAAGTCATGCACAATAAGCTTGTAGACCTTTATGCAAATAACTTGGAACAGTAAATGATCTAGACTTAACTATCACTCTAATTACTTGTTATATCTGGAGTATATAATATAGGAAATGTTCCTTAGATGATTCACAATAAATTGAATTCAACCTTCTTAACTGGATATTAATAATATTGAGTGAACTCTTTTCACAATGCAGAGCTATTGAATTTACAATTCCTTTTATAGTACAGTAGACTCTCAGTTATTCGACATCCAGGGGATTGGTTGATGCCGGATAAATGTAGTTTCTTATTGCTTGAGAGTCGCTATTAAAAGAAGCCTAGATTAGCTGCACATAGGAGGCACTGCTAAGTATATTTGTCAGTGAGGGCTGTTCTAGCAGCAGCAGCTTTCACTCCTCACTTACACACAGGTACATTCAGCTGGAGGGTGCGGTGCTGAATCCGGGGAATGTAATCCCAACACTGCCCTGGCTTAGTCGCTCGTGCCTGTCTACCTACAGGTAAAACTCAATTACAGAGACGTACAGTGGATGACATCACAGTGCCTGTAAGCATTTTGGGGCAGGACAACCTGGCTCCTGGCATTTGCTGACCCCTGAAAAAAATTTTTTTTTATTTAAAGTACAGGATTCCATTTTTTTTTCCTGGTTGCTTGAGGGTTCTGGTTAACGGAGAGTCTACTGTATAAAGCTGTAATTATGCCAATAAGAGTAATATTTTACTTCACTATCACTCTGTTCCTTTTGATAGGATTGAACTGTGAATTAGGGTTTAATCCCAGTTGTGTACATATGGATTAATCACAGCAGATGTAACTTTGCTCACATAAGGATAAACCTAAAGGGACATTGAAAGCATTTTTGAACCTTTCCTGTCATCTGCACCATCGCGCACCATAGACATTGTTGACTTTGTTCTTAGGGTTCAGAGTTACGGCATGTGGCATGACGGCATGGGCCGGACAGATAACAGGAAAGATCCACATTTTTTGGTTCCATCTGAGAGGGTATTAGATAATGTACTAATGTGTGTTTTATTTTTTTCAAATATTTATCTCAAATATTTATACCAAAAAACAAAAACTAAATTGGATATGAATCTTTATTAAATGCATATAAAACAACATTGCAACATTGTGTCTGATCTCAAAGCAGAAATAAAATGCTCCTGAACCCACTTCTTAATAAATGTAATAGCACAGATCAGCTCATTAATTGGCACTGCTGTACCCCTTCCCTCCCTGATTGCCCTAAGCACGACTGAAGTGAAAGATGTCAGCTGTGTTAACAGTATTTCGATAAGGCTTCAATTCAATTATTGCAGTTGAAATCTTTCACTTCCTTTCATTTGTGCATAGGACAATCAGAGAGGTGGGGAGGGGTACAGCAGTGGGCATTAATAAAGTAAACAGTGTTTTTAAATGATATTTTCAGGCTAAAATGTGATTTGTTGCTGTTTGCATATGTAGTTTTAATGTTAATTAATGGTGAACTAAAAAATAGGTTTAACATGAAAATCGCTCACACTGGTCTTTTAGGTTTTCTCATAAGGACCCTTATGAGTCTTGTAAGTTATTTTTCCTTATGTGATAGCCCTCTGTGCAGAGACGGTGAAGGAGATAACTGCAATAAATATGTTTTTTAGATAATTAAATATTTATTTTGAGATTATTATACCCACACATATAGATCGGTAATCTTAGACCCAATAAATAAATGTATCAAATTAAGATCATACTGGAAGAGTTAATGAGCTTGTACTGTATATCAAGTAAATGTACACGAACAAGGGATTTTGCCTGAGTCTGCAGGATGTCTTAAGAGACTTGTTAATCAAGTGTCATACATTTATCTCTGATCATTACACAGGAGCTGATGCCAAGGTTTGGCAGTTTCTTTTTATTCAAAGACAAGGGTAAGTTTGATTTTTTTATCTGTGAGTGTCAGGCTTATCGTGTCTTCCTCACCTCTAAAAATAGTGCAAAGCTGTCACTTTAGCAGTGCTTAGAAGTTTCTGTTTTGTAAAATGTGAGAAGAAGTGACTAATGATGTGAGGTATTTGTCAATTGTGTGTATAGAAAATAGAAACATTCAGAATAAGACATTCTTTGTCGTGCTCCTCCAAACACTTCCGGACAATTTTTGCCATATGACATGTTGCATTGTCCTGCTGGAAGATCCCAGTCAATATTTATGGGTGTACTTGATCTGCAAGGATGGATAGATAACGCAATTGGTTTAGACGCAGACAATGGCAAGAAACATTCCCCAGACCATAACGCTGCTGCCACCACCTTGTGTTCTTCCAACAATGGTTTCAGAGTATTTATTTTCCGAGGTTTCGCACCAAAGTCCATCCAGTCGATGGAGCCGAAAATGTGACTCATCAGAGAAGGCAACCCTTTGCAAACCAGAAGAGGTCCAATTTCGGTACTGTTGTGCACATTGAAGTAATTTCTGATTATTAACCCTCGTCAGTATGGGTGCAGTGGGCAGTCGTTTGCTTCAGAGCCCCATACGCAACAGGGTTCGCTGTACTGTTGTTTTAGCCACACGTCTGGTAGCCCCCAGGTTCATTTGGACGGTGAGTTGCTCAACTGCAGCATGTAGATTTTCGCTCACAGCTGACGTTCACCTCTGACATCAATGACACATTGCACTCTCTTTATTCGCAATGTTGCCGTTTGTCCAGTCACGGTACACTTTAATCACAGCAGCACTCGAACAGTTCACAAATTGTGCGGTTTCAGAAATATGGCACCCTTGGCCTGAAAGCCAATGACCATCCCCTTTTGAAAATCGGATAAATTGCAAGTTTTACCCATGACAGTGATGGTTGATATGTTTGCAGAATGCCTACATGTCACCTTATGTACCCACCAAGTCAGCTCACGACACGTACCATATTTCATTGGCTACGAGCTGCTGACGTCAAAAATAATATTGTGACTCGACCCTGGGTAATATATATATATATATATATATATATATATGGTTAAAAAACCTGCTTCCAGCTTATATATATATATATATATATATATATATATATATATTGTGACCATTTGCTGCCTAGAGGATGGTGCCAAGTAAAGAAGTATAAAGAGTTCTTGGCTGGGAGTGACAGAGTTAAACTTCTGAAGAACTCCTAATTGGTGCAGGTGCAGCTTCACTTTAAAGCCTGGAAAGCAGACATGGGGAGGGGGTGGCTGATTAGGCTCTGGCCTAGGTTGTGTGCTGCTGCTGCTGCTAGCAGCCAGAGCAAGCCACAGAGAGTAGCTTGCTGGCTTATCCTGTGTGGATCAGCATACTGGACTTTAAAAGCAAAACCTGAATGAGAAAATCCTGTTTTACTGTGGCTGCCAGTTTTTGATGACAGAAAGAAGTGTGTGCTGTTTTGAAGTCGCTGGACTAACAGAGCGGTCAGAAAGAGCAACTACACAGTCAGGAGGTGAAGATACAAAGGCACCAAGTACAGTAAGTGAATGACAGACTGAGTAGGATTCCCAGGCAGAGTAGCCTAAAAAGAGACAAGGTCTATGCCAGTGAGGAGCCTGGGAGTTGCAGCTAACAGAGAACGTTGTCAGCTGATTGGACTGCTATATGAGGAGATTGTGTGAAAGTTTGCTCACACAGATACCAAAGTAAAGCTGCCGTTGGAGCAAAGCCAGCCCTGCAGGCTCATTGTTGAAATCCTGGTGTCAAGTCCCTGTTGGATACCAGTCTTGAGAGAGCTGTGCTACAGACTGAAGCATATGGGAGAGACGGGCGGGCCTTACGCTTCATCCTCTGTTACTATTTAAAGATGGGGAAAAGACTGCTGATAAAACAGAGACTATTTGGTGCCCCGGCCACAAGGTGGCACTATTCCTCATATCAGAGACTATTGTAACTGACCCACAAGGACTTTTGCTGGAAGTAACAACTGGATTAATTTGTTTTCTTTATGAATTATAATTTCTCCGGAGCAGAGAAGCTGCCCGGGTGTAGTCAGGGTGTTCCTGTATGTTAAGTAAGAACGTATATGTAGATTTTTATTTTCATTTTTCTACTTCTAATCCTTGTTTATGAGCACTACTAATAAACAAGACTTCTTCATCATAAATCTGTATTGCGGTACCTTTTGTTGTAAAGATTTCCTGTGGTAAACAGCCATCCTTGTCACAATATATATATATATATATATATATATATATATATGTAGTAATTTAGTAATTATTAATCCATATAAATATAGATTAATAATGAGTATTGCAATATAATTTGATACCTTTTGTATTGGACAAACGTTATATTTATAATGACGAGCTTTCGAGAGGCTTAACCTCCCTTTATCAAGTCTCAAGCAATACTACATGAGATGGAACCCTCAGTTTGAATAATAACAGCAGATGCAGAGAGAGTGGAAACAGCATCTGACATCATCAGGTAAATTCAAATATGGGGAATAAACACAACATAGCAAAGGAAACATATATACACATATTAAATACACATATACATCAATATATACACGAAAAAGCAGAGCACTGTAGTCCACAGTGATATCTTTCCTGTTGGACAAACACCTCACTATATATATTGCGACAAGGATGGCCGTACAGGACTGTTCCTCAGTAGTATTTCTGATACTAGTGAGACCTGGCAGGCCTTTGGCTACTGATTTCTCTAGTGATCCACATAAGCCACAGAGTCCCAATATATTTTTATCGTTTTAATAAAATGTTTCCAATCAAAATAGCTTATTGTGTGCAAGATATAAACATCTACATAAATGGGCTTACTATTTTTCGGGTAACCCCTGTCTAGTCCTGAAACCGCTTCCTGGCCTTCAGGTAAAACATCTCTCCTTTCCAGATCTTTGAATGCTATTCCACCTGGGCAAATTAAGACTATGCAGGAGTTTAACTCTGTCACTCCTTTATAGAACTCTCCAAATTGCTGTAACTTGCACCATCCACTGGGGCATCGTCTCACAATATATACAGTGGTACCTTGGTTCTCAACTTGAATCCGTTTCAGACGGCAGCACGAGTTCCAAACAGGTTGAGGTCCAAGATAGCATTTCCCATAGGGGTCAATGTAAATTTAAATAATCCATTCCGGCCTCCAAAATCTCACATTTTAATTTGAATTGATGGTCTTGTTTTTTGATACAAAACCTTAAAACTAAACAGAAATAAATAGAAAAACAATAGTTAGATTACTTTAACTGTACTGAGAGGACTTGAGTACCCAATGGGATGGTAGTGATGTAGAGGAGGAGAAGAGAGGTTATTACTTGGAACTTTGGTTCTTATAGATACAGTGTACACTTTGGTCCTTATAAACACATTCTACACTTTGGTCCTTATAAACACAAGCTGTACTTTGGTTGTTATAGACACAGTCTACACTTTGATTCTTGTAGATACAGGCTGCACTTTGAATCTTGCAGGCACATACTGAACTTGGGCTCCTGCAGGCACAGACTGCACTACGCCACAGTACTGAACTTTATTCCAGTTCCTGAAAGAAAAGATGCAGAGTATCGCGAGTGCATCGAGTTCCAAGCCATTTTTTTGTGAGATGTGTCAAGTTCCAAAATCGTTGCGTTCCGAGGAGGTTGAGAACCGAGGGTCCACTGTAATTATATATATATATATATATATATATATACTAGCGACTTGTCCGTCAAAAATGACAATAAAATTGTAAGGCAGGTAATGCTGTTTGCCACAGACAGTAAGTGTTTTGGTCGTCTGAGATGCTTCGTCGCTTATTGCGAGCCTCGAGCTGATCACCTTTGGTGCTCATCGCGTGGCTCGCAATGAGCGCCCTCGGCGTTCATTGCGAGCCTCTTGGTTGCTGTATTTTTTGTTATCAGAGGCGCCTTTGCTCTCCTTGTAAGGTCGCGCTGATGTCCTTTTTGAGCTTATTGCAAGTCTCTCTCCTGTTGTAGTTTGTGTCCTATGAGCACTGTTGGCGCTCCTCGTGAGGCGCGCGGTGAAGGGCTTTGTGGTAAATTGCGATATTGTGTTTTTTTTTGTGTATATGTATTTTTTCTTGATAATTAATTAATTAATTAAATGATAAGTTAATATACTTTACCTATTTGTAATTAATATATGCAGCAAGCAATGTGCTGAAGAGCTAACAATTTGTTTTGATGTTCCTGCAGCATACAATGTAGATTTGCAGTGTTGATGAGCTGAGGTGTAAGTGTCAGCAATGTGTGAAGTGTGTAGTGTAAATATGCTGCGTGCGCGAGGGGAAACCGTTAGTGTAGCTGTGTACTTCCACATTCTGTAAGTTAGTGTTGTAAAATGGCAGCGAATGTGTATGTGGTACGCGGGCGTGGATGATTTAGCGTCCTTGCTAATAGTGTATCTTGTACCTCGTACAGCTTTTTGTAAAAGTCGTATGTGCTTGGTGGTGTTTTGCGGCGTTAGGGGTCGTGTAGCCTCGTTTTTGTTTTTTTTGGCGGCCATTTTTTCTCTGGCTTAGGGGATTTTCCAGAGTCTAAGTCCTCTGTGTCCCCCTTGCTGTGAGTAAGGTTTTTATTTAAATTTTGTGTGCATTTAGTGTTTTTTTAATGTTTTCTGCTGTGCGCGGTTTGGCAGTTAAGGTTGTATTTTTGCGAGTTCGGATTTTTTTGTGTAAGTCCGTATTTAGTCATTGCGTGTTAGAGTTTTTTTTTGTCAAAGTCCCGCTTCTGTGTGTTTGTAACCGCTTGTGAGGCGCCGTAGAGCCTCCACCTCCACAAATGCAGCCCAGCCTTCGGCTCATTGCAGCTGACGTGGGAGCCTCCACTTCCACAAATGCAGCCCCTCGCTTCGTGAGGTATATAGAAGTTTCATGGATTATGAATGCACCTGATAGAGGAGAATCTGTAGTATATGCAAACATTGTTGCAACATTGCATGAACCCCCCTGCCCTTGGAAACATTAGCTAAATTAGCATACACTTTATAATTCATTTTTTTCCAATCACAGGCAGCCACAACTTTGTTGCAATGTCTGAGGACCAGTCTCTGCAGCAAAGCATCATGGGGTGTATAGTATTTTCTTCACACTACAAGGAAGGAAGCAGCTTCAAAAAATGCTTCTATGGATCTCTGCACCATACAGCTGTTAGTTTTAAGGTTAGTACCTGAATGCTGTGTTTCTGTTGGTAGGTACCTGGTGCTGATGTAAGCACCTCTGGGGGGTGGAAATCTTTAATAAATAAAATAAATCTGTAAGTGTATAAAATGACTCAATGTAATGTTCGTTTCTGATATATGCAGTATATGTTTAGAAAAAGTTAAAACAGGAAAACTTCCATATACTTTTAAATTATGCTTTAAGAGAATGAAAAACTAGCTACACATTGTGCTAACCATTTGATTCTAAAGTCATTCCTGAGTTAATCAGCTTTTTTACTGTATTCTTATGCAACTGACGATCTTACAAATTCTAATTAGCTTATAAGAAGATTACAGCCAAGGTTATCATGTTCTTAGATCCCCTACCCCAGCCTTATCAAGCACTCTGTGCAGCAAATTAGCTTAAGGAGTCGCACCTTAGCATACATGAGCTGCACTTTCAATGCTGAATATGTCAGGAACATTGTTGGAGCTAGAGAATGGAGGGCTCTGGTGCCCAAAAAAAGTTACCTCCAGTGGGTGTTCAGTGCCCTTCCTTAAGACCCCTTCCCATAATAGCACCCCACATTAAGTCCATTATCCATAACTGCAGCCCCCAAGATTATTTTCCATAGCTGCTCCTCTTCCGATAGCTGCTTCCATTCTCTTACCTTGTTCCTGTGCAAAACTTATCTGCCGGTAGCACAGCTCCAGGACGAGGTGGGGGTGGGGGGCTTGTGCAAACATATAAACGCATATATACAAATACTATCTCTACATAGCAGCCAGTCCCTCTCAGCAGCCATCTTCACATAACTTCCAGTCCCCCTCAACATCCACCGCAACACAGCATACAACCCCACACCTAACCCCTCTCAGCATCCATCTCCCATAAAACCCACCAAAGGGTCGACTGTGCCTATAGGTACCAAAGTGTCGACTGTGCCTATAAGAAACAAAGTGCAGCCTGTGCTTACAAGAAACAAAATTCCAAACAATGACCTCTTTCCTTCTTGTCCTCCTCTACATCGCCACCATTCTATTGGGCCCTCAAGTCCTCTCGATACAGATAAAGTGAAATTCTATGTTATTTGATCTAATTATTTTTTTTAAATTTATCTCTGTTTAGTTTTAAGGTTTTGTAACAAGAAACAACTCCATCAGTTCAAAATAAAATGTGAAATTTCTGGGATCCGGAACAGATTATTTCCTTTACATTGATTCCTATGGGAAATACTACTTTGGAACTCAACCTTTTTGGAACTCATCCTGCCGTCTGGAACGTTGAGTTCCAAGGTACCACTGTACACAGTTCTGATTGGATGAAATATGATTTACAGTGTTCTGGATCTTTCTCTAAGCAACCAATTGCATGGAAACCAATGGATGCAATGCTTCGGGGGATAATGAAGTAATCAAGGCAATGATGTCTTATTAACAAAAGATTAATGTCTTAGCTTGTGGATGGAACAGAAAGGCAGGCTGACTGACAGCTAAATATTGCAAACTTCAATGTTAGCTTAATGTAACATAAATCAATGAAATATCTGTTATTAAATTATAGTTTTAAAGTATTCCATATTTGTAACTGCTACTGTCACTTCTGATTTCCAATGGAGATTCCCTTATGGAATCCTGCTCTCAAAAAAAATGGAAGCCAACAGTTTTACAGAGCACATTTAGGGAAATACTGCTCTAAAGAAACAAGTGCTGTAAAAATGGCCAACTTTACATGCCCCATCAACATTTTATGTATAAACAGATTAAACGTTTTTTATGTTTTCAGTTGTATAAAACCAACTGCTGGATTATAAACAACTGGCAGAAAAATACAATAAAATGTAACCAATATGTGATGAGTGTTTGGTTCAGCCTTCAGAAAGATGTATTCCCTCTTTGACATTTGCTAGAAACACACGTAAAGAATTTCTGAGCATTAGGGAGACATCTATTTCACTCCAGAAGTGTCAAAAAATTCTCATTACATCAGAGACCATGTTATTCTGCTATATGGTAACGTGTCTCTAGAGTTCTGGCCTTTTCCTCTAAAGTTCATGCCTTTTTTTTTTTTACTTCCAGTTATATAGTCATTTGTGTTGAAAAAGCCAGTCAACATCCTACATTAGAAATGATATCATTTTCAACCCCCCCTCCAAGCCCTTACCCTTTAATTGACGCCAAGCTCTGTAATTAATTTGGGGTAGAAAGTGCTGTCAGACCTTTGAATGTCTTATATATTAGTAGGGCTTCTAAAGTATTAAAGGGAATTGTTTTGGATTTTTTTAATTTTATATAAATGTTCTAACTAAGTTGATTAATAAATTTTATCCTCTTCAATATTATTTATCATACAAAAAATTACACTTCACTCCCTTTTAAGAAGCCCCCAGAGCAACACATTGTTCTAGAATCTCCCATGTTTGTTACTGTATAGTCTCCTGAAAGCTGCCATCTTCCACACTTCTAAGGCCACACCTACTGTTAGCATTACACTGGTAGTGTGAAGCCCCTCCTTGTGGGCTTGGCCCGCAGCTGTGAAACATGGCACCTTAGGTAAGACAGAAAAGGAAGAAAGATAGCAATTATAGATAGTAAGAATCTTTTACTCTGGAGCTTCCTAGGAGCAGTAAAGTGTATTTTTTTTATAACAATTACATTGATTAAGATAAAATTAATTAACTAATCTATTTAAATGTTTGCCTATAGAGACCAATGTAGTTCAAGAAAAAATATTCACATATTTGTGAAATATGTAGCAAACCAACAACATTAGCAGCCGTGTAAGCTAAAAACATAAAAATACATTTTTAGACATCTTGTCTTTTATCATCTCTACCTGATAGCTGGAACTTGAGTGGTATGTTTAACACCTGCCCCTTTCCCCTATTCATGCATAGAACCAGGCATTGCGCAACAGTACTAAAATAATAGCTGTATGATGCTTTCCCTGACTAAGGCCCTCATTCAATTGCAACTTGGCCAATTGAATAGGGGTCTAAATAAGCACATAACATATTTTTTTTAAAGAAGTTTTTAGTTAGTAAATATCTATCCAAAAGCAAGATTTTCACGAACTAAAAACTTATTTAAAAAAAATATGCTATGTGCTTATTTAAAGCCCTATTCAATTGGCCAAATCGCAATTGAATGAGGCCCTAATTATGTTTTTAGTTTTGAAGGAACTTAATAAATACTTTAAATCAAGAATGTACACTACATTAAATGACCACTGTAACGATTATTGTATTAAACTTAAATGAGAATGGTTTAAAAACAAGATGATTTTTGAACGTCGGCACAACCTGCTGCTACCTATTCACTGTACAGTGACAAACAAAAAAACCCATAAAAGGATAGGCATAAAAAAGTTATCCTGAGGAAGCCAACATTTTAGGTACATAGGGCCTCATTCAATTGCGATTTGGCCAATTGAATAGGGCTCTAAATAAGCACATAGCATATTTTTTTGAAATAAGTTTTTAGTTAGTGAAGACCTTGCTTTTGGATAGATGCTTACTAACTAGAAACTTATTTCAAAAAAATATGTTATGTGCTTATTTAGAGCCCTATTCAATTGGCTAAATCGCAATTAAATGAGGGCCATAGAATGGGCAAACAGGATGAGCCTTTTGGTTCTGCAGTCAAGTATTTGGTCATTCGGAATAAAATATGACTTAAAGTCAAGCTTATAATGAAATGCATTGGTTAATGCTTATTTTTCACAATCTCTCACTGTGCCTTTAAACAGAAAATAAAGAAAAAATTTCATTGAAATTTTAATGAAGAATAAGTAGGCTATAGAATATAAAATGCACAATACAATTAATATCAGATAATATAGCTAGGTCCCCCTCTTGCCCTGCTCTGTTAAATAATACAAGGTCAAGAAGTTGTTTTTTACCCTAATCTAAACATTCACAGCCTTATTAAATTGCGATCCGGCAAAATTGAAAAGGACTCTATATAAGCACAGAGCATACTCTTTTTACAGATGTTTTTAGTTAGTGAGCTTCTATTCAAAAGCAAAGTTTTCACTAACTAAAAATTTCTGTAAAAAAATATGTTCTGTGCTTATATAGAGCCCTATTCAATTGGCCAAATCGCAATTTAATAAGGCTGTCACTCCTTATTGGTGCTTGACAAGACTTTGTCTCATTTATTTTATATTTAGCAAGTCAAATATTTATTTAAATTTATTTGAAGTTACATTTATCTTATATATATATAATTATCTATAGTTTAAAATATTTCCTATCCCTTAAAAATCTATGGCAATTCCTTAAAGTATATATTATTATTAAACTACAGTGAACTTCTTTAAACTGCTAAATGTTAAACGCTAAAAAGGTAAGTTGTCAAGTTACTGTAATGGCTGCTCAAAGGTTAAATGTAAAGCATTATCCAGCTGCAATTATTTTAAAAAGCCATGCAATAAATACATTGTGTAACCTACTTGTAGGTAAATCCACCTGACAGATATTTAATGACATTAGTGTAATATAGCACATAATTGAAGTACAGCTGCTATATTACTTAGCCAAAAAGGTAGTGTTAATCATATGCAAAGGTCTAAGCAATTTAAATATACAGAAATACATTTTTTAACTATGGATCAATCAAATATTTAATTGTCTTATGTACACAGAAACTGCATATTCAGCATACCTACTCTCATTCTGACTACACTGAAGATAATGGATTTATAGAACTTAATCGATAAAGTGCTTGTTATTACCTACTAGTAACTTGCCTGTCATAAATGACGGTATAATAAGTTATGTTGAATTGTTTGTTCTGTCTCTCTCTGTGCTGTCCCTCTATCTGAGCTGTAGGGTCACCCAAGAGGGGCAGGTCGTAGCAGAGAGGTCAGACAAATCATAGTGTACTGGCAACACACTCTAGTTTTTTGCCAAGATAACCTGGATAAGCATGACCAGAGACATACAACAGCATAAAGATAGGTGTGCTAGGCATGAGGTGATTCATAGGGGAACGGGGAGTCGGACACGACTGAACAACAAAAAAGCATAAATAAGCAGGAAAAAGTCATACAGCTAGATTTTAACAAGAAAAGAAAAAATAACGTTGAAACCTCTGCAGGACCATAGATGGATTCATGATACAGAAGTTGTGTGTTTGAGAGCGGTGTTTAAATTGATGCAAGGTGCTTTTGGGCCATTGAGGGAAAGGGGTGTGGTGCCAGTTTTAATCTTATCCAAAATCGAAGAAAAGCTCTGCACTTCTGCTTTTCCCCTTCTTCCCCTGATCTACAAACATACAGCCCCATCATCCTTCTCGTAGGATATGATATCACAACTACAAAATAGCTTCCTGTACTCCTAAAGAGTCTTCAAACATTCAGATTTCCACACAAAATCTTGTTATTTATGGATTGTAGAGCTGCTAATATTGTTAGTTTGGTACCTGCTTAACAAACAAGTGTCTTTTTTCTTGAACCGCAACTGTCCTTTAATAACTGTTGTGTTTGAGAAATTATGTATTTTTTAATTGCAAAGGATAAAGACTTTGGCCCTCATTCAATTGCGATTTGGCCAATTGAATAGGGCTCTAAATAAGCACATAACATATTTTTTTTATATACGTTTTTAGTTAGTAAACATCTATCCAAAAGCAAGGTTTTCACTAACTAAAAACTTATTTAAAAAAAAAACTATGCTCTGTTCTTATTTAGAGCCCTATTCAATTGGCCAAATCGCAATTGAATGAGGCCCTTTATGTTTATTTTTTTAAATGGCACTGAAGGTTTGAAACCATTTATTTCACCATCATTTTAATGATGTAGAAACAGAGTAGTTGTTAATTAACAATATTAATTCATACCCAGACTGACAATAATGTAGCAATCAATTATTTTTGTTAAAGCAACCTTTTGAGAACTATGACTTACACTGTCTGTGAGGATGTTACCAGATGGTAGTGCCCTACAGCATCAATCACAATACTTGTATAAATGAACAACAATTCTAATAACATTCAGACAAGTATGCTCACAACGGTATTGATTTAGATGGCAGGAAAAATATGGCCAGAACATATCATAATGGGCAAGAAAACTTTGCCAATGTGGTTTTAAATATGAGGTGTGGCTACTGCAACAAAATGTTTAGTCATGTATACAATTTAGATCTGTTGTTTGTTTCTGATTAGCATCATTCTGGGTACATCTGGTGGCTGCTAGAGTTACAAAAATACAAGGTCCAGATTATTATGACCAGCAGCTAATCTCCAGAATAACAGCAGCTAGACAGAGTGGTAGTGAGTCAAAAAGATGCTGGAGGGTTGGCAAGGGTAGCTGGAGCCATGCAGACTGCAGCGCATCCGACAGCTGCTGAATATTGCGTGGTGGAGGATCCATACGCAAACATGGCGATCGAGGTGGTCCCACAGGTGCCCCGTGGGGTTCAAGTATGGTGAATTTGGGTGCTAGGGAAGTTCTTGGAAGTCTTTGTCTTGTTCCTCCGACCACTCCTGAACAATTCTGTGTGAATGACATTGCATTGTCCTACTGGAAGATCCCAATCAGTTGAGAGTGTCTTCAAGAGGTATTAGTGGACCCAGACAATGCCAAGATAATATTCCCCAGCTGCCGACACCAGCTTGTGTTCTTCCAACAATGGTTTCAGAGTTTTTGATCTCGGATGTACTGAGAAAGCGGATTGTGTCTTTTAATTTCTCAGGACAATGTGTATTGGTAAATGAAGGACCTTTTCTTTACTCATATTGAAACCACTGGCAGTGCACCACTTCCATTGTGCAGATAGAAACATCCCGTGCAGTCAAAGTCTCCTGTCCTCTCAGGAAGTTGATCACCAGGAGCCAAAATAGTGGACTCCACAGCAGCATCATTTCATATAAGAGGTTACATATTAGAGGCTGTATTATTTCATTTTTCCTGCTAAAAACATGTTGCCTATTTTTAAATGTAGTTCTTCAAAATAGTGAATTTAAATGTAAGACCACATATACTAGTAAATATAGGAAAGATGTATTAATCTTTTGGCCATTTCTTAGTATGTCAATATTCACATTACATGTGTCTGATTGCTCAACATATTACAGGTATATCAAGTACCAAATCGCTTTGAACATTACACTTATTTCATTTATCCCATTGCTCTATACATTACAGAAAAATGATGGGTAAATGTTAATAATGATAACTTCATAAGTTTTCCCAGTTAAGGCAAGTTTCAATAAGGATAGTTTCCCCCAAGGGCATAGGAACTGGAGAGGAATGGGGGGACAAACCTCCGCCAGAATAAATGAATAGGGGACACAAAAAATAGCAAAAGATGGTTCCCAATGCATTGCACTGGGTGCACCGGTGGTAGATCCATCCCTGCCTCCTGTCCTGGGAGTAGAGTTGAATTATCACCTGTGACAGATTCACTGTCACTCTCAGGATTCGTGCCTGGTTTTTCAATAAAATGGAGGACGCAGGAGCTCTTTAAATATTTAACTACACTTTACTGGTTGTTTTGACAGCATACAACATAAAACTGAAGGCAGAAACAAAACTCTAGCTTCTCATTGAAGCCCTGCATAACTAAACTGTAGTTTCCCTTACTGTCTTACATAGGAGTGCAAACATACAGTCCAAACATAGGTAGCAGAGGTGTCTTTCCCTCTCACCTCTCTCTCAGGCTCTGTATCTCCGGCCTGTCTTTCCAAAGCAGATCCCTCCTTCGGTCATCACCAGCTCTCCACCTGGAGACAGCAGGCACCCTTGATGCAGCCACAGCCAAGCTTTTTAAGGATCTTCTTAACCATCTCACTCCTGGGGAGAAGTCTTGAAGGGCTCTCTACTGCCCTCTGGTGACACACCATCACACACCCCAGATTTTTTGGGTCTCCTACACTCATGGAGCCCGGTTCAATTAGAAGCCTGTATGCAGGCAGTATGTCTGCGGGCTTGAACTTTGCTACAATTCCGATGCTATTCAATTGAGCAAGCTCGCAAGTTACGGGCCGAAAGTTGAAACTGTAAACCATGCACTCATATGCAGCAGTTCAGGGTGAGAGCATGATCAATTTAGCAACATGGAGGTTGCATGTCAATCAATTAGCGTTTGGGGGTCCGATATGCGATCGGACTTGCAAAACCGGAAAAATACTAAAATGAATGCCAATACTGTTCTAGTCCATGTGGGTGGTCTGATATGTATTAACTCACTGATTACCGAGATTGATATAACCCCGAAATTAAACATAACAAAATATTTTTTTATTTCTGATTTGCGAGCTTGAGACTGTTGTGCAATTAATGCTAATGTCTCTCATCGCTTTCCCAGATCATTTACAGTGCAGTATTGATTTTTTATTTGCATTTACAGTGCTAGAACCAGGGGTTAAACCCCCTTGCGGGTCCTCTCTAGCACTCGTAGGATTTTCTCCTACATATGCCATTTACGGGTGCGAAAACATTTGTGGGCTTGGGGAATTGTAGCAATTGAAGATTTTAGAGATCTTAACTCTTGCGGACGTAAATGATCAAAGGCTTTGGGAGGCTGTAAGTTCTGGGTTTAACCATCGCAAAGTTTTAAAAGCAGTAACGCGTAAACCGCTTATAGCCCGCAAAAAGACACCAATTGAATAGTAAATTAACTTACGGCCTCACTTACTGGCTCCAGTAACTTACAACTGCTCAATTGAATAAGGCTTATGGTTTCCCCGAAATTTTTCCTATAATCTTTTTTTTTCGCTAAGGAACATTTCTCATGGATTAAATCCATGAGTGTTTTGATTTATACATTTTCTAATTGAGAGGAAGTGTTATGGTCAATATGTGGTCATGTACTTACAATTTGCAGGTAGCCAAATCTTCCATCAGGTGATTCTAGAGTGATGTGAGCACAATGCAAATGCTCTGTGCTTATATAGAGCCCTATTCAATTGGTCAAATCTCAGTTGAATGAGGCCCCAAAAGCTTAGTAGCTACATTTTGTTTTCCATAATTAAAATTATATACTATTAACTGGAACATTTTAATAATGTCTTTTATGATTCATACATTCATTCAATCATACAACAACATTTCAGCGTTTTCTCCTTCTACGTTGGAGGACATGAAGACCCATTTGAGAGACATGAGAATCATGGAGCAATTGATAACCTTCCTGAAACATTCCACTAAGTTCTTTAATGAGTTTTTGGGATCTAGGAAGACATGCATGACCTGTGGCTTTCCTCTCTGATTAAATTTTTTCTTTTCTGACAAGGAGGTCCACATTGCTCCATCTGGACATTGCATCTGCTAGGCTGTTTTTTTTTTTTTGTTTTTAGTTCTGAGCTGCTTTTGCCTGTAATGGGGAGGGAAAATCTCCCACTCCCTCTCTTTTCATATGTCTCCCTTTTTTCTGAATTGTCTCCTCACCATTGTAGGTAGGTAGGTAGGTAGGAAGGAAGGAAGGAAGCAAGGAATGAATGAATGAATGAAGGAAAGATATTATACAGCATATGTGTATATATATATATATATATATATATTTTTTTTTTTATTATTATTATTATTTTTTTAATTCCCATGGGGGGATCCTGTAATCAATGAAACATATTGTTTGCTGTACTTACACATTTCTAATTTTCTAATTAGCCTTCGCCGCGAGGGGCATAGAAACTGGGGGGATGACCTCCCCCATATTATATGAATAGCGGACACACAAAATGCAAGAATGTTAGGGTTAGTGTAGTGTTTTCACATTAGTTAGTGGGTAGTGTAGCTATGGAGACTGCTGAGATTTAGAATTGGAGTCTCCTACAGGCTGTGAGCACACATTAGAGATAAAGAGCTGTGGCCAAAATCCCCTGGTACAAGGCTGTACATTTTACAGGATTCTTTTTTTGCGGGAGCCATGGACTTTCTCCTCATATTTGCCTATAAAAACTCTTGTAGCTATTAGTCTGCCTTATGGTAGTTCTCATGAGAGGCATAGAATAGAGGCCATGGTCAGGGGCAGAAAACAGAGCAGTCTGAGCAGTTTGGCAGTCTTAGAGGGACAGAGGGATTTCCTCTAAAAATAAAGACTTTCCTCCCAAAAGAGGGAACATTGGGAGGTGTTTGTGTATAGAAGTTTCAATCTTGTGTGATTTTAACACTTCCAGACAATTTGCGGCCAGAATGCATGAACTAATCTACTGAACTGTGGATGAATAGTGGGGAGGAGAAAAAATGGGGGTATGTTAAATCGTAGGAGCTTTTTGTATTTGTCACATACCTCTTTCCCCTGCACAGGCTCAGGAGCTTGTAATTTCCAAATGTTATAATATATTATCTCAAAATGAGTCTTAAGAAATCCAAAGCTATAATAATATGGGAAAAGGAGCTAAATAGGAAGTTATATGTCTAGATTCCTTTAAGTAAGTTAAACGTTCGGCCTTGGCAAATTCTTACATAGAATTATATTTTAAAATAACACAATGCTGGTACTACATCTCTGATATGATAATAGATTTATATGGAAAAGAAAAATTAACTGTTTGAAAGAATGCAGTAATTCAGGAGACGCCTTACATGTATGGTGGGGGTGCGAAGTGATTAATATTTTTTGGAATAAAGTAAGTGTATGGATTTCAGAAATAGTGGGAACGAAGATTCCATGCAATCCCCAATTTCTAATTTTACATCTAGAATTGGAAAAACAACTCCCTAAATGTACATTTTTAGTATCACATATTTTACTGATTATAAAGTGGTTATTAGTAAAAATATTGGAAAATTAAGTTCTTTCTATACTAGAAATTGTAAGATATGTTAAAAGAAAAAAAGAGAGAATTTGACCAAAAGAAAGAGTTACAAAAAAAAAAAAAGGTTTGACCTCAAATTGGTATATTTGGAATGATTATGTGGGGTGTAAAGGCTTATAATCTCTTGTAAATGATGAAAAAAAAAGATCATGTAAAAATGGATGTGTAAATGGATGTGATTGTAAATTAATGTTTTAATGTATTTTTTTATATGGAAAATAAAAAAAAGCAGGCAAGTTGAAACAATAAATGCAAACCATGCTCCTGCAGAGATATAATTGACCATCTTATACATGCAACCTGGCCCGGATCATCCATTAGGCGATGTAGGCATTAGCCTACAGGCGCATCTCTAACGGGGGCGATTCACTATGGCACTGACAAACAATTTACTGTCATCCACACTTGAATCCTGTAGTGTGGGGCTCTCCAGTAAAAGCTGTGACTATACAGCTCTGCCTCCCCATCCAGAGAGTGTAGAGGAAGGAGGGAGAGCACAGGAAGGAAGTGACAGGGAGCTATGGAGGTACTTCCTGCAGCAACAGGGAGAGGCTGAGACACACAGAGTATAAAATGGCAGGGCAGGTTGGAAGTTATAACATGTAACAACAGGTGACTATAACCTGGACCCAAAAATCGTATCTACCCGTTTATGGTGTCGGGACAGGTCCGCCGCTGCAATGCTGCCTACAACCTCTAGATGGCGCTGCTGATATTTTGCAGAGCTGTCGATATGTGAGACGTTCTAAGCCTATAATATTAGCCTAACCCCTAAACTAACCCTGATCCTAACCCTAACCCTAACAGTTTACCTAAGCCTTGACTCTATGATATGGCATCGGAATATTGTCAGTGCCATCTAGGCTGCTGCCTTGTGCTGCACTAGCATAACAGGATAGGACCCAAAAATATTTATTTTGATATAATTTCTCTACCACGGATAGTGTGTGTGTATGGATATACATATATGTATTAGTGTGTATGGATGAATTCATATGTGTGTGTAGGGATGAATGCATGACCCAAGCATGATCCATTTAGCCTTATATAAAAATGAGTGACACCACACCGATTTTTTGGGAGAAAACACAGGCCACAGCTTTATTATAAATTAACCATTTTAACATAACTTAAAAACCTGTATATATTATACATATTACCATATTAACATAAAGGGGGAGGAGCCCGGCCATGGACAGTGACCTCACGCCTTGGGCCCTGCCCAAAGCCCCAATGCTTATATTAAGCACGCCCTGTGAGATAGGTTCATGCCCACTTAGGCCAGTGGGCCGGGCAACTCAGCTCCCGCCACAGAGCACACGAGAGACTCCTCCCGACACTGCGATTCCCCCTGCTGTCAATCAAAGCCAAGGCCCGTACAACACTCTCCATAAACTCCAACATCAATAACTCCAGCCCGATTTCCGTAAGGTGTACTTTGTCATTGCCGAAAAACTCGTCGGCACCGGCCGGTTCGAATTCCTTATATCTAATAGCAACGAAGCCCAACTTCCGAACGAAACTTGACAGCTGCTGGTTAATCTTCTGCCTTGATCTATCCAATCTGACGGGGTCTCGCGCGTTCCGCCATGATCTTCTCCTTATCATTTCCGACCATATCATAAACGTACCCGGGAACTTCTTCGTCCAGTTTTCCACGTCTCTCTTAATGACTTTTAGCTTTCTTAGCATGGGAACCGTTCCTAGGTCGTTACCGCCGGCGTGAATCAATATTAAACTGGGTTGACCGTAATGCTGGGCATATGTGTCCAACAGCCCATCCACCTGCGCCCACCGCAGGCCTCGAACCCCGAGCCACTGCACGTGTAAGTCCGTGACAGGAAAACCCAGTTGTGTCTTTCCCTCTGTAACTGCGGCCAACCTGTGGGCCCAGTACAGGTACGAGTGACCCACAATCCACAGTTGCTTCTGTCCTCCTGAAAGCAGAAAGCAACATCCATTAGACTACTGCCTTAGGCCGCACATAGGACCAAAAACCTTCTGACTCCCATCTCCCAATCCGCTTGACCGCCTCGTCGGGCAAGCCTAATCTAGCTGCTTCGGTAGCAGCCCCGATTCTGAAAGAGTGTGCTCCAAACTCTGACTGCTCCAAACCCAAACTGTGTAGTGCAACCTTTAGCATCCTTTCAAATTGGTACCGGGATAACGCCGTCCCATCGGCATGTATAAACAGCGAACACCGTCCCACCGGTCGCTGACCAAGGTACTCCACCATACACCCGTAGGGGCAGCACTCCGTGCCCACGCGGTGCAACACCACCTCTTTACCTTTACCCAACTGGTCGGTCTTAGACCTCCGAAGCCATATCACTACCGTGCCTTCCCTTAGGCAGGTATCCACCACTTGTATACCCCCTGAACCGTGTCTACTGTTCGCGACTAACTCCCCTATCCGGAACGCTCCGAAGAACGCCAGGGAAAAAGCTGTATGGAAAAGCAGAGATTCAAAGGGGGTCCTGCACTTTACCGCCAAAACCTGCTGCAATCACCGTTAAACATGCCGCGCACCACCTTGCGCACTATAAACTCCTTTGTAAGATCCCTCTGCCCTGCCAGCTTGAACATGAAAGCCAGGGCCGTGACATGTCTCCCAACCACTGCTTTTTTCCCGTCTTCCTCGGCACACCGCAGCAGAAACCAAAGCAGTATCCCTAGGGTCTTATCCTCTGATGTCGACCCACCGGCCATCCTAACTAGGTCGTTGCATTTTGCCCACACGCGTTTATACGCGGCCCTGCAGTAGCGAGTGACATTCTCCTACAGAATATCCTTCCCATCGAGATAATCCTACAGGCAAAGTTCAACTTTCCCATAATGGATTGTAACAGTCGCAGTGGCACCCTGTGCGCACCTTCTAGCGGGCTGAGTTCCGCTCTCATGTCTGCCACCTTTTCCCAGGGAAGACTGCATTCCATTGTCTTGGAATCTATCTGAATCCCCAGGAAAGTCAACTTTGTTGTGGGTCCCTCTTTTTTTTGTGGACCAGTGGTACCCCAAAATCCAGACAAACGATAAGATCCTGGATGGGGGGGGGGGGGGGGCGAATGGCCCTGCCATCCTCCCCAGCTGCACCTCATTGTGCACCTTAGCCTCTGCTACCCCCGGGAATTCCCGTACAGACCGCAAGTTCGGTGCTGTGGACCCCCGCAGATCTGTTGTGCATGGGATCCTAAAGCCTTCCTGGAAACCCGCTTCCAGGAGGCGAGCCGCGGCGCCGTTGCCCGCCGTTCTACCGTAGCGTTTTAGCCATGGTAGCATGCCGGGGAGGCGAATGGGCGTCTTGCCCTTTGGCAGAGGGCTCTGCTCTGCTCCCTTCCTTTGGCCTGGTGCATCTGGCAAGAGGGTGTTCGCCGCCGCAGCTGGAGCACACGTGCTTGAACCTGCAGTTAGGGGCCCATTAACATACCCCTTCGTTGTAGGCAAAACAGGTCTTGAGCCCTGTAGCCGCGGTGGCGGTGGGGCTTCTGACCCCACCCGCTCCGGCACAAAAGGGCGGCATGACGCGCATAGGTGTCATAATGTTCAGCCAGTATGCCACCGCTTTATCACTCCATGCCATCGCTGGCCTAGCTGCCAGGTACTGTCGGAATTCCTCGTCGTACCGCCACCATACCATGCCCCCGTACTTCGTGGGCGTTGCGTATCTCATCTATGTATACAAACAAACCCGAGCTTTGCTCAAGGTGTTGTTCGCATAGTACGCATGCCATGATTGAAAAGGCCTGTAGCCACGTGTCAAAAGTTCTAGGCAGTCGCCTATAGGACCTGTGTCGGTCTGTCTTCACCTTCTCGCGGTCCCCTCTCGCCTGTGTCCATCTATCTGGACATGGGAAGAAGGGAGAACAGTTATACAAATTCCCTCCTCCAGATTTTTTCCTTCACCTCCTGGGGAAGATGTGCCCCCAGGTTGTCCAATGCGCACAAGACAATTGGTCTTATGGCTGAATCTGAGGCTACTGCATTGGTACTGCTCGCTTGCGGACCCGGCCCGCCCATCACCCCCGGGGGCCCTGGTGCAGCCACTACCGCGGCCGGCGCCCCACTACCCACTGCCTCGCTATTGGACTGCTCGGCTCACGCACCTCTGGCTAAGCCCCCTATCCACGCACTCATCTCCTGCTCGCTTACCGTGATGTTGTGTGTGGCTAAGAGGGTCTTAAGGGACCCAAAGAAACCCCTTTTTGTGTGTAGCAGTTCACATTTTTCTACCTCCTCTACTCTTCCCATTGTCAGGACCTCACCTGCTTCCGGAAGCCTTGGAGTAGACATGGCCAACGGGGTGTCCCTGCGTCTCTCGAGACGCCCTGGGGATTCTGACCGTCTGGCCCTCCGCGGGCTCCGTCCTCTCTCTGATCTGCAGGCACAGCTGTAACGGCAAGATCTCCTACTCCTTGATCTTGATCGTCTTCCGGACCTATGGGTGCAAGAGGAACAGTCACTAGCTCTCCGTGACCTGCATGCCCGTGCCCATACTGTCTGTTCCTCCCCTGAGGACTGATTGTGGTCACCTAAGCTTGCGCGGCTGGAATGGGCTAGCGCCGTGGGCTTTGCAGCCTTCTGTACAAGTACCCTCGACACTGCTTGGGGCATTACAAATTCTACCTGTGGGTCAGGATTAGTCACTTTTTGCTGTGGCCTAATCGTAACGCCCTCAGTCTCGGTTCTCTGTCGTCTTAAGGGGGTGTGGGTGAATAGCAGTGGACTGTACCTGCTTGTGGTCTTCCTAGCTCTAGTGGGGCGCGCCGGCCTCGCCGCTGTTACGGGCATGTTGTCGATCACGACCATGCTGTCCTGGCTATTCATTTCGCTGACCACTCTGTTTCTTCTCTCCTGTGTGGTAGCCATGCCCAGCTCCTGGCTTTTTTATTACCCCTTGTGCCCCCTTTTTGGGGTGGTAAAGGAGTGTTCTTAGTCCTTTGGCGCGGCGGGGGCCCCTTGGGCAAAATGACTGGTGGTGGCCGGAGTTCTAGGCCCTCACCCTCACCGCCCGTGGGCCCGGCTCTCTCTTGCTTGAGGGGTAAAGGGTCCTGGCTGCCCTGCCCCGTGTTACCTCTGTCACCCTTGGCATGGTCATCCACTGGACGGTGGTCTCTGCACTATAGGGATGGGAGGTTAGCCCAGTGGCACCCCCAATATTGTCTAGGCCTCCAGCTACTACATGCTGAGTCTGTCCAATGTAAGGGGGTCCTCCTACAGAAGGCATGGGCGGGCCCAGCCTGTCCTGCACCCACCTGACCCCTTGGCTTAAGGCCCGGGTCCTAACATCAGCCAGCAAGGCCTCTAGCTCAAAAGCATCCATACCCCACGCCACAACAGGTCCCCCCAAGACAAACAAAAACGGACCGCGAGGACAGAGAAAAACACAGAAAAGACACACACAAGACACAGACAGGCTCTCACACACTGCCCCTTATGTGCTTTAATAGCTGGGGGGTATTCTCAGTATTAAACCTCCTACTTTCTGATGCTTTATGCAGGAGCCCTCAGACCTCCGTCCGTTTTCCACGGAGACCGCGCCGAACTGACTCCCGGCGGATGTGTGTTTGTGTGGATGTATGCATATGTGTGTGTGTATGGATGTATGCATATGTGTGTGTGTATGGATGTATGCATATGTGTATGGATGTATGCATATGTGTATGGATGTATGCATGTGTGTGTGTGTATGTATGTATGGATGTATGCATGTGTGTGTGTGTATGTATGTATGGATGTATGCATGTGTGTGTGTGTATGTATGTATGGATGTATGCATGTGTGTGTGTGTATGTATGGATGTATGCATGCATGTGTGTGTGTATGGATGGATGTATGCATATGTGTGTGTGCATGTATGGATGTATGCATAGGTGTGTGTGTGTGTGTATGTATGGATGGATGTTTGCATAGGTGTGTGTGTATGTATACATGTATATGGATGTATGCATATGTGTGTGGATGTATGCATATGTGTGTGGATGTATGCATATGTATGTGTGTGGATGTATGCATGTATAAATATGTATGCATGCATGCATATCTATGTGTGTATGGATGTATGCATATGTGTGTGTGTATGGATGTATGCATATGTGTGTGTGTATATATGGATGCATATATGTATGTGTATGAATGGATGCATATATGTGTGTGTATGAATGTATGCATATGTGTGTGTGTATGTATGGATGCATGTGTGTGTGTATATGTATGGATGTATGCATATGTGTGTGGATCTATGCATATGTGTGTGGATGTGTGTATGGATGTATGCATATGTGTATGGATGTATAAGTATATGTGTGTGGATGTATGTACTGTATATGTGTATGGATGTATGCATATGTGTGTTTGTATGTATGATGTATGCATATGTGTGTGTGTATGTATGAATGGATGCATTTGTGTGTGTGTGTGGATGGATGCATATGTGTGTGTGTATATGTATGTATGTATGTGTATGCATATATGTGTGTGTATGCATATATGTGTGTGTGTATGGATGTATGCATATGTGTGTGTATGTATGGATGTATGCATATGTGTATGTATGGATGTGTGTGTGTGTGTATGGATGTATGCATATGTATGCGTATGTATGGATGTATGCATATGTGTGCATGTATGGATGGATGCATATGTGTGTTTGTGTGGATGGATGCATATGTGTGTTTGTGTGGATGTATGCATATGTGTGTGTGTATGGATGTATGCATATGTGTATGGATGTATGCATGTGTGTATGGATGTATGCATGTGTGTGTGTGTATGTATGGATGTATGCATGTGTGTGTGTATGGATGGATGTATGCATAGGTGTGTGTGTGTGTATGTATGTATGGATGTATGCATAGGTGTGTGTGTATGCATACATGTGTATGGATATATGCACATGTGTGTGGATGTTTGCATATGTGTGTATGTATGTATGGATGTATGCATATGTGTGTGGATGTATGCATATGTGTGTGGATGTATGCATATGTATGTGTGTGGATGTATGCATGTGTATGTGTGTGGATGTATGCATGTGTATGTATGTATATGTGTGTATGTATGTATATGCATATGTATGTATGTATGTATATATATGTATGTATGCATGCATGCATATATATGTGTGTATGGATGAATGCATATGTGTGTGTGTATGGATGTATGCATATGTGTGTGTGTATATATGGATGCATATGTGTGTGTGTGTATGTATGGATGCATGTGTGTGTGTGTGTGTGTATGTATGGATGTATGCATATGTGTGTGTGTATATATGGATGCATATGTGTGTGTGTGTATGTATGGATGCATGTGTGTGTGTGTATATGTATGGATGTATGCATATGTGTGTGTGTATGTATAGATGTATGTATATGTGTGTATATGTATTGATGTATGCATATGTGTGTGTGTATGGATAGATGTATGCATATGTGTGTATGTATGGATGTATGCATATGTGTGTATTTATGGATGTATGCATACATATGTGTAGGGATGTATGGATACATATGTGTAGGGATGTATGCATACATATGTGTATGGATGTATGCATATATGCGTGTATATGTATAGATGTATGCATATGTGTGTGGATGTATGCATGTGTGTGTGTGAATGTATGCATATGTGTGTGTGGATGTATGTATGGATGTATGCATATGTGTGTATGTATGGATGTATGCATATGTGTGTGTGGATATATGCATATGTGTGTGTGGATGCATATATGTGTGTGTGGATGGATGTATGCATATATGTGTATGGATGTATGCATATATGTGTGTGTGTATGGATGTATGCATATATGTGTGTGTGTATGGATGTATGCATATGTATGTGTGTGTATGGATGTATGCATATGTGTGTGTATTTATGCATACATATGTGCGTGTATGGATGTATGCATATGTGTGTGTATGTATGCATATGTGTATAGATGTATGCATATGTGTGTGCGTGTGTGTATGGTTGTATGCATACAGTATGTGTATGTATGGATGTATGGTTGTATGCATATGTGTATGTATGGTTGTATGCACATGTGTATGTATGGATGTATGCATACATATGAGTATGGATGTATGGATATGCGTATGTATGTATGCATATGTGTGTGTGTATGTATGGATGTATGCATATGTGTATGTATGGATGTATGCATATGTGTGTGTATGTATTCATATGTATGTGTGGATGTATGTATGTATATGTATATGTTTGTATATACGTGTATGTATGTATGCATGCATATTTATGTGTATATATGTATGCATGCATATATGTGTGTGTGCAAATATGTGTGTGTTTGTATGTATAGATGTATGCATATGTATGTGTGTGTATGGATGGATGTATGCATGTGTGCGTGTGTGCATATATATGTGCGTGTGTGCATATATGTGTGTGTATGTGCATATATGTGTGTATGTGTGTGTGTATATATATATGTGTGTGTGCATATATATGTGTGTGCATATATATAAATATGTGTGTGTGCATATATATAAATGTGTGTGTGTGTATATATATGTATATGTGTGTATATATATATATGTGTATATGTGTGTGTATGTATGTATGGATATATATATATATATATATATATATATATATATATATATATATATATATATATATATATGTGTATGGATGCATGTGTGTGTGTATATATTGTGACAGGGCCGGCCTTTGGCTAACGGTTGCTCCTGTGATTTCCACATAAACTGCTGAATCACCATATACTTTATCTTTGCTTTTAATAAAGTATACAAAACAAACAATAGCTTAATTTCAGCATGAAAAGAAAAAAAATAAAAGTGCTTACTTATTTATAAGAACACCCTCACTAGCCCTGAGACCGCTTCTCAGTCTGCAGGTAAAAAAATACCTTTTCACACAGAGGGGTGGTCCCTTTAAGTCCAGTCTCTCTCACAGCTTTATCAGCTGCAATGGATCCTCTGCAGGACCTCTACTTTTAGAGCAAACAGTCTCTCAGGTAAGTATTGTTGCAGTCACACAGACTGATCCTCTTACTGGCAGCTTCCTGCGCTGCTCTGCAAGTCCTGCCAGGTTCTGAAACACTCAGTGTCTCTTCTTAAGCTGCTGGCTGTATTCTCCAGGCAATCCAACTTACTTGCCAGTGTCTCTCTACAGCAGTCTCCCTGCTGCCTTACTTCAGAGCTTATCTCAGCTCAGCTCCTCCCTCACAGCCTCCTCACAGCCTCCTCACAGCCCCTCATCTGTGTGTGTGTCTTTTAAAAAGGCATTTTACACCTGCAGCTCCAATTAGCCCAGCTCCAGGGGATTAACTCCAAGTTACCTGGAGCAGATCTTCTCTCTACCGTGTAACTTGCACCATCCACCAGGGGCAGTACACCACAATATATATATATATATATATATATATATATAAATATGTATGTGTGTGTATGGATGCATGCATGTGTGTGTGTGTATGGATGCATGTATGTGTGTGTGTGTGGCTGATGCATGTATGTGTGTGTATGTATGGATGAATGCGTGTGTGTGTGTGTATGTATATGTGTGTATATATATATATATATATATATATATATATATATACATATATATATGAATAATCAGAGTATTGCAGTATATAGTGATACCTTTTTTATTGGAGAAACATATTATATATATATATATATATATATATATATATTATATATATATGTGTGTGTGTATTTGTGGCCACATTCGTGTGTCCCAGCTCAACTTCCCAGAATGCAGTGTAATAACTGTTTTTCTCGGAATTCTGAGCTGGAAGCAGGTTTTTTAACTTGCTTTAGACATTCAAATGTGAACACAGATGTACTTTTTTATTTACTGTACTACTGTACAGTGGAGGGCTTCTATCGCTGTTTTGCCCACCATATTATAAATGATTGTTGTGGTGAACTACCCACTCATAATTTCCACAACGAAGGCTGAGATCCCGCTCCATGCCGTTGATAGCCAGTAAGCTTGAAACAGCTGTACATGGATTGGATACTCAGCTTGTGTTTATTCCAACCTTGGATTTGCATTAAAGCTTTGTAATACAGCATGCATAAGCTTAAAGGAAGCCATGTTTGATAATGGCTACGGATTGAAGAGCGAGGCATTTGTGGCCACATTTGTGTGTCCCAGCTCAACTTCCCAGAATGCAGTGTAATAACTGTTTTTCTTGGAACTCTGAGCTATGTGTATATGCAGTGGCGGCTGGTGACTTTTCAAGTTGGAGGGGCGACAGGGCGAAACATAGCCACTCCCCCTTTTTCAAACCACACCCATTTTTATAACTCCTCCCCCATACATCATGATGACCTTTATAAGTCCCGCCCAATGACCTTATACTTGTAAAGCCCATTGAAATACATGATCACCAATGCAGAAATGTCAAGAAGTAAAGTAACAATGTGTTAAATTCATTGGTATACAATATAGATTGAAAAAACTCATGTGACAAGACATGTGGCAATATCATAATTGCACCTATACGTATTAACAGAAAAATTAAAGGAGTGACACCTACCATTAGTCGGGTCTTCTTCTCAGGGTATTCACGTTCAGTAAGTTGACCAACGAGTAGAAACAAATCTGCAGCCACATAGGGTTTGCACCTGGGGTTGAAAGAAAACAAGCAAATCAATCAGACCATTCAAGAACAAAACCATACTTAAAAAACATTAAACGACCAAGTGGAACCATAGGGGCCCCAAACATACCTTAGAAGACCAAGTGTGACCATATAGGCCTCAAACATACCTTAGAAGACCAAGTGGAACTATATAGGCCCCAAACATACCTTAGAAGACCAAGTGTGACCATATAGGCCTCAAACATACCTTAGAAGACCAAGTGTGACTATAGGCCCCAAACATACCTTAGAAGACCAAATGGGACCATATAGGCCTCAAACATACCTTAGAAGACCAATCAGCACTGCATAGGCCCAAACCAGTGGATCTTGGGATTCAAGAAAACAACAACATTTAACTTCTGTTTAGACAACACAATAATCAATGTCAAACAAACACGTTGAATTAGCATATGGATAACCATATGAGCAGTAACGCCACGCCAAGGCTTCAACAATTGTTACTGACCATTCACACACCTTTCATAGCTCCTTCAATATGCACACCCACACACCATTCATACTTTACTTACCACTAGTTATTTTTGGTAGTGAGGTGGTGCCATTTCTGAGAACTTTACGTACCCTTTAAGGTGCCTCCAATTCCTTCAAACCAATGCATTTAACCGCTACAGGGCCATGGTGCTTTTTAATTACTTTTTTGATCCTCTTCAATGTGGAGAAGCATCTTTCTGGTTCTTTAGTAGTCTTCGTTGTTGTAAGCAGGATTCCTTATAGCTTCACTCACTCTGTTAAATTATGTAGATTAAATTGATGCTAAAGTTGCTGCAGAGCAACAGCACTTGTACAGACATGAAATTCTTGCTTCCCGTACACAAGTGACAGCTACCCTTGGAAGTGCCTCCAATTCCTTCAAACCACACCAAGGCTTCAACAATTGTTACTGACCATGCACACACCTTTCTTAGCTCCTTCCATATGCACCTCCACACACCGTTCATACTTTACTTACCACTAGTTATGTTTGGTAGTGTGAGGTGGTGCTGCTTAACGCAGTTTATCTTTGCAAACCTTGGGGGTATGCATTCTTCTTTGCTTCAATCACTTGTATTTTAGTTTTGCACGGCGATCTTTCAAAGAAGAAAACTTCTCAATGGTTTTTTCATTGAAGTCTGGGATCTCGGAAATCAGTTGCTTTTCCATTGAGAGCATCGCCAATGCATTTAACCGCTCCAGGGACACGGTGCTTCTTAAAAAGGTTTTTATCCTCTTCAATGTGGAGAAGCATCTTTCTGATTCTGCAGTGGTCATCGGTGTTGTAATCAGGATTCTTAATAATTTTACTGTCTCTGTGAAATCATTCTGCAGATTAAATTGATGGAAAAGTTTGTGCAGAGCAACAGCACTTGTACAAGTATGAAAATCTGTCTTCCCATACAGAAGTGACAGCTCAGTGCGTAATTGTTCCTTCTTCAGTATTGGATATGCTTGCACAGTGTCTTCCAGAGCTTGGGTTGGAAAGCAAGTGTCATGGGTTTTATACAAGTCACTTTGAACAAGTTTGGCACTGACTAGGTGATTTGAAAATGAAAAACGTTCTTTTGCATGAACCACCAGTATGTCACATACCTCTCTTGAAAGTTGTCTCAAGGTTGAGATCTCCGCACTCCGTCTGTTGACTGTTACATCGCTCGGCAAACTTGCTTCTATCTCTTCAACAGAATTACGGATTTTCTGGATGCTGACGACAAAGTCTTCTGTGACTTTTTTGATATAAACAGTATCCGTGTCTCGCTTCTGAAGCTGACTATAGAGGATGTCAACATGTGGCATTATTAAATGAAATAATTTAAGGAAGTAAAGGAACTACCTGTCTTCCAGCATTCCAATGAAACCTGCGGCTTCCTGTATAGATGTTGGATCAAAGTTTAGACATGCTTCAATTGTCTGGAAACACTCAAGTAGCGCATCTCTGTTCTCGTAGATCACGTTCACGGTCCTAACGTTGAAGTTCCATCGTGTTGGTGCACCTCTTGGAAGTCTTCTACCAACTACCTCATCCAGAACTCCAGTCCTTTTTGGAGAGCGTGAAAAAAAAGATGGTATGCCGCCTATGTTGGAAAAAAAAACTCGAACTCTTCCAATCCTTGAAACTGCTTTCTCCATTATTAGGTTCAGTTGGTGAGCATAGCAATGGACGTAGTGTGCGTTCGGGTACACGTCTTTTATTTTTCTTTGAACTCCTCCTTGATCTCCACGCATCACACTGGCACCATCGTAGCTTTGAGCTATGAGTTTCTTCTTGTCTTCTGGCTCTGGGAGAACAGTATTCAGTGTTTCCAGCACAACAGGAGAAGTGGAGTCTGCATCTGTTGATTTCATTTCCATGAAGCCATCAAATCTTTCCACCACTTGATGCTTCTTGTCAATGTAGCGATAGACTACAACGCACTGTGCCCTAGCGGAAATATCGGTTGTTTCATCCGCTTGGATTGCCACAAACTGGGCTTCCTTAAGCTCTTGGTGAATCACTTCCTTAATAACTTCATGCATGCAGTCCAGTAGCTCATTCTGCACGGTTTTGGAAGTGCCCTTAAACACAGTTGCAGTCTTCAAATGCTGTTCCATTGCACTATCGATACTGCCAACCAAATCCACCAGGCCTCTAAACACTCCTGGATTTAGCGATGTTTCACTCTCGTCGTGTCCTCTTAATGCCAGTTCAAAAGCGCCACAAAAGCGAACACAATCAATTATCTTGGAAAGGATGTACCGGTTCTTAGCCACTTCTTCGTTGTGTTTTTGAATGCTGACTTGGTATCCTTGGTCCAGTTGAACAGCAATGTTCGCCTGTCCAAGCATCTCAAACTTGATCCTGTTATCCAAGTGAGCTTTAGAACTTTTGTGTTTCGCCAATTTATCAGCTAGATGTTTGACGTCAGTCACTCCAGTTTTGGTCCAAGCAGCGTCACCACCAAATAGGATGCATGGGAAACAATATAAGGACTTCCTAGAAACGCTTCCAGAAAGCCAGTCGTTCTTCTTGTACCATTCAGTATTGAAATTACGGACATATTGCTTCCCTCTATCTCTTGCGATTTGCTGCAGATTTATCTCTGGTTGGTCAGCTCCTAACCGTTTTACTTCCACCTTCTCCTCATAGGTTAGGGTGCCAAAAGGCTTCACAAGTAGAGAGTCAATAGTATTAATTTCTGATACCAATAGAAGAAGATCACGGTATATTAATTTATATTATGTCACAAAATTACTTTAAAATAACAGTGTGTTGATTTCATTGGTATACATTACAGATTGCAAACCCTCATGTGACAAGACTACATCAACATCAAATTTGCACCTATACGCATGGACAGAAAATTAAAGGCAATGATACTCACCTACAGTTGACTCTCCTTCTCGGGGTATTCACATCCAGTAAGTCAACCAACGAGTCCAAACAAATCTGCTTCCACAGATAGTTTGCACCTGGGGGGTGATAGAAAACAACAAAAAAACATTAGAGTGTTTAAGACCCAAACCGTAACTTTTAAAACCTTAAAAGAGCAAGTGTGACCATATAGGCCCCAAACGCACCTTAAAAACCTTCAAATTCCAAGTGTGACCATATACTCACCTACAGTTGACTCTCCTTCTCGGGGTATTCACGTCCAGTAAGTCAACCAACGAGTCCAAACAAATCTGCTTCCACAGATAGTTTGCACCTGGGAAGTGATAGAAAACAACAAAAAAACATTAGAACGTTCAAGACCCAAACCTTAACTTTTAAAACCTTGAAAGACCAAGTGTGACCATATAGGCCCCAACCGCACCTTAAAAACCCTAAATAACAAATTGGGACCAAATAGGCCCCAACCGCACCTTAAAAACCTTAAATAACCAATTTTGACCATATAGGCCCGAACCGCACCTTAAAAACCTTAAAAGACCAAGTGTGACCATATAGGCCCCAACCGCACCTTAAAAACCTTAAATAACCAATTTTGACCATATAGGTCCCAACCGCACCTTAAAAACCTTAAAAGACCAAGTGTGACCATATAGGCCCCAACCGCACCTTAAAAACCTTAAAAGACCAAGTGTGACCATATAGGCCCCAACCGCACCTTAAAAACCTTAAAAGACCAAGTGTGACCATATAGGCCCCAACCGCACCTTAAAAACCTTAAATGCCCAATTTTGACCATATAGGCCCCAACCGCACCTTACAAACCTTAAAAGACCAAGTGTGACCATATAGGCCCCAACCGCACCTTAAAAACCTTAAAAGACCAAGTGTGACCATATAGGCCCCAACCGCACCTTAAAAACCTTAAATGCCCAATTTTGACCATATAAGCCCCAACCGCACCTTAAAAACCTTAAACAACCAATTTTGACCATACAGGCCCCAACCGCACCTTAAAAACCTTAAAAGACCAAGTGTGACCATATAGGCCCCAACCGCACCTCAAATATATATTGATTGATAGATATATTGATTGATAATATATATATATATATATATATATATATATATTTATATATATATAATATATATATATATATATATATATATATATATAAAATTGATATCAAATTGATATATATATATATATATATATATATTATATATATAAATATATATATATATATATATAAATATATATCTATATATATATAATATATACAAATATATATATACGCATAAAAAATACATATAAATATACATAAACATATACATAAAACAATATATATTAATTGATATTTATTATTTGATTAATTGATGTTCTTTATTACTTGTTATATTATATTGTTCATGCATTTCTATTACACATTATTTTTTATACATATTACAGTGTTATTTTTTGGCTATACATGTTACAGGATATTATCCTGTAACATGTATATCACATAAAATAGCCCTGTAATATGTATAATACATACAGGGTCAAACAAGTTCACACTAACCTTTTTTACCCTTACAGGCTTCCATACCTGCTTGCTGATTTGCTAATTTTTTAAAGACTCTCAATGGTTGAAATCGATGTCAATCAAAAATTTCAGCCAATCAGAGTCGTTCAAAAATTAGTATATAAAGCAGACCGTGGGAAAAAATCAATTAATCGCGGGAGGGGCTCCTTCTAGGAGGAGCTCTTTTATTTTTTTTTTTTTTATTTATTTTTTTCAGAGCGTCTTTTTTTTTTTGTGGAGGCCTCTTTCAATGGGCCAGAATGGATGGATGGACAATGGCTTCAATCAAGATTGGATTATTTGACCAGTGGCTTCAATCAACATTGGATTATTTGACCAGTGGCTTCAATCAACATTGGATTATTTGACCATTGGCTTCAATCAACATTGGATTATTTTATTTGACCAGTGGCTTCAATCAACATTGGATTATTTGACATGGGCTTCAATCAACATTGGATTATTTTCATGACTATATCCAGAGGACAGAAGGCCAACGCTGGAGGGGTCAATTTGACAGGTAAGTATGTGCTGTTGTTTATTTTATTTTTATTAATGTTTGTTTAAAGCTGTTTATTTTTGTATAATAATGTGTTACTGTGTTTACTGTATTGTTTTTCCCTTCCCTTATTTTTATTTTATCTTTAAAAGTGACAGGCACATATACATGCCTGTTACTTCTAAAAATGGAATAAAAATAGGGGGGGGGTGTGTGCTAGGTAGGTAGTTGGTTCAGGGTGGGGTCGTCACGCTCAGGCGCCCATCGGTCGGTCGGTGGCACAGGCCTCATGGGGGTGAACATCCACCCCCATGTGGCCTGGTCAACCCCGCTCACCGCCCGAATACCCCGATCACCGTAATCGGGGTAATCGGGCGGTGTCATAGCATAGGCCGCATCGGGGTGGTGGTGATTGGGCCTCGGGGGTGGCATAGGGCGGCGACATGGAGGTCATCAGGGGTGGCACAGGCCTCATCAAGGGGGTGATCCGATCACCCCAATGTGGGCCTGTGCCACCCCGCTCACCACCCGACTACCCCGATCCCGTGATCGGGGTAATCCGGCGGTGGCATGATGGCATCGCATAGGGCAGGCCTGATTGGGGGTGGCACAGGCCACTTGGGGGTGATGGCTGGGGGTGGCACCAGGCATTGCAGGCCTAGGGTCGTCGGTGGTAGTTGGTGGGTGGCTGGGTAGGTGGCAGGCCAGGCAGGCATAGTGGGGTAACTGGTCACCCCTAACTTTTATTAGGGGCTACTAGGGGTTTGGTTTGGCCAGGGGCAGGGCAGGTGCCAGGTAGACTTACTGTGTTAGGCAGGCAGAGCAGATGTGAGTAGATTCAGCCAGGGAGGTCTCTCAGTCT
This sequence comes from Discoglossus pictus, assembly GCA_027410445.1. Taxonomy (NCBI): domain Eukaryota; kingdom Metazoa; phylum Chordata; class Amphibia; order Anura; family Alytidae; genus Discoglossus; species Discoglossus pictus. Next base: position 42,168,369 of record CM050168.1, read on the forward strand.
CAGCGTGAGCAGGGTCAGGAAACAGAAAGGGGGAAGGGACAGGCAACTGGTGGTTTTATTGACTGTATCAGTCAATCAAAATCAAACTCGAGGCCCTATTTGCTGGCGGGCGCTCAGGGCTAACGGTCTGGGTGGGTTTAGATTGTTCTCTTAGTAACTGTACAGCCTTCCATCATTGATTGGTCAATGATGGAAGACTGTCAGTCATTAATTGATACATTTATGACCGCCCATGCATATCGTCACTGTGATGGTGGGCGGCATGCATTAACGGTCAGGGGGCCAGGCCAGGACTCATTGAAGAGAAGAGAAAACTCTAAAGGTTAGTGTAGTGTAATATGATCACACAGGGTGCAGGGGGCTATAAAATAGATACACACAGCATTAGTTAATGTAGCGCAAGGGTTATCTTAAAGTGACAGTGTCCCTTTTCTAACTTTACTTCATTTTAATACTATTGAGACTTGAAATGATGATGTACACCTTATATTTAATTGTTTTTGGGTTATACTAATACATTGTTGTGTTTTTTTATTGCAGGGTGAAGAAAATATTTGGGGGGGCGTTTGCCCTGACGCCCCAATGGACGGGCCGCCCCTGTGTATATGTATGTGCATTGTGCATGTGATATATGTATATGTTTTTATATATATATATATACTAGCGAATTGCCCGTCAAAAAATGACGGCAATGAAAGTGTAAGTGAGCTAAGGGTGTTTGGTGTATAATAATGAAATATATAATACATTAATAAATGAATATACTTTACCTATTTTGAAGCATAGTGTTGAAGAGCTGCAATCTGTTTTGATGTTGCTGCAGCATTAGTGGTGTGGAGCTGCTGTGTAAGCGTGCTGAATATCCGTAGGTCTTTTGTGGTGTTTTGTGAGTTTCTTGTGGTGTTTTGCGAGTTTCTGGTGGTGTTTTGCGTGTTTAGAGTGCTGTAGCCTCGTTTTCGTTTTGTTCGGCGGCCATTTTTTCTGTCGCTTAGAGAATTTTTTAGTGTCTAAACTCTTTTATTTTGATTTAAATGAAGGTGTAAGTTACTTTTTTGAAGTCCTGGATGCTCCCTCTTGCTGTAGATAAGGTTCTTATGTATGTGCTGTGTGTATTTATTGTGTTTTAATTTTTTTTTATGTTCGCGGGTTGCGGCCGATTTTTGCGAGGCCGTAATGTGTGGTAACGTGTCTCGTATGTTGTTTACGTTTGTAGCCTCGTTTTCTCTCGCTTAGGGAATTTTTTAGTGTCTAAACTCTTTTATTTTGATTTAAATGAAGGTGCTTTTTGGAGGTCCTGGATGCTTCCTCTTGCTGTACGTAAGCTTTTTATGTATGTGCTGTGTGTATTTATTGTGTTTTAAATTTTGTAATGTTCGCGAGTTGCGTCCGAGTGTTGCGAGGTCGTAATGTGTGCTAACGTGTCTCGTATGTTGTTTGCGTTGCGAGGTAAAGTTTGCGAGGGTCGTAGTTGGTGTGTCGTGTTCTTTGCGTTGCGACGTAAAGTTCGCGAGCCCGCAAGCGTTAGCAACAACTCGTACGCTCACAACTATATATGTGATATAATGTATGTACAGTGGGTGAAAAAAGTATTTGATTCCCTGATGATTTTGAACGTTTCTCCACTGACAAAGAAATGATCAGACTATAATTTTAATGGTAGGTGTACTTTAACAGTGACAGACAAAATAACAAAAACAAACAAACAAGAAAAACGCATGTCAAAAAAGTAGTTGGTGGCAAAACCCTGTTGGCAATCACAGAGGTAAGATGTTTCTTGTAGTTGGCCACCAGGTTTGCAAACATCTCAGGAGGGATTTTGTCCCACTCCTCTTTGTAGATCCTCTCCAAGGCCCTCATTCAATTGCGATTTGGCCAATTGAATAGGGCTCTAAATAAGCACATAGCATATTTTTTTCAAATAAGTTTTTAGTTAGTGGAAACCTTGCTTTTGGATAGATGCTTGCTAACTAAAAACTTCTGTAAAAAAAATATGTTATGTGCTTATTTAGAGCCCTATTCAATTGGCCAAATTGCAATTGAATGAGGGCCCAAGTCATTAAGGTTTTGAGGCTGATGTTTGGCAGCTCAAACCTTCAGCTCTCTCCACAGAATTTCTATGTTCTAATGTTTCCACCTCCATGTTTGACGGTGGGGATGGTGTTCTTGGGGTTATAGGCAGCATTCCTCCTTTTCCAAACAGGGCAAGTTGAGTTGATGCCAAAGAGCTCAATTTTGGTCTCATCTAACCACAACACTTTCACTTAGTTCTCTTCTGAATCATTCAAATGTACAAGCTTCAGATGGGCCTGTACATGTGCTTTCTTGGGCAGGGGGATCTTGCGGGTGCTGCAGGATTTCAGTCCTTCACGGCGTAGAGTGTTACCAATTGTTTTCTTGGTGACTATGGTCCCAGCTGCCTTGTAGTTCTGGACTGATTCCTCACTGTTCTCATGATTATTAAAACTCCACGAGGTGAGATCTTGCATGGAGCATCAGAACGAGGGAGACTGGCAGTTATTTTGTGTTTCTTCCATTTGCGAATAATCGCACCAACTGTTTACACCTTCTCACCAAGCTGCTTGGCGATGGTCTTGTAGCCCATTGCAGCCTTGTGTAGGTCTACAATCTTGTCCCTGACATCCTTGGACAGCTCTTTGGTCTTGGCCATGGTGGAGAGTTTGGAATCTGCTTTATTGCTTTTGTGGACAGGTGTCTTTTATAAAGGTAACGAGCTGAGATTAGCACTCCCTTTAAGAGAGTGCTCCCAATCTCAGCTTGTTACCTGTATAAAAACCACCCGGGAGCCAGAAATCTTGCTGATTGATAGGGGATCATATACTTATTTCCCTCACTGACCTGCAAATCAATTTATAACTTTTTTGACATGCGTTTTTCTTGGGTGTTTTTTTGTTATTCCCTCTCTCACTGTTAAAATACAGCTACCATTAAAATTATAGACTGATCACTCCATTGTCAGTGGACAAACGTGCAAAATCAGCAGGGGATCACATACTCCACCCCCCCCCCCCCCACTGTATGTGTCTGTCTGTGTATATATATATATATATATATATATATATATATATATATATATATATATACATATATATATATATATATATATATATATATATATATATCACATATATAGTTGTGAGCTCCTTGCCAGCAACTGCGGACCTCGCAAAATTTACGGATTTACGAGAAACAAATACGAGACGTGGGACTTAGAAAAAAAAACATTACGATCTCGCAAAAATACGAAGGCGCTCAGCGCGAGGCTCGCAATGAGTGCCGAAGCATCTTGGAACACCAACAAAATTTACCGGTCTTACAATCTTCGTGACGTCATTTTTTGTCGGGCAAGTCGCTAGTATATATATTTATATATATATATATATATATACAAGGGGTCCAAGCAAACAAATGTTATAGGGGTGGTTTTGAATTTTCTGCCGAGGGGCTCAAGAAATGTTAATCCAGCCCTGCATGCAACATTCACCAAATTATCATGGATGCTTCGAAGAACCACAGACATATTTAATTAGAAACTATCTTGAATTATTATGTTCTCAAACTTTTTAAAAATGTTCCATCCTGTAGCGGCTTTTCATCAGAATTTCCTCTCTTCCTTTTTGTCTTTATATCCAGAAACCATGTTCAGTGCAATGATTTAATTTCACATTGGATTTTTGGTCTGGACAGCATAAAACGTCTAATAATGTATGATCTAATATCACGAAGGAAATATTGATAAATATTTAAAGCTTCAGTCCCATTTGAAAGAAAAAGCATTGACATAATTCACTCCTGCTATTGTTAAGGTTTAAATAATGCATTGTATATATGACATCTCTACTGCACAAATGCATTCAGCACATTGCTCTGCAAAAAGCATATGTGACCTTTACTGCAGTAAATAAATTCATAGCTGTCTTTATTCCTCAAAATAATAGAGAACGTGTAATGTACACCTCATTTGGATTGTGGGAAATGTGAAACTGCAAATAGCAATTTGTTAAGGTCATTCTGAAAAATATTCCCAGTATGGACATTTTTGCGGAATTACATGCAATATTTATAAAAGCAGGAGGAAAAACAACATTTTATAGCTACAAAACAAAGCATTTTATAGCTACAATTATCTACCGGAAAAGTGAATTATTACAGTTGTAGTCCTATATTTTTAAAATGAAAATAGGTGACATTTTTATATTGCAAATGTATACTACAGCCTTAATTTATTCCCTTTTCTATGCAATTATTCTGCAGTGAAATCTACCATTTTTTCTTTTTTGCTTATCTGTTTACTGAGGTTTGAGGGGACTGCATGCAGGTGAGGTTTCTATCTGCATAATGGGAATATGACCACTAGTCGGCCAGAGCTTTCAACAGATTAATGGAAATATCAGTTTATATGACAGATCCTTCGGAGAAAGTAGTTGCTAAAAAAGATCATGTAAAAGTTAAATATTTGAAAGATGGATTTATGTTTTGTACTTTCCAGAAACAGTTTGCCCATTATTACATTCATTTATTGAAAAGGCCATAAATAAATAATGTGATTACAGGGGTCCTTTCCTTTAACCCTGGTGCATTTGTCAAAGATAAATCCTAATATAACTGTCTTTTTAACAGGTGATTTTTTTGTGTGTGCAAATTTAGAGAATTGTATAAAAAAGGACTATGACAAAGAAAAATAAGTGCTTCAAAGCTAAAAACAATGGAATTTGATCACATATAATGTAGATTATCCCCTTTGTGTTCTCTTTTTTTTTAGTAGTTTGGAGAATCATGTGTACCCCTCAAAGCCAGAAACACTGTCAAATCTCTTTATGACCCTGTGGTTCCCTCCTTTTGTTGGGTTTTAAAATATTTCCTAATTTTGCATTCAACTCCATTCCTAATTCCACGTGACTCTCATGTCTACTCCTGGGCCTAAGCTTCCGGTGGGAGGATAGTTTACGTGCCATCGGCATGCCCAATAGGACTGAGATAAGGAAACCAGACTTGCTTGCCTTACCACAACCCAGTAGCTTTCCCCATTGAGAGGAGTTACCCTCCTGAATTCCCTGGGCAGGGAGCGCTACAAGAGAGATAATGTTGGCAGGCCTCTGATTGGAGGAGACTCAAGAGGAAATTGTGCAATGTTGATGTTTCATTTAATGTTTTATTTAATATAAAATGTTCACCTTTCCCCAGATTAAAGTGTGTTGATCTGGTTAACGAACACAAGCGTGAGAGATGCACCTCCTTATTTCAGGGAGCTGTAACTCGAGTAGTAAAATGTAGCGAATTAAATATCTGTAACATTTACTGGCTCCATTAAAGGCTCATGTAACTGCAACTTGGACAATTAAATGGGGCCCTTTATATTTTGGACCAGTCACAGTCCTCTGCTTAGACTTCTCAGGTTGTAAAGCTCTGGCCATCTGTCTGTGCACCTTCTGCAAGTATAGAATAAAGTCCTGTCTCTAGTAACACAAATCGTAAGGTGCCTGAGAGAATTTCTTCAGCAGTCCTTCCTTTTTATGTTTTTTCTCTTTATGTTTTTCCTTTTCTCAAAGATGCAAAAGAAGAGAAAACATGTACAGGGTTCTCACTCTATTTGGAGCATGCACATTCACTTTAAAGAATGCTATCATTAAAATACTATTTCTCTTTTTGCCTTTCTTTTAATTTCCTCTCCTCACTGCAATACCTGACGATAAACTCACAGGGGAGAACATCATTGTATACTTTTCTTACTTTTACAATTAGGTGTACATTTAAAATATGTGAGATCACCAAATCAATCTCACTAAAAACTCTTGCCTCAAAAGTATCCAGACAGGCTGCCTTGTAGATGGTGACTGTGTCTGCAACTTTAATCTCCCTGTGCATTTAGCTGAACATGCTATCTTTTTCCCAATGAGGGAAGAGGTATGGTGTCAATTTGATTCTTATCAAGTTATCAAAGGCTTCTGTTTGTTTCCTCCTCCCCATCCCTCTCTCTACTGATAAATACACACCAACAATCTAACATATCCCCTGAAAGGCCCTTCCATTTATTTAGTATTTTTTTCTGTAAAGTATTACTTCCAAACATTAATCCTTAATCTGCCACCTTCTAACTTTGCATCATGACCTCTTGTGCTTATACCCTTTTACATGAACGATATTAAATTATTTGCCATACTTGAAGGTTTCTATCCCATTCCTTCTCTCCCTTCTTTAATCTAAGCTATACATATTAATTAACTAAATATTTCCTTATACGTTCTGACGTTTAGACCATGCACCACTTTAGTTGTTCTATTTTGATTTTTTTTTTGCTTTATTAATATATTTTTGGATAGTACTGGACATCATTTTCTGTGGAGGTCTGACATTATTAATAAGATGTATAGCTATATGGGTGTAGGAAAAAGCAGGGGGGGGTGGGGGGGGTTCAGTGATGGGGACAAATCCACTCCAGAATTTTCAATGTGCAGCTGAGTTGGTATTTTTATACCATATGCGGTATTTTCTTTGGCTCCTACACCCATGTTTAGATATAGTATTGGAACCTGACTCATCAAACTCAAGTTTAGTTTTCAACAAAATATTTAACTTCTACATTCTCTGTAGCAAAAGATGCCGTCACTTTCCACCCACAGATCTCATGATCTGAATATTTAGCACAGCCTGGAGGTTTTAAAAGTGCTAAAGTGTCTTGCGATAATCTTACTTGCAGAGGGCAATCCCTCTGCGTTATGTGTGAAGGAATGTGTAAAATGTAAGTTTTGGTAAAATGTTCATGAAAAGACAGGTGCAAAGTTATGAGATGTTTTTTCATGTAAAGTTGTGATAAAATGCACAGAAATATGTTTCTAGAATTCTTAATAATTGAAAATATATTTACTCCAAGTGTGTAATCTGTTCCGTTGTGCTGGATGATATATAAAATTTTAGGTAGAAGGAGCTGGAAATACCTAAATGCTGAAGGAATTATACATCACAAAATCTGTATTTATATACTCTGTTTACTGTAATAATACATTTCAGCTTCTTAGTATGTCTGAATAAACAAAATGAAAAAACAGAGTTTTTTGTTCAGTGTCCCTTTAAAGGCATTTTAATATTACAAATGATCTTATTATGGATTTAAAAGATAAAGATAAACATCAATCTATTTAACTTTGGTGTATACCGAATTAAATTATTGCTGTACTTTTAGGTAAAACTTCACATTTTATGTGACATATGTAACTAACTAATACACAGCCTCATTCAATTGCTGCGAATTTGAGATCTGAGGTCGCAATGGGATCTCGCAAGCAAATTCCCTATTCAATTGCCTCCATTTTGCGATCTCGGATCGGGTTACCAGTGACGGCCCTGCGAAAATGTCCGCCGTGCAACTTGGAGCCTACACCACTCTGAAGCCTTTGATCTGTCACTTTCACAGGCCAAAGTTCGCAAATCCCTATTCAATTGCCCGATTTCTCCCACTCCGAAAAAGTGTCCCAGCTCACAAAGTCCTGCTTGTGCTCTGGCGGACCCACAAGGGCTTTAGACGCCTTACATATGGTTCCCCGAATGTCCCTACTGCACCTAACACTCCGCCCACCCTCCTACATATGATGCAGGGGTCTCGATCAGGACCCCCACAGGGTCCCCACATTAACCTTGGCAGTGGGGGTCCCGATCGGGACCCCCCCCCCCGCATCTCAAAAGTTTAAATTCCCTGCAGCGAGTCCTTAAAGGTGCCGCGGCACACTAATTGTGAAGCCCGGCCGTAGGGGTACTTTAAGTCCCCCAGCGGGACCGAACATTAACCCCCCAAATGCTGGGTGTCCCCATTGGGACCCCCGGAGGATCCCCACATTAACCCTTGCAGCGGGGGTCCTGATCAGAAGACACAGATGCTTGGAGCCAATCACAATGGGATACACCCCCACTGTGTATCTCATTCTGATTGGCTGAAGGGAATAGCGCTTTCTGATTGGCTGTTGTCACTGTCAATCAGATAGTGTAGGGTAGGAGTTGGGTAGGTAGTGTAAGGTTAATAGGGTAGGATGGGGTTAATTGGGTACATTTGGGGTTAAATAGGCTTACATAGGACTAGATGGGGATAAATAGGTCTAGATGGGGTTTTGGGTCCAGATAGGGTTAACAGGGTTTAGTATAGGTTAATGGGGTATGGTTAGGGTTAATGAGGTATAGTTAGGGTTAATAGTGTAGTGTAGTACTTAGACTTTGTGTTGTGAGGGTCCTGGAGGACCCTTATGGCACTTATAGTGTTATTATAGGGGTTAATTAGTGTCCTATAGTGGTCTTTATAGACCCCTATTGGACTGATGGGGTTAAATAGAGACTTATGGGGGTCTGTATAGACCCCCATAAGTGATGGGGTTATTTAGGGAGTCATGGGACTCTGTATAGAGCCCCATGAGTGATAGGGTTAATTATGAAACCATGGGGCTCTGTATATAGCCCCATGAGTGATAAGGTTAAATAGAGGCTTATGGGGGTCTGCATAGACTCCCATGAGAAATAGGGTTAATTAGTGGCTCATGAGGCTCTGTATAGAGCCCAATGAGTGATAGGGTTTATTTTTATTTAGCGTGGGTCCTTTAAGGACCTTTACGGTGGGAAATGTGAATTTTGAATGTAGCGGGGGTCCCAATTAGGACCCCTGCTGCAAGGGCTAATGTAGGGACCATGCGGGGGTCTCGATGGGGACACCCAGCATTTGGGGGGTTAATTTTAGGTGCCGGCGGGTACCTACAGTACTATTGGGACCTCCGCTGCAGGCGTTAATGTGAGGACACTGTTGGGGGCCTGATAGTGACCCCCAGCTTTAGGGGGGGTTAATGATAGGTGCCATGGGGGTACTTACTACTAGTGTGCTGGGAATTTGAAATATTTAAATGCAGCGGGGGTCCCGATCGGTTAATGTGGGGACATTGCAGGGGACCCCGATGGGGATGCCCAGCATGGGGTTAATCGGGACCTATGCATCACTGGGGTTAATGTGGGTACCCTGCAGCAGGGTTTCATTTAGGGAGACTGCGAGAGCACTCAGCAGCTTTGAGTACCGTCATGATGATGGTCTCAACTCCCATTGGCTATTGGTAAGCAGTAGCTGAGGGCTTGCACTCGCAAGCCCAGCTCTGCTTACGTCTGAAACATGGGTTTCCAAAATCGGATGTCGGGTAGCGTGTCTCGGCCTTGGCCTCGGAAACAGGGGAAAGAGGGGAAACGCAGCTCACTCGCTGACATGCGGCCTTCGGCGAGCGAGCTGCAAGCTGGCAATTTCATGAGGCTGAATATTAGTAACTATGAGCCCGATTCAGTTCCAAGCCCGCATCTCACGGTATCTAGGACGTATGTCCTCGGGCGTGCCACTGGCTCCCGTTTGTCTCTGACTCCGGAGCTATTCAATTGAAGGAGCACGCAGGTTACGGCCCGAAAGCTGATTCCGTAAACCATGCACTCGTTCATAGCAGTTCAGGGCGGTAATATGATCAATTAAGCAAGAACGTAACCTCCCATTTCAAAACAGCCAATAGAAAATGAGACCGCCATCATTATGGCAGTAAAACATGAAGGTTACATGTCAATCAATTAGCTTCAGGGGTCCAATATGCGATGGGACTCGCAAACCCTCAAAATATAAAATGATAGAAATGAATGCCAATACTGTTCTAGTCCATATGGGTGGCCTGATATGTATTAACTCATTGATTCCCGAGATTGATTTAACCTCGAAATGAAACATAAAAATAAATGTTCTTTTACTGCCGATTTGCGAGTTTGAGACGGTTGTGCAATTAATTCTAATGTCTGTCATCCCTTTCCCCGTTATATACAATGCAGTAGTGATTTTTTATTTGCATTTACAGTGCTGCGAACAGGGGTTAAACTCCCTTAAGGGTCCTCTCCTGCACTCATTGGATTTTCTCCTACATTTGCCATTTACGGTTGTGAAACCATTTGTAGTTTTGGGGAATTGGAGCAATTATATAGCGATTTGCGATTTTAACCATTGTAACTCTTGCGAAAGTGAAAGATCAAAGGCTTCGGGAGGTTGTAAGTTATAGGTTTAACCATCGTAAAGTTTTAAAGACTGTAACCCTTAAACCATTTGGAGCCCCAAAAAAGACACCAATTGAATAGCAAATTAACTTACAGCCTCACTTACGGATCCGGTAACTTACGATTGCGCAATTGAATCGGGCTCTTAATAGGCCATTAACATAAAATCATTAAATAAATGTAAACAATAAATAATAGTTTGTATAATGCAAGCTTCTTGTCTTACTTGATGACTTTCGTACAGCCTGAAGATCTTCTGCATTTGTTATCTATTGAATAGTGGATGGAAGGGAGGGGTTGAGGATTTGTTAAATTATTTCCAATATTTGCAATTGGACACCTGCCCCTTCCCTCACATGCTCTGAAGCAGGCAACTTGCATTAAGAGATAGTATTGGGGTCCTCCTGAAATGCAAACACCCCTCTTATACATGCAACCCTCACTAAAGTAAAATGGATGTTTCCAGCAGAGGAGTAAGAATTTATTTTATTTAAAATTAGCTTTATTCCATTTTTGCTTTCTAATATTGCTCTTGCATAGTTCAGCATATATTATATTTTTCTTCAGTGACAGTGGCAATTATTGTGATGGGCCGGTATAGTGACATCAGATAGAAGTGTGTTAAGCAATAGCATTAAAAAGGAAGAAAGGCTTAAAAAAGTAAAAAATCTAACATCTTACACTATCATTTTGCATTGGAAGACATGAAGTTTGAAATTAGATCAAGCTAGATGACTTAATGCTTATTTATAACAGATTGGTAGAAGATAGGGATTTTGATTCCTTAAAGGACCAATGTAGGAGGTGAGGGAGATTTGTTATCAGTGGATCTTTTAGTATTTTACACCAACTCCCTTCCACCACACATGCTCAGAAGTAGGCAGACACAAGGATAATTGCAAGTTTGCGAGTTTTCAATCTTGTGTCAGTGCATTGGAAACAAGCACTATGTACATTTGATTTTAAGCTAAAAAACAGGTCCCTCCATTCTTTATAAGGTGTTAATTTTGTTCTTGACATGCACTCAACCCCTGTACAGCGCTACGGAATATGTTGGCGCGTTACAAATAAAGATAATAATAATACTAAGCTGGAAACAGCAGAAATGTAAACACCTCTCATATACATCTAACCTTCACCAAAGTATCATGTATGCCTCAATGGTCCAGCTTAGGCATTAGAATTTCCTTCTAGCTTTATGATATTTTTCCTGCCTGATTAGTGATAAGTTTTCAAACTAGAGTGGACCCTCGGTACCTGACTACCTTAAAACTCGGTATTCAACGTGTCTTGGTGAGCAAAAAAGATTTTGGCACTCAACGCTTCCTTGGTACTCATTGCGCTTGCTAAAACCAATTTACATTGCTTCATATGGGAGTATGGTGCTCAGCGTTTTCCACACTCATCGTTTATTCTGAAACCAATTAAAGACGAGCACCAAGGATCCATCCTATATATTTTTTCATTGTACAATACTCCTAATAAATCTAAGCACTATTTCTCAGCAGCATAACATGACACTGTTACATTAATATGACATATGAATATATGAATCTACCGGGGGCACATTCTAATTAACCCCAAACCCTAGGATTTATGTTTACATCCAGCACTAGTCTGTAATAGCACAGTGGCTTTTTGGTCTCCAGACTCTCTGGGATTAGTCTTGTACTTCAGAATGAACCCAGGATTTCCAATCAGGTGAAAATTAAGCCCTGTCAAAAAATCCTAACATCTCTATTGAAGACAGTATTAATATGCGCAGGTGGCAGGCGCTCATATGCACATCGTACATTGCATTCTTACCCAGAACAGCCTGTGTCTCCACACCTGCACAATGAAAGTGTTTAATAAGCTTGTCACGCTAGACTTAATAAATCTAAAGTGTTTTATCTTCATATTGTAGCATTAAACAAAAACATGTCAAGGCACAATATGCAATCTTGCAGGAACTACTGTTGATGGCAGCTTGTATATTATGTTTTGTTTTCTTATGAGCTTTATATTTTACAAATACATCAAAAGTTTAAATAGAAGTCGTCTTAACGGAAAATTTACACTAAGTATAAAGATTATTTTCAATCAAAACTTCCTACAAAAATGTTAATATTGTATGAATATTTGTAATTAATACATTTGTATTCAGATCCTCTTCTGGATGTCTACCTTGTTGTGGTGAAAAGGTTTGTGTACTTCATTGAAGCTGTGTGCTATATCATGTAGGGTCATGCAAGATGGTCAGGTCTTAGCAGACAAATCGAGCGCCACTGGAGAAGGAACTATTAACCCACTCCAGTAACTTCGCTAAGAAATCATTATGGACAAGCACAAACAGAGACAAAACAACATGGCACTGAAAGATGACTTCCAGAAAAACATTTACTTCTGCTTCATCGACTATGCAAGAGCTGGACCATAAAGAAGGCTGAGTGCCGGAGAATTGATGCCTTTGAATTGTGGCGAAAACTGCTTAGAGTCCCTTGAACTGCAAGAAGATCCAATAAATCAATACTACAGGAAATCAAAACAAACTGTTGACTGAATGGTATGATCATGAGGCTAAAGCTCAGATATTTTGGCCATATCATGAAAAGACAGGATTCCCTACAGAAGATAGGGCAAGATAGAAGGCACTCGAAGAAGAGGGAGGAAGAGATGGATAGATGAAATCAGAGGGGCAGTGGCTAACAGATGTGCTGTGGTCTATAAGGTCACAGAGAGTTGGACACCACTAAACGACTAAACAACAACAAGGCTTGACTATTTGTGAAATGTAGAGGTGTTAGAGTTCATTTGCAGATATATGTATTGTAGTCAATCAGATGCAGCATCAATAACCCCAATGTATAAGATTATACCTTCCCCAGAATGAATAAAACACATACAATTATGTATATCCAAACTGACAACTGTTTGTTAGCAAGGAAAACTCACATATATGTACACGGTCACAAACAGCAGGGGGAATCTGCTAATCACCTTTCCCCCATTGCTCTGTCAACTTTCTCTAAATTGTTAGGCCCTTTGATTTCTGGTTACCTAGGAAGAGATAATTGACACGTCCGTGTCATGTTGGTCTCTCCTCTGGCAGGGGGGCCAAATGGCCAGGTGATATTGTACATCTCCCCCCTACTTTCCTATATAGGGCCAACCCTTTATCTGCTGGAAACTTTCTACCTCATAACCAGGTAACCCCATAACTGCACTCCTCTTTCCCAGAGGAGAATTATTAAGCTCCTTGGGCAAAATGCAGCATTTAGATACTAAACATGCTATGGGGATTCTCATGTTTAACATTATAATTATACCCCTGGCAATATTTACCACCTCCTGCAAACAGGGCAATACCAGTCCATGTTGTTCCAGACCCCTCAATAGTCCAACAGTCTCCAAAAGTTTAGTGGGCTTGAACATGACAAAATTTGTCAGCATTGGAAATGGAAAGCAAGTAGTGCTTCTGGAAGGTGTAAAATGCATGTATTATTATTAGAATGATCATGTATTTTTAAAGCTCAAACATGTTCTCTAATGATAAGTTTAGTGGTTACCATGAATATGTGAGACAGATATTACACAATTATACATACTGATAAAGGAGGACTCATTAGATAGATGGCCCACTTAGATTATACAGAGCTTGTTGGTGGTCAGGTATGTCAGCAAGATCCATGCTTATGGAGAGTTGAGTAGCTGATATTAGGGAACAAGTTTGAAGTCTTCTCTGAACAGATGGGTTTGTTTTCAGAGAATGTTTGAAGCTGTAAAGAGCAAGAGAGTCTGAATGAGAAAGGCAAATAATTTCACAGGGTATGGGAGCATGAAAAAAGTCTTGGGACAAGAGTGTTAGTAGGTGATGACAGGTGAAGAGGAATGTTCATTGTGAACAGAGTGAGGTCAGGGGAGTATCTGGAGATTAGATGTTATATGTAAGAGGGTACAGGGTTGTTGAGGGTTTTGTAGGTGAGTATTTGGGTATGATGAGTGAAAGAGAGTGCTGAATGCAGCCTAATTTGAAGGCTTTGGAACTCAAGTGTACAGTAGGTCTGATGGAGTAGTTGTCAACTGCAAGGGTAATGCCCAGTACTGTCTACGTTTCAAGACTGTTTTATGTGAAGTGGGGATTTAATCCAGTGAAGAGTTGCAAGGAGGTGTGTGTGTGTGTGTGGGGTGGGGGGAGTGGAAGTGGAATTGACCATAGGGTGGGAATGGCATTGTGTGTATTGAGAGTTTTCAGGATTACCTAGAGCAAAGGAGCACATACGGTGAGATTAGTGAGGCAAGATATGGGAGGGCAAGACAATATAAAGATTAATAGACAAGGACATGAAGACATGGTTTCTGTCTCAGTCTGTACACAGAATGTAACTCAGAAAGTAATTGTTGAAAGAAAGTTTCTGGTGTACACGGAAGGAGGTTACCCATGAGAGCTACTGACTGTTTAAAATCATTTATTTACCCATTATTGAATGGGTAAAGCTTATAAACCTAAAACATTTTAAAACACGAAATGTGAAAAACTGCAAACACTGGCAGTCATGTTATTGAAGATTTAATTTTACAATATCCGTCATAGGAAATTGTTCATTTAATTAACATAGCTTAAACATTTTTTCATGGATAATGAAAGTTTCAGTCAATCATTTTTCCTAATGGATTTATAGTTTCCTTAAAAAGTATACTCATAAATTTTATTATCACACTAAAAAAAAAATCACAGTAATTTATCATATCAGCCTGTGCATGTGTAATGTGACAATAAGGTTTGATCATTTTCCAATTAAAACTGAAAATTAATAGGATCTATTTTATATTCTGATTTCAGGCTGGATAGTTTAATTAAATGGGTACTGTAGTGCTGTACTTAACATATCCTCTTTTGAAGAACTAGACTTGAAAACAGGCAACATTTTTTAGAATGTAAAACAATAACAAAGCCTCTAATTTATTAAATTTTATAGACACTTATTTTTACAGATGTACTTTATAAAGGGAGAGGGCACAGAAAGTGTCTATCTGCTAACATGGAAGGATTACCCATTAGGCCATCTAAGCAAGCGCCTAAAGGCGCTTCCCTGTGAGGGTGCAACTTTAAAAAAAAAAATGGTTCCTGAAATGTTCCAGTTCATAGACTGGCAAAAATGGGTCCATGCATACCTTGCATACTCACTCGCAGGGGCTCCTCCACTTCGCTGCCTAGGGGCTCCAAAAAGGTAGATACAGCCTGGGCTGCTACAATGTATAAATAATGTTGAAAAATAGTTTTAACCTGTAATTAACATGGATTATTTGAGGATTTGCATAATTTAATTTACAGAACATGACTACAACTTTAAATATTTTTTGTTATTTTATTGTGAAGCAAACAACAAAATAACAGAAAAAGTCAATGTGCATAACTATTCACCCCCTAAAGTCAATACTTTGTAGAGCCACCTTTTTCAGCAATCACAGTTCCAAGTCGCTTTGGATAAGTCTCTATGAGCTTGCCACATCTTACCACTGGGATTTTTGCCCATTCCTCCTTGTAAAACTGCTCCAGCTCCTTCAAGATGGATGGTTTGCGTTTGTGAACAGCAATCTTTAAATCTGACCACAGATTTTCTATTAGATTAAGGTCTGGTCTTTGACTTGGCCTTTCCAACATGTTTCCCCTTAAACCACTCAAGTGTTGCTTTAGCAGTGTGTTTGGGGTCATTGTCGTGCTGGAAGGTGAACCTCTGTCGTAGACTCAAATCACGCACAGAGTAGTACAGGTTTTGCTCAAGAATATCCTTGTATTTAGCACCATCCATCTTTCCCTCAACTTTGACCAGTTTCCCAGTCCCGGCTGCTGAAAAACATCCCCACAGCATGATGCTGCCACCACCATGTTTCACTGTGGGGATGGTGTTCTTTGGGTGATGTGATGTGTTGGGATTGCGCCAGAGAAAGCGTTTTCTTTGATGGCCGAAAAGTTGAATTTTAGTCTCATCAGACCAGAGCACCTTCCTCCATACATTTTGGGAGTCTCCCACATGCCTTTTCGCAAACTCAAAAGGTGTCATTTTGTTTTTTTGCTGAAAGTAATGGCTTTCTTCTGGCCAACTCTGTGGAGCGTACAGCTTATTGCTGTCCTATGTACAGATACTCCAGTCTCTACTGTGGAACTCTGCAGCTCCTCCAGGGTTACCTTAGGTCTCTGTGCTGCCTCTCTGATTAATGCCCTCCTTGCCCGGTCTGTGAGTTTTGGTTTGCTGTTGTGCCATGTTCTTTCCATTTGGTTATGATAGATTTGATGGTGCTCCTGGGGATCATCAAAGTCACAAAATTAGGTGGACATCATTTCACTAATTTTGTGACTTCTGAAGGTAATTGTTTGCACCAGAGCTTTTTATGAGCTTCATAACAAAGGGGGTGAATACATACGCACATGCCAATTTTCTGTTTTCTATTTCTAAAAAATAAGTTTATGTATATATTTTTCTCATTTCACTTCACCAAATTGTGTTCTGATCCATCACATAAAATTCAGATTAACAAAATATTGAATTGAAGGCAGTAATGTACCAAAATAGGTAAAAGGTCTAAATTTGCAAGGCACTGTATATATATATATATATATATATATATATATATATATATATAATACACTTATTTACATCTATCTATCTATCTAGCTATCTAGCTATCTATTTATTTATCTGGTAAGTCCTGTAGTGGCAGCTTGTAGAATTTGAATTATTTAGTTTAATAACCTGACCATCCTACATAAGTTAGAGAACAGATAAGGATTTGTATGGGGACAGTCATACCCTCACAGTGTTTGCTTGTTGAATCTGACACACTTTTTTTAATATATAAATTCATTTTTACTTCCTAAAACCATTTGGCTGGTATCAAAACAAGTTCTTCAAAAGGGCATTCTTTAAAAATTACACTTCAGTCATAATTTAGTTTGGACGTTTGAATTACCTGCTTAAATTCCAAGAAAAACCTGCAATAAATCAGGATGTTTTTACTCTTTACACAGTCTAGATAAAACAAATTGATTGCACATTATTCAAGAGCATTCAGAGAATCATGTTATATTCCAAGGCAGTTTTGTGTAAAGGGCAGTGTTTTTAATCTATGCGTGGTAAGAATTTTGATACACTATTGTTTGCTAAGTATTGATTCATGTTTGAATATGGAGTCTTCATGCTCACATCTCCAAAGATGCTTTTATCTTCCCCACCCACAGAGCTTCAAATCAAATAGATATGAAATACTCTGTTATAACGAGAACAGACAAAATCACAGGGCAGTTGTTAGATTTAATCACAGCAGTTCAGACAAGTCCAAAAACTATAGAAAAGCATCTGAGACTAGTTGATTAAAATGTCTGTTTTCACTTTGCTTTTACTGGTGTATTGTACACTGTATAGGTTTAACAAATACTTAGTTAAAATAAAATAAAAAAATATATATATATTATGTTATTTTCAAATGCTCTACTTAATAAGCTGCAAATTAAGAAAATGTAAATTATAGCACCAATATAGGTTTGTAATAAAATCAGTATTTACTTTTTTTAAATATATATTTAAACTTTAGTGTTTCAGACTACAGCAGATATGCCTCTTTTCATCCCGAAGGGTATCTTCCAAGGAGGCTGTCCTTAAAGGATAAAAAAAACAAAATCAGACAAAAATCCATACTTGGACTGAAAGTGAGAAAGGGGAAAAAGTGAACAATGAGAAAAACAAAATAAAGATCAACGAGTAGAAGTGATCTGGAAAGCTATGAATCAACTATACCTATTACAAGAGTAAGAAACTACATACAAAAGTCAGTTGTGGTGAAAAAATACATGCCTAAAAAAGTATACTAGCCACTTTTAATTACAATGTTGTGCATACCTTTGTGCAAATACTATTTCTGCTGCTTCTTGGCTACCTATTGCATCCTCCAGGGTTGCAGTTGAAAGGGAGTGGGGGTCAAATGCTTTGCTGGGCAAAGCTTCACTGGGAGAGACCTACTGCTCCATAGCACTGCCTCCCTTTAGTGGCAAATTCATGCATGATTAAGTTTTATTTTGCTATTTTGTGTGTCCCCTGTTCAAATATGTTTTTTTGGTGTTTATCCCCCATCCCCCCAGTTCCTATGCCCCTGCTCAAGACAGTTCCTCTCCTACCACTAGACACCTCATAGGGAGCGGTTAGAAGATTCATTGCTGAGCACTATCTTATTCTTCTGATTATCTTACAGTTTACAAACATACAAGTAATTTTCCTTAATCAAATCTCTGGCAGGTGCAATGATATTGCATGATCTTGCATGATGAGGCAGGCCAGATAATTTGGAGCATGCTCTGTAGTAGTAGACTATGGCTGCAATCTTATAATCTTGCCTTTCCAACGTGAGCATATGCTAGGTAATGTCACTTTCCAAATTTATGTTATCTCTGATAAAATGTCTGTCTTCTTTTCAGCAGTGTCAGAACAACAATAGTGGTAGGGGAGGAGGATAGCAGTGGCAATTAATGAGCTATACTGTGTTCTTAAATTGTATTTTATGGCTAAAACCTTTCTTTGCAGCTGCCTGCATTGTCATATTTATAATATGCTATTTTGGAGAACTTGACTTCATAATGTGTAAAGTGTTTTTCACAGTTTAAAATAAATAATTAGTCTTTCATTTTTAACTATTATTTTACATTAATGTTGACAGACATTTTGGCTTTGTTTGTAAAACGATTAGAAGCCTGGGATGCACGGGAGGAACTGTGGATTTAGGTAAGATCTGTATTAACTGAACTCAAAAATGCCCTCTTCAGATATCCCTTAGACGATAGAACTGACTTGGAGAGTAAGGTCCCATAGAATAATCCTTACCTTCAATCTACAGACTAATCTAAAATGGAGGTCCCCATGATACAATCAGAGTCATCTAAATAAAGCACACGGCTGAACAAAGTTGAAGAGAGTGGGCAGTTGTCTGGGCTAGCAATAGGAAAACTGTATTTGGTTCGGTTAGGGTTAAGGGGGTGGTCTGATTAGGGTGGGGTATGGTGGCTATATATTCACCTCCCTTCCTGGTGGGCTGCCTTTTGGATTCGGGTACCAGTAGGCATTATAACTGATCTGCCAGTTCAATTACTCTTAAGTTAATTATTTATCATGGCTACTCCTTTAATGGATAGCATTATTGCTAGGGTTAAAAGGGAAGCTAGGCTAAGGGGTCAGAATTGGCTCCAATCTATCCTGCCTGCATTAGGCCTCAATGTTAATCCCCATGAGGAGCCTAATTCTCAGGAGGTTATCTCCCAGGCAGGCAATGTTACCCCCAGTCGCTCTGTCAGGGATATTAGACCCCACTACCAGGCCCAGCAGAACCGCCACCCCTTCCCCTCCAGGTAGTAGGGTAATGGCTGCTAACAAGGGGGCTCAAGAACCTTTCCCCCTGTCAGGAGTTATTGACTCCCCTGGGACCCCATCCCACCCTCCTTCACCAGGCCTTACCTCTAGGGACAGGCCCATGTCACCGGACCCACACTCCTCTTCCCCTGCCAGTGACTCCCCCCATCCAGAGACACTGCGTCCTTGTGCAGCAGCCAGAGCACTCTGGCTCGATAGCAAGGCGCAGGGGCTGCAGCCATGAGGTCTCTGCCATGGTACATGCAGCGCAAGATCTTGCGAGACCCAATGACTTCATCGGACATCAGACTAGGGCCTACAGGGAGGCTGCAAGTTGCAAAAAGGCATTGGGATACAGCGAGAGGTGTAGGGGGAGCCAGGAGAGTAGATGGGGCACAGGCTGGGGGTTAGCATAAGGGGAACAGGCCTCATGGCCTTAAGAAGGCAGCTGGCACTAGGGTGGTATTCTCCCCTTCTGGTCCTGGAGTTTGTGGTCCTACATTGGAGAGGGATCTTCAAGGGGGGAATGTAGGGATTAATCAGGTAGGGGTTGCTGAAAAGGGGCTTTCGCCTGCTAGGGAGTTGGGGCAACAGGGTATGGGGGTGGCTGCCACAGGACAGGGGATACATCATATTAGGGGTGGAGTCTTTAAAACAGCAATCCACCAATATGCCCCAGTTAGCTACAGCAGCCCAAGGGTGGGAGGACAGTGCAATTAGGCTGGAACAAGGTGAAGAAAGCGGGGATAGCATCAGGCTGCTAGGCCAGTTATCACCAGTTTCACTTTCGGACTTGAAGGAGAGGTCATCTGGGAGGTCGAGAGACCCAATCCCCCAGTGGGCATTGATGTAATTGCTGGGGATTTATGTGTGGATTTTATTGCAGACAACAGGCCGACCGATTATGCCCAAAGCGAGTCGTCTCAGCGTCATGAGAGGAGACAGCTGACTGCCAGTTCATATTCGCCCAACGTGGGTAAATAGGCAGACAGGTGGAGGACATGGGCCACATCCAGGGAGGAATGAGTGGCCATTTATCTCGTCCGTAAGGCAGGGACAAGTCCATTTATCTCTTCCGTAAGGCAGGGAGGGGGCGTGTCTGGCCAAGTTCGGCATAGAAGCGGCATTCAGGTTGTTGCCCGTTCATCCAGACTCACACCACCTTCTGACAAGGCCATTTATCTCTTCCTTAAGGCAGGGAGGGGGCGTGTCTGGCCAAGTTCGACATAGAAGCTGCATTCAGGTTGTTGCCCGTTCATCCAGACTCACACCACCTGCTGATCTGTTGTTTCTAGGGTGGGTTATACGTTGACCTTTGCTTACCTATGGGATGCTCAACTTTTTGCGCCTACTTTTAGGCTTTCATCCATTACCTAGATGATTTCTTGATAGAGGGGTTATCATTATCACATACTGGATACATGATGGAATGTTTTCTCAAAGTTGTGAGGGACTTTGGGATTCCACTAGCATCCTATAAGTCAGAAGGTCCTGCCACTAATCTTAATTTCCTGGGTATAAATATAGATTCTGTGGGTTTCCACTTCCCTTGGACAAGGTATGGGAGCTAGACAAATCCATTGCTAAGTTTCTGACCAAAAAGAAGGCCACGTTGAGGCAACTCCAATCTCTATTTGGTAGTTTGAATTTTGTGTGTAGGGTAATACCAATGGGGAGGATTTTCGGCAGGCGGCTATCGTTGGCTATGTCAGGAGCCAGACAACCACATCATATGATTAGAATTATTAGTTCCATGAAGGAGGACTTAGGTGTCTGGAGAACATTCTTGGCACAATTCAATGGCAGGCCTTTCTTTATGGCAGACAGGGTCAGTAGCACAGACTTGTTCACAGATGCAGCGGGGGGAATTGGTTTTGGGGCTTATTTCAGGGGACAATGGTGTCATCAGTCATGGCCAGAGCGCTGGATTCAGTCGGTATGAACAAAAATATTACCTTCATGGAGCTTTTTCCCATATTAGTGTCAATACACCTATGGGGGAATCAGTTGAGGGATCAACACGTTATATTCCACTGCGATAACTTAGCTTTGGTCTCGGTGATAAACTCCCTGTCAGCCTCCTCATTACCAGTGGTACGTCTACTCAGGCACCTGGTACTAGAGTGTTTATTGAGGAACATTATGTGTAGAGCAGTTCACATACCGGGTTGTAAGAAATCGCTGATGCATTGTCACGGCTCAGTGATTGGACTCGGTTTAGAGCCTTGGCGCCAGGTGCGAGTGTGTGCGAGTTTCATATGGCCTTATGGGAGCTGGGATATGTTGGTGAAGTACAGGATAAGGAAAACACATGCCCAGGCTGAGTTACAATGCTGTGGCAACAATGTCATGGTGACTTCATGCTGGATAGTTTAAAACAAATAAATAAAATTGTATATATTCTGTCAGTTTCTAAGCATTGCAACAATGATATGATAGAGTGTTGACTTGCTGTGTTATTAAAAAAAAAAAAAAAAAGTGTGTTTAATAAAGAGGATACTATACATAATGGGTCCTATTATTATTTGTGTTCCAGGTGCTAGGCCGGTAGCCACGTGGATAATTGGCCACTCATTTATCCATTGTTCCATCCGTACTGCTGTTACAAAAGATAAGTGTCTTCAACTTAATTTTGATAGTGGGGAAATGGTCATAAAAATGGTTTGGTACTAGGGGGTTACATTGGGAGGAGTTTCTCCCTGAGGTAGTACAATATTCCCACTTATTCCCCCCCCTGACATACTGGTCATCCACGCAGAGGGTAATGACCTGGGGTTTTATTCCCTAAAGGACCTGATTTTAGTCATAAAAAAGGATATAGATAGGCTCCACCATTTATTCCCCAATATGGTTATCCCAACATAATATTGCAGCTTAAATGGAGACCGCTGATATCAGGCCCTATTTTGCTTCACAACCCAGAAATGCGCAACACACCGCCAGCCACGTACGACTTTTGCCAGGGACGGACGAGGTACTAAAATACACACTTAGGCTGCAAGGAAAATGCTTGCTACCCGCGTACACAAACGACGCCATTTTACAACACTAACACTACAAATCTAAAATGGCGATTTACACAACTAAAGCAACGGTTTGCCCTCGCGCACGCATCATATTTCTAATGCACAGCTTGGGACATTGATGACACTTTCTCCTCACAGCAGCAACAGGCCAACTGTACATTGTATGCTACAGGAAAATAAAAATAGATACTTAGCTCTTCAGCCTATTCATTGCTGGATATATCAATTACAAATAGGTAAAGTTTATTAATTTATTAAGTAAATAATTGTTTAATAATTATACTAACAAAATTGACATATACAGTATATCTGTCTTTGTCATAAGAGCCGAAGGCGCTCATACGAACAAAAGTAAACGAGAGGAGTGGCTTACAATGAACACCGAAGGTCCTCAGAGTATAAAAAGATTTACATTGTGTATCAAACAGCATTGCCATGGCTTAAAATTGAGTGGCTCGATATGAGTGCCAAAGGCGCTCATTGCGAGCCATAAGATGAGAGCCGAAGGTGCTCAGCGCGAGGCTCGCAATGAACACTGATGGTCCTCAGAGTGCAAAAAGCTTTATATTGTGTGTCAAAAAGCATTGCCATGGCTTAAAATTGTATTGCCCCGTCATTTTTGACCATGTTAGTGAAGGAACTAACATCTACTACAGTTAAGGTAGAGAGCTCTGTCAGAGCTAGGTTTTTCGTTTACCTTTTTTTGGTATGATTTGTATCCTGACTTTATTTAGTAAAACTTGAAAAACTCATTTAAAGCCTCCTGTATTATTTACATGCAATGAAAAGTGTAAGAAAAGTTGGCCTACAAGGGAGTAGAGGAGGGAAGTTTGTCACAATATATAGGTCAAAGCTTTAATTTTATTATTTTTTGTCCCCTATTCATTTAATTTGAAGGGGGTTTGTCCCTCCTGGGTGTGGGGTTTGCATAAAATGTAGATTATTTGATGACCAGGGGCTGATCTACTGCCGTTACACCTGGTGCAGTGCTCCAGGGCCTGGCTCTGCCCTCACCATGTGTGTGCCCCTCTTCTCCCCCACCCGCTCCCTCTGCTATTTAATTGCTACAATTCCTCAAGCCCGCAATTGTTTTCACACCTGTAATGGCAAATGTATAAGAAAATCCTACAAGTAACAGATAGGACTTGCAAGGGGATTAAACACCCACTCCCTCTGCTTTATCTGCATCTTCACTTCCTCCCCTTGGTGTCTTTTCCCTGCTCTTCTCCATCTACACATCCTCACTTGGTACCCTAATAAAATCTTCAGTATCATCTCTATGCAGATCTACCTCTCATCACCAGATCTATCCCTCTCTCTCCAACTGCCTTTCTAGTATATCCTCTTGGATGCCCACCTACCATCTCAAACTCACCATGTCTAAGACTGAACTCCTAATCTTCCCTCCCTCTACCACAGCGTCAATTCCTCACATCTCCCTTACTGTCAACAACAATATCATCACTCCCACCTCCCAAGCCCATTGCCTTGGAGTTCTACTGGACCCCGCCCTGCCTCTAATCCCTCACACACAGTCACTAACAAAATCCTGCCTTCTCCACCACCTCTCTGCCAATCACTCTCCCTGGCCTCCAGAATAAAATGGAAAACCATGACCCTAACTTACAAAGTCCTCCACAATAGTGCACCCTGTACATCTCTGCTCTCATCTCCAAATATTCCCCCAACCACCCTCTTCCTTCTGCTAATGACCTTCTTCTTTCTGCAACTCTTGTCGCCTCCTCTCACTCTCGCCTTCAGGACTTTTCTTGTGTTGCCCTTTTTCTCTAGAACTCCTTGCCTTGCTGCACCAGACTACCCTCCTGCCTCAAAACATTCAAAACCTCACTAAAATTGCACTTCTTTAAAGAAGCGTATCACCTTCCACCCTAACACACTCAGTACCTATGTCTCCCTCCTTTACCACACACAATACCTTTAGGTTGGAAGTCTGCCAGTTTCAATACTGCAGGGTGCTTTGGGGAAAGCTCCATGGACTCTGGATTCAAGACTCAAAGACAAGGCCCTCCTTGCTTTGCTATGTGTTGATTTGTAATTAACTTTGCCTGGAACATATCTTATGTACAGTGCTACGGAATATGTTGGCGCATTATAAATAAACAATAACAATAATAATAATGTCAGGGAATTCCTGAATGACGTCACGTAATGTCTCCCTGCGCCAGAGACACGATATGCCAGCAGGGGAGGAATATAATGTAGGAGCGCTATTTAGAAACACTGATCGAGAGGAAAGTAAAAAAAAAAATCATTGATAAATCGACTTTAATTTTGGCAAATAAAATGTATCTAAACCCTTTCTGTAAAGGACCTCTTTCTTTGTTGAAAGTCAGATTATATTAATCATTCCCTCAGGCAGTATGAATTCCTAATCTCACCAGTCACTGAATGATGTATTGTCTTCAGAGTTGTTGTCACTCAGACAAAGGCGCACCAAACAGGTATACCACACTTGCAGCATGGTTGTGGGAGGTGATTTGAAAGTGTATTTGTGTACATTGCTAGCAGCTCATGACATACTACACCCTGCTACTAATGTATGTTTTACAGAGTGGTGTTTTGTTGCCCACTTCACAAGCATGCGGATATTTTATCAAACT
The DNA here is from genome assembly GCA_027410445.1 of Discoglossus pictus. Classification (NCBI taxonomy): domain Eukaryota; kingdom Metazoa; phylum Chordata; class Amphibia; order Anura; family Alytidae; genus Discoglossus; species Discoglossus pictus. The sequence goes on from CM050168.1 coordinate 42,193,452, forward strand.
ACAGTGGTTCTTTGATGGTGAACTAAAATTAGATTTAACATGAAAAGTGCTTACACTTGCCCTTTAATGTTGATTCCTGATGCACCTACTGTTGAGCTGCCACTAGACTCTATTTTGCATCAGCAAGGTCTATTTTGTGCAGCCATGTGCAATTTGCTGTAGCCTGAACTCTGACAAGCTATAGGATGACAAAGGGCAATAAGGTGCTGGAGGTTCCAGCGAGAGGAAGTGTATTAGCAGGTATCATAATCTCTTGGTTATAATTAACTAATGGAGACAACATGTGCTCTGTCTAAATTATCTTCAATAATCCTCTTTTATAAGAGGAACAAGTTGTAAAATGTACATAAAGCCGGGGTTCCCTATGATGGAAAAAAAAATGTCTTGTGCATAGCTTTCTGGTTCATGCTATTCTTTACCAAAACATGCAAAATCATGTTTTCCTTGGTTGCTATACTATCCATGTAAGTACTTCCCCAGATTTGCAATACCACTTAGAAACTTGAGACTTTAATTTTCACTCTTCTGGTTTTATAGTAAACCTCTGTACATAGGTCTACTCATCAGTTTTCTCCTCCTGGTCCTGGAACAAAGATTTCAGATATCCCTGATAGATCTCTTTCTGCCCAACACATAATGGAATGAAAATACTTGGAATTGGTGATGAAGGGTAGCAATTCTAGATCTGGCATTTAGGGCATTTTAAAGAGTGGAAATGTCAGGGTCAAAACTAGGGTTATAAGCATAGGGGAAGCAAAGAATGGTATTATTTATATACTGACACAAATACTATTATTAATTGCAAACTTGGCTAATGGTAGAAATGTAAAACAATCATCCTGCAAATAATAGGTATAGTAACAGAGATATTGTTCCAAGGACTAGTTTGTCCTCACTGTTTGTCCATTGGTTTGGGAATGAAATACTGACAACATCACATTTTTAGATACAGAGTTTGTAACAAAAGTGTTTCCAGAACTTGCAGGTAAATGTAGTGCCCCTGGTTGACAATGCTGATCAGGACCTCCAAATACTACTTTGTTGATGATAAAATGTGCCATCTTAGTTAGGTAAAGAACTACTACCATTTAAAGTGGTGTATTGATTATGATTATGGAGGAAGTTTAACAATGGAGTCAATATCAACTGCCTCCCATGGAAAAGTAGGCACTGACAGGGTATGCAGCATGTCTCATGGGTGGGAGTGAAAGGTACTAGATCTATTGCGCACATCACAGTAAGCTACATAGTTTTAGACAGTAGTGTGCATGGCTAGGAGTGAAAGGTACTAGATCTATTGCACACATCACAGTAAGCTACATAGTTTTGCACAGTAGTGTGCATGACTAGCCAATAAAATCTGCATATAATCAGTTCCAGGGTCTTTCTATAGCCAGGATGTCCAGACAAAAGTTTTTATGAGTCCTCTGGAGAATAACCAGTCACAGATGTGTAGGCACATCTATTTTACCCCTTTGAATGTATAATACACGCTTTCTGATGAAGAATAATGTTAAGAAAGACATAAAGATTTCTTTGAAATTCTTTGCAGAAATGTCATAGTGGCGTTCCTCAGGAATGACGGAATACAGGCTTGGGGTAGCAGAACTGACCTCCTCTTGATATTGAAACATTTTTATTTCCAGGCCCGAAACTTATATTAAATTAAACGTGGGTGAAGAACAAAGTCCATCATGCTTGTCTAGGGTTAATTTGTCTTGCAGAATAGAGGTACTCTAAATTATTTCACTCTATGTAGATCAGGAATGGTTGTGTAGTACCTTCCTGTACATGATGTCATTCTTCCAGGGCTGCTTTAATGGCTAGCTGTTCTCAGTTGCCCATTGAATTTAATTCCTTAGAGAAGAAACATATAAGGTATAGAAGATGTTTAGGTCCATGGTGCAGAGACAGAATTGCCCTTATTGCATGTCTGATGCATCTTCTTCCACCATAAACTGATGAGCAGGATCTGGATGTTGTGGAATAGGTGTCATTGTAAATCTTTAAGTCTTCAAAAGCCTTTTGTACATCTGCAGTCCATTTAAATGGTATTATACTGCGAGAGGTGGCTTTGATTGGAAGGGTGACTTTAGAGAAGTCTTGTATGAACTTCTTATGACTGTTTGCAAACCCCACAATCTCTGGACCTATTTGCAATTCTTTGGAATTGACCATTCAATACTGCTGAGACTTTGCTGGATCCATAGCTACTCCATTAGGGAATACAATATAGTCAAGGAATTCAACAGCATATTATCAATGGTGCAAAGTTGGGAAAGGACTTGTATATGTTTTCTGTGATGGTCTATGGACCACTGAGTAGTCCAACAGGAGGACAGGAAGAAGACTGCTCTACAAGTAAAGTACAGAAAGAGAAAAGCAGCGTGTGAGGGTAGACCTACAGGACAGAGAGAAAGAGAAACAGGGTGTGAGGTTTTTTCTATTTGTAAAAATTTTTTTTCTATTTTCAATTGCAGTTCTTCCTCGTAAATAGCACCTTTTGAACATAGGACTACAACTTCTTTACTTTAATGTTACATCCATTTAATTGAATTCAGCTGAATAAGTTTACTTTTTTTGCTACATTGCAATAACAAATAAGATGCATTTTAATGTATGTTTCATATATTGTCTTTTATTTTTGCATTGAGAATAATTAAAACACAGCAGAATCTTAAAATAAGAACACAAATAATTCAATATCTCATAATTAAACTGTCTCCGCAGTGTATTTGCAAACAAATTATAACAACAATGTGGTTTCTAAATTGTTTTTTGTAAAAACAATTCAGTATTTCATGCAAGCTGCCTCTGTTCTCATTACATTAGTCTTATAAGTTTTCAAAACCATGAATAACAAATATATAACAGTGGATATTAAATAGCTCCAAACAGAACACGGGTAATAACATTTAAAAATGAATAAAACTAACAAACAAATAATACATAGGTTAGTAAAAAAATGTCATTATATACCTGGAAAATTGTAGCAATTAGTAATATTAAAGTGGCAGCTCTGCCTAAACATACATTATTATTTTATAGAGTACACTCAGAAAAGTGCAAATATGTTTGTTAAAGGGCCACTTAATGTATTAAAAGTGCTCTGCTTCATCTTGTACAACTGTTAAAATCCAACATAAATTGTGTAAAAATGATTTAATTTGAAGCTCTTTTCACTGGTTTTATACTTTAATATGCTGCTTTGTGGGCTGCACTACATGAATATTTGTGCTCGTAGTCACATTTCTTCAGGTTTCAAATGTACCAGCTTTACAGCATATTGTTTCCCTTTGAGATTAGAATGTCTAACTAACCCAAAGCAATAAAGAGAAATGTTTGTTTCCGTTATGAGGTTTTGATAGGAGATAGAATATTAAATGATGTCTGCAAAGAGTTAAAACTTCAGAGCCTTATTAGTACGAATTTTGTTACTTCAGTCTAAAGAAGAGAGGAACATTATGGGATGTGCTTTTCATAGTTTCCAACTGTGTAACACGGTAAGGCTCTGACATAAAGCCCAAAAAGCTAGTTTTGAGATGAATCAGACAGTTTTTAGAATAATAATGTATATTTTTTACCAAGAAAAGCCAGTATTAATTTTAGAATAAGGCAGATTTAAATGTTAACACCCAGATTGTCAAATACACACCTTATTGCAGAAAAATCAGCTTATTACTGGAAAACCAAGTGCCTACTCTATATAGCATGCTAGAGAGACACCATTGTTTGGATTCAGAAATTAAATCAGCCTCAAAAGTAGGGAATGATTTTAAGGATGTTAAAGGTGAAATTGGCAGCGCTAAGTGCTTTATAGTTTTAGCCCAGGCCCAAGTAGCAAAAGCGGAGCTAATCATTGAGTTGGGATGATGCTGTTTGATGCAGGTAAAATTTGGATCCCATATCAGAGTATCCCAGCTATGGGGTTTCAATTGCCAATTTTCCACAAAAATCCAGAGAGGTTGATGTTTGCTCGAGTGAGCAGTTGAAATAAATGCTAGCTGAGCTGCTAGTAAGTACAACTGAAGATTCGCGCAGGGAAGTCCCCCCTGAGTTCCATGCCTAAACATTGTCTTCCTTGCTATCTGAGGAGGTCTATCATACAATATACATTTTATATTTTGTTTTGCAATTTGTCTAGTTCTTTCATGTCAACTGGGATGGAGAGAGTTCTAAATAGATAGAGTATTTTTGGCAGAATGTTAATTTTCACAGAAGTTATGCACCCAGTTCAAGAAATGTGTAGCTTTGACCAATTCTGCATGTCATCAGCTATCATTTTGTATGAAGGGGGGGGGGGGGGTTATTTAGATTGGGCAGCCCCCCAGTGATTGGGCAGCCCCCCAGTGATCCTGACTCCTAAATATTTGATGAAGTGTTTTGGCCAGAGAAATTTATATGTGTTTTTCAAAGTCTCTATGTCCGCATGTGGGACTTCAACTCTAAGTGCCTCCATCTTTTCTACATTCATTTGTAGGCCCGACAGTAGCCCCAAGTCAGTAAGAGTAGACATTAAAGCAGGTATAGAGGTTATGAGATCACTTAAAGTGCAGAGAAGGTTGTCTGTGAATAAGGAGCATTTAAGATGATGCAGACCCTTCTTAAGACTCAACTTCATACACTGCACCCAATAGCCTGGGCTAGAGGCTCAATGGCTAATGCAAATAGCAGAAGGGGACAAGGGGCATCCCTGACGGGTTCCTCTTTGTTTATCAATGTTAACATTGCTCGTCCCGGGAAGTTTAAGGTTGGCTTGCGGTAAGTGTTAATAAAATGTAATTAATTGATGAACCGCCTAAAACTAAATTTAGCCAAAGTTACATATAGGTAAGGCCACTCAAGAGTGTTGAAAGCCTTCTCCACATCTAACGCCACGACAAATAGCAGAATATTACCTCTATATGCTAAATGCAAGAGATTCAAAGTCCTCCTGATATTATCCATCATTTGCCTGTGAAGGACAAAGCCGGTTTGATCCTTATGTCTTAAATCCGGTAAAAAAAACATAGATTCTGTCCGCCATGATTTTGGCCAATAATGTGATATCTTCATTCATAAGAAATATCGGGCGATAGTTTTTGGCCTCCAGGGGGTCCCTCCCTTCCTTAGGGAAAACTATTAAGTCTGCTCTATTAAGTTCTGGGGGCATTTTGTCACCATTTAGAATAGAATTAAAAAGTTTACGTAAATAGGGCACTAGCAGGCTTGCAAACGTTTTATAATAAGAGTTGGTGACGCCATCCGGCCCTGGGGCTTTACCAGACTTAAGACTCTTAATAGCCTTATGGATCTCTTCAATTGTTAGATTTGAGTTTAACACTGCCAGATTCTGATCAGTGGCTTTCGGAAGATCATAAGCGTCCCAAAGAAACTAAATAAGTCCTGTGTTAAGTTGGGTTTTAGCTGAGTATATATTCTGGTAAAAGTCTGCAAAGGTCATCTTAATTTCATTCTGATTCACTGTGGATTGAGTGGACAAATAGTAATTGGGGTGGGCTTTGCTCAAGTACATAGGAATATGGTTGCGGGCAAAATGTTTCTTGCAAAAACAAAACAGAGGGCTTAATATCCCTGTAATATAAAAAGGCTTTCCTTCCTTAAAATTTGGAATTAAAGCCCTTAACATTGTGTCATAAATGTAAATTCTGTGTTAGACTTGATGATAGTGTCTAGTTGGGCTTACAATTTCATACCATCTTACCTTATTCTGTCGGGGGCTTGGCGATGCTAAAAGGCAAGGGGGTGCTGGAGCCATTTCCACAGGTCTATCAGAACCCTAAAATTATTTATAACAGAGAGAGTGCACCAGAGGGAGGCACAAATAAACAAACACTGATTAGACTATAGGATTCAATAAACAAAATAATTTCTACTAAAAAAAAAACTCCCACGCCAGTCGGTTCTCCTGGTACCTTTCGGGGGGTGGGGAGGAATGGATAAGCCATTCCTCCATAAGTACCCTATTAGGAGGGGTTCATAGAAATTTTGGGGAGGGGAGGAGCGCAGGTTGGGAGGGTAAACATCCTTAGATCTATCAAAACAAACTTTTGGTTAACGATTCGACCAATACTTGTCAATTAGTTTTAATATGAAAAAAAGTAAAGGTTTCTGTACTGAGTCCCCTGAGTGTTGGCCACGCTAAAATAGTGGTACTGGATTCCTCAGACAGGGTGCTTCAGATCAGCACTGTATTCAAACATTTATCTATTCAAAGAGAGTCCTTCTGGGCTTGAGCCTCTGAGCTCTGTAGAAGGGATGGCTGTAGCTTAGTCAACAAGGAATGGCCATCTTTAGAAATGGAAGATGTTTTCATCCTAGTATTATGGGATACTTCTGTCCATTGTCTGGTAGGATTAGTAGAGTCATTCCTTTTCTTGGTCTGTCCTCTTCATCTGGAATTAAATTGAGGAGTTTGAGAGTGGACCAGCAGTCGTCCAGGGAATGGGCTGAGTAGTATTTACCTCTATGCAGGAACATGATGGCAAATGGGAAGCCCCACCGGTACAATATCTTGTGTTTGATTAATACCCCCAGGGAAGGCTTCATTTCTCTGCATATGGCCAGAGTGATGGGGGAGAGATCCGCAAAAATGAGAAGTAGTGAGTTATCGGGACCCTTAATTTCCTGCATTTTTCTAGCGCCCGCCAGTACTAAGTCCCTGGCTTGTTGTCTAAGAAACCTTATAATGACATCTTTAGGAATCTCTGGATTCCTTGTAGCCCCCAAATGCACTGTGAGCCTTTCCATTTCCAACACTGACACTGGCACTTCAGGTAGGATTTTGCCAATCATCTCTTTCAGATACTGTTGAAGATCCTACACTGATCTTGGTATCCCCCAAATCTTCAGATTATGCCTTTGTGACCTATTCTCTAGGTCCTCATATTTATCTTCCAGAGCAGTGATTCAGGAGGAATTCTAGTTGATCTCCATCCTGTCCTACTCTTGGGACTCCACAATTTGTTCTGATGTTTTCTCACAATAATTTAGTTATTTGGCCCAGGTCATTAATATCCTTCTTAATGGCTTCTACTGTTTTTGCCATATATGACTGGATTATGCCTTCTATTTGTGCCATATATCTCTTTGATAGATTCATGTCACAATGCAGTGAAGCAGGGCTCCCCTCATCCTCTAAATCATCTGAAGGACCCGAACCAGTCTCCTGAGTGGCTCCTGGAGGTTTAAAATGATCTGTGATCCTTTTAGTTGGCAGACTTTTATTAACTTTTCCCAATTCTAGACCGTTGTTGTGGGGGTATATTGATGAAGTAGGTATTGTAATGAGAATGTTGGGGACTCTAAAGCGTGGCCCCGACTCTCTTGGGGTTAGTAAATTGGGGTTAGTAAATTAATTCAATCTTTACTGTTAGTTGAAATTTATAATGTCGTTGTTCTAGCGATCCATATGGGATAATACCCTCATGGCCCTCCCTAGGCCAGGCTGGACATCTTTGCGGGTACGCCACCCAAATTGAACATGCGGTTTTTGAAAATTTCTGTCCTTGGTTATAAGACTGGAGACGTAGAGGTAGCACAGCAAAAGAGTCCTTGCCCAAGGTGAATTTGAGTGGTTTTGAAGTTGGGACTCCCCAAACTTAAGATGTGTAAAGCGTCAAAGGTTGATTCAGCGGTCTTCAGATTCCAGCACACTGTCCTGGCTACTACTAGTGGGGTCCAGAAGGTGGAATATACAGTCCCTCCAGTAAAGAAGACAAAGTTCAAAGCTGCACTGTTAAAGTCTCTTCATAAGCATAGAATAACTTTGCAGAGTGTGATGCTTGCTCACAATTCTGCTAGTATAGGAGCAATCTGATGGTACAGTACCAGCTTCACAAGGTTTCTCATTTCCAAGAAGTGGTTAACAGCTGCAATATATTCCAGTAGCAAGGTGCAATAACAAAATCAGCCAATAGATGGCTATTGTACAGACAAGCCATCTCTTTCCTCTATGTGAAGCCAATTTGAATTATTTGACATGCATCTTTTGCAATTTGTAGTGCTTGCTTGTTATGAGCCCAAAATAAGAGAGTTCTGAAGCAAGCTTGTATTCATATATATTGTTGCAGTTGTGCTTGGCAGAAGAAAAGTCAAAGGCTACCACAATGTAAAGGCCTATGTAGGCCTGCAAGTTGTGATGCTTTTTAGTGGTGAAGTTAGAGTCCCTTCTTTCCCCTAGTACTCTTGGACCTAGTATGTGATATTATAAGGCCTTAGCAGGTCAGATAGTCTATTTACTGTGTGTTCTGCGCATAGGTTTGGGCATAAATAGAGATCCAGTGCACAGGTTGAGAGGCCTCTGGATCTGGGTCTGTGAGGCAAGTAAAATCATTTTTAAATGAAAACCTTAAACTGAGTTAGTTCTGCTTGTGTCATGGGAGATTCCATGTTGGGCAGCTTGACTTTCTAAGAAAACAAGCCCATTATCAAGTCGTGTTTTTCAAAAGGTGTACTCTAAATATGACACTTCAGTTGGCCTAGAAAGGTTCACTGTTGTGAAAACATGAGCATATTTTAGATATTACAAACCTCTTCAACCATGGAAAATAAATAACTATTAATTAATTTAAGCAAATTCAGTTCTGTTTGTAACACTACAAAAGCAAATAAAAACACAATACTGGACTTTAAAATACGGTGAAAGCGATAAAAGACATCAGAATTAATTGCACAACAATCTGAAGCTCACAAATCTGCAAAAAAATAGTTATTTACATTTAATTTCCGTGTTATATCAATCTCAGGAATCAAGGAGTTAACACATATCAGGCCACCCACATGGACTATAAGAGTTTGGCCATTCATTTTTATTGATTTTTCCATTGCTGGATTGCGAGCCTGACCGCATATCGGACATTTAAACATTAAGTGATTGGCTTTTAAATGCCATGTTTTACTGATGTCATGATGATGGTCTTATTTACTATTGGTTGTTTATAAAGCATCATTTATGGAATTGCTTAACTGATCATGATTATGCCCTGAAATGCTACGTGCGGTTACATCAGTTAGGGATTTGGATTAAATCGCTTTGTAACTGTTGCAAATTTCCAGCACATGGAATAGTACTAACTTGGGATCACATATTAAAGTTGCATTCTTCATTTTAATTAGCTGTATGATACATTGTTGCCAGAAATCTTTGACATATTCACAATCCCACCATATATGTGTGTGGGTACCTTAATATTTACATCCTCTCCAACAGAGGTCTGAGCCTTCCTCACCCAATTTTCTCATATCAATCAGGACCCAGTACCATCTCTGAACCAATTTAAATAAAAGCTATCTGTATGAACAACATTGAGAAGATTTTTTTCACTAGTCTAAATTCATTCCACCACTTGCCTTCATGTACTTATATGCCTAAATCCATTTCCCATTTAATAATTATATTTGTTTTACCTCTATGTTTATTAGAATGTATTATATCTTGTCACCTGGCCACTTTATTAGGGACTTCTTCTTTCAAAATCAATTTTTCAAATGGAAGCTCTCCTTGCTCATAGCTGAGTTGATATCCCAACTCAGTTAGTGTTTGATCGATCCAAATAATCTAACCAAGTAAAAGCCTCCATCCAAAACTCGTTTTGCAATTGAACTTGTGTAAGCCTTACTCCACCCTCATAAAGGTCCTTAATATTTTTCATACCTCTTTTTTTAAAATATGAAGCACAGCTCAAACTATCCTTATAATAAAGTAGAATAGAAGCATCCAGGGAAGGGACATTTTAAAATGTATTTCTATTTAAGTACCAAAATGTAAATATTGAAAAAAGTCCATCAGATAAAACTTTAAATTTAGTCCATTCTAAGTCTGGAAGCCATACATATAAATCTCTGGAGATATCTGGGAACATGACATATTCTAAATACCCCATTTGGGAATGTTTTTAGAGCTATTCTAGCCAATAAGATATCTATAATAGAAGGAAATGCTATACCTCCTTTTTCAAACTTTCTTTTAGAGATTTCTAATTTAATCCTTGATTTCTTCTTAATATAGATAGATTTGCAATTTTTGAAAATTCTCCAAGATATACTTACCTCTGATTTATGTATATTTATTCTAAAATATTATATTTGACCATACTCCTCAAGAATCTTATACAATTCTCTTAATGAATTATTAAGATCCATCAAAGTCAAAACATTGTCTGCAACATCTGCATCGTCTGCAAAGAGTGATATTTTATGGGTTTCTTCACCTATACTTACACCTTTAATCTCTCTAGAGGATCTTATTATTTCCGCTAGTGGCTCAATAGTCAAAATAAATATTAACGGGGATAACGGGCATCCTTGTATTGTGCCATTTTTTAAGGGAAATGTTTCAAACTATAAGTCATACATTATTGCTAATGGATATCTATATAAGGCCTTTATCGCCTTGGACCCAAATTGATCCAGACCAAATTTATCTAGGTTAATATCTATAAAATTCCAGCTCACCCTGTCAAATGCTTTCTCCGCATCCAGAGACAGGGTGAGCATGAGAAACTTATTTTTCTTTGACCATGCCATTAAGTCTTTTATTTTCCTGATATTATCTGGTCCTTGTCTACCCTTCACGAACCCTGATTGATCACTATTAATTAATTTAGGAATAAATTTACTCAACCTATTTCTAGACCTAAATTCTAGAGTACAATTTTGTGTCTATATTAATTAGTGATGTAGTAGTCTGTAGTTCTTATAATCCTCAGGATTTTTATCCGTTTGAAATATTTATGATTTTGACTTCTGTCATTTCTTGTAATATTCTCTCTTGACCTTTAATTTCATTAAACATTTTATATAAAGTTTTAATTATGAGGAAAAACTTATAACAGCAATTTTGGGAACCCATCTTTCCCTGGAGCTTTATATTGTTTTAGTTCATTTATAGTCTTATATTCTTTTAGGGTTATTACTGCATTTAAGTCCAAAGTCTCTTCCTCTGCTTTGGAAGTTTAATTCTATCTAAGAATTTATTGATTTCTAATTTGTGAAATTTATTAATTTCCTCCCCTTCCTCCAAATTTTATAAGGATCGTCAATATCTTAAAAATACATTTCCTGTATCCTTTAGTTGGGAATACATTTTATTATTTTGACCTCTTATTCTTTTTATTCTATTTTGTATATTTTGTCTTTTTAATTTATTTGCTAGATTTTCCCTACTTTATTTTCCATTAGCTAGTTGTTTTGTTGGAACCTCCAGATCAGATTATCCATTTGATATTGAGTAAGCTTTCTTATTTTCAAAAAATGTCTTTGATCTGAAGACCTGTAGTCTTAGAGGGGTAAATCTTGTCCACTTTCTGAAGTTAATAAAGTTCTATATATAATTATCTTAGTGTTTGTCCTCTCTTTTTTTCCTCAGCTATATCTCTCAAAATAAATATTCCCCGCATATTTGCTTCGTGTACACCACATTAATGAGCTAGGGATATTTGGATCTTTATTAGAATCAAAAAAAAAATTGATTTCCTGGTTTATATTATCTATCTGTTCCTTTGACTTAAATAGAGAAGAGTCCATTTTCCATGACCTACATTTTTTTTATAATCTTCCACTTTTAGAGTTAAACATATTGAAGAAAGGTCCGACCAGGATATTTATTTTATGTTGACTTTTTCCACTAAGACCATTGTCTGAATATCTGTAAAGATGTGATAAATTCTCGTATACGTTGTATGTCTTTTGGAAAAAAAAATGTATAATCTTTTTCCACTGGATTTATCTTTCTCCATGAATCAAAGAGATTATACATTAATAAAATATCACCAAGTTATTTTGCTAATTCTTTAGAATGTGTGTCTGATATCAAATAATTGAGGAGGGTCTGTCCAAAGTAGGATCTAAAATCATATTATAATCTCCAAACAGAATAAGAGAACCCTTACAAACTCTAAGTATGTGCATAAAACATCAATTAAGATTTATGAGGAAAATCTTATTAGGGGAGTCTATATTTGCAATAGTATAATACAGACCATTGATTTTAATGACCCAAATTATATATCTTCCTTCCAAGTCTATAGATTTATATTATTCTTGGATTTCTATTTTTTTAAATACAAATAATCGATAATCCTCTAGATTTATTTACATATGTAGAGCATAATGGTTCAAAATACAATTTATTATGCATTCTAGGGACTTTGAGCGTTTTCCAGTGTTTTTCCTGGAAGCAGGCCATGTCTACCTTGTTTTTAGTACATTCCAAAAATGCTGAATTTCTCTTATAGGGAGTATTCAATCCCTGTACATTTTGGGATAGAAATACAATCGTCATTTAATCTTATAATTTTCTTATTTATCCATATAGTCTCTAAGTAATAACCCCCGAAAATTCAATCATACTACACTCATTCTCCCTATCACACTTGCTTCTGATTATCATCTGATATTTTTTTATAATCAGAAGGCCCTCTTAAGGCTAACTCTCTAGTTTGAAATGACTGTCGGGAACTTAACATTACTGAACCCCAGTTGGGTTCAGCAGCAGGGAGTCCTTTTACGAGTATCTAATATATTTAATATATATTATACTTAAGCCCTTCTTACTCATCATCCTTACGGGGGGGGGGGGGGGGGGCTAAACAGATAATTACTGGGAATATGTTGATAAAAATCTTTAATCTATATCAAACATGTGAAAAACAAATGTCATCCTTTTTTTTACAAACAACTTAACCGGGAAGCCACATCTGTAAATCAACTTCTCCTCTCTCAATCTCTTTGTGATCTCTATATATTCTCTCCTTTTTAATAATGTGGCAGGTGAGATATCTGAGAAGATTTTTAGATTTACATATGGGGCTTTCAACAATTTCTTTTTATACATGGCATTCACTATCACAACTTTATATCTTATAAAATGACATTTAACCATTTTGGGGATAATGGTATTCTGTGGATTAATTCCAGCTCATTATCTTCTTGTATCTCTGAGCTAAATAAAGAGCTCAAGATCTTTTTTACATAGTCTCTTAATTTTTCAGTGGTCACCGCTTCCGGTATTCCCCTTATTCTAATGTTGTTTCTTCTAGAATAGTCCTCTACTTCCATGACTTTCAGATCTAATTCCTTAATCTTTTCTGCTAGTTTTTGGGGATACTTATTTAGTTCATTGTAATCCTGTGTAATTTTAGCCAATTTGTCTTCCATAAGTTCCAATTTCCCTTCAATACCCCTAATGAAAATTACGCCAAAAGTTCTTTCTTTTTAGACACAGTTAAAAGTTCTTCATTACCATTCTGTGCTTCCTCTCGTTTGTCTTTAAAGATAACATTAGACGTAATAATTGATTGGTCCATTTCGGTCAATTCGGCTTGAGATATTTCCAATTCATGCTCTTTACCTTTAGCCAAAAAATAGGGTAATATCAATGAGAGAAAAAAAGTCCTTCTGTGGGGCTGATGTCCAGTACCCCCAGGCACAAGCCTCTCCTCCACCCAGACACTGTATCTTTTAAGTTCCTTTAGGATGTTGCAGTGTTAGGAACATTTAATTCTGCTTTAATGCACATAGCAAACATGTGTCTGGGATGTCTGAAATGGGTTTCCAATCCCCAATTTATCCTTCTCATTTCAGCATGTCCCACATTTCAGTCTCTTTAGCTGATATTATGTCTTACCTCCCTTAAGTTATCCACCTCCGTATGCTATGGAGTCTTATTTGATGCCCTCTCTCTGAGGGGATATTCTGTGAGTAGCAGTTTCCCTATCTTCCGTTGCCCTGGCTTTGGAGCTCACTCGTAATCTTTGTTGTGCTGCTTCATGTCTCTGGTCGGTGTCCTACTAAGACTCAGATGCTCTCCTGCTGCATACGCCTTGATGCTTTCACGACACCTTCGTCATTTCCAGTCTGCCCCTGATATATATTTAATTATGATATCACACTTAATGCAAATATTTGGCATTTTGTGCACCAATATGTGAACTGATGTTAAGTTATAATGATATTAACATCAGATTTAACATGGAAAGTGTAAACACTTGTCCATAACAATATTAACTACTAAATAACATAAGATTAGTGACATGGAAAAATAAGATTAGAGGAATCAGATGCATGAAGACATAGGTCTCCAGACATATATTATCATCAACCATTATCACATATATAGTTGTCAGTGTGGGTAACGTTTGTGATGTTGGTTATGCTTTGTGAGTCCGATTGCGGCCCCATAGGGCTGCGACTGTAAACCTCGCGAAGCAAGGCGAGCCGTCGACCACGCAGGACTTAGGCTGCAATGAGCACCGAAGGCACTCATTGCACTGCAAACCTTGCGGGGCGAGCAGTTGAGGCACGCAGGACTTAGAGAGGCAAGCAGCTTAGGCACGCTGGACTTATGACCCGTACGACTTAGGACCAAAACCCGTACATGCACTGTGCGCCTCGCAAAATTACAACTTTAACTGCTGAACCACAAAACTGAACAGACATAAAAAAAAAACAAATATGCCTCAAATAAACTTAGACACACACCACAGTGGGAGAGGCAGGGATCCTGTGAGTCAGGTTGCAAGTCAATTTGATGCATATTTGCCGTTTTTCACAATCAAAAATCGCCTAACCAAGAAAGAAAAATGGCTGCCGAAAAAACGCAAAGCAACGAAAAAAAGGACCAAGGATATCAAACTAGTCAGAAGGACGTCAAACTAGCCCGAAGAATGTAAAATTAGCCTGAAGAACTAAAAAAATAGCCCTAAGCAGTAAGATTTACCGAAAGCCAGTAACACTTAATCCAAGCCACTGACATTTAACACAAGACAGTAACACTGAACCCAAGGCAGTAACACAACCCAAGACAGTAACACTCAAGCGGCAGGCCTATAAACTACACAGGGGGAGAGGCTTGCAATGAGCATCGAAGGTGTCAGCTCGGGGCTCGCGATTAGCGCCGAAGGTACAGCATTTCTAGTCTTAACATTTTATTTCCGTCATTTATGACGGGCAAGTAGTTAGTTAATATATAAATAGATTATGCTTTTATCCACATGTTAATAATTTCTTTACATGGATTACAGTATAATAATTAAACAGTTTATTATATACAGAGAACACAGTCATAAATGTTGCTTACTGTGCATTACTATCATTTGTTTGGATGAGTGATAACCAAGGGGGCAAGAGGCTTTTGGTAAAACGTGAATGGGTTAAGGGTAATACTGTATAATAGGCTCTGGGAGAGCTACGTAGTAACACGCAGCCAGAAATCTATGAGGTGAACCTCGCACCTCGGAAGAATTCCTACGAAAAAGTGCCCGCAAGGGACCCAATCGGGACCCTTGCCGCCTCTCCACATTAACCCCTTGAAGCGGGGGTCCCCAATCGGCATCGATCAGGCCCCCGCTGCATTTAAAAGTTTTAAATTTCCTGCTGCAGGTCCTTAAAGGGCCCGCAGCACACTATTAACCCTCCTCCATGCTGGGGGTCGCCATCAGGACCCCCAAAGTCTCCCCATATTAACCCCTTGCTTTTCAGGGGTCCAAAGGGATCTATCAGACCCACGCTAAAGAAATATTAACCCCTGCCGCGCGGGGTACTATAAGTACACCCCCCCAGGAATCTAAAATTTACCCCATCACTCATGGGGCTCTAAACAGAGCTCCATGAGCACTTAATTAACCGTATAACTCACAGGCTCTATACAGAGCCCCATGAGAACTTAATTAACCCTGTCAATCATGGGGGTCAATAAAGACCCCCATGAGCACTTAATTAACCCTGTCACTCATGGGGGTCAATACAGACCTCTATAAGCCCTTAAATAACCTGGTCACTCATGGTGGTCAATACAGACCCCCATAAACCCTTAATTAACCTCGTGACTCATGGGGGTCAATACAGACCCTCATAAGCCCTTAACTAACTCTGTCACTCATGGGGTCAATACAGACCCCCATGAGCACTTAATTAACCCTATAACTCATGGGCCTCCATACAGAGCCCCATGAGACTATAATTAGCCACCTCAGTCCAATAGGGGTCTATATAGTCCCTTATAGGACACTATTAACCCATTGTTTATCCCTACAAGTGCCATGAAGGTCCTCCATGACTACACTTATAACCCTAACTATACCCATATTAACCCCTTAACACTAACTATACCCAATTAACCCATACTAAACCCTATCAACCCTAACTGGTCCTATCTAACCCTAATTGGGCCTATTTAAACCTATCTGGACCTAATAACCCTAACTGGGCCTGTTTAACCCCATCTAGCCCTATTTAATCCCATCACTTATGGGGGTCTATACAGACCCCAATAAGCCTCCATCAAACCCCATCCCTTATGGGGGTCTATACAGACCCCCGTAAGCCTCTATTTAACTAATTCAGTCCGATAAGGGTCTATGAAGACCCCCATAGGACCATTCGAAGCCTATTACTAACCCCATTAGTGCCACGAGGGTCCTCCAGGACCCTCATGACACTAAGTATAAACACTACACTGCACTATACCCCCCAATAAACCACTAAATCTAAACTAAGCCCCCTCTACCCTAACCTGTTAACCCCTACCAACTGTTTAGAGCCCCATGAGATATATAGTTAATTAAGGGCTTATGGTGGTCTGTATTGTCCCCCATGAGTGACAGGATTAATTAAGGGCCTCTGGGAGTCGGTATTGCCCCCCTGAGTAACAGGGTTAATTTAGGGTTATGCTGGTCTGTATTGACCCCCATGAGTGACAGGTATAATAAGGGCTTCTGGGGGGTCTGTATTGATCCCCATGAGTGACAGGGTTAATTAAGGGCTTCTAGGGGTCTGTATTGACCCCCATAAGTGACAGGGTTAATTAAGGGGGGTCTGTATTGACCCCCATGAGTGAAGGGTAATTTAGGGCTTCTGGGGGTCTGTATTGACTCCCATGAGTGACAGGGTAATTAAGGGCTTATGGGGGTCTGTATTGACCCCCATGAGTGACAGGGTTAATTTTAGTCTCATGGGGCTCCTTATAGAGCCCCTTGAGTTATAGGGTTAATTAAGTGCTCATGGTGCTCTGTTTAGAGCCCCATGAGTGATGGTTAATTTTAGGTGCCTGGGGGTAATATTTTTTTAGCGCGGGTCTTTTAAGGACTCGCGAGGCAGAACATTTTAATGTCTAAATGCAGCGGGGTCACAATCGATGCCGATCGGGCGCCCCCGCTGCAAGGGGTTAATGTTGGGGAGCTGCGGGTGTCCCTATGGACCCCTGCAGCAAGGGGTTAATATGGGGACACTTTGGGTGTCCCGATGGGGAACCCCAGCATAGTGGGGGGTTAATTTTAGGTGACGCGGATGGGATTGGCTAATGGTGTGTTGCGGGCTCTTTAAGGAGCCGCAGCGGAGAATTTTAATTCTTTAAATGCAGTGGGGCCTGATCTATGCCGAACAGGGACCCCCGCTGCAATGGGCTAATGTCGGGGGGGCTGCGGGAATCCCTATGGACCCCTGCAGCAAGTGGTTAATGTGGGGTCACTTTGGGGGTCCCTATGAGGACCTCAAGCATAGAGGGGGGGTAATTTTAGTTGCCGGGGGAGTACTTGGAGTACCCCCGACGGAAGGGCTTGTAAGTAGGACTGCTGCAGAGGTCCCATTCAAGTTTGGGGAGCCTGCAAAATAATCTTGCAGGCTGTCACTCCTAAGGCACAGTTTCTCCGTGTTTGACACGGACGGCCCTGCTGCGTAGCTCATACGTTGCTCACAGCAGGGCTAATTTAATACCGTCGTAACTTTTCTGAATTTGATGCACGTAGGGCTTAAGTACAAACCTTGTATCTACGAGACTGGAATTTAATATGGCTGATATTTTTTTTACACTATCACGTGAAGGAACATGCACATTCTGTCATATGTAAACATATGCGCATATCTCCAGCATATTGGTTTTATGATCAAAATAGCTCTGTACTTAATCATCAAGGATTATTTACATAATCCACTTGGACAAATGCACAAAAATATAGGAAGATGGAAAATATAGAAGCTTCCCCAAATACATTAAAACCAGTTGTCTTTGCAGAATGCTATATGTTAAATTCTTTCCTGGCAGAATATTTTTTTAAATAAAAATTCACTTAATTGTTTATAAATGTAAGATCTTTGAATGACTAAGTCATACTCTTTTTATAGGCATGATGGAAAATCAAGGCTTTTGTGTAGCTTGAAATATGTAATTGAGAATGGATCTTACTGTTACTCAATTTACAATGACATTTCTTTACCTTGCTAGAAAAGTACAACGTGCACTTTTAGCTTAATAGTGTGTCCTCGGATCTATGTACAGCACTGAACATCCCTAAATTTAGATAAGAAAGTGCAGAACACAACTTTTATTTCATAATGTCCCTCTGTTCTAGTTGCCGACACCAGCAGGAGGTATACAGATGTGTCGGAAACAGTAGATTAGAGCTATTTTGGGATATTCTTGTAACATGCACTGGTTATATGAAGTGACAGAGTATTTATATAAAAAATAGAGAAAGAGCTTTAGAACAAAATAATGTCTGAGAATATTTTGTTAAATACTTTATGCTTTATGGGCTCAGTCTTTCTTGGGCCATTGCCCCAGTGGGAGCATGCTTGAATAGCTTCAAATAATTGAAAAACTCTCCATTTAAGCAAGTTTCTAATATTATACAGTGGATATAAAAAGTCTACACACCCCTGTTAAAATGTCAGGTTTCTGTGCTGTAAAAAGTGTAAAAAAAAGAGACAAAGATAAATAATTTCAGAACTTTTTCCACCTTTAATGTGACCTATAAACTGTACAACTCAATTGAAAAACAAACTGAAATCTTTTAGGTAGAGGGAAGAAAAAATATAAAAATAAAATAATATGGTTGCATTAGTATGCACACCCTTAAACTAACACTTTGTTGAAGCACCTTTTGAGTTTATTACAGCACTCAGTCTTTTTGGGTATGAGTCTATCAGCATAGCACATTTGGACTTGGCAAGATTTGCCCACTCTTCTTTGCAAAAACACTTCAAATCCAAATCTGAAGATTTTCAATCGGATTCAGGTCTGGGCTCTGACTGGGCCATTCCAAAACTTTAATCTTCTTTTGGTGAAGCCATTCCTTCGTTGATTTAGATGTATGCTTTGGGTTATTGTCATGCTGAAAGATGAAGTTCCTCTTCATGTTCAGCTTTCTAGCAGAAGCCTGAAGGTTTTGTGCCAATATTGACTGGTATTTGGAACTGTTCATAATTCCCTCTATCTTAACTAAGGCCCCAGTTCCAGCTGAAGAAAAACAGCCACAATTCATGATGCTGCCACCACCATGCTTCACTGTGGATATGGTGTTCTTTTGGTGATGTGCAGTGTTGTTTTTGCGCCAAACATATCTTTTGGAATTATGGCCAAAAAGTTCAACCTTGGTTTCATCAGACCATAACACCTTTCCCCACATGCTTTTGGGAGACTTCAGATGTGTTTTTGCAAAATGTAGCCTGGCTTGGATGTTTTTCTTCGTAAGAAAAGGCTTTCGTCTTGCCACTCTACCCCATAGCCCAGACACATGAAGAATACGGGAGATTGTTGTCACATGTACCACACAGCCAGTACTTGCCAGATAATTCTGCAGCTCCTTTAATGTTGCTGTAGGCCTCTTGGTAGCCTCCCAGACCAGTTTTCTTCTCGTCTTTTCATCAATTTTGGAGGGAGCTCCAGTTCTTGGTAATGTCCCTGATGTTCCATATTTTCTCCACTTGATAATGACTGTCTTCACTGTGTTCCATGGTATATCCAATGCCTTGGAAATTCTTTTGTACCCTTCTCCTGACTGATACCTTTTAACAATGAGATCCATCTGATGCTTTGGAAGCTTTCTGTGGACCATGGCTTTTGCTGTGGGATGTGACTAAGAAAATTTCAGGAAAGACCAACTAGAGCAGCTGAACTTTATTTGGGGTTAATCAGAGGCACTTTAAATGATGGCAAGTGTATGCTGACTCCTATTTAACAAATAGTCCTTGTATGGGTCTGACCACTGCAGCGTATGCAGACAGACTCTGTAGACCTGGATGTGCAGTACAGTGTCCTAGCCAATCAGGGACCCCATCTTAGCAGCATGTTGACCTACCGTGGATATATATATATATATATATATATATATATATCCACGGTAGGTCAACATGCTGCTAAGATGGGGTCCCTGATTGGCTAGGACACTGTACTGCACATCCAGGTCTACAGAGTCTGTCTGCATACGCTGCAGTGGTCAGACCCATACAAGGACTATTTGTTTGATTTTAGGTAGAGCACATAAAAGTAAATAGATTAATATCTACATTATATGCCCAGTATAATCCAGAGAACTTCCATATTCGTTTAAACTTTGTGACATCATACCTAAGGTAAAACCCTCTTCATAACAAATGGGTTGTAGTAATATAAATGTATCAGCTTTATTCTTTTTTTAAGAATTATAACCTTAAAACAAAACTAGAATTTTTTTAATTTTTGGTTGAAATGTACATCTGTTTTTATTGCCTCTTTAAACATGAACATATTTGGATTTTACCTATATCTTCCTTGTTTGACAGTATTTAGTTCTTAAGTCAATCACATGACACTATTGTCCTTAGCAGACAATGGTAATTGCTGTACCAGAAAGTTTTTATATATTATTAAAAGTTAAGTTTTAACCATGTTTTGAGATTAGATATGTTAGGTGTGCCCTATAAGAGGATCTAATTCTCTTATTTTTCTTTTGTGTTTAATGGTTTATCCTTAAGAGCGCCCTTACATTTTTATTAAGTTTCATACTTATGTACCCGAGCCGAGCCACCCATTCTTTATCTATCAGTGTACCAGAAAGTGAGCTGAAAAACGGACATAAGAACAGATATTGTAGAATATAAAATTATTATAGTCTTAAAATCAAACCAAATTGATTGTATAGATCTATTTATGTACTGAATATTTAAACACATTTGTTTAGTCATATATTCAAATACGCTAGAAAAAATAAGCATCTCCGATATCAAGCACTGCTTGGAAATGATTTATTGATATTCAGTACTTGCCTGGTGCTCTTTCTATCACCCAAGTGTAGTTAGACAATAGGTTTGAAAAATTGTGCAAATTAGGATCATCTGCAAGTGGCATCATGGTTGCATTTCATTATGAGTTCACAGAGTGTTTAATGGGGATGCACAACTATCTTAGTAGCCTGCTGTTAGACATATTGCTTGTGAGGCTGCTGATGTCCTTTCACAGAACTCATCTCACTGTGTGTGTCCAAGTCTAATGTTTATTTAATATGGCACAGATGAAACAGACCATCTATCAAACATATACAGGAATCCACACACCAGATCCCCTCCGAATCCTGCTTCTCTGTGTGAAGATTTCAGAGATATAATATATACTTGAGAAATACAGATATATTTAGTGAGTGTGCTGAGATCCATTCAGATGTATACAGACCCAATTCACACCTCCTTACTCCTTTCAATCCATCCCAGGATGGATTGATAGATAGACGCTGTAACGGAACCCATCACTGTTTTACCCTGTTTTATGATTATTATGGTTAAAATATGATCCTACTATTATACTGCATGTATGTTGGTTTATGCTTTGCAGAATATTGGCCCAGACTAGTGCAGAGCTTGGCATGAAAGAGAAAACTTTTACAGATAAGGAAGTCTATTGTATAAAGTGTTTTCATTCTCAGATAAGAACAAAGAAGGATGATCTAATTAATGTCTGATTGTATCCAAGTTGCCAGGTAGCCTCAGGGAGGTGTGACTCACCTATTGCCCCTCTATGTGTATTGTGTGGCCAACTATGGGGGATATGTGAAATGTCTGTGTGTTATGTGTAAAAGATACTGTTACTAACTTTTGAACCCCTGGTCTGATTCATGCCATTTTTTAATATGTTGTTCCCCTGGGTGAGAGCTATTGAACGGTGTGGGACTTAAAGGTGTACCCCCTGTATTTGAGGTACATCCAGAATGTGGTTAAAATTGTGTCTGTTTTAATTGTGTTACCTGTTATCTGAGGGGAGGAGACGTGGGGGTTGAACCATGTATATAATTGGCTGTTGTGATAATTATGTGGGTGTAGCCCTTCAGAGGGCACCATTGCATAAAAGGAGATCCCCTGTCATTAAAGTACTACTTGACCCTTCAAAACGTAGCCTCGTCTCGTTATTGGAGGGGATCGCTATATCATACTGGGGATTGCTATGCGCTGCATACTCCCTGGGAGCTTTAAGCTACGGCGGTTGTGGAGTCTGTGGTGGTGGTGGTGTCCGGTGCGGTGCTTGTAGGTCTCGACGCAAACTAGGACGCGTCCATCAACAGAGGTACCCGGTCGGGGTGCCAGTAGATCCGTTACAGACGCATACATGAATAGATAGACGGACAGACAGATGACTGATAGATGAATAGATAGACGGACATCTTCGCAGCTGACTTTCACCTCTGACATCAATGGCACGTAGTGTTTCCAGGCTGCTTATTTGCAATGGTGCCGTTTGTCCTGTCACGGTACATTTTGACTACAGCAGCGCCACGGTAGCGAGTGAACAGTTCTCAAACGGCGCTGTTTTATAAATACTACCACTACCAATGATCACCCCCTTTTCAAAGTTGGGTAAATTGCACGTTTTACCCATGACAGCGATGGTTTATATTTTTGCAGAATATCTACATGTAACCTTATATATCTACCAAGCCAGCTCACGACAGGTGCCGTATTTTTTATTGGCTACCAGCTGCTGACATCAAAAGTAGGTCGACTCGATCCTGTAATATTATCCATAATTCATGTTTTATTATCAACTGTTAAAATATATTACAGAACATCCAATATATAATAAGAACAGCCCTCCTTCATAATATACTGAATTATGTTATATCCCCAGTACAACCAATCTATTAGTTTGGAGGATCAGTCTGAGAGTTCAAGACATTTCTCCCCCTTTCAGATAGGATAGACCTAGAGCAAAATCAAAAAAGGATCTAATGTCAGATGTGTCTGGCCCCATTAGTTCTAGCCCAAGTCTCTTCCCCATCTTGAGACTCCTTATATTCTATTCTGGATAAATAACAGTGCATCCTTGGTATGGCAGAAAAGCATGGTTATTGGGAAGAGAGGCCCATGGCTTTTTTTCCCATTTAAAGATGCTGAAGTAAGAACGTTGCCCAGGTTGTGCCCCAGTCAGGTGGTACTGCCTTAGCAATCTAGGAAGAGCTAAGTTACTGGGTTAGGGGCCGCATTACATACCTCCTCAGGCTGGATGGTGGCCAGGTCATTGTTGCTCTTTGCCTAAAGACTTCTGCTGTGCAAAATGGGTGAACTTTTTAGCCTGTGGCTTTTCCTTTTTCTATTTCTGTCACTCACAACATTTGGAGCAACTGCTAAGTGGCTGCACCCATCTTTACTCCCATGAGCTACTATGGTAGGTCTGCTTGTGCCATGTTACATTCCTTGGTGGTGAGATCCAGAGGTGTCTCATCTAGGTCACCCCCTGGCACAATCTCAGTCGTTTGGGAAGAGACTTCATCCTCTACACTTCTGATGTGCTTGTGAGTGCTTGTAATGTTTCCCAAATTGATGCAGGGAGCACTTCTTCACTTCTCCCACGTGATTCCCCTTAAAAATCTGAAACTCATTATGTAGTGAAGGGACATCTCAATTTTTATGTGCTGCTGAGGATTGCCAGGGCCAATAACACTACATTCCATAATTGTGATTAACTGCTGGGGAGCACTACATCCCCTTTGCCACTGGGGAGTGCCGGCATTGTCCATCCTGCCAACATTCTCTATTGAGGCTCCCATCTCCATATGGGACACTCCAGTATCCTCCATGCCACCTCCCATCTGTCTCTGGGGAGTGCTACTTCCCAACTAGGGAGTAACAGCTCCATCCACGCTAACTACCATCTGCTGTTTGGAATCTGAAGTTCCCCTTAGAAGTTCTGCAAGGTGGCTGTCCCCTCCAGCACTTCCAGGGTGAAACTGCATTTCTCTGCCAATATCCCTAATTAATCATCAATATAAAGTTCAGAATCAGCAAGCTATTGTAAGGAACATGGCATCACCTCCGGCAAATGAGGGACCTTGCCAGTGTTTCACAGCCCTTGCCCATAAATTGAGATAACGAGCCTTCAACTGGACCTTCTGGATTCTTCCATCCTTCTCTCTGGAAACAGGCCCAGCATTCTTTTCCTTAGAACCAGGAGGAACTGCATTTTGGCCTGTGGTGTCATCATCACCTCTACGCACACAGTATTGTCAGATACCCAGCGAGTTGAGAGATATCACCCTGATGTTTGCTAAATCTCTTGAATTTGCAAGCAACAGCTTTTGTTAGTTAACACCCTTGAAAATCCCTGCTAATATTAGCATAAAATTCATAATTCGTTTTGGCCAATCTCAGGCAGCTAATACATTTTTTTTTGTTTCAATCTTCTTATTAAAGACAAAGTTGCAGCAATACAAAATGAGATAGCAGGTCAGCAAACACACAAGCAAAATGTAACAGCATCACCTGATTCATAACAATGATTGCTAACTTCCATCATACGCCCCAAAAATTGTCAAGTCATGCTGAGTCTTTCAAAAATTAAGGTCTGTGACCTATGAAAACAATTCCTATCTTTTCATTTTTTTTGTGTAAAGCATTGTCAGCTTAATAATCTAAAAGTCAATATATAACAAAAGAAAAAATAAACAGAGGGAAGGGAAAGGAGGGAAAGGGAACAGATAATCTGGCAATCTCTCCTACTGAAACAGCCTAAAAGTGGTAAGAACGTGTTGTTCAACATCCCCATTTCAACGGATTTATCCATTTCACTAGCCAGTAGCTATATTGAGATGCTATGAGCGGAAGCGAGCCAAGGGGTCCATATTGTGAGGAATTGGGAATATGTGTTTAGCAAGATATGTGTCAATTTTTCGTTGATCATAATATAGTTTATTTTTAAAATTAGTCAGTGTAGGGGATTTCCAACTTTTAGCAATATTATGCTTTACTGAGAAAGCAAAGTATTGCGAAAGTTTGTTTTGGTGTCCGGAAAGGTTGTCTACATGTAACCCTAAAAGGCAAATCTCAATTGTGGGCACTAAAGGTATATTAATTATTTGTGAAAACAAACTAATCAATTCCTCCCAAAACCCTTGCACCAGCGGGAACGTCCACCAAATAGGAAGAAAGTCCCCCCTAGATCTGCATCCTCTAAAACAGTTCTCACTAAGATGTGGGTTAAATGTATTCATTAATGACGGAGTGTAGTAAGTTCTATGTAATACTCTATATGTAAAGGATCCCCTCGTTAGATTAGAGCAAATCTCCTTCCATATTGTAGAATCACGTTCCAATTAAGACTCAAAGGTTGTTTTTGGCTGTTTTGTGAATCATTATAAATGGAGTATAAGGAACCTAGAAAACCTTTCATAGAAGGCAAATTCTTGCATATGCTTGTTAACCAAGTATGCGTTGGCAGCCCAGTGTCTTGAATCAACGTTAAAAGTCAATGATTGAGTTTCCTATAGCTCTAAATGTCATTATCTGGTATGGGATGTTGGGCTATGAGTTGCTCGTGGGATATCATTTTATCATTAGAAAACCAGAACCTACTCTTCCCAGTAAAGCTGGCAAGCCATTATTGTTTAGAGTCGGAGCCCATAGCGGTTTCAAAAGTAGGGAAAGACTTTAAAGATGTTAAAGGTGAGAGTGATGGGGCTAGGTGTTTTATAGATTTAGCCCAGACCCATTTAGAGAGAGTGGAGTTAATCATGGGATTGGAGTGGCGTTGCTTGATTCATTGAGAGTGTGGATCCCAAATCAGAGTGCCCCAAGTATGTTATTTCACTTGCCAATTTTCCACAAAAATCCAGAAAGTTTGATCGAGTGAGCAACCGGAATAAATGCTAGCTGAGCAGTTCGCAAGTATAGTCGAATATTCAGACAGGAGAGCCCCCACTGGGTCCTATGCTTAAACATATTCTTCCTCACTATACGAGGAGGTCTATCATGCCGAATAAATTTAAATATTTTGTCTTGTAACCTATATAGTTCTTTAAAATTGATTGGAATAGGAAGGGTTCTGAACAAATAAAGTATTTTCGTCAAAATGTTAATTTTCACCGTGGCTAAACGTCCTGTCCAAGAGGTGTGGAATTTGGACCAGTTTTACATATAGGGAAATAAAGGGAAAAAATTGGCATTATAGAGATCTGATAACCCCCCAGTAATTTTAGCTCCAAGATATTTAATAACGTTTTTTGGCTATAAAAATCTAGACTAGTTTTGGTTTACCTACCCCAAGCGCCTCCGTCTTTTCTACATTCATTTGTAGGCCCGACAGTAACCCAATGTATTGTAAGGAAGGATAATAAGGCAGGTATAGAGAAGGTCGTCCGCAAACAATGAACATTTTAGGTGGTGCAGGCCTACCTTAAGACCCCAAATTTCTGCGTTGCATTGCATAGCTTGGGCCAAGCTAAGTAGTCCCCCTGTAGAAAGAAACAGGAAGAATCAGACACTGATCTCTAGATCTCTGCATTGAGCTGGTGCTGGCTTGAAGTTTAGTAAAGGGTTAAAATTTGTATTCGACTGCAGTGTCAGGTATCCTATGTAGGCAGCTCTGGGGTGTGAAAAACAGGTTTTTTTTTTAAATCAAATAAATCTGTGTGTGTGTATAGAACGACTCAATTAAATGTATGTTTCTGATATAAGCAGCATGTGTTACATTAGAAAAAGGGAAAAAACAGGGAACTTATATATGCCTTTTAAATGTATAGCTTTATATGTGATCCCACCACTGAAAAGAGAAGGAAATAGATTAATTAAGTATAAACACCTCTATTTATAAGCCTTTTGTGATAGATCAGGAGAGTATGAGGCATAAATCAGGTGCCTCATTTTAAATCAGTTTTAAAATAAAAAATACCACTGCATTTATTTAAAAAAATTGTATTAAAATATGAATTAAATGTATATATGCCCCCATATTCCTATCACATTTCAATACTGGATGAGCCAGTCACAGAATAACACAACATAATACTGCAAACCCAAAAGTCTCTTATTCTAAAATGGCCAATCCTAGACCTGTTCCCTTGCTGTACTTTTTCCTAGTCCACACAATCGGTGGCATGCTGTTGGTACAAACAAATGTTGTTCTATGCATTATATAATGTCCTTTTATAAGAGCTTAGTCATATCCATAAAATTAACTATTAACCTGTCCCTGTAATAAAGTCTATAACATTACTTCACTTAAACTCAATAAAAAATATTGGACCTTTACACAGTGGAGGCCATTGGCCCCCAGGTGACGTGGCCGAGTGAATTTTTTGTCAGTGTAAAGCCTATTATCTGCCAGTACCCTAACCCCTAATCTTAACCATTAACCTCAAAACCTAACCCAAAACCCTAGTACTAGGAAATTCACTAAAATCTCGGCCGCGCCACCTAGTGGTGGACAGTAGACAGGAAAAGTCTAATATTTTTTATTGATTTTAAATTACATTATTACAGGGACAAGTGTAAAAAATAATTTGCAGAACTCTCTAAAAGTGCCCTCTCTCTCTGATGGAAAATGAATCAGTTTGCTGGTAAAGGGAAAATGAGTAAATTCGAACACAAACAAAACATCATAACATAAAGAAAACCGACTTAATTCACAATATAAAACATAATTCCTCCTATAAGCGACAGCAAGAGTCACTGTTTTTTACTTACTAACCAGATATGAGAACGTAGAATCCTAGCTGGCCATTCTAGAGACCCATAAATAAGAGGAGCAGGAGCATGCTGTGTTTTTAAGGGAAGCCTGTCAGTGAGCTGTGTATGGTCCTTTCAGGACCTGTGGGGGCAAGAGAGTTGGGCAGGCTGGAGGTGAGATGCAGAGGTGTAATAACCTTGTGCATATCAGTGTGCACGGATGAGCAGTATGGTGAGACATAGTGAATTTGTTCATGAGCTCCCATGCCCTATTTATTTTACTATAGTGCTGCATACTGCAAGCCTGCCACTTGACACTCTCCTCCTCCCCCAATAAAGAACATGCTGATAGCACATTGCTAGAGAAAGCAGAGCCCATGTGCGAAACACAAACACTGAAATGTAAATGTATTGTTATGCAAATGAGGCACCTCTCTTACGAAGACAGCCCTAGACTTCTGCCTTGTTCACGTAGTTATAAATCAGCCATATGTGGAATAGTGTGTGTATGCGCACAATCATTTCTACAAGCAATGACAATTGTGTATGTACAACCTCACATACTGTATAATAGATAATCCCCTTATGCTTCTACAGGCAGACTCCGCTTAACACTACCCCGTTTAACACTGATTCGCTATAAAGCTATTTTTGACTGACACATCCCCCATTGAAAATAACACAGATTTTGCGACGTCCCCCCCCCTGGTAACACAGATTTGATCCTTGGTTATGATCTAAAACTCCAAGAGCCGTGAAAGGAATTTTAAAACCGAGTTTGCCTGTGAGTTATTCTATTTTAAAATGGACCCTTTTAACACCGTTTCGTTTAGCACTTGGTCTTCTAGGAACACATCTACAGAGTTAAAATGGGGTATGTCTGTATTTATATACAGCTATACCCTGCTTAACACTACCCTTTTAGCGATGTTTCGGTATAACGCTATTTTGAACCATAATTCCCTTTTTAATGCACTGTCTCTCTATAACACTGTTTTTGCTGCCAACCCCCTTTTAATGCTCTGATTATAAAAACAAAAACAAATTCAGGATGAGCCAGAAGCTTCAACATCACAAATGTAAAGTCTATATTTCTGCTAATGTTCAGTTTGTGTTAGCGTTATGTTTGCCTTTTGCTTGAAGTTCATATAAAACAACAAAAAAAATATTGTAATTGCATATTTTTTTCTTGAGTTCCCCTGTCCCTATCTTTCCTAATGTTAAACTGCCCCGCTTAGAGCTGTTTCGCTTAACACTCCTACTGCTTGGAACCATCTACAGCGTTGAACGAGGTATAGCTGTACTTCTATACATATGTGTGCCACAATCTTGCGATTTGGATATAAAAAGTGGAACAGGGAATAATAATAGGCATATGCAGCCTTATTAAATCGTGATTCGGCCAATTGAATAGGGCTCTATATAAGCACAGAGCATATTTTTTTACAGAAGTTTTAGTTAGTGAAGACCTTGCTTTTGGATAGAAGTTCACTAAATAAAAACTTCGGTAAAAAAATATGCTCTGTGCTTATATAGAGCCCTATTCAATTAGCTGAATCACAATTTAATAAGGCTGATGGATGGCACACAAATTTGAATGGGCCTATGGCAGTATAAAACCTGAATACATCCCTGTAGTGAAGGGCAGCCTGTTCTATATGCTACAATATTTGCCATTTGTAAATTGCATGACAGGTGAAAAAATATTTGATTGACTGTACTTAGGGATCCCAAGGCATCAAGAGCACAATATGTTTAAAATGCTGAAATCAACAATGGAACAAATGGAAGGTAATGAATTGCTGAAAAAAGAACAGACATGGGGGAAATTGTCATAGCAGTGTTGTTGTAATATATACTGTAATCATTCCCTCCCCTTTTGTCTCTTATATCTTTAACCCGCTTAGATTGTAAGCTCTTATAACAATAGTTAAACTAGACCTTCCGTACATTTATGTAACTTATGTATTGTCTGTTATGGACAATGTTGGTGCTTTATAAATAAACTAGCGACTTGCCCGTCAAAAATGACGGGGCAATAACATTTTAAGCCATGGGAATGCTGTTTGAGACATAATTGAAACCGTTTTGTACTGTGAGGACCTTTGGCGCTAATTGCGAGCCTCTCATGTTGTTTACTTTTGGTCCTCTGAGAGAGAGATATATTTCTATGTATATGTAGTTAAGTAATAATTAATGATTTATTCAATTAATTAATTAAGTAATAATTAATTATTTATGCAATATATTAATATACTTTAAATATTTATAATTGATATATGCAGCTGGTAATAGGCTGAAGAGCTAACAATCTGTTTGTATTTTGCGTCTGCATAGAATATACATTGTGAGTGTTGGTGCCCTTCTTATAAAGTATAATGAATGTTTGAAGTGAGCATTGTAAATAGGCTGCATGCGCGAGGTAAAGCCGTTGGTTTATTGTGTAAAGCGGCATTGTATAGTCGTAATGTTATTAATGTGGTACGCGTCTCGTGAGCATTTTCCGTCTTTTCTAATAGTGTATGTTGTAGGTCATAGTGTGATGTGTAAAGTGCTACGCGTTTTGCAGTGTTTTGAGCGGTCCGGGGCCGTGTAGCCTCGTTTTCATTTTTTTCGGCGGCCATTTTTTTCCTCGCTTACACGAAAATCGCCTAAACCAAGTTAAATTCGCGTTCCACCTCACCTCACAGGCGTCCTGACTGTTGCCCCATTTTGTCTGGGATGTTTCTGAATTTTTGGGGGTGTATGTAGTGTGTTTTTGGGGTTTTTTGTTCGTCCGCTAATGTCGTAAGTCCTGCGCCTCGCATCGGCTAAGTCCTACCCGTTAACGGCTCGCTTCGCGAGGTTCTCAAGCTATGAGCCCCTGTGGCTCTCAACGCCTAAGTCGTAAGCACCTCACAAAGCGTGACGACGTCTCGTAGTTAAACAATTATAATATGTGATGATAATAAAGTAATATATCCAATGTGGTACCTGGACTGGGTGTACTAAGGAAGCACCCTGCGCAGTTGCCTTTTTCTCCTACTCCTTTGAATGACTCTGGACAGTAAGGAAAGACCAGATTCATCTCACAAAAAGTTAATCTCTGGACTCCACCATGAAGACAATGCTGTGTTCTCTTTAATCTATAACAACATGATTTCTGTATTACACAATTATGTGCGGTTTCTTGCCATGTTAGCAAATAGACAGGAAAGATCCCATTACAGTAATTACACAGCATATGCAAATTATACCTTATACAGTAATTCTTGGTTGAAAGAGGTTAACAAAACATATACAGCAATTTTTTCTGCTACAAG
Organism: Discoglossus pictus; assembly: GCA_027410445.1. Taxonomy (NCBI): domain Eukaryota; kingdom Metazoa; phylum Chordata; class Amphibia; order Anura; family Alytidae; genus Discoglossus; species Discoglossus pictus. Next base: position 42,224,435 of record CM050168.1, read on the forward strand.
TAATTCATGCAAAACACTCAACCTTTGAATGATCATACAGGGGGTTGCATGGAAGAGAATGAAAATGTATTGTAAAAATGAATTGCTAGCATGCAAGCTCAGCCATTCATTAGTGCTCTTTGGCCTGATAATAAATGTATCTGTCAGACACACTGTCACGTGGCTGAGATTCTCAGGACAATACGCACATTTATGGAAAGTGAGCTTTTTATTTTGGTGGATTAAAGGGATATATTTTTAATCAAACTGAAATACATTTTGTATAGCCCTTAATAGCTTTTGAAACCTTCCAACATATTTGAAAAGCAAAAGGGAAGGATTAGCCAATGCAGAATGGTGTGATTTTTTCTGCACTCGTCAGAAGAATTTAAGTACTTTATTAAATGCAGTGGCAGAGCTAGGGAATAGAGGTAGGGGCAGAACTACTGCCGATGCAAGCTGTGCAATGCACCGGGGCCCTACTCTGATGGACTAAAGTGCTGTCTTAATTTTTTTTTATATTTACATTTTATTTTATGTTGTTAAGTGGGCCCCTTTGGCCACACAAGCCCCCTTCCATAATTTGAGCTTCTTGGGGGGGGGAGGGGGATCTGCGTGACATTCATTGGTGGCTCAGCAGGTTGTGCCATCCCTTCTTCTGCTGGCGCTTTTTCTTGGCAGGGTAGGCAATTCCGAATTACATCACACACATACATGACTTCAGGGGGCCTATGCTGTTGAGGGCCTCATTGGTATGCACCTGCCTCACAAACAGCAGCGGCACCATAGGCCATAGGTTACAGGTTTGTAAACATGAACATTCACTGGTGAGATTAACTATGGTTTGAATTTGTGGTCAGGCCATAAAATTGAGTTGAAATTAAGCTAATTTCCTAAGGTCATAATAATAAAATCAGAAATCTTTATTAATACACGTCAGTGGGTTGCTGACGGCCACAATTGGAATGGAACCTGAAGGTGGATAATTTGTTAGGTCGATCCATCATACACTGCAGTTTAAAGTTTAATACTATAGGAAGTCAATGGAATCTAACATACACTGAGGACTGTACAAATAAATAGGAGAGAGAAGACCCTGTGACCCTCAAAGGATGTCTCCTATCTGGAAGGCTCAACTAATTTGAAGCCCTAAATCTAGCTAAAGTTCCTGTAGCTAATAATAAACCTGTCCTCAGTATTGTAAAATCTGTCCCAAATTCTTGAAAAAAGCAAAATTCAAACTCAACCACTGAAGTAAACCAAAGTGTTGATGGGTTCTACATATTACAAGGGAATTGCCTGTCAAAAATTACGGCAATAAAATTTGTAATCTGGCAATGCTGTTTGCCACACAATGCAAGGTTCAAGGCGCTTATTACGAGACTTTCCCATCGTGTACGTTACGGTCCTCGTGGAGCTCATAGGAAAAATGCCAAGGAGGGTGAATACTTTTGCAAGGCACTGTACTGTGAAGTGCAGTGTTTCAAATTAGCACCAGCAAGTCCGTAATATCTCTCAAATAGCAAGCTGCAGAATGTTGCCACTGATTGGTTACTATGAGACATTGTAACTCCTGTATATAGAAGTATACTGTCTTCCAGAGCAGACCTGTGCATTGTACGGCCCGCGGGCCACATCCGGCCCTTTGGCTCTCCCTATCCGGATCGCCTGCTAGGGCAGCATGTTACCCCGGCACCAAACCTTGCGTGTCAGAAATGCAGCATCAGCATCAAAAGTGGATCTGCCCACTAGATGGCGCTGCCGGAGTTCTGCCTCTATTATGTCATGTGTATCACTGTGCATTGCTTGTGTCCCTGTACTTTGCTCCTCCATGCCCTGCACACACAGTAACTTGTGAACATGTTCCAATTTGGCCGCACAATGATTTTAGAGGGCAGTGCAGACTGAGCCCTGAGCCTGCACATAGAGGCTGTGTGAGGGGACAGAGTAGCTGGAGCGCAGCACAGCGCAGTGTCACTGGGAAGGACACAGAAGGGAGGAAGAGGTCCGACAGCACCCGGGACCCAGCCCGAATCAGGAGCAGGATGGAGAGGCTCAGGTAACCAGAGTCCTATCACTGGGATCAGATGTGGTGTAACAGATTATTATCCCTTGCTCCAATCAATGGGTCCTAATGAGAGTAATTACATTCCTCGGCATGCGCTGGAGATCTGTTATGACAAGGTGAGTGTGTGTGACAGAGTGTGTGTGATATGACAGGCTCAGTGTGTGTGACAGGCTCACTGTGCGTGACAAGCTCAGTGTGTGACAGGGTGAGTGTGTGTGACAGGGTGAGTGTGTGTGACAGGGTGAGTGTGTGTGACAGGCTCAGTGTGTGTGACAGGCTCAGTGTGTGTGACAGGTTCAGTGTGTGCAGGTGACTGTCATCCCCTTCTTCTTGTGTCTTCAATCTTTCCTAGCATCATCGTCTTTTGTAGGGAATCCTGCCGTCTCATAATATTGCCAATATATTTGAGCTTCAGTCTCATGATCGTACTTTCTAGTGAACAGTATGTCTTTATTTCCTGAATTATTGATTTATTGGATCTTCTTGCAATCCAATGGACTCTAATCAGTCTTCTCCAACACCACAATTCTACGCCGCTCAGATTTCTTTATGGTCCAGCTCTCACATCCATATGTTACTACTGGGAATACCATAGTTTGAACTATGCAGACCTTTTTGATAGTTTAATATCTTTATTTTTTACAAGCTTGTCCAAGCTTGCCATACTTTAGCTCCCCAGAAGCAAACGTCTTTTAATTTCATGACTACAATCACCATCTGCAGAGACCTTGGAGCCAATAAAATCTGTCACTGCCTCCACTTCTTCCTCGTCTATTTGCCAGGAAGTGATATTACCATTTGCCATGATCTTAGTCTTTTTAACATTGAGCAGCAGGCCAACTTTTGCACTCTATTCTTTTACACTCGTCAATAAGTCCTTTAGTTCCTCCTCACTTTCAGCAATCAGAGTGTATCTGAGGTGTCATCGGCGTATCTGAGGTTGCTGATATTCCTTCCAGCAATATTGATTCCGGCTTTGGATTCATCCAGTAGAGCCTTACACATGATGTATTCTGCATATAAGTTGAATATATAATGTGACAATACACAACCTTGTCGCACTCCTTTTCCGATCTTGAACCGTTCTGTTGTCCTATGTTCAGGTCTGACCGAGGCTTTTTGATCGACATACAGATTCTTTAGGTGGAGGATGAGATGATCGGGTACTCCCCATCTCTTTAAGGACATGACACATTTTGTTGTGATCCACACAGTCAAAGGCTTTAGAATAGACTATGATGCAGAACTAAGTGTTTTTTGTAACTCTCTTGCTTTCTCTATTATCCAGAGGACAATGGCAGTTTGATCTCTTGTGCTTCTTCCTCTGTGGAACCTGGCTTGCACATCTGGTAGTTCCTGGTCCATATATTGTTGGAGTCGAGCTTGTAGAATCTTAAGCATTACCTTGCTGGCATGAGAAATGAGTGCAATTGTTCGATAATTAGAGCACTCTTTGGCACTGCCTTTTTTTCGGATTGGGATGTAGACTGAACTTTTCCAGTGTATTGGCCATTGTTGAGTTTTCCAAATGTGTTGGCATAAGGCAAGTAACACTTTCATAGCATCATCCTGTAGAATTTTGAATAGTTCAATTGGGATTCCATCACCTCCTGCACCCTTATTATCAGCAAGACATCCTAGGGCCCATCTCACTTCACTCTCCAAGATGCCTGGCTCCAACTCATTGGACAAATTATTGAGGTCATCACTGCTGTTAAGATCCTTCCTGTATTGATCTTCAGTGTATTCCTGCCACCTCTTCTTTATCTGATCTTCTTCTGTTAAGTCCCTACCATTTTTGTCTTTTATCACTCCCACTTTTGCATGAAATGTGTCTTTTAGGTTCCCAATTTTTTTGAAGAGATCCCCATTCGATTATGTTTTTCAATCTCCCTACATTGCTCATTGTAGAATGTCTTCTTGTCTCTTCTTGCTATCCTCTGGAATTCTGCATTCAGTTGGACAAATCTTTTCTTATCTCTATTACCTTTTACTTTCCTTCTTTCCTGGGCTACTTTCAAAGCCTCATCAGACAGTCTTTGACTTCTTACTTTTCTGTCTTTTAGGGATATTCTTTGTTGCTGATTCCTGGATTATGTTGTAAACTTCGGTCCAAAGTTCTTCAGGCATTCTATCTTCCATGGCTAGTACCTTATATGTATTCTTTACTTCCACTGCATATTTACATGGGATATTATTTATTTTGTATCTACTTTGATCTTATGGTTTCCCCTCTTTTCTTCAGTTTAATTTTTAACTTTGCATTAAGAAACTCATGGTCTGAGCCTCAGTCAGCGCCAGGTCTTGTTTTTCCTGACTGTATAGAGCTCCTCCATACAAAGTATATAGTCAATCTGATTTCAACAGTGCCTTGCAAAAGTATTCACCCCCTTGGCATTTTTCATGTTTTGTTGCCTCCCAACCTAGAATTAACATGGATTGTTTGAGGATTTGCATAATTTAATTTACAGAACATGCCCACAACTTTGAAGATGTTTTTTTTTTTATTGTGAAGCAAACAGCAAATAGGACAAAATAATAGAAAAAGTCAATGTGCATCACTATTTTCCCCCCTAAAGTCAATACTTTGTAGAGCCACCTTTTGCGGCAATCACAGCTCCAAGTCGCTTTGGTTAAGTCTCTATGAGCTTGCCACATATAACCACTGGGATTTTTGCCCATTTTTCCTTGCAAAACTCTTCCAGCTCCTGGATGGTTTGCGCTTGTGAACAGCAAACTTTAAGTCTGACCACAGATTTTCTATTGGATTGAGGTCTGGGCTTTGACTAGGCCATTCCAACACATTTACTTGTTTCCCCTTAAACCACTGAAGTGTTGCTTTAGCAGTGTGTTTGGGGTCATTGTTCTGCTGGAAGGTGGACCTCCGTCCTAGCCTCAAATCACGTACAGGTTTTGTTCAAGAATATCCCTGTATTTAGCACCATCCATCTTTCCCTCAACTCTGACCAGTTTCCCAGTCCCAGCTGCTGAAAAACATCCCCACAGCATGATGCTGCCACCACCATTTTTCACTGTGGGGATGGTGTTCTTTGAGTGATTTGATGTGTTGGGTTTGTGCCAGAAAAGTTAAAGTTACATTTTAGTCTCATCAGACCAGAGCACCTTCCTCCATACATTTTAGGAGTCTCTCACATGCCTCTTCACAAACTCAAAATGTGCCATTTTGTTTTTTGCTGAAAGTAATGGCTTTCTTCTGGCCACTCTGCCATAAAGCCCAACTCTATGGAGCGTGCGGCTTATTGTCGTCCTATGTACAGATACTCCAGTCTCTGCCGTGGAACTCTGCAGCTCCTCCAGGGTTACCTTAGGTCTCTGCGCTGCCTCTCTGAATAATGCCCTTCTTGCCCGGTCCATGAGTTTTGGTGGGTGGCTGTCTCTTGGTGCTCCTGGGGATGAACAAAGATTTTTATATATTTTTTTATAACCTAACCCTGACTTGACTTTCTCAACAACAATGTCCCTTACTTGTTTGGAGAGTTCCTTGGTCTTCATGGCAGTGTTTGGTTAGTGGTGCCTCTTGCTTAGGTGTTGCAACCTCTGGGGCCTTTCAAAAGAGGTGTGTTTATGTAATGACAGATCATGTGACACTTAGATTGCACACAGGTGGACATCATTTCACTAATTATGTGACTTATGGTAATTGGTTGCACCAGAGCTTTTTATGGGCTACATAACAAAGGGGGTGCCAATTTTCTGTTTTTTATTTCTAAAAAATAGTTTTATGTATATATTTTTCTCATTTCTCCCTCACCAACTTAGACTATTGTATTTTGAACCATCACATAAAATTCAGATTAAAAAAACATTGAACTTAAGGCTGTAATGTAACAAAATAGGGAAAAAGTCAAGGGGGGTGAATACTTTTGCAAGGCACTGTATGTTGTGCATCTGGTGATGTCCATGTGTAGAGCCGTCTTGGAGGCCGTTGGAAGAGGGTGTTTGCTACGACCAGGAAATTATCTTGAACAAATTCTACTAATCTCTGACCTGCTTAATTTTGTACTCCAAGGCCAAATTTGCCAGTTATTCCAGGTGTCCGTTGGTTCCCTACTTTAGCATTCCTATCTCCTATGATGATAGTAACATATTTTCTTGGTGTTAAATCTATAACCTGTTGAATGTCTTTGTAGAACTTGACAACTTCAGCCTCTTCAACATCCATCGTTGGAGCATAGACTTGGATCATTGTGATATTAAATGGCTTGCCTTGAATTTGAATTGAAATCATTCTGTCATTTATTGGGTTGTAACCGAGCACTGCTTTGGCCACTTTTTGATTGACCAGGACGGCTACTTCATTTCTTCTGCGGGTTGTAACCGAGCACTGCTTTGGCGACTCTTTTATTGACTAGGGTGGCTACTACATTTCTTCTGTAGGATTCTTGACCACAGTAGAAGATCTGGGGGTTGTCTGATTTGAAAATGTACCATTTTAGTACATTTAAGTTCACCAGTTCCCAGGATATCAATTTTTAACCTTGTCATTTCATTCTTGACCACATCTAGTTTGCCTTGGTTCATAGTTCTAACATTCCAGGTTCCTATTCTGAATTGGTCTTTGCAGCATTGGACTTTCCTTTCCCCTTGTGCCTGTCCATAAAGTTTTCTTAGCAAAGATACTGTAGTGGGTTGCCAGTTCGTTCTTTAGTGGACTGCAATTTGTCTGACCTCTCTGCCATGACCTGCCCATCTTGGCTGACCCTACATGGTACAGCTCATAGCTTCATTGAAGTACACAAGCCCCTTCAGCACGACAAGGTAGCGATCCAGAAGGGGATATTACATTACAACAGATTATATACCCAAAATGACGTATATAGTTACATAATGAGGTAGCAGGTGCATGGTCTCAAACAACAAAACAGTAAAAATAATAGCAAATCAGCAAGACCATGATGATCATGCCAAGCAGAGCAATGACACATTTCTATATATCCTGTCAACAATTTTTGAAGTTACAAATAAGAAACTAAATTGCTGCAGAGAAAACACTGAGGACATAAGTTCAATATAAGTGTTAGAATGGAGGGTAGGCATATAAAATGGAGGGAAATATACAAAATGGCTAAAAACTAGAGATGTCGCGAATAGTTAGCTGGCGGACTGTTCCCGGCGAACATAGCATGTTCGCATTCGCGGCGAACTGCGAACATATGCGATATTCGACCCGCCCCCTATAGTTTATCATTAAGCGACTTTGACCCTGCATGTCACAGTCAGCAGACACATTCCAGCCAATCAGCAGCATACACTCCCTTACAGAGCCTTCTACCTCATGGACAGCAGCCATTTTGGAATCATAACTAACTTGCAGTCTTACTGAGAGGAGGCTGAGTGTAGGTGATACTGCATCAATAGGGAAAACCATAGCTAGGCTACTGTACACAGTGTGCAATACAGTCCTGAAGGACTCTTTTGATCTCTGCTGCAAGGACACCCCTGTGTCTCTTCCCCCTTTTATCATCATCCTCCCCTCACCTTAGCACCCAACCCTAACACCCCTCACACTTATCCATAACACCCATCAACCTAACACCTAACCCTAACACCCCTCACACTTATCCCTAAGACCTAACACCCCTCACACTTATTCCTAACATGCCTCACCCTAACACCCCTTACACTTATCCTTAACACCCCTCACCCTAACCCTAACACCCCTCACACATATCCCTAACACCCCTAACCCTAACACCCCCCACACTTATCCCTAACACCCCTTACCCTAACACCCCTCACACTTATCCATAACACCCATCAACCTAACACCTAACCCTAACATCCCTCACACTTATCCTTAACACCCCTCACACTTATCCCTAACACCCCTCACCCTAACCCTAACACCCCTCACACTTATCCCTAACACCCCTTACCCTAACCCTAACACCCTTCACACTTATCCATAACACCCATCAACCTAACACCTAACCCTAACATTCTCACACTTATCCCTAAGACCTAACACCCCTCACACTTATCCCTAACACCCCTTACCCTAACCCTAACACCCCTCACACTTATCCCTAACACCTAACCCTAACATCCCTCACCCTAACACCTAACCCTAACACCCATTACACTTATCCCTAACACCCCTCACCCTAACACCTAACACCCCTCACACTTATCCCTAACACCCTTCACCCTAACCCTAACACCCCTCACACTTATCCCTAACACCCCTCACCCTAACCCTAACAACCCTCACACTTATCCCTAACACCCCTCACACTAACACCTAACCCTAACACCCCTCACACTTATCCATAACACCCATCAACCTAACACCTAACCCTAACATTCTCACACTTATCCCTAATACCTAACAACCCTTACACTTATTCCTAACATGCCTCACCCTAACACCTCTTACACTTATCCCTAACACCCCTCACCCTAACACCCCTCTCACTTAGCCCTAACACCCCTCACCCTAACACCTAACCCCCTCACCCTTATTCCTAACACCCCTTACCCTAACACCCCTCACACTTATCCCTGTGTCTCTTTCCCCCCTAATCATCAAGGGAGGGGGGAGGATGATGAGGGAGGGGGGAAAGAGATACAGGGGAGGATGATGAGGGAGGGGGGGAAGAGACACAGGGGAAGATGATGAGGGAGGGGGAAAAGAGACACAGGGGAGGATGATGAGGGAGGGGGAAAGATACACAGGAGAGGATGATGATGGAGGGGGGAAGGGACACAGGGGAGGATGATGAGGGAGGGGGTAAAGAGATACAGGGGAGGATGATGAGGGAGGTGGGAGGATGATGAGGGAGGGGGGATGAGACACAGGGGAGGATGATGAGGAAGGGGGGAAAGAGACACAGGGGAGGATGATGATGGAGGGGGATGTTAGGTTATTTATGCCCTTTATGGATTAAAACCAGACCCTGCATCAACTATGTAATTTTCCGTGGGAGTTTTGACATGGATCCCTCTCCGGCATGCCACAGTCCAGGTGTTAGTCCCCTTAAAACAACTTTTTAATCACTATTGTGGCCAGAAAAAGTCCCTGTGGGTTTTAAAATCCGCCTGCCCATTGAAGTCTATGGCGGTTCGCCGGGTTCGCCGGTTCGCGAACATTTGCGGAGGTTTGCGTTCGCGGTTCGCGAACCAAAAATTTTATGTTCGCGACATCACTACTAAAAACATGCAAAATGAAAGAATTTGCTCCTATAGGTACAAATAAATATAAAACCATATAGATTACGATCCCATGTACTGAAGACATTGTGGTATATTATATAAGCGTAATGCCCAATGATATGATTATGTCATGATATAAATTATAATTATATATAAATGAAGTGTAATAAGAATAGTTTTCTGCATACAAACCTTTTCGGTAGATTTAAAATATGTAAAACAAATATCCAAGGACCTTGTTTCTAAGTTTATTTCTACCATATTATGCCTGTTTACTACCTGACATTATCCCAGTGATTCCACTGAGAGACACTGCCATGAATAGCATTTAATTACACATAAAACTTTGATGAATTCCTCCTGGTGTGTGGCATTTTATGTGCCCTGTACCCTTGTACATACATGAGAAACGTCATCATCAAAACAGCATCTCCATATAATGAGAACACTGCATTTTAAATGCTAATGTTCTCCTGAAAAATACATTTCAGAGTAATATGAATGGGAAAATAACCACTCACACTTATCTGCTTTTTAATATCAATAATTTCATTACAAAATCTCAGTAAGAATTACCTTGTTTTCCACCAATTTTTATCAAAACTGACAATGCTTATAATGATCTATTTTTTAATAATGAGCCAAAATAATTAAAACAATAGACTGTCTGTTTTAACCAGAACTTAAGCAACCATAACTCTCAAGCAACCAGAAAAAATTGAATCCTACACTTTAAATTAAACTAAACATTTTCAGGGCTCAACAAATGCCAGGAGCCAAGTTGTCATGCCACAAAATGCTTACAGGCACCTAGTTTTTATCCATTCTATGTCTCTGTAATTTAGTTTTATCTGAAAGCATGAGTGACTGCGCCAGTGCAATGTTGGCGTTACATTCCCCAGGCTCAGCACCGCACCCTCCAGCCCAATGTACCTGTGGGTAAGTAAAGAGTGAAAGCTGCTGCTACTAGAACGGCCCTAACTGCCAAATATAGGGCCCTATTAAATTCCAGCCTCGTAAATAAGAGGCTTCTACTTAAGCCCTACGTACTGCAAAGTTTCTCTAACTTACAATGCTATTAAATTAGCCCTGCTGCGAGCAACGTATGAGCTACGCAGCAGGGCCGTACGTATCTACACTGCGTAAATGTACATGAGGAGTGACAGCCTGCGAGATGATATCGCAGGCTCCCACTCCTCATCAATTGCTGCGGGGGTCCTAAAAGGGACCTCCGCGGCAGTCCCCCACATAAGCCCTGCCGTGGGGGTACTCCGAATACCCCCCCCCCCCCCGGCACCTAAAATTAACCCCCCCTCAATGCGGGGGTCCCCGTCGGGACCCCCGAAGTGTCCTCACATGAACACCTTGCTGCAGGGGTCCATAGGAACCCCCGCAGCCCCCACACATTAACCCCTTGCAGCGGGGGTCCCCGATCTGCATAGATCAGGCCCTCCGCTGCATTTAAAACTTTTAAATTCACCCGCCGCGGCTCCTTAAAGGGGCCGCGGCGCACTATTACCCAATCCCGGCCGCGGGACTTAAAATTAACCCCCCTCTATGCTGGGGGTCCCCATCGGGACCCCCGAAGTGTCCCCATATAAACCCCCTGCAGCGGGGGGCCCCGATCGGCACCGATCGTGACCCTGCTGCAATTCAATTTTAAATTTCCCGCCTCGCGGGTCCTCAAAGGACCGTAAAGGTCCTGAAAGGACTCGCACTAAAAATATTAACCCCAGGCAACTATAATTACCCCATTAACTCATGATGGTAAATCCAGACCACCATAAGGCCTAAATTAACCCATTAACTCATGATGGTCAATCCAGACCACCATAAGGCCTAAATTAACCCATTAACTCATGATGGTCAATCCAGACCACCATAAGGCCTAAATTAACCCATTAACTCATGATGGTCAATCCAGACCACCATAAGGCCTAAATTAACCCATTAACTCATGATGGTCAATCCAGACCACCATAAGGCCTAAATTAACCCATTAACTCATGGTGGTCAATACAGACCACCATAAGGCCTAAATTAACCCATTAACTCATGGTGGTCAATACAGACCACCATAAGGCCTAAATTAACCCATTAACTCATGGTGGTCAATACAGACCACCATAAGGCTCTATTTAACCCCATCAGTCCCCTAAGGGTATATTATTACCATTATGGGCCTGTTACAACCCAACATTAACCACATAAGTGCCATGATGGTCCTCAAGAACCATCATGACACTAACTACAAACACTACACTATAACCCCCAATAAACCATTTAATCTAAACTAACCCCCCTCTACACTAATCTATTAACACTTACACTACCTACCTACACTACCTACCCCCTAATAAACCTCCCCAACACTCTAATTACAAAAAACAAAAAACCTACAGCACAGAAAACAAAAAACCTACAGTACAAAAAACAAAAAAACCTACAGTACAGAAAAAAAAAACAATTACCACCCCACCCCCCACTACAGAAAACAAAAAAATACATTACAACCCCACAGCCCACTACAGAAAATAAAAAAATTACACACCTGAAAAGGAAAGACAGATAAACACAATACAATACATACATATAATACATTACATACATTACATACAATACATGACATTACATATAATATATTACATATAATATATTACATATAATACATTACATACATTACATACAATACATGACATTACATACATTACATATAATATATTACATATAATATATTACATATAATATATTACATATAGTCCTAATCAAATACCCCCTATCTATCTAACATACAATCTATTTAATTTAAAATAAATCCTAACTATATCAAATACATCCCCCATCTATCTAATATACAAAAAATCCTAACTACATACACAGACCCTTATTCTAAAATAAAATAAAATAATTACAGTCCTAACTACATACACAGACCCTAATTCTAAGCTAAAATCAATAAATTAAGACCACTTACCTTTAAGATGTTGCTTCAGATCACTAACCTATGGGTCAAACCAAAAGAAAAATTAGTACAAAACATTAACATCAAATAAATAAACATTCTATACATTCTACATATTCAACTCACCTTTACAGCATGTCCCGTCACTGTTTAGCTCTTCCGGCGCGGCCCTGTTAAAAAAAAAACACAATACATGAATACATGAATACAATATATAAACAATAAATAAAATACACAAATAAACATCTAAATATACATTTAACTTACCTCCCCGCGATGTCCCCGGCCTTCTCTCCTTCAGCCCCGGCTGGGCCGCGGAACCATCCGCGCTCTAAAAAAAAAAAAGAAAAAAAACTAACGGAGGTCTGCACTGGCAGACCTCCCCGACGCTAATGAACCTCCCGGAGTCGTTTCCGGGAGGAAATTGGCATTGTCGGCTTGTGATTGGCTGAAAAAGCTGTCAGCCAATCAAAAGTCGTCAATGTAGGAGCCAATCAGGATGCGCAGATGTCTTCTACCAATCACTCCGTGGGGGTGTATCCCATAGTGATTGGCTGAAGGCATCTGAGCGTTGTGATTGGTTCCCAGAAAGATAGACAAGTGTTTTAGCCAATCAGGGTGGGATATTGGGGTGTATCCCATCCTGATTGGCTCACACATTGACGACTTTTGATTGGCTGAAATTGATAGACAGCTTTTTCAGCCAATCACAAGCCGACAATGCCAATTTCCTCCCGGAAACGACTCCGGGAGGTTCAGTAGCGTCGGGGAGGTCTGCCAGTGCAGACCTCCGGTAGTTTTTTTTTTTTTTTTTTTTAGAGCGCGGATGGTTCCGCGGCCCAGCCGGGGCTGAAGGAGAGAAGGCCGGGGACATCGCGGGGAGGTAAGTTAAATGTATATTTAGATGTTTATTTGTGTATTTTATTTATTGTTTATATATTGTATTCATGTATTCATGTATTGTGTTTTTTTTTTAACAGGGCCGCGCCGGAAGAGCTAAACAGTGACTGGACATGCTGTAAAGGTGAGTTGAATATTTAGAATGTATAGAATGTTTATTTATTTGATGTTAATGTTTTGTACTAATTTTTATTTTTTGTTTGACCCATAGGTTAGTGATCTGAAGCAACATCTTAAAGGTAGGTGGTCTTAATTTATTGATTTTAGCTTAGAATTAGGGTCTGTGTATGTAGTTAGGACTGTAATTATTTTATTTTAGTTTAGAATAAGGGTCTGTGTATGTAGTTAGGATTTTTTGTATATTAGATAGATAGGGGGATGTATTTGATATAGTTAGGATTTATTTTAAATTAAATAGATTGTATGTTAGATAGATAGGGGGTATTTGATTAGGACTATATGTAATATATTATATGTAATATATTATATGTAATATATTATATGTAATGTATGTAATGTCATGTATTGTATGTAATGTATGTAATGTATTATACGTAATATATTATATGTAATATATTATATTTAATATATTATATTTAATATATTATATGTAATGTCATGTATTGTATGTAATGTATGTAATGTATTATATGTATGTATTGTATTGTGTTTATCTGTCTTTCCTTTTCAGGTGTGTAATTTTTTTATTTTCTGTAGTGGGGGGTGGGGTTGTAATGTATTTTTTTGTTTTCTGTAGTGGGGGGTGGGGTTGTAATTGTTTTTTTTTTTTCTGTACTGTAGGTTTTTTTGTTTTTTGTACTGTAGGTTTTTTGTTTTTTGTAATTAGAGTGTTGGGGAGGTTTATTAGGGGGTAGGTAGTGTAGGTAGGTAGTGTAAGTGTTAATAGATTAGTGTAGAGGGGGGTTAGTTTAGATTAAATGGTTTATTGGGGGTTATAGTGTAGTGTTTGTAGTTAGTGTCATGATGGTCCTTGAGGACCATCATGGCACTTATGTGGTTAATGTTGGGTTGTAACAGGCCCATAATGGTAATAATATACCCTTATGGGACTGATGGGGTTAAATAGAGCCTTATGGTGGTCTGGATTGACCATCATGAGTTAATGGGTTAATTTAGGCCTTATGGTGGTCTGTATTGACCATCATGAGTTAATGGGTTAATTTAGGTCTTATGGTGGTCTGGATTGACCATCATGAGTTAATGGGTTAATTTAGGCCTTATGGTGGTCTGTATTGACCATCATGAGTTAATGGGTTAATTTAGGTCTTATGGTGGTCTGGATTGACCATCATGAGTTAATGGGTTAATTTAGGCCTTATGGTGGTCTGGATTGACCATCATGAGTTAATGGGTTAATTTAGGCCTTATGGTGGTCTGGATTGACCATCATGAGTTAATGGGTTAATTTAGGCCTTATGGTGGTCTGGATTGACCATCATGAGTTAATGGGTTAATTTAGGCCTTATGGTGGTCTGTATTGACCATCATGAGTTAATGGGTTAATTTAGGCCTTATGGTGGTCTGGATTGACCATCATGAGTTAATGGGTTAATTTAGGTCTTATGTTGGTCTGGATTGACCATCATGAGTTAATGGGGTAATTATAGTTGCCTGGGGTTAATATTTTTAGTGCGAGTCCTTTCAGGACCTTTACGGTCCTTTGAGGACCCGCGAGGCGGGAAATTTAAAATTGAATTGCAGCAGGGTCACGATCGCTGCCGATCGGGGCCCCCCGCTGCAGGGGGTTTATATGGGGACACTTCAGGGGTCCCGATGGGGACCCCCAGCATAGAGGGGGGTTAATTTTAAGTGCCGCGGCCGGGATTGGGTAATAGTGTGCCGCGGTCCCTTTAAGGAGCCGCGGCGGGGAATTTAAAAGTTTTAAATGCAGCGGGGGGCCTGATCTATGCAGATCGGGGACCCCCGCTGCAAGGGGTTAATGTGGGGGTGCTGCAGGGGTCCTGATAGAGACCCCTGCAGCATGGGGATGTGTATAGGGTGCAGGGGGGAGCCTCACACTGCTGTCTCGGGCTGTTCCGAGGCAGCACGTAGAGGCTTTCGGATCCCTTGCGTGGACTTTTTGTCCACGTAGGGATTCTTACGATATGCGAGACTCGTGCATAGATTTAAGGTTACGTAGCTCTCTCGGAGCCTATTCTCGGCCATTTTCTCGCAGTCATATCGTAAAGCAGGCTGCCTTTTGCGAGCACCGAGAGAACTACGAGGGAGAATTTAATAGGGCCCATACTTAGCAGAGCATCCTATGTGCAGCTTATCTAGGCCTCTTTAAATAGCAACCAGAAATTACTTTTATCCGGCATCTACCAATCACATGGGTGCTGGATAACTGAGAGTCTACTATATACAGAAACTGTCTTTAATAACAACCAGTTATAACTGACAGTTGGAGATGTGCTGCAGGTCAGGACTAGAGCCTTAAGCCATGGTGTAAGATGGGTTCAGGACAGGCTGGTTTCTTCCATGTCTTCTGCTGAGGGCCTTCAGCACATTGCTCAGGCCCAGTCTGCAGTGGCTAGTGGCCTGGGCAATGTAGGAGAGGCCGGTGGGCTACTTCCCCAAACCCAGCATGATGAGCCACTAGGCAGTCACCCACAACTGGAGAGGGCCAAGTTAACAGGGGAGAGTACAGCTCAGAGAGGGTAAGGCCCATGGGCAGTGAGGGTGAGGGCCTAGAACTTCGGCCACCGTCAATCACTTTGCCTAAGGGGTCACTGTCACGATCTGCTTCTTCAAGGGGGCTTGATATGAACCTAGTTCAAACCTTAGCAGAATTGTGTAGTTCCTGTTCTCTGTGGCACAAAAGGTGACTTCTGAAATGGGCAAGGACCAAAAGAACGGTCAGAGAATACTGGATACAAGTTACTAGTGGCCTATGGCAAGATCACTCCCCAAGTCAGGATACAAAACAAAGAAATAGTCTCACACCTTGGATATGTGAAAACTATAACTGAACCTTTATTGAATTATCAAAACAACATATTTATACTCTCCAATACCACACACTTGTGTACATTTGTGTATACATTTTTCTGATGTCACACACCTGCCCTGTAGCCTTGGTTAATATAAAAACTCTTGAGATCAAATTCATCAGATATCTATAGCTGACTAGTGAAACAACCTTGATGTCAATATCAAGTGATTGCTTAGGACTACTTGAAGTACCGTATATGCATCTGTCTTGACTGAAGGCCTGTATCTGTACAGATGCAATGTCCTGCAGATAATTTCTGTGCAGAGCATTCTTACCAATTCCACATATATTCTATAAACACATTTTTCCTTTTATAATATATAATAACTAGTATACATAATAACCATGTACAGGCAACATATAACCACACACAATAACACATAATCCCAATGCAACAATGTCATGCTCCCTTGGCCATATTCATAATTACTGGCTATATGAGTCCATAAACATTTAAATCATGACAGTCATGTCTGCATTCCAGCGCAAAGAACACCCCGATACAGCCCTGTAAATGGGGCCAAAGGGGTAATAGAAAGCTCGGAGCTCTAAAACTGCTCCTACAGCCCCCAACTATGATGAGCCTGCGTTCCCTGGGGCTACCCAAACTAAGAGCACTTTTGGTGCTTTACAGGGGCGACGCATCAATAGTGTGGAGGTGGGCATGTCGTCAAAAAAGGGAGAGGAGGAGCAGAGTCGTAGCAGACACGCCCTGCCAGGGCCCGGAAGACTGCGACCAGGTACAGTCCGTTGTTTTTCTCCTGCACACCAGCAAGGAGTCAGAGGGCTGAAACTGGTGATCAACCGGTTAGGCCACAGCATAGGACGACTGGTACTGACTTACAAAAACAATGTCCGACGGACTTAGCTAAGGGGCCTGACTATGTCCGAGACTGGGGAGCGAAAGGTCAGCGTCGGCGGTTGGCTCAGGCCGCGCAAGGGTGGGAGAGCAAGGCCAGGCCTCTGAGGAAGAGCTGACAGTTTGGTCACCTGTGCGTAGGCAACCGAGAACTAGTGGCTGTTCATCTTCTCTGCCCAGGTCTGGGCGTAGTTCGAGGTTGAGGAGCAGACAGTATTGCCGATGCAGCTGTGCCTGCTTGGGGTCCAAGAGAGGACGGAGCCTGCGGAGGGCCAGACGGTCACAGTCCCCGGCACGGTAGGACAGACGCAGGGACACTCCGCTGGTGACTTGTACACCAAGGCTTCCGGAAACAGGTGAGTGTGCACCATCTACACAAGTACAAGATACAGCATATGGAGACATACCACATGAGGGGACATGTTTCCTGGCGTCATTAAAAGCTTTGCTAGCCACGCACAACATTGCAGTGGACGATTGGGACTTAGATTCATGGGTCGGTAGCCTAGCCGGGAGAGCGTGGGTGGATCAAGCCTCCGTGGGAGGGTTACCCCAGGTGGGGTCCCCTCTGGTGATGGGCACAAATGATACCCATCGTCCTTTGCATACTGGATAATTTGGGTGCACATCTGCCCCTGGAAGTGAAGGAAAAAATCTGGAGGAGGGAGTTCATTGAACTTTTCTCCTTGCTACCCATGTCACAGCAGTTAGAACCAAGTGGAAGAGGGTCTAGGGACGTCGATGATTGGCAAAAATCATTTAGAAGGTTGCCGGATACTTTTGATACATGGCTACAGGCCTTCTTTATTATGGCCTGCGCTCTGGGGGAGCACCACCCGGAAAAATGTTTGGGTCTCTTTGTATATCTCGAAGAGATTGGGAATGCCTATAAGACCTACAGGGGCTTGGCGTGGTGGCGGTACGATGAAGAGTTCCACCTGTATATGGCATCCAGGCCAGCAATGGCTTGGAGCGATAAGGCGGTGGCCTACTGGCTTAACATTATGACCCCCATGCGAGTCATGCCACCCTTTTGGACCTCCATCTGTGGTACTAGAAGTTTCACCACTCCGGCGTCGTCGAGCTTTAAAGCGTGTTACGCGTTTAACAAAGGAGTCTGCAAGTGGGCGCCAACTGCCGTTTCAAGCAAGTGTATTCAAATTGCGGGTAGGACCACCCCCTGTCAAGATGCCCCAGATAAAAGGAAGGGGCCTGAGGAAGTGAGCCCTCTGCCAAGGTCCAGGACGCCTATATGCCTGTCCACAATGCTGCCTTGGCTAAAATGCTTCGTTAGGATGGCGGAAAAAAAGGGAGCAGCTGACCTACTGGAAAGGGGTTTTCAGGACGGTTTCGGAATCCCGTGCGAGTTTGCATTCGGCAGGGATTGGGCAGTTAACTTGCATTCAGTATACAAATTCCTGGGTGTGAAAAAATCACAGGGGTGAAGTGATTTTGGCCTTTTGAGGACCCGCTCATGAAGGACTTGGTCATCTCTCAGTGGCAGTGGCATATGCCTCATTCGATCGGGCGACGCAAATGGTGCGAAAAGCGGGCACTGGGGCCGTTATGGCAAAGGTAGACGTGGAAGTGGCTTTTCGGTTGCTGCCGGTACATCCTAAGAGTCACCGACTGTTGGGTTGTTTTATCGATGACAGTTAGTTTGTTGACCTGTGCCTACCAATGGGGTGCCCCATTTAGTGCGCCTACTTCGAGGCGTTTAGCACTTTTCTACAAGGGAAGCGAGAACAGTGACCTGTTACCAGAGCATTACACCTTATTTGGACTATTTTTTATTCGTTGGTCTGGATCTGAATGATACGTGCGGTTTCATCCTGGACAGATTCACCGGGCTGTGCCAGGAGTTTCGGGTACCTTTGGACCATAGTAAAACCGAAGGCTGACAAATAAGTTTACCTTCTTGGGGATTTAGATTGATTCCAAGAAAATTGGAATGCAGTCTTCCCCAGGAAAAGCTGTCGTGTTGAAGGCCTTGGAAGGTGCCACGAGAGTTTTGCTTAAATGTATACAGTCCATAGTAGGAAAATTTAACTTCGCCTGTAAAATTATCTCTATGGGGAGTTTTTTTTTGCAGAAGAATGTCTCTAGCAACCGTGGGCGTCACAAGTATGCATCATTTTATCAAAGTCACGGGGGCCATAGGGGACGACGCAATGGTTTGGAGGACTTTCCTGGCGGAGTTTAATGGTTTATCGCTTATACACACAGGACTGTCGCTAGCCCGGATCTGGAATTGTACACAGGTGCAGCATGGTCTTTCGTGTACGGATCATACTTTAAAGGCAAGTGGTGTGCTGCAGCCTGGCCACAAGGATGGGAAGCGGACGGGTTTCATAAAGAACCTTACTTTTTTGGAATTATTTCAATACTGGTAGCAGTTTATCTTTGGGGTGCGGAATTCAGTGATCGCCGTGATATTTCATACAGGCAACATGTCATTGGTGCAAACGGGTAATAGCCTAACAGCATGTTCAGTTCCGGTAGTGCGTTTGGTACGACGACACTTGGTACTTACTTGCTTGTGCAGGAATATATGGTTCATGGCCAAGCATGTTCCGGGAGTAGAGAATGGCATTGCTGATGCCCTGTCCCGATTTCAGGAAAAACAGCTCAGGAGGCTGGCCCCAGGCATGGAAGTACACGGCAAGATCATTCCCAACGAGCTATGGGAGCTTGGAGCGGTCAGGTAGCGCCAGGTCGTGGCTCTGGCTTTTATGTTTAAGCTGGCTGGGCAAAAAGACCTCATAAAGGGGGTCTGCAATGGGCGGATACCTGTCTGAGGAAAGACAAGGTAGTGAGATGGTTGAGGCGGTCTAAGACAGACCAGGCAGGCAGAAGAAAAGAGGTGGTATTGCACAGGGTGGGTACGGTGTGTTGCCTCTATGAATGTGCAAGGGAGTACGTAAGACAGCGACTGGCGGGACAGTGTTCGCTATTCATTCATGCCGATGGAACGGCGTTATCACGGTACCAGTTTTGAAAAGGTGTTGAAAGGAGTGTTGCAGAGTTTGGGGCTTAATAAATCAGAGTTCGAGATGCACTCTTTTCGTATAGGAGCTGCTACGGAGGCGGTTAGGCTAGGGCTGCCGAACGCCGCTGTCAAACGGATTGAGAGATGGGAATCGCAACCCTTTAGGTATTACATAAGGCCTACGGCGGCAGTCTGACGAGTGTCTTTCTGCTTACAGGGGAAAAGAAGCAGCTTTGGATCGTGGGCCATTCTTACATGTACTTGGGCCACCGAGTAGCTGCAGTCACAGAGGATAAAGTACAGCTGGGCTTTCTGGTCACGGACTTACACGTGAGATGGTTCGGGATTCGGGGGATGCGGTGGTCCCAGGCAACCAAAATGTTTTAAGGGTATGCTTTTGGAAGGCCTAATTTACTGTTAATTCATGCAGGAGGAAACGATCTTGGAGTAGTCACAATGTAATGCTTGTTAAAAATTATGAGATTTGATGTGGAAAAATGGGTAAAAAATGTCCCTGGCCTTTCAATCATATGGTCGGAGATGATAAAGAGGCGAGCATGGTGGAACGCAAAGGACCTGGTGTTGCTGTGCAAAGCTTACCAAAAGATAAATAAACAGATGTCAAGCTTTGTGTGTAAGCAAGGTGGCGTCGCCATCCGATATAAAGAATTTGATTCGGAAGCATAGCCCAAGGCGTGAGGTAACTGTCCTTGGCCGGGCTCTTCATCCGAATACATCAAGAAGTTATCAAGTATGTTTACTAATTTACTATGTAAATTTATAAAAGCTGTGGCCCGTTTTCTCCTATTCCAGTGTTGCGTCTTTTATTTCTAAGACTAGCCCAAATGGATCATGCCTGGGTAATGTTTCTATGCTAGACATATGCTACAAATAGGAGAGCTATGTGTCCTTGCCAGGATGTCAGCTTCTTTGAAGCCATTATTAAAATGAAAATTGTTTTTTTTAATTTAAAATTAAATAGTAAAGAAAGTTTAGCATCCCCATAAATTAAGAGACACTGTAGTTGCATCTATAGTAATATCACATAATATAATTCTCAGCAGCGCAGGCTTGCCAAAAAACGTTGGTAACGCAATGTTAAAACTGCGTGCTCATGAAGCGAGGGCCGCGGTTGTGGCCAGGCAAGGAGCGCCAAAGGCGCTAACCGCACGACTTAAGCATCATACCTACGACCCGCGGGACTACAGATCAACAGAAAACTCAAATACACAATTCACCGTGCGAGACCCGTAGCACTTTGAAAAAATCGGCTGCAAAAATTACGGCCCGAAACACTTTAAATAGGACACCGCCACTTACAAAATAAAAAATATGACCCACAAAAAATATGAAGTTAACGGCCGACCCGCACACATCGAAAAACCCGAAAAACATAAAAAATACAAAAAAATAAACATACAAAAAACATTACACACAGCACTGGGGGTCAGCCAGGACGCCTGGGAGTGAGATTGCACGCAAATTTAAGTCGAATTTGCAGAGTTTCGCCACTCGAAAGTCGCCAACGCAAGAAAAAAAATGGCAGCAGAAAAAAATGAAAACTAATCTATATGACCCCTAAGCACGCAAAACACATACAGGCACATACAACCTTTACCCAGGAACGTACGAGGTACAAAATACATTATTACAAACTACGGTAACACATACACAATCGCCGCCATTTTACAACACTAACTTGAAACTAATAACATTACCATTCTAAAATGCCTCTTTACACAACTAAACTAATGGTTTGGCCTCGTGCACGCAGCCTATTTACACTGCCCACTTGCCACATTGCTGAAACGTACACCTCAGGTCAGCAACAGCCCAAATGTACATGCAGGAAAAACAAAAGAGATTGTTAGTTATTCAGGATATTAATTGCTGGATATATTAATTACAAATAGGTCAAGTATATTAATTTATTATTTAATTCATCCATTATTACGGGGAAAAATATATATAAAAAATTAAAATACCAGAGGAGAGGCTCGCACTGAGCTCCTTCTGCTTTCGTTGCAAGCCACGCGATAAGCGCCCAAGGCGCTAAGCGCGGTGCTCACAATGAACACACAGGGTGCTTACAGAACCAAAAGTACACCAGGGGAGAGCCTTGCAATGAGCCCTTAAGGCTTTCATTGTGAGCCTCACGATGAGCGCCAAAAGCGCTCAGCCCAGAGCTTGCAATGAGCACCGAAGGAGGTCACAAGACCAAAACTACACCAGGGGAGCGCCTCGCAATCAGCGCTGAATGCGTTCATTGCGAGCCACGCGATGAGCGCCGAAGGTACTCAGAGGACCAAAAGCCTTACATTGTGTGGCAAACAGCATTACCTGCCTTACAATTTTATTGCCGTAATTTTTTGACGGGTAGGTTGCTAATAGTAATATAGTATTGTGAATTAGTACTATTTTATTTAATTTCCCTCTGCTAGTTGGCTACCATGTTGGCCTATCTCATTCTGCCCATTCCTCAGATTGTGTCACATCATATAATCATGTGAACTAATAGGAAGCCACTGTGTTCTGCCTGCATTAAGGGATGCAGTATGGAGAATTACAGCTTGCTGCCCACCCACTTCCTGAATCACGTTCTATGGGATAGGAGGATGGAGAGACAACATAGCAGCCTCCTAAAGTTTAGGAGGATTAAAAACATTATATTTTATATTCCCTTCTGGATCGCTACCTACTTGTGGTAAAGGGTCTTGTTTACATCAATGGAGGTTTGAGCTATACCATGTTGGGTCACCAAGATGGGCAAGTCATAGCAGAGAACTCAGACAAATTGTGGTCCAAAGAGAATGAACTGGCAACCCACTCCAGTAAGAAAACCTTATGGATAAGCACAAGCAGACACAAGATGTGCATTAGTTTACTGCGGTCCGTAAGGTCACAGATAGTTAGAAATGACTGAATGACTAAATATCAACAACAAACTTTATATAATTGGGTGAAAAAAGATTTCAAAATGCTACATGCAACTTATACCTTTAAAAGGCCAAATAGTTGTAAGTCTAACAATATCTTTGACTAGTATCCCTTTAAATACTCTCCACGTAATGAGGCACAGGTAAATTTCCCATGAATAAAGAGGCTTTGTTTGAAGCTTCATTATGAAGGGCTAACAAGCAGAACATGTCACTTGAATAAATGGGGATTTAGCCTGCTTCATCAGTGGATTCAGATTTCCAATTATATCTCACTAATGAGCACCCAGTATTGTAATCAGGTACTCCTCTGGGGCAGAGGGGAGATTCATTTCATTGTAATTATTTTTTAGCTTCCTTCACTCCTTTAATCCTTCCAGCACCTCACCTATCCTTCCCTAAGCAAATCCTTTTAAGCTTCAAATTGCAATTTGTTTGTTTTATTTCCTTATTTAGCAATATGCCTCGCTCTGTCCGTGCCCTTGGACATTGCTTTGATATTTTTTTTTTGTGGGCTTGGAAACAACAAAATCTGTTCATGATCAAGGTGTTGCAGCCCAATCTGCAGCATCAACAAATTCATTATTGAAGTGTATAGTTTGCCCCAATCCGATGTTCAGTTCTGTTTTCATTCATCATTTGTATCACATATATAGTTGTGAGTATACGAGTTGTTGCTAACGCTTGCGTGCTCGCGCAGTTCACTCTGCAAATGCAGACCCTCGCGAAGCGAGGGGCCGCATTTGCGGATGGTGGAGGCTCCAACGTCGGCTGTGTTTGTCCGCAAATGCGGACCCTCGCGAAGCGAGGGGACGCATTTGCGGAGGTGTAGGCTCAAAGGCGCCTCACACGCGGTTAACACACACACGCACGACTTAGAAAAAAAACAACTGCGTCCCACACGCATGACTTAGAAAAAAAAACAACTGCATCTTTCGCAAAAAAATACGGCCGCGATACGACCCATTCCCAACACGCAAAAAACGCCCGAAAAAGGAGCGCATGAAAACATCAGAAACACAATAAATAAACACAACAAACACATAAAAAGATTACTTACAGCAAGGGGGGGCATCCAGCACCTCGAAAATTAATTTACACGATCATTTAAGTAAAAAAAAAAATTAGTTTAAAGTGCCGAAAATCACCTAAGCGAGAGAAAAAATGGCCTCTGAACAAAATGAAAACGAGGCTACAGACGCAACAATACTAGAGTGACTCGCAAAACTGAAACACATACTATGTGGCACGTACCACACTGATATTAACCACCATTTTGAAAACTACTACGCATAAAATGGCGGATGGAATGCAAATTGTAAGCTGGAACGCAAATAGCGCATGCGTATTGAGTTCTAACGGTCTGAGGCACCTGAAAGTTTATAAATACTGCCTACTTTCCAGAAAATTCTGCATTTCTACTCAGGTGATGAACGGAGTGACTGGATAGTTAACTGCTGCTGTTACTTGATAAGAGAATTATTTCCTAACTAGCAAATTGTCCGTCAAAAAATGACGGCAATGAAATTGTAAGTGAGCTAATGCTATTTGGTGTATAATAATAAAATAACTAATAGATTAATAAAGTAATATACTTTACCTATTTTGAAGTAATATATGCAGGAAGGATCGTGTTGAAGAGCTGGCAATCTGTTATTGTTATTATTTTATTATTGTCTTTATTTATATCGTGCCAACATATTCCGTAGCGCTGTACAGGGGTTTAGTACATGGCAAAAAACAAACTTAACACCTTATAAAGAATGGAGGGCCCTGTTTTTGAGCTTATAATGAAATGCACATAGTGCTTGTTTCCAAGACACTGACACACAATTGAAAACTTGCAAACTTACAATCTAAGGGCCTCATTCAATTGCGATTCGGCCAATTGAATAGGGCTCTAAATAAGCACAGAGCATATTTTTTTTAAAGAAGTTTTTAGTTAGTCAAAACCTTGTTTTTGGATAGATGTTTACTAACTAAAAACTTCTTTAAAAAATATATGTTTTGTGCTTATTTAGAGCCTTATTCAATTGGCCAAATCGCAATTGAATGAGGGCCTAAGGGTTTAGGTGTGATACAAGAGGGTGACAAATGCAAGATGGTGGTGTGAAAACAATGTGTTCAGTCAATTGAAGGGGTCTGTGTGTTGTACTGTAGAGTGTGGGTGGGAGTGTTATTAAGCTGTGGAGTGTGCAGTTGTAGTTATAAAGGCTGAAGGTGATACGATTTTTTAAATAGGTGTGTTTTAAGTAATTTTTTTAACGTTTTGGGGCAGGAAGATAATCTAAGGGAGCGAGGCAAGGAGTTCCAAATAGTAGGGGCAGCACGAGAAAAGTCTTGAAGACGGGAGTGAGAGGAGGTGATGAGAGAGGAGGAAAGAAGAAGGTCGTTAGCAGAACGAAGGGGCCGGTTGGGAGAGTATTTTGAAACAAGAGCAGAGATATAAGGGGGTGCACTGTTGTTGAGGGCTTTATGTGTTAGGGTCATGATTTTAAATTTGATTCGGGAAGCTATGGGAAGCCAGTGGAGTGATTGACAGAGAGGGGCTGCAGACACTGATCGTTTGGTATTGAAGATGAGTCTAGCGGAGGCGTTCATTATGGATTGGAGGGGAGACAGACGAGAGATGGGTAGGCCAGCAAGGAGTGTGTCTGTTTTGATGTTGCTCCAGCATTAGTGGTGTGGAGCTGCTGTATAAGCGTGGTGAATGTGTGTAGTGTAATAGTGTGCGTGTGCGGGACAAAACCGTTAGCGTAGCTGTGTACTTCCGCATTGTATAAGTTATTGTTCTAAAATGGCGGCTAATGTGTGGTATGCGTCTATAGCGGAATATCCGTAGCTGTTTTGTGGTGTTTCCCGTGTTTCTGGTGGCGTTCTGCCTGTTTAGAGTCCTGTAGCCTCGTTTTTGTTTTGTTCGCCGGCCATTTTTTCTCTCGCTTAGAGAATTTTTTAGTGTCTAAAATCTTTTATTTTGAGTTAAATTAAGGTGTAACTTCATTTTTTGAGGTCCTGGATGCCCCCTCTTGCGTATTGATTGTGTTTTTCATTTTTTCATGTCAGCGGTTTGCGGACGATTTTTGCGAGGTCGTAATTGGTCGTAAAGTGTCTCGTATTTTGTTTGCGTTACGACGTAAAGTTTGCGAGGGTCGCAGTTGCCGGCCAAGGAGCGCCTTTGGCGCCTCGTAAATTTTGCGAGGGTCGCAGTTGCTCGCAAGCGTGAGCAACGGCTCGTATGCTGACAACTATATATGTGATTTCCTTCTTTACACTGTGCAAATTACAACTGAGAGGTAAGCTATAATATATTACATTTTATTATTAAGACAGGAAAAAAAAAATTAACTATGAAAATGTGATTCATGTATAGTGACATGTCACACGCACATTTATATGTATAGGCCCTAAAACAAACTAATGTTAACCGAAACTAATTAAACCAGTATATTTAAATGACATTAATTTACTGCAACTCATAGCAAAAAATAATATGACACTAATACATATGTAACCTAAAGCTGAATCTTTGCCCTTTTTTTCACTATTCAAACAGACTCTGCATCAACAGTGTCACTCAAGGATTTGCACCGTGCACTGTGAAAGAGAATCCCTTTTAAAGAACACAAAGAAAGAAGAAGAGGTAAGATAGAAAAATACATTACATGCTGAAAAAGACCATGCTTTGCTAAATCAAAAAGAAGAAATATACAATTAACCATTTCACTTTCTTTTTCAACAGACACTACAAGAAGACTGGCGGATTAAGATTGGCAGGAGAGGACCCTCTGTCATTCGGACAAGAACAACACTTCAATCAAGGTAAAGTATAACAAGTACAAAAAAAAAGGAACTATATATGTTTAATAGCCGCCAATATAACAATTTCAAGTAAAATAAAAAATAAAAATACATATAAATTGAATAAAGAACAAAACACAGTTCAACAAACTTCACAAAGACCTATACAATTTAGGAAGACAGACAGTTTCACAGAAACCCCCCCCAAAAAAGAGGTGGCCACAAAACAGGATAGCATCTGAAACATTAGCAACATACATAAAACAAAACTATTCCTCCTCTTTACTGTAAAATAACCTCCAACCATCACCTACAAGCCAAATGCAGCAACCAAAAAGTGGTGAACACAAAACAGGAGAAAAAAAAAGCACAACATGATATAGAAAAGGCAATTAACATTGATTTGTACTTCCAACATGATTGAATACTCATAAAGAACACTAATTGAACAAATAAAGTAGGCAAAATATGGTGGACACAAAACAGGATTGTACCAAACATCACAGAAACAGATAGAAAAGTTAAATAATATTCTTCTTTACTGTTTAAGAACCTATAAGCCTTACAAATAAGCCTAAATAAGCATACCAAAAGTGGTGAACACAAAACAGGATAATGCTAAAAACATTGCGATCATATCCAAAATAAGAAAAACATTAATTTTCAATGTACAACAACATTTAATTCTCATAAAAAAGATTAATTAAGCAAATAAAGTATGCAACATATGGTGGGCACAAAACAGGATTGTACCAAAAATCACACAAATACATAGAAAAGTACATTAATATTCTTCTTTACTGTTTAAGAACCTATAAGCCTTACAAAGAAGCCTAAATAAGCATACCAAAAATGGTGGACACAAAACAGGATAATGCTAAAAACATTGTCATCATATCCAAAATAGCAAAAACATTCATTTTCACTGTACAAAAACATGTAACCTTCATAAAAAAGACTAATTAAGCAAATAAAGTATGCAACATATGGTAGACACAAAATAGTATTGTACCAAAAATCACACAAACACATAGAAAAGTAAATTAATATTCTTCTTTACTGTTTAAGAAGCTATAAGCCTTACAAAGAAGCCTAAATAAGCATACCAAAAGTGGTGGACACAAAACAGGATAATGCTAAAAACATTGCGATCATATCCAAAATAAGAAAAACATTAATAATTACCGTAAAAAAAAAAGGATAACTGGAATATACAAAAACAATTAAAGTATTTTTAAAAGGTTGCACAAAAAACAGCATAGAAGAAAAATTCACCATAACAGATACAATAGACCAAAACAATGAAATATGCTATTCATTACAAATACATTTAAATCAAATAACATTTTAATTTTTCTTTTACAACAGACACTGCGTAAAGAGCATCGGACGAAGACTTTCAACAGCGGACCAACAAAGATTCTGCTTGAAATCACACTTCAACCAAGGTACAGTATAACAAGTAAAAAAAGAGAAAACTAAATAAACATGTTTGCTCTGCATCCATGTCAACAGAAAAAACAAACAAAAAAAACAATAACACAGAATAATTATAACCTTTACCAAAATATTAGTGACACATTTGTCATTTACCTATTATTTGTCTTTTACGGACAACAATGTTTAACATTAAACCCAAACTTAAATCTACACAAAAAAAAAAGAAAACAGCATACTCCACAAAAGTGTCAAAACACACACTACATAACATTTATCATTCTCAATTACCAGGCGTAATGTACAATATTAAGCATAAAACCTAAACACACACATAAAATAGAATACTACAACAAATAGTACTAACACCCAAAAAAAAAAAAGCCCGAACATATAAGCCTTTAAATAAAATATCAAATTACTATTACGACAATTCCCTGTGTTAAAAATTACAAAGACTAATTTTTGCCCTTTACTATACCTGTAAGTCAAAAGTACAACAAAAACAAAAATTACAAAAACAAAAAAAATATACATTTACATTAACACTATACACCTAATAAATGTAGAAGAAGGTATAGTGTCATATCCTTGAGTGTGCTATTCATGTAAGGCAAAAATTACAACCTACAACAGAAAGTAAGACCAAAAAAATAAAAAACACTTATTTAACAATACAAAGAAAGTACCGCTACAATGAACTACAAGTACATATAAACAAACTGTTGATAATAAAAAATGTAAAAAACAAACTTAACATCTCAAACTAAACTAATTATACATAATTTTATTTTACAGATTAACATGGCTGCTAATGAGAGCAAACAAGAAAAGACAAGACGTCAAACTAGAGAAAGACAAGAGAGATGGGCCAACCAGCAGACACCAGAGGAGAAGGAAATTCGACGAGAAAAAGAACGCAAAAGAATTGCAAGCAAAAGACTATCAGCTGCAAAAATTAAAGATATAACAAAAAAAGCTACTAAGCAAACAAAGGATTTAGAACCTGTTCCTCAAACATTACATGACATTTTACCTAAACCAATAAAAGATATACCAAAAAAAAGCCACCAAAAAAATAAAGAATTTAGAACCTGTTCCTGAAACATCACATGACATTTCATCTGATGAATTTGAAAATCAAACTGATATGTGCTTTGCAAATTGTCCTTTACTCAAGTCTTTAGCAGTAGAGGTTCATAACTGTGGGGACATGAATACTCAATGTCAGTTTTAAGAGGCTTATCATTTTAAACAGGAGAGACCCAGAGATGGCCAATTTATTAATTGCTGTCAAAAAGGTAAATTCAAACTTCCACAAAGAAAATAATTTCCAATCTATTTACAAAACATTATGACTGAATCTTCTTTTCCAAACTACAAACATTTTAAGACAAACATAAGATCCTACAATAGTGCCATATCCTTTGCATTTATGGGGGCAACATTAGCTGCTAATGTACCAGGGCATGGTCCTTACTGTTTTAAAGTCCAAGGCCAAATTTATCCTCGTACTTCCCATTTACATCCCATTTTGTCCTAGATACAATGGAAGCTGTTGACCAACGTATGCAGCTGGAAGAAAAAAAAAAATGCTTACCCACTGTTTTTATAGAGCTAGATAATATTATGGAGAATAACCCCTACACTAAAGCTTATAAAAAATTGGCAGAAGTAGAAAATGAACAACAACTTCATACACAAAGACATCAATTACCAATGCCAAAGGTCAATATGGTGCTTAAAAGAGACAGACATACTGATAAACGTCGTTATAACTTGCCAACATCAAATGAGGTTGCAATGGTGTTTCAAAATGATGAAGGAGAACCACCATTTCAAAGATATATTAGAATATATCCCAGAAATGAGGAGCAACCATTCATTAATATTAAGTCCAAATTTAGATCCAATGACATATCCCATTTTTTTCCCACATGGAGAAGCAGGTTGGCAACCAAAATTAACACTTCACAGTTACCCAAATGCTAAAGCCAGAATCCGAAATAATGTTTCTATGCTTGAATTTAAAGTAGCTCAAATTGCCATTCGAAATACATTTAATCCAATTTTATGTGGTGGAAAACTAACACAACAATGGACTATTGATTCCTATTTGCAAGTTGAGGCCAATAATTTAAACTTTATAAAATATGAACAAGATAAACTACGTGTAGAACAATATTCTGGACTAATGGACTATGTTGCTGAGGTGGCTACAAGCAGAGACATGACAGCTGGCAAAGCCATCATTTTACCATCTTCCTTTCAAGGATCTCCTCGAAATATGAGAGAAAGATACAATGATGCTATGGCTATTGTCACCAAATTTGGCAAACCCAATTTATTTCTTAATAATGGCCAGAAATTTACTTCTTGGCCAAAGTCCTTCCCATAGACCAGATTTAGTAGCCAGAGTTTTTAGGATTAAATTAAAATAATTAATACGTGACATCACTATAAGTCACTTATTTGGCAAATGTCTTGCTTATGTATATACCATTGAATTTCAGAAAAGAGGCCTTCCACATGCACATCTTCTCATAATACTTCAAGAAAAAGATAAATTAGATACTGCTGACAAAGTGGATGCAGTCATTGTTGCAGAACTACCAGATCCAGAACTATATGGTAGACTATATGAGATTGTTACTCATCGCATGATTCATGGACCCTGTAGTGAGCTTAATCCACAATCGCCATGTATGGAAAATAATAAATGTTTCAAAGATTTTCCAAAAGATTATAGAGACAAAACCTATGCCAATTGTGATGGCTATCCACTTTATAAAAGAAGAGAAGGACATAGTGCCATTATTCGTGGCAAAAAAGTTGACAATAGATATGTAGTACCCTACAATCCACATTTACTGATGAAGTATAACGCACACATTAATGTAGAAGCCTGCACTTCCATCAAATCCATTAAATATGTGTACAAATATATTTACAAAGGCTATGATGCAGCTACTGTAGTCGTCAAAAGTGAAAGTAGTGAGTTAGTACATGATGAACTTGCATCTCCTGTAGATGCTCGCTATGTCAGTGCGCCAGAAGCTATGTGGCGCCTTTTAAAATTTTAAATGTATGATAGATCACATGCAGTATAGAGATTAGCAATACATTTGCCACAAAGACATTTAGTGTATTTCCATGCTGGAAATGAAAGTAATGCATTGGCCCAAAGTGAACATCGTCACACTACACTAACTGCATGGTTTGAATTAAATTCCACAGATTCAGAAGCAACACAATTCTTATATATTGAAATTCCATATCACTATGTTTTTGTGAATGGATTATGGAGACCTAGAAAAAGCAGAGGAAATAAAATAATCCCAAGAATTTACACAGTCAGTCCAAGAGATCTTGAAAGTTTTTGCTTTCCATTTAGCTGCAAGACATAGAAACTTACTAGCTGATGATACAGAATGGGAAAGATGTTTAGATGAAGCAGCACAATGTCAAATGCCACGGCAGATGAGAGAACAATTTGCATTTATTTGTATCTTCTCAAATGCTCCAAATGCATTAGCTTTGTGTGACACATTTAAAAGTAATATGGCTGAAGACTTTATGCAATGATACAATGAACCTATTGCACACTTAAAAGCGTTAATGGAAATCCAAGAAGTATTTTTAACTCATGGATTAAGTTGTGCAAGTTTTAATTTGCCTGATACAGGTCTTATAGATGACATAAACTTTGAAGACTATGACATTCAACTACAAGTAGAAAGAACAGAAGAAAGACTTTAAATACGTTACAATTGCAAGCATTTAATGCCATTAAAAATGCAATAGATGATGACATGGTCACAGAGCGTTATTTCTATCTTGATGGACCTGGCGGATCAGGAAAAACTTATCTATATAATTTATTAATGAGTTCTGTACGAGCACAAGGTCAAATAGCACTGCCGTTTGCCACTACTGGAATTGCTGCATTTTTTTAGAAGGTGGAAGAACTGTACATAGTGGCTTTAAACTGCCAGTGCCTATTTTAGAAACCTCTGTGTCAGATATTTGCATGACATCATTACAAGCAAAAAAATAAAAAAAAAGTAAATTAATTTATAATAGATGAGGCCACAATGATGTCATTCTATGCCCTCCAATGTATTGACTGTTTGCTTCGTGAAGTCATGGATAATACTTTTCCATTTGGTGGAAAGGTAATGTAGTTAGGTGGCGATTTTAGACAAAGATTACCTGTCGTTGAACATGGAAATCGAACTGACATTATCGAAACCTGTATAAAGTCAAGCACACTATGGAAACATTTTACCCATCTTCAACTGCAACAAAACATGAGATCAGAAGGCCAAACTGATTTCAATGATTGGCTTATTAAAATTGGAGCAGGCAGAACTGAAAAAATACCACATTTACCTGACGACACTGTGCGGCTATATTTGAAGGTAGCATAAATAACCAGGAATATTCAGAGCTTGCCAACCAAGTCATACTAACGTGTAAAAATAAGGATGCATTAATCCTCAATAATGAAATCTTAAAAAAATTAATACACCACAAAGAAATTATCACAGTGCTGACTCTGTACTTGCTGATGACAATGAAAGTCACGCTAACTTTTCCACTGAATTCATAAACTCACTAACTCCATCTGGAATGCCACCACATATTTTGCAGCTAAAGAAAGGTGCAATTGTCATGTTACTGCGAAATATGAACCCCAAAACAGGCCTATGCAATGGTTAATTGTTCAACAATTAAAGGACCATTTCATAGATGCTGAAATTTTAACTGGTACCCATAAAGGAGAGAGAGTTTTCATACCAAAAATAGATTTAGCACCAAGTGAAAGTAGTCTCCCTTTTATACTTCAAAGAACACAATTTCCCATCATTATGGCATTTGCCATGACCATTAATAAATCACAAGGACAAACGTTCAAATCTGTGGGTATTTTCTTACAAGAACCAGTATTTGCACATGGCCAATTGTGCATTGAAAAGAATGAAAGTCAAGGTGATTTATTAGAAGATGGACGTATTTTTACTAAAAACATTGTCTACTATGAAGTACTTTAACTTTTCATTAAAGAAATAAAAGCCATGCAAAACAAATTTAAAAGCAAATGCAAAAATATAAAAAACCACAATATAACCACCACATTTTTAAAACAACTACACATAAATGTCCGTTGCCATCAAAAGGTCATTATTACGCAACAGAAATTACATTTACAAAAACAATATTTTCCTGTTAAACTACATTAAATTGTCAAACACATACAGAACAGTGCTTAAACAGCGTGCAACAAGTTTAAGTTCTTGCATTCTCTTTTTAGAGAACCACTTTTCCAGAGACCAAACTATATGTGCGATTTAAAACAATTACTATAGCAACAAACAAAGGTCAACCATTCAAAAATACAAATGAATAAACAATTCAGTCATAATTAATGGAAGTAATGTTTATATATCATTAGCCTCACAAAACACTTGCCTTGCATTATTTTCACAAATAATGTTAAAATGTTAATTAACTATGTCACTGTTTCTAATGTTACAAGTTTGAATTTTTTTTGTCAAGTTCCTTACTTACACAGATAAGAAAGTTCAAGTTTCAAAAAATATACTTTCAAGTTTCTTACTTAGACATATTACAAAGTTCATGTTAAGAGGTCAACCACGTTTTAAATCACAGCAACAAACAAAGGTCAACCATTGAAAAATACAAATCAATAAACAATTCAGTCATAATTAATGGAAGTATACTGTTTATGGATGATTAGCTTCACAAAACACTTGCCTTGCATTATTTTTACAAATGATGTTAAAATGTTAATTAACTATGTTACTGTTTCTAATGTTACAAGTTCGAAAACAATATTTTCAAGTTCCTTACTTAGACTGATAAGAAAGTTCAAGTTTCAAAAAAATATACTTTCAAGTTCTTTACTTAAACATATCACAAAGTTCATGTTAAGAGCTCAACCATGTTTTAAGTCACAATGTAAATATTGTCTTCTATGTTAAACATTAATCCAGGGAGTAATCTGATCGCAAGTTAATGGGGTAAGGAAGGAGTAATTTTTTTCCCTCTCTGATACAATTGGCTATGTTTCAAGGAGGGTATTTACTGTTTGCCGTCCTCTGGATTCAATGTATATTTAAGTTAACAATTCTTGAGATAGAACTTGCATGTTAAAAAACCATTACCTCAAGTTTACAATACTGATTAATTTAAAGTTCAACTGTTCTTACATTCAAATGTTAATACTTTAAATACAAAATGCTTTAACAGTTATTGCTCAACATAAGAACATTTTACAAAAATAAACATGTTTAGTATCACAATAGTACTTATTTCATCATAACTAAAATCTTACAAGTGTCAAATTTGTATATTAATAACTAAACAACTTTCCAAACATACACATCTCATTGCCGTAATTTTTTGACGGGCAAGTCACTAGTCACATATATAGTTGTGAGCATCCAGGTTGTTGCTAACACGAAGCGAGGGCCGCAGTTGCTGGCAAGGAGCGGCGAAGGTGTTCCTAGCGCAGGTGATGAGCGCTGTAGGCGCTCATCCCTACAACCCCCTACGACTTTCGGCTACGACTTACTCACGGCAAGGGGGGGGGGGGGGGGCACCTAGGACCTCTGCTAGTGAAGTTACGCCTCAATTTAAGTCCAAATTCCAGAGTTTACACACATGAAAATCCAGAGAGTGAGAGAAAAAATGGCTGCCGAAAAAAAACGAAAACGAGGCTACAGGACCCTCAACACGCAAAACACCACCAAGCTCATACCGATTTTCCAAAAAGCTGTACGAGGTACAAGATACACCATTAGCAAGGATGCTACATTATACACAGCCGCGTAGCACATACACATTAGCCGCCATTTTACAACACTAACATTACACAGCTACCCTAACATTTTTTCCTCGCGCACGCAGCCCATTTTCACACTGCACATATTGCTGACACTTACACCTCAGATCCACAACAGTGCAAACCTACATTGTATGCTCCAGCAACATCAAAACAGATTGTTAGCTCAATTCAGCACAATGCTTCCTGCATATATTACTTCCAAATAGGTAAAGTATTTTCATTATTTATTATTTATTAATCTATTAATTATTTCATTACCATACAAAAAAAAAATCACAATAAACACAAAACCCATTCACCGCGCGACTCCACCAAACAGCATTACCTGCCTTACAATTTTTTTGCCGTAAAGTCGCTAGTATTAAATAATAACTTTGTAAAACACACATGCTGTGTTAGCTAGATGCAGTTATCTAATAAATTGTAAATGTATTATTTAGCACAAAGTAATAAAAAAAATATAAGTTGGGGAATTGGTGTAAGAAAAATATAGGGTTTATCTTATGACTAGGCCCCTTCCTTGGGTGTAAATTCACAAGGGTGTCTGCCTGACCTGGTCACATGACGCAGCTTTGCTATCCACTCTTCTCAGATTATTGCATTGCCTCCCCCTTAAGTTATCATGGGTACAACCAGGGGCGTTGGTACAATTAGGAAAAATTAAAAAACAATGTTCATATTCTTCCAAATACAAGATAAAAGTAATCAAATATGAATAAAATATGGAAATAAAGCTTCAGAGAGAGAGAGTGTTCTATTTCATGTTACTGTACTAGATACACAGGTACTTTGAACATTTAAAAAAGTGTCTGTTTAAAATATTGATTTCATAATTTTGGGTTTTTAAAAGGTAGGGGGCATCTTATACATCACAAATTACGGTATTGCCCATAAAAAAGTTTTAAATATAATAAATATATAAAACTAGCGACTTGCCCGTCAAAAATGAAAGGCAATAAAATTTGAAGCCATGGGTATGCTGTTTGACACACAATGTAAACCTTTTTGTAGTCTGAGGACCTTTGGCGCTCATTGCGAGCCTCTGCTCTTGTCTACTTTTGGTCCTCTGAGCACCTTCGTCACTCATCAGAAAGAGAGATATATATTTATTTATATTTAGTTAACTAATAATGAATTAATTAGTTCTTGAATAAATTAATATACTTTACCTATTTGTAATTAATATATCCAGCAATCAATAGCCTGAAGAGCTAACAATCTGTTGGTGCTGTGATGATAAAGTGTAATGAATGTCCCAACTATGGATTAGAAATAGGCTGCGTGCGCGCGGGAAAGCCGTTGGTTTAGTTGTGTAAAGCGCCATTGTAGATTTGTATATGTGTGTTCTCTCAACCTTTGGTGAAGATCATAGATTTAGTCGGAAGCTATTGCGACCCGTAGGACACTCAGCCTTAGGGTAACGGCCTCCTTCATTGCGGGTCTTAAGCCCTTTGCTGCTATTGGGTGGTTTGCCTGTATATATATATATATATATATATATATATATATATAATTGTAATTATATTGGTGAGGGACAGGAGCATTAAGAATATAAATAAAGAAATTAAAGAAAAGTTTTTGAGGGGCACTGCAATAATGGAGCCCCCCAGATCAGGGCACCAGGGCATTGCACCGGAGGTAGATCTGCCTCTGCTTCCTGGGAGTAGCGTTTAATTATCCCATCAAGATTTTCGGGCTCCTACGCCCGTGAGTGTAACTCTAATGAGGTAAATTAGGTAGCTGCCTAAGGTTTTACAACCCTTGTGGCACTTTCATGTCACATCACTTTATGCCATGGAGTATGCATGGTTAAAAAATGAGCCCCAAAACCCCTTTTGTACCCAGTGGGCTCTTAATGGCTCCTTCCTTCTCCCACCCCTGGTAAGTTTAGGTTTGTTGGTGGAAGGTTAATAGTTTATGGACTATATGACCATTTTAAGACTCTAAGCTGAGCTTTGGGTGGATGTGCCTCTCTATTGTGCCATTGGACTGTAGTGAGATGTTTTAAAATATTTTTTAAAGAAAGAGTTTTTGACTAATCCTATTAAACGTTTTGAAAAGTCTAAACGATATGCTTTATATACTTGTATACATAGGAGCATTGGAACTCCTAGAATATGTGAGGATTCCCCAGTTTGTTTTTGCCAAGATTTACATACAGTGTTTATTTATTGCATTGTCCTTTTTTGAGAGATATACAGTATATGTGCGTGGCATTACTAATTATTTCAAGTGCATCTTGTACACTTGATTTCAAGTGCACTAATTACTTCAAGTACACCAGTTGACTTTCTATGCACTATTTCCTAAAACTCAGATTCCAGCCCTTCTCACCTCATCTAGGGTTAGAAGATGCTTAGTACATTCCCCAGAGATGTATGAAGACTCAACATTGGCTTGGTGTAGTGCAATATGGTAGAGCACCCAAAAAATTATATATTTTTATTTTATTTTGCAATTGCAGTTTTTTCACAAGTGCAACCTTTTCAAATAGAGTTATTTTTTTAAATATAAGACAAGATTGTTCTTTTAACATTGTTGCTGTGTGAATTTCACTTTTTCTAGTGAATAAAACAAACTATATTAAATTCTGACTTCAAGGTCGTCTATTTCTCTTTGTCTGAAAAATATGTTCTTTCTTTGCCTTGCTAAAATGATTGAAATGATAAGTCAACATTAAAAAGAAAAGAACATCCTCTATTACAAAACGTTTACATAGGTAATTGGTAATTATTTAACTTCCTTTATTTACTTGTCTGAAATACTCTGAGAAAAGGCTTATAAAATGTGATTATATTAAGGACATGTTATTTTTTTACATTTTCATTAGAGACACATAAAAACTGTTCTATCATTCATCCAAATAATATAAACCTTCAAATATATCAGAGGATTTAATAAAGATCAAGAAGTGAGTATCTTTTAGAAAAAAAACAATAACAATTGAAGAACAAGAGGTCATGATTTAAGGTTGGAAGTTGGAAGATTTACAAATAATGTGCAGAAGTTCTACTTTGCTGCTAGCGTACCATAAATGTTCAACAGTCTTCTAATGGAAGTGGTAGAGACAAGCATAGTAGAGGATGTCAAGCATGACTGGGATAAGCACAAGATCGGAGATACCAGTGGTGCAATGCACCAGCGCCCTCCTCTGGCAGAGGCCCCAGTGCTGTGGCATTTTTTTCTGTAGGGTAAGGGCTTTCCAACCCGGCAGAACCAGAAACAGCCTCCCCTGGACCCTCCCTAGGCCTACACTGTGCCTCCTTGGATGTATACTTCTCCTGTCTGAAAATTAGTCATTGTCTGTTCTAAAAAAAGAACATTTCTGCATCAGCTCCAAGAGGTGGCAGTGTGGAGCAGTTTAGCACGCTGGGTATCAGGGAGGAAGTGAGAGAGCAACGGTTGGATGACCACAAAGTACAGGGGGGTTGGGTCCTGTGAGGGGGGAGCAAAGGAGATAGGCATGGGTGCTATATGAGGTGGGTGGATGCTGACAAGGACTGGGTGCTATGTAGAGACGGATGCTAAGAGGAGTGGGTGGTGTGGGGTGACACTGAGAGATACTGGGTGCTAAGTAGAAAGAGTATATATATATGTGTATGCAGAAGGTCCCTGGATTACAGACGACGTCACATGCGCGCCGGGTCACATGCGCGCCATATCATTAGTATATTCCGGGGGCTGGCACCCGGTATATGCTAATGACGTGACATCACATGCGCGCCACGTCATTAGCATACACCGGGTGCCGGCACCCGGTATATGCTAATGATGTGGCATGCATGTGACGTCACATGCGTGCCGGGTCAAGAAGGAGCGGAGGCCGGAGCAGAAGCAGGTGAGGGGAAAGGGAGAGAGGGAGGTATTTAGGGGGTTTAGAATGAGGAGGGGGGGTTGAGGATGAGGAGGGGGGAGGGAGAGAGACATTGGGGTAGAGAGACACGGGGGGGGTTAGAGAGACACAAGGGGGGTTAGAGAGACACAGGGGGGGGGGGATAGTGACTCGAGTATAAGCCAAGGGGGCCCTTTTAAGCCTTAAAAAAAGGGCTGAAAAACTCGGCTTATACTCGAGTATATACAGTATACATAAACATAAAACCAAGTAAAATAAACATAATCTACATTGTACTTATCTCCCTGCGATGTCTCCGGCCTCCTCGTCTTCTGCCCCGGCTGGACCCTGGAAGCATCCGCGCTCTAAAAAAAAAAGTAAAAAAAAACAACACACATCCACACTAATGGATGTCCCCGACGCTAAGTGTTCCAAAATAAAATTGGCAATGGCGGCTTCTGATTGGCTGAAAACGCTGTCTATCAAATTCAGCCAATGAGAAGACGCCAATTGTGAGCCAATGAGAAAGGGATACACCCCAAAATCCCACTCTGATTGGATAATGCACCTGTCAATCTTTATTTGAACCAATTAGAAGGCTTTATTGCCATCAGCGAATCACAATGGGATACACCCCCACGCAGTGATTGGCTGAAGACATCTGCGCCTTCCCATTGGCTGTAATACTGATTGACATTGACAACAACCAATGAGAAAGCGCAAATGCCTTCACCAATCAGTATGTAGAGGTGTATTCCATTGTGATTGGCTATTGTCAGTGCAACCAATCAGAATGCACAGATGCCTCCAGCCAATCACCCTGTGGGGGTGTATTCCATTGTGATTGGCTGAAGGCATCTGTGCCTTGTGATTGGTTTAAATAAAGATTGACAGGTGCATTATCCAATCAGAGTGGGATTTTAGGGTGTATCTCTTTCTGATTTGCTCACACATTGGCGCCTCCTGAATGGGTGAATTTGATAGACAGTGTTTTCAACCAATCAGAAGGCGCCATTGCCTATTTTCTTCCGGAAAAGTCTCCGGGTTGGCTCTTTATCGTCGGGGATGATTTTTTTTTAGACCGCGGGTCCAGGGCGGGGCAGAAGAGGAGGAGGCCGGAGACATCGCGGGGAGGTAAGTACAATGTAGATTATGTTTATTTTATTTTGTTTTTATGCTTACGTATGTGTATTAATGTTATGTTTTTTTTAACAGTGGCCGCACCGGAGAAGAAGAAAAAAAGAAGGACGGGACATGCTGGAAAGGTGAGTAGAATATTTAGAATGTTTAGAATATTTAGAATGTTTATTTATTTACTGTAAATGTGCTGCACTATTTTTTTTTTCCCCTAGGTGGCTGATTTGAGGGGACATCTGCAAAGGTAAGTGGTCTTAATTATTTTATTTTAGCTTAGAATTAGATTATTGTATTTATAGATAGCATGTATTGTATGTTAGCTAGGGGTATGTGTTTTATATAGATAGCATAGCATGTATTGTATATTAGATTGTGGTATTTATTTAGATAGATTGGGGGATGTATATTAGATAGATAGGATGTATATTAGATTATGGTATTTATTGTATATTACATAGATTGTGTGATGTATATTATATAGATAGGATGTATATTAGATTATGGTATTTATTTAGATAGATTGGGGGATGTATATTAGATAGATAGGATGTATTGTATGTATTATATGTATTTCCTTTTCAGGTGTGTAATTTTATTTTATTTTCTGGAGTGGGGGGGGGGGGTTGTAATGTATTTTTTTATTTTCTGTAATGTTCCTTTTTTTATTTTTTGGGACTTACCATAGTTTTTTTTATTTTCTGTAATGTAGATTTTTTATTTTTTGTGCTTTAGGTTTTTTATTTTATGTAATGTAGATTTTTTATTTTTTGTGACTTTAGTTTTTTTTATTTTATGCAATTACAGTGGTGGGGAGGGGGTTATTAGGGGGTAGGTAGGTAGTGTAGGTGTTAATAGGTTAGTGTAGAGGGTGTTTAGTTGATAGTTAATGTTTTATTGGGGGGTATAGTGCAGTGTAGTGTTTATACTTAGAGTCATGATGGTCCGTGAGTACCGTCATGGCACTTATGTGGTTAATGTTGGGTTATAACAGGCACATAATGGTCTTAATATACCTTTATGGGACTGATGGGGTTAAATAGAGGCTTATAAGGGTCTGTATGGACCCCCATGAGTGACAGGGTTAATTAGGGGTTTATGGGGGTCTGTATTGACCCCCATGAGTGAGGGGGTTAATTAAGGGCTTATGGGGGGCAATATTGACCCTCCTGAGTGACGGGGTTAATTAAGGTTGCCAGGGTTATTTATGGGCTTATGTGGGTCTTTATTGACCCCCATGAGTGACAGTGTTAATTATATGTATTATGGGGGTCTGTATTGACCCCCATGAGTGAGGGTGTTAATTAAGTGCTTATGGGGGTCTATATTGACCCCCATGAGTGAGGGGTTTAATTAAGTGCTTATGGGGGTTTATTTTGACCCCCATGAGTGACCGGGTTAATGAAAGGCTTATGTGGGTCTGTATTGACCCCCATGAGTGACAGGGTTAATAAAGGGCTTATGGGGGTCTATATTGACCCCCATGAGTGAGGGGGTTAAGTGCTTTTGGGGGTCTGTATTGACCCCCATGAGTCACAGGGTTAATTAGGGGTTTACTGGGGTCTGTATTGACCCCCATGAGTGAAGGGGTTAAGTGCTTATGGGGGTCTGTATTGACCCCCATGAGTGACAGAGGTAATGAAGGGCTTGTGAGGGTCTATATTGACCCCCATGTGTGAAGGGGTTAATTGAGTGCTTATGGGGGTCTGCATTGACCCCCATGAGTGACAGGGTTAATTAGGGGTTTACTGGGGTCTGTATTGACCCCCATGAGTGAGGGGGCTAAGTGCTTATGGGGGTCTGTATTGACCCCCATGAGTGACAGAGTTAATGAAGGGCTTATGAGGGTCTATATTGATCCCCACGAGTGAGGGGGTTAATGAAGTGCTTATGGGGGTCTGTATTGACCCCCATGAGTGACCGGGTTAATGAAAGGCTTATGTGGATCTGTATTGACCCCCATGAATGATAGGGTTAATGAAGGGCTTATGGGGGTCTATATTGACCCTCATGAGTGACGGGGTTAATGAAGGGCTTATGGGGGTCTGTATTGACCACCATGAGTGACAGAGTTAATTAAGCACTTATGCAGGTCTATATTGACTGCCATGAGTGACAAGGTTAATTAGGGGTTTATGGGGGTCTGTATTGACCTCCATGAGTGAGGGGGTTAAGTGCTTATGGGGGTCTGTATTGACCCCCATGGGTGACAGGGTCAATGAAGAGCTTATGGGGGTCTATATTGACTCCCATGAGTGAGGGGGTTAATTAGGGGTTTATGGGGGTCTGTATTGACCCCCATGAGTGAGGGGTTTAATTAAGTGCTTATGGGGGTCTGTATTGACCCCCATGAGTGACCGGGTTAATGAAAGGCTTATGTGGGTCTGTATTGCCCCCCATGAGTGACAGGGTTAATGAAGGGCTTATGGGGGTCTATATTGACCCCCATGAGTGAGGGGTATATTGACCCCCATGAGTGATGGGTTTAATTAAGTGCTTATGGGGGTCTGTATTGACCCCCATGAGTGACCGGGTTAATGAAAGGCTTATGTGGGTCTGTATTGACCGCCATGAGTGACAGGGTTAATGAAGGGCTTATGGGGGTCTATATTGACCCCCATGAGTGAGGGGGTTAAGTGCTTATGGGGATATGTATTGACCCCCATGAGTGACACGGTTATTGAAGGGCTTATGGGGGTCTATATTGACCCCCATGAGTGATGGGGTTAATGAAGTGCTTATGGGGGTCTGTATGGACCCCAAAAAGTGACAGGGTTAATGAAGGGCTTATAGGGGGTCTATATTGACCTCCATGAGTGAGGTGGTTAATGAAGTGCTTATGGGGGTCTGTATTGACCCCCATGAGTGACACAGTTAATGAAGGGCTTATGGAGGTCTGTATTGACTCCCAAGAGGGACAGGGTTAATTAGGGGTTTATGGGGGTCTGTATTGACCCCCATGAGTGAGGGGGTTAATTAAGTGCTTATGGGGGGCAATATTGACCCCCATGAGTGACAGGGTTAATTAGGGGTTTATGGGGGTCTGTATTGACCCCCATGAGTGAGGGGGTTAAGTACTTATGGGGGTCTGTATTGACCCCCATGAGTGACAGGGTCAATGAATGGCTTATGGGGGTCTATATTGACCCTCATGAGTGAGGGGGTTAATTAAGTGCTTATGGGGTCTGTATTGACCCCCATGAGTGACAGGGTGAATTAGGGGTTTATGGGGGTCTGTATTGACCCCCATGAGTGAGGGTGTTAATTAAGTGCTTATTGGGGTCTGTATTGACCCCCATGAGTAATAGAGTTAATGAAGGGATTATGGGGGTCTATCTTGACCCTCATAAGTGACGGGGTTAATGAAGGGCTTATGTGGGTCTGTATTGACCACCATGAGTGACAGAGTTAATTAAGGAGTTATGCGGGTCTATATTGACCCCCATGAGTGACAGGGTTAATTAGGGGTTTATGGGGGTCTGTATTGACCCCCATGAGTGAGGGGGTTAAGTGCTTTTAGGGGTCTGTATTGATCCCCATGAGTG
Source organism: Discoglossus pictus (assembly GCA_027410445.1). Classification (NCBI taxonomy): domain Eukaryota; kingdom Metazoa; phylum Chordata; class Amphibia; order Anura; family Alytidae; genus Discoglossus; species Discoglossus pictus. The sequence continues at coordinate 42,267,934 of CM050168.1, forward strand.
ACAGGATCAATGAACGGCTTATGGGGGTCTATATTGACCCCCATGAGTGAGGGGTTTAATTAAGTGGTTATGGGGGTCTGTTTTGACCCCCATGAGTGACCGGGTTAATGAAAGGCTTATGTGGGTCTGTATTGACCCCCATGAGTGACAGGGTTAATGAAGGGCTTATGGGGGTCTATATTGACCCCCATGAGTGAGGGGGTTAAGTGCTTATGGGGATCTGTATTGACCCCCATGAGTGACAGGGTTAATGAAGGGCTTATGGGGGTCTATATTGACCCCCGTGAGTGACGGGTTTAATGAAGTGCTTATGGGGGTATGTATTGACCCCCAAGAGTGACAGGGTTAATGAAGGGCTTATGGGGGTCTATATTGACCTCCATGAGTGAGGGGGTTAATAAGGTGCTTATGGGGGTCTGTATTGACCCCCATGAGTGACACAGTTAGTGAAGGGCTTATGGGGCTCTGTATTGACTCCCATGAGTGACAGGGTTAATTAGGGGTTTATGGGGGTCTGTATTGGCCCCCATGAGTGAGGGGGTTAATTAAGTGATTATGGGGGTCTGTATTGAACCTCATAAGTGACAGGGTTAATGAAGGGTTTATGGGGGGGTCTGTATTGACCACCATGAGTGACAGAGTTAATTAAGGAGTTATGCGGGTCTATATTGACCCCCATGAGTGACAGGGTTAATTAGGGGTTTATGGGGGTCTGTATTGACCCCCATGAGTGAGGGGGTTAAGTGCTTTTGGGGGTCTGTATTGACCCCCATGAGTGACAGGGTCAATGAACGGCTTATGGGGGTCTATATTGACCCCCATGTGTGAAGGGGTTAATTAAGTGCTTATGGGGGTCTGCATTGACCCCCATGAGTTAGGGGGTTATTTAAGTGCTTATCGGGGTATATATTGACCCCATGATTGAGGGGGTTAATTAAGTGCTTACGGGGGTCTGTATTGACCCCCATGAGTGACCAGGTTAATGAAAGGCTTATGTGGGTCTGTGTTGACCCCCATGAGTGACAGGGTTAATGAAGGGCTTATGGGGGTCTATATTGACCCTCATGAGTGACGGGGTTAATGAAGTGCTTATGGGGGTCTGTATTGACCACCATGAGTGACAGAGTTAATTAAGGACTTATGCGGGTCTATATTGACCCCCATGAGTGACAGGGTTAATTAGGGGTTCATGGGGGTCTGTATTGACCCCCATGAGTGACAGGGTTAATGAAGGGCTTATGGGGGTCTATATTGACCCCCATGAGTGACGGGCTTAATTAAGTGCTTATGGGGGTCTGTATTGACCCCCATGAGTGACAGGGTTAATGATGGGCTTATGGGAGTCTATATTGATCCCCATGAGTGACAGGGTTAATTAGGGGTTTATGGGGGTCTGTATTGACCTCCATGAGTGAAGGGGTTAATTGAGTGCTTATGTCGGTCTGTATTGACCCCCATGAGTGACACAGTTAATGAAGGGCTTATGGGGGTCTATATTGACCCCCATGAATGACAGGGTTAATTAAGTGCTTATGGGGATCTGTATTGACCCACATGAGTGACAGGGTTAATAAAGGGCTAATGGGGGTCTATATTGACCCCCATGAGTGACAGGGTTAATTAATGGTTGATGGGGCTCTGTATAGAGCCCCATGCGTGATAGTGTATATATATTTTTTTTATAATGGGTCCTTGAAGGACCTTTACGGTCCTTTAAGGACCCGTAATACAAGAATTTTTAATTTTCATTGCAGCGGGGGTCCCCAATCGTGTGCGATTGGGACCCCCACTGCGATGGTTAATGTGGGGTTAATGTGGGTCTCCGAGCTTATCTCGGATCCCGTGGGGTTACTGCGGGTTTCCAAGCTTATCTCGGATCCCTTCTTGGCTAAGTTGTACGTGGCTGGGCAGTCCTGGGTCTTTGAGCCTCGTTTTCATTTTTTTCGCCGGCCATTTTTTCTCTTGCTTAGGGGATTTTCGTGTGCCTGAACTCGGGAATTTGGACTTAAATGGAGGTGTAACTTCACTTTCATAAGGTTCTGGGTGCCCCCCTTGCTATGGGTAAGCTTTTTATGTATTTTTTGTTGGAATCTATTGTGTTTTGACTGTTTTTAGGTGCGCGCGGTACGGCCGTTATGTTCTTTTCAGCGGCCATTTTTTCTTTTGTTTAGGGGATTTTCGTGTGTCTGATCTCAGGAATTTGGAATTAAATGGAGGTGTAACTTCAATTTCAGAGGTTTTGGGTGCCCCCCTTGCTGTGGGTAAGATTTTTATGTGTTTTTAGTGGGTATTTAATGTGTTTTGACTTTAAGTGCGCTCGGTTTGCGAGGTCGTAATGGTGCCGCTTGAGCCTCCACCTCCGCAAAGCGTGATGACGATTCGTAGTTTGACAACTATTATATGTGATATTTTATCATGTGACAACACTGAAGAAATGACACTCTGCTACAATGTAAAGTAGTAAGTGTACAGCCTGTATAACAGTGTAAATTTGCTTTCCCCTCAAAATAACTCAACACACAGCCATAAATATCTAAACCGTGTGCAACAAAAGTGAGTACACCCCTAAGTGGAAATGTCCAAATTGGGCCCAAAGTGTCAATATTTTTTGTGGCCATCATTATTTTCAAGCACTGCCTTGACCCTCATGGGCATGGAGTTCACCAGAGCTTCACAGGGTGCCACTGGAGTCCTCTTCCACTCCTCCATAATGACATCACGGAGCTGTGGATGTTAGAGACCTTGTACTCCCCACATTCTATTTGAGGATGCCCCACAGATGCTCAATAGGGTTTTGGTCTGGTGACATGCTTGGCCAGTCCGTCACCTTTACCTTCAGCTTCTATAGCAAGACAGTGGACGTCTTGGAGTTGTGTTTGGGGTCGTTATCATATTTGAAAACTGCCCTGGTGCCCAGTCTCCGAAGGGAGGGGAACATGCTCTGCTTCAGTATGTCACAGTACATGTTGGCATTCATGGTTCCCTCAATGAACTGTACCTCCCCAGTGCCGGTAGCACTCAAGGGGTCGGTGACAGACACAGGTCACAAGCTTGGTGTGTGGAACAGGGTAGTCAGAATCAATAAGACCATCTGAGTATTGAGAAAACTGAAGCTTTACATGCAGTGTGAGCTGGGAGTTGTTTTTTTTCCCAATAAACTTTATTGAGATTGCACCAATGTATTCACTTCTGTGAGAGCTGCAGTCCCTTTATGATATGGGACTTTTCCCTCCTGGCCATTCTGATTGGATGAAGCTGCATTTGACAGACAGGTTCAACTCTATTTGTTATAGCACAGTTTGGGCATAGACCCAAAAAGTTTAGGCAAGTCACCAGCAGGGGAGAGAAGTGATAAGACAGTGTGTTTAATTACAGCACAGAGAGTTTTAAAATTTAAAGTGACAGCAGCAGCTTTTAAAAAAACTGAATATTGAACATGATAAAGCATATTTTTATTATATAAATTATACAATTAAGTAAGTGATGAGTGGATTAAGTCAGTGCATTCGCCCCTGGAGCAAGCGTTCCTTGAGATAAATGTTTCCTCATTTCAAGGAGTAACCCCTGTTCTATAGAGGAGTTTTATAAAATATCCCTATCCTTTTCATAGAGGTCTCCTAGAGTGACACAGTAACAAAAAAAGGACATGTACTTCTTAATCAGAGCTGCAAATTGTGTTACATGGAATAAAAATAAAACTTTGTAAAAAAAGTAAGTTTATGTTTTCTAATAATATACTAAATTTTCATTATTTGGCATAATACATATATGGCCAGTATACCTTTAATAAAATCTTTCATACAATTGTTCTTTAAATGAAGATAGGGAGATGCCACTAATAAATAAAGGAGAGTGACTTCTGTCTCCGGGTACTATTGGTTTTCTATCTGTTGTTCTGTAAAAATGTGTACTGCCTAGTTTGTACTACTACCTTGCTTGAAAATGTATTAGTCAAGAAAATCAATACTATTTTGTTTGCAGATCTGAACAATAAATGGGAGCATGTTAGGGTTATTGAAGCAATCTAATAATTAGGGATGTGCTTTGTTTAGTCAGCCATATAGAGATTTGTAAATGCAAGGGTCCTGTTAGATCCCAATATCGTGCCTGCTGTATGTAAATATATTTATTTTCAAACATTATAGTTGCAGGTTAGAAACAATTTTTAGAGTGCCAGGAAAAATTCAATTGGAGGACCAGAATAATATGTTTCTAATTGCCTCCTTCTGCACAATGATTTTATGGAGGCTGTTCACATCAATAGAGACCAATATATCACTTTCACGTTTATCAGTACCATTTTTTAATTCTTAAATTAAAGAGGCCATGCCCCAAAGAATTGGTTTGGCATGTTTGACTAGTTTTTTAAAAATGGACCACAAGCTGATTGTAGTGGCCGGCCTACATGGGGAATTTAGGCAATGTGTACAATATAGGACAAATTGAAAATCCAGTTAATAGAAATCATAGGGGATTTTCATCAATAATACTTAACTGATATGGTAATAAAAATAGACTATCAAACCTAGCTTTAAATTGTTTACTGTGATACTTTGTCAAAGATTGGTAAATAGTATGAGTATTCATTTAGTATTGTGTCATTATTATAATGGGGGCATAGTACTATATTGCTTTCACCTATTGAATGGGTCTAACATAATGGCTTTACAAGACGGCAGCCTGCACTGAGAGATGACAAAGGGATAAGGTGCCAGAAACTGAGAATATGATACTTAAGGGGCAGCTTAAAAGTAAAGAAAAAGTACATTTTATGCCAAAATTACACAAAAACAGAGTAAGGGGCGCTCAATCTGAGAATGAACAACAACTAAGTAGGTTTTTTCTATAGGCCTGGTTACATACTCAGAGAGCAGCCTCTTTTATCTCACTTGTGCCCTTCACACAAATCCTCTGAGTATTTTATTTTTCTTTGTATGCAAACGATCCTTGGGATTTGGTCTCCCTAATGGTCATAGGAGGCTGCCTTAGGTAGTCCAGCTAGACTTCACAGAAGAGGCCCAAAAGGGCTGAAACAGATTTCTAGAGTTTGCTGTTTCTGGTCTTCAGGAATTGCCTGGTATTTTTGGTACAGAATCACTTTCTTCAGTGAGACCTGACAGATATGCTATTGGATTTTTCTTCCCTGTGAAGGGCACAAGTGAACACAAAGAGGCTTCTCTATGACTGGTCTACCATGCATATAAAACTAACCAACTTGGGTTAGTCTATTCTCAGATTACTCGCCACGAGGAGGATAAAATGAATCAATGAAAAATAATAATTTTACATAAGGATATATCACTAGAACCTAGTGTCCTGATGTTTATGTTAATTACTAAAACTTGTTTTTGTTGGGTTGTTGTGGTCTTCCTGCGTTCACCACCCTGCCCCTGCAGGTGTATGGTCAGTGGTAATTCCTTGCTCTGTAATTTTGTAGTTACCCCAGAAAAATAATTGAGTTTAGGGACTGATATATATACATATAGTAAATACATAGAAAATATGTGTTCACACTTGGACCAAAAACAAGTTAAAAAAATATTTTCTGCTCTGAGAAATACAGTTATTGCACTGGACTCTGGGCAAGGACACAATGCATTTCCACTCTTTCATCCACAAAGAGGCTTCTCTATGACTGGTCCACCATGCATATAAAACTAACCAACTTGGGTTAGTCTATTCTCAGATTACTCGCCACCGAGGAGGATAAAATGAATCAATGAAAAATAATAATTTTACGTAAGGATATATCACTAGAACGTAGTGTCCTGATGCATTTCCACTCTTTCATCCAATATCACTTTATCCCTGGTTCTTTTTAAGCATATGCCTGCTGTATAAGACATATTTTAAGCATTGCATGGGATGGATTATGCACAAGTTAGGAAAACTACCCATACATAACTGTTTAAATCTTGATTGTATCTTGAGTGGGGCTGCTACCTAATGCTATAGATTTTGTGGAGATATTATCCGGAGCATAATTTAGCTATGGGTTCCACAACCTTTTAATACCTCCCGCCCACTTTTGATGGTAACATTTACTTACCGTCCCCCGGAGCCAAAGTAACTAAATTTACCCTCATTTCATTACGACCCTAGTATCTCCCTGTACTTACTAGATAGTGACCCGATCCTGACTGCTGCCCCTAGGCTCTCCCACCAGCTCTCCAACCGTGGTGCTGCAGGTCTCCGCCGTGTGAAGTTACTCGTCAGTGACGCCAACTAGCAATTACCCCCCAGCCCACCGTGAAATCTTGAACCGCCCACTAGTGGGCAGTAGGGACCAAGTTGACTACCACTGATTTAGCTTATGATGCGCAAAAAAGTGCTAGAAGCCCTCCACCTTACAGAGTACAGTAAATAAATAAGTACATATGTGTGTGTTATCAATATTTGTGACAGTATTATTATAAACTTTTATTTGTATCGCGCCAACATATTCCGTAGAGCTGTACAGGGGATAAGAACATGGACAATACAATATTAACAAAATCAGAAAATATATTTGCAGATTTCCAATAGTCAGTGTCGCTTTATTAAAAATAATAATTTCAAAACTTGGCTCATCATATCTCTAACAGACTAAATTTAGGTATTATTTGCATTCTGTCTTGTCCACTGTATCTTTGAGCAGTGCATAGTGTTCCATAGTAATAACTGAAGCTCTAATGCAGACATCTGAATCCATCATCCTTTTACTGCTCGTCTGAGCTCTAATCTGCCCGAGGTCTGACTTCCAGTAGAAAAATGATGAAGGGAAGCTAAATTCTTGCTCGTTTCCCCTCACATTTAACCTTCTAGTTTCTTCAATTTTCTCCAGTTCATTGGGATGTATAAAAAATGTTCAATACAGGCTCTTTCCAATTTTACCAGCAGATGGAGTGAATGTTTTATGGTTCAGGTTATCAGACATACATAAATTCATGAAGTCAGTAACCTGATAACCAGGCAACAGCGAAGAGGTAATAAAAACCAGAATACAGATTATAAAAAAAAAAAAGCAACAAATATTAAAAAAACATCTTATTGTAAATATGGAGACCTCATAAATTCCCAGTTTTATATTTTTAATGCAATACATCCGATCCGCATCAAATTGCTTGCACATTTTTTTTTGTGTGTGAAATATATCCTTGTTTTTTCGGTTTTGGGGCAGGATATTTACTGTTGTTGTCAGGAAACAGAATTTGTATTTTGTAAGGCAATAATAATATATAGAACCAATAACAAATGCATGTTTATTCATTTTTAAAAAGCATTTGACTTAATAAAGTTGCAAACTAGGCTGATGGTATAAAAGTAACTGACATGAAATGAATGTGAAAACTGTACATAAACACACACACACATAGATATAGATACAGTAGACTCTCAGTTATCCAGCACCCAAAGGTATTGTTAGAGGCCGGATAAATGTAGTTTCTGGTTGCTTGAGAGTAACTTAAAAGAGGCCTAGGTTAGCTGCTCATAGGATGCTCTGCTAAGTATATTTGTCAGTGAGGGCTGTTCTAGCAGCAGCAGCTTTCACTCCTCACACACAAGTATGTTCGGCTGGAGGGTGCAGTGCGGGGAATGTAACCCCAACACTGCCCTGGCTCAGTCACTCGTGCCTGTCTGCTTCCAGGTAAAACTGAATTGCAGAGACGTACAGTGGATGCAATCTCAGTGCCTGTAAGCATTTTGTGGCATGACAACCTGGCTCCTGGCATTTGTTGAGCCCTGTAAAATGTAATTTTTATTTAAAGTACAGTATTCACTTTTGGTTTCTTGAGTTCTAGTTAACTGAGAGTCTATTGTATATAGATGAATGGAAAAAAATCAATGCCATTTTTTAAACTTACATTTGACTTTAGTGTTTAAGACTTCAGCAGATTTACTTCTCTCCATCCTTATCATGTGCCGTGGGGATGAGAGAAGATCTATTCAGGAGGTTGTCCAAATCAGAATCTTTTTCTGCCTCCCCAAACGTGATCATCTATTAGAACAGCCTCCTAGGCAGAAAAAGTGACCACTGCAGGAAAACCAAAACTAAAATGTAGGAACCCCCCTGGGCAGATTCTCCCACTGGACACCTAATGGTGGTGGAGAGAAGCAGCTCTACTAGTCCTTGAACACTAAAGTTCAAATACGTAAGTTTTAAAGTGTTATTGAATTTGCTTTGTTCAGATGCTGATTATATTTCTATTTGGTTATTAAATAAACACGTCAAACCCTATTGTATGAGCACTACAGGAGCCCTTTCCTAATAGGGGAGGTTTTAATAGATGCAGACAGTGTGACTGAGATGGGCTTTAATATAGTATAAGCATGTAAAGCGCTATGGAATATGTTGGCGCATCACAAATATCAGATAATAATACAAGCTTGTGTCTTTCAAAGAAATATCGCAGACTAACAACCCCTCTATGTAATGTGAACTCTGGATAGAGGAGTACAAGACATGATCCTTTAAATAAATACAAACAAATAGAACTACAGTGTTTCTAGAACCCATATTTTGATTATGGCTTTAGTGGTAATCAAATGATAAAGTGCATGAACTAAGCAAGGCCCAGTTGGTATGTACGGATATGGGTTAAACACAATTACCTCTAACATATGACAATTAGACCCAAACTACTTCATAGGCTAAATTTAATGATTAGACACACGCTACTTCTTGGGAGGAAGACTGGCCACAGTGTTTTTTAGTAAACACAAGTAAACAAATTAACCATAACCATTAATAAATAAACATAACCACGTGAGGGGAGGAGCCTGGCCAGAGACAGTAGGCCCTACGCCCTGAAGCCTCATCCAGGGCCTACCATGTTGTAACATCTGTACCACCGCAGGGTAGGATCTTACCCATTTTTCCACTGTCCCGGCGACTCCCCCCACGACCCACCGATGTGACCACAACATAAACATAATTTGTTAGCATATAATGCACACTTAAACAATATAACAATCACAAGTGCTCCACCAAACAAGGCAATCTTTAAACTTGACAATGTACAACCATCATTTTATTTATTTATCCATTTCCTTTTTTTATTTTTTTTTATTTATTTACTTTTTTTTTTTACAAACATATTAACTTTAAACAAAAATACTTTAGGGATGGGTGGGTGGGTATCTTCCCTCAGGTCTAGCTGGGGGACTACTGATAACTTTTGGCGCCAAACCAGCCTCTAACGGCTCCGCCTCCCCCAGCTAGCCACCTCCTTCCATACCGGTCCTGCCAGGTCAAAGGGCCCTACTCCCAACCACAGCAGACTGGGGTGGCCTACAGGCCCTTCAATAACGAATCAAATAAAGTCATTACACCAAGCAGTGAGGTTGACAAAATATATGCATGTATATCAGAAGAGCACTATATACCTGTCTATCATGGAAGTAATATGTTAGTGTGACATTTAATGAGACATTTAATGATTCTTAATGAGTCACTGGATCATTAAATTTGCACTGCACCTTTATTTAGAGCAGTTATAAACAAACATCAGCGTGTGAAGAATGCTTCAGTGATAGCATGTATGGCTCTTAAACAGTTGAGTTAACCTGATCCTGCACCACAAGGCTTATTAAGCGTCTAGGTACATTGCTTATTGGACCAAAAATAACAAGCTAAATGTTCCATAATCAATTCCACATTTTTCCTGATATTAAATAGTACAGAGAAAACAAAGCAATACACTTACATGTTTTGATTATAGTAGTGAGTATTATTGGTAGGTTTAGGGTTCTTGTGATTTTCTTCCATGCAGAACCTGGACTCAAACACTCTCAAGAGGCTCAACCAGGTTAAGAAATAACTATGTAACATAAAAGCTTTGAAACAATGAAATAAGCAGCAATTAAACAAAAATGATAACATATTTTCACTTGATATTACTTCAGACGTCAATTGTTTCTAAAAACCAGTATAACAAAAATGTCAGCCTCCATTCTATAAAATAATTACAAAAAAGTAGTTCTACAATATATATTGTTTTTATATGTTCTTACTTCCTAAAAACATTATTACATTCTTTCTTAAAAAGAGTAAGTGTACATTTATGACCTCCTCCTTTAAATAGAAATAAAGGCCATTTTATTCCTATGACTATGAGACACAGGGGAGGGAGGAAGAGACACGGGGAGGGGGGGGGGGGGAGATATGGAGAAAGAGATGCAGGGGAGGGGGAAGAGATACAGGGGAGGGGGAAGAGATACAGTGGAGGGGGTGAAGAGACACATGGGATGGGGAAATAGACACGGGATTGGGGAAGAGACACAGGGAAGGGGGGAAGAGATAAAGGGGATGGAGTGGGGGGAAGAGACATAGGTGAGGGAGAGGGGGAAAGAGGCACAGTGGAGGGAGGGAGGAGGGGAAAGAGACAGGAAGGAGGGAGGAGGGGAAAGAGACACAGGAAGGAGAGCGAGGGAGGGAAAGATAAACAGGGGAGGAGGGGAAGAGACACAGGGGAGGGAGGAGGGTGAAAAGACACAGGGGAGGGGGAGAGACACAGGGGAGAAGGGCAAGAGTCATAGGGGTGGAGAGGGGGGAAGAGACACAGGGAAGGGGGGGCGGACACGGGGGGAGGAGAGACACACAGGGGAGGCTGGGTGGGGAAGAGACACAATAAATATTATCCCGTCATTTTTGGCAAGTTACTAGTGTAATAATAATAATACAGCCTTTTATTTCTTACCTTTTATATGCAATAACACTGCAGAGGAATAAACCATTTTCTTTCTCCTGATCTACGTCCTGGCAAATGCAGAAAAAGCTTCATAGTTATAGGAATGTGGCAGGTAAGTTGGCCAATGCTTTTTAGATTCTAATATGGAATGCTAATTAGTGTATAACCGCGGTGGGCAAGTCCTGCCCTGGAGAGCCCCACACAGGCCTGTATTTAAGGATATCCTTTCTGTGCACAGGTGAGTCAATCAAGAAGACTGAAGAAGCCATATACTCAAACGTGCCCACCCCTGGTGTATAAGTACACATCATACTGAGAGAGCAGTTGTAAGACACAATGTAATAAAGGAAATAGAACTCAGAGTAAAGAATAATTGGATATCAATGAATAAAAATGTTTTAAAAATATTTTGCCCATTATCAAGCTTAGTTATTCAAAACACCATATAGATAAAGTGCGACTTTAGTGGATCTTTAACAACATGATGTTCTGTCCTAATTAATGCACATCACCTAAGATAACAAATTCAACATGATCCAGCACCAGACAATCAATAAGGTTAATGAGGAAAGCCAATGCTGGCAACTGGACAGAGTAAATTGAAAATAACAAATTCAGCATACAACACTCAGAAATCCTGCGAAATGAAATGTCCTGTGTTGAAAAGCACACAGCGTTTCAATATTATAATGAATTGCTATTTAATCTGAGAAATGAAGGATTGCAATTAACAGGCAACAGAAAGTGTGATGAAAAGTGGGGGGAGGCAGGTGTAGAACAAGCAGGGTTTAATTAAAATCTTTCTTTTTATAGTTTTTACACCGGAAGGATTCTTTCCCTCAATGCCTCCCACTTCTGCATTAAATCTCACAGGTTAAATCTCAGTCAATCTATTGGATAATTGGGTGGGAAGAACTGATGTTTTAAAGGTTGTATAATGTTTAGACTGATTTTGAAATGCAAATTACCACATAAACTGAGTAATAACACCCATTTACTCATAAATACATAGATAATAATTACTATTTTTATGCAGTTCCACTAGATCCATAATGTAACAAAACGCTAGTGCAAGTTAGCAATGGAGGGTTTCATCAAAACATTCCTAGGAGGCAAAATGTGGAATTACATTAGTGCTAAAAAGGCTCTAAGAAGACACTTTATTGTATAAAGAGCAAATTAGGCAAAAGCTAATTTTCTTGTAGTCTATTTGTGGCTACAAGTGTTTCTTATATATGAAAAGAAAGCTAAACATATGTTTAAAGGAACTCAATTAATATTTTCAATCATGGACTTAAAAGTTCATGTTCTAAATGTCAAGAACTGATTCTTCAGTGGGCTTGAAAAGGGACATCAATACCCAACCCTACTTGCAGATTGACACAGTTCTTCCAATTACCTTCTTTCTGGACATGTTGAAGCAGTTCATGATAAGTTGCAAAATTTCCAGTCAAAAAAAATAATAAAAGTATTCCCTCTTAATGAAACACACCATTACTATGTGTCCCAGAAAGAGCAGAAAAATTTAATTTCTGATCTCACTTTTAATACATTTTTACCCACAGTAAAACAATAGCACATTTATATAGGCAAACATAATTTAAACATCTTTTGGGGCTTTTAAACTTCCCCCTTACCTTGGATTGGTTAATTTGGTAAGCCATGTACCAATCAGCGCGCAACTTGTGAAGTGTTGCCAGGGCCTGGGACTTCTGCTTCAGGTATTGCTCTACCTCCCCACCAAATGGTATGATGGTATGCCCTCTTGTATCATGTCTGGTCTCTCTAGGGTGGTGTCTCCTCTGGAGAAGTTGGTCTTCTGGCAACCAGGGCATGATGAGGAGGGGGTAGCCAATACTGGGCTATCTCACCCGGCTTATGGAGGTTTGCCCAACTGGTGAATTCTAGACAGACCTTTTCCCTCTAGGGGTAGCAAAATATGGTAGTGATGATGATGCAGGGTTTAGCCAACCCTTAGAGCATCCTGGCTGGGGTTAGTGTAACCTGTGTATACCCCAGTGGATGGGGGGTTACCGATGGTGGTGTGATATGCCCTAGTACCGATCTCTCTTGGGCTAGTAGGCATTTATGGATCAGAGGGAAATCAGCTAGGGTGAGGTACTTGGGTCAGAGGGGTAGAGTATACTTTTAGCCAGGGCATCCATGAAATTATTTACCAAGTCGGCTTTACATAGAGTGTATGGGGGGCCTGGGGCCTGAACTAGCATATATTTTTAAATAACCCTTTCAGGGGAACCAGAATCTGTGATTGTAGTTTTTTAGGATAGCTTTGATGGCTGTTAAAGCAACCAGGGAGACTAATTAGTCTGTGACTGCACGAATGTCTTCAGATCTTCACAATAAATACTAGAAAATGTATTTTAGATTATAGCAGAAGTAGTTCACAGTCTAACCCTTATTCAGTTTGCCAGACTGATTTAATTTTGACCAGCCAGTCATAAGCTGTGCAAAGCCAACCCAACCAATCAGGACTTAGAAAGACAGAACTCTTTGATGAGTGGAGCAATGGTTGCAAAACTAGGTTACAAAGTAAGATCAGTAAAGAAATCTTTTTTAACGCATAATAGAAATGTGGGCTTTTTTACTATGCTTTACAGGTCTAGTTAGTAAAAGAGAGGTTGATAATTGATTCAGGGCCAGGTTCCAATCAACAAGGTCGAGTTCTCAATAAGAAAGTTGTGGCAGGCAACAAGTAGGTAAACATTATAAAAGGAAGTCTTGGCATGTGTGGTCAATACAATAGGTCATAGACAAAGCTTAAACCCATTAAATCAAGTCACTCAAGATCACACCGATTACGTATAGGTGCTAGCTGGACTAAAAGTTGAATCAAACTTAGTATAGATGTCATCTTTTGCACTATAATTGATGTGGATTAGGTCAGTATTGAGTTACTTCTCACATGGCACATTCCATGCAGACAATGAGTTGAGCCACTCTTTGGAGACCCATATCATGTCAAGGACACTACTTGTGGGTGGAAATTGAGCACTATTCCAAGGAAAGAGTCTGGTAGGTATAAAAGCTTTATTAAGTGATTATAATATACTGTATATATAGGTTCTCTGGTGGTTAGGACTCATTGCTTCCACTGCTGTCAACCTGGGTTTGGTTACAAGTCAGGGAACCGATAGGTCACACCACCCTGAAGCCGAGCAGAATTGAGCCTGGTTATTACTGGGATGGGAGACCACCTAGGAATACCAGGAGCTGTATTCTGTGGCCCACTGGAGAAGGAACTAGAAACCCACTCCAGTATCTCTGCCATGAACACCAATTGGATAAGTGTGACCATGGTCATAAAGATGTTCTGGTGCGTTACAGTCCATACGGTCACAAAGAGTCGGAAAAAGACTGAACAATGCAAAAATAAAATAAAAATATATATATATTAAGGTAGGATATTGCTGGCCATATAGTGACCTCACCAATTACCTACATACAAAGCAGAGATAGATCAGGATTCTATATGATTTTTTTTTTACTGATAATGTCTGCTGCTTTTCATGGAGGTGAGTCATTGTATACTAATGAACACGTACAGTTGAAAACACTGGCAGTTTTAGCTCTCACTTTACCATTGACCAGATAGAAGCTTCCTCTACATTCAAAGTCTCCTCTTTCCTCAAGAAGTAAATGGTGGTTACCACAGAAGCATAATACCATGTAAAAGTTAATGAATTAGAGGCTGTATTTTTATTAAATTATAAAAAGATATTTCCTATTTTGAAGTCTAGTATTTCAAAAAGAGTATATTTTAAATATATGATATGATCCTTTCATTCACTAGTACATCTAGTACTATAACATCTTTTGTATGTAAATATTTTAGTAACACAGCCTGTAATTGGCTAGTACATCAAGTAGTATATACATTGTATGCATGAGCTACATGGGATGGACCTTTGCAGGGAATGTTTGGAAGGTTTCAGTAAGTAAAAAATATCTTTTAAATACTTAAATGATTTTAAATATGCAGAGGAATACTGAGTATTTTTTAATACTGAAAACAGTGTCCCTTTAATATGTGTGCTAAAAACTCTCCCTGTACAATTTGAATATTGCGTGGTCGCCCCTTGCATTGCTACATTGCTCATCTAACATCAAATTACTTGAAGTAACTGCTTCTAGGCAGACAAGATTAGATCTCCTGTATCTTATTATAAATCAAAGACCAAGAACCATTGCCCTCACGCTTCCTGTATATACTCAACAACTTGCTCACAGAAACACAAATTGCAGTCAACACTAATCCATATTACCCATACACTCTGGCGTGATGTACGCTCTAAATGTGTTTTTTATTGCTTATTGATTGGGAAGAGTCCACAATTTTCAAGATTGATAAATCTTTTCTCAGGCCCTTGTGTTTGTTCATTCAGGTCAGCTGGAGAAATGTTACACAAAAATACAGACACTCCGTAGCCACATTGGCACAAATTGTGTTGTGCTAAGATATGGGTGATAATAAATCAGTATTTTATTTATTCCAATGGGCGACATCAACATATATTTTTGTTTAATTCCATTTTTTAAACCCCTCAATTCCATAATTACTGTATATCATAGTACTATTACATTTTTTATATTAATGTTTCAATCAAATTTAAAAACATGCTTGAAACACCACTGTGGTTACAGTCACTTTGTGTGGACTTCTGAATAATTAAACTTGATCATGGCAAAATGTCTTTAGATAGCAAAAAAAATCGTTATTGTGGGATTCCATTTTATTTTATGAGCTGATTCGGCTGCTTTTTTCTTAAACGTCCATTTACCTCACTTTAAGTGCTCTTCATGGTGTGAAAGATTCTATATTAAAATGATCTATTGTTTTTTTAATTACACTAATAACAGCTACAAATCTAAAGTCATAGGTCTGTTTACAAACACACTCCTGACTGTTCCATGATTAACAACATCTGCAGACACTGAGCGGCGAAGGCTCCGTGAGCACAAAGATTTATAGTTTTTCACTGAACTTCAGGAATGCAACAGGAGATGTTAACCCCCAAATGTACTCTGATTCCAGCAGTCCTTTATCAGCACAGATACATTTGGGAAGGGTCAACTCTATTTCTGCTTCTGCTCTCTGCACAGAACTGTTGCTGTGGTTCTGTCTGAGGGCACTGCCAGTGACTCATGTAACCAGACACTTCATTTGAGATTTTCTTCTGTGAAATATGCAACTATTTCAAAAATTTTAAAAGTATTTAAACATGTTTTTAGGAGATATTTACAGTAAAGTGCTCCAAGTTGTGCTGACACTTCTGTAAACAAATCTGCTTTGCATTAGTAATGTTGAAAGTACTGACAGTTTTATGCTTCACATTGTTGTGGTGCAGTTAGTAGCTTCCTCTGCATCTCAGGCAGCTGATCAGCCTAAACCAAAATGGTAAGTTCCACTACAGCATAATTGCATATTAACAGTAAATATTTTCCCTATTTTCAAGTTTAATTCATATAAATATATGACCATAGGGGTCCATTAACAATGCAGTGAAGCATGGATTATATCAGTTGTAGCCTACCTCCCTGCTCTGGCAGACACCTTCTATGTGGCATTTGTGTGTCTGAATCTGCCTGGACCACTTCTGATGATGATCAGTCAGTAGGGTACCCTAAGTAAACACCCACCGCAATTAAATTGCTAACAGTATGTGACAAGAATAGTTTTTTTCACACAATAAACTGACTACAATTTTTAACTGCTCTTGAGGGCTTAGCCATGTCAGCCAATGAACACTACCAATGGGATCCATAGACTACATACAGTATGCTCTCTGATGCATTACTAGCTTGAGGTTTTATGCTGCTCCTATAATATAGAAAAATACATTTTAGATTTACTCATAATTCCCAAAAATACTAATTACTCATGCAGCTTTTATACACAGAGCTACAAAACAATAGCTAACATACAGCAATATTGTGTTTGCACGTTTTCAATCTTGTAAAGTACTTTGAGAAAAAAACATAATGTACTAAGATTTTGTAAGCTCAAAGACAGAGCTTTCCATAACCATTTTTATGCTTTAATATTGTGTTTTGCTTTGTTCTTGACCTAGGAGTAGCACTACAGAATATGCTGGAGCGTAACCACTAAGGTATAATAATGATATGTACAACATTTTAAAACATACATTACAACAGATTTAAAAAATATACAAAATTACAATGACACAGAATGCTAAAATATAAAAATTACAAAATATACAAACTTATATATATATATATATATATATATATATATATATATATATATATATATTGCATTGTGCAGTTGTTTCCGCCTCTCCATGACCTCATGGACTGTAACACACTGGGCACATTTTTTGCTGATCCACTTGGTATTCATGGCAGAGATACTGGAGTGGGTTGCCAGTTTCTTCTCCAGTAGGCTACAGCATACAGCTCCCGGTATTCCTAGGTGGTGTCTCATCCAAGTACTGACCAGGCACAACCCTGCATGGCTTCAGGGTGGTGTCACCTCTTGGTTCCCTGTCTGCAATCGAACCCAGGTCACAGTGATGAAAGCACAAATACTAACCACTGGAGCCCAGGTAAAATATACAAATTTAAAATATATACAAAATTATATTACATGCATAACTACAAAATATTAAATTCACAAATTATACAGTAAAACAACCAAGGTGAGGGGGTATGATTCTGCTGCTGACCTTCCTGCCTTTTGCTATAGGAGCTTCCCCTCAGGAGATGGATGGTCTTCTCGGTGCCCAGCAGTCATATCAGGATCAACCGAGTGGAAGAAGAGGAACACTGGATCAAAATAACAAACAGGGGTTATAACCCCTAAATAAAGGAGAAGACACCTACCTTAAACATGTTCCCTAAAAGAGATTTCACAGGATACAGAAAGAATGCAAAATAATGGCTTGGTTACACATCACAAAATAACGCGGTTAAGCAAGATGAAATTCCCTGCTGAGATAGGGAGCAATGTAGGCGGGTTGGTGATTGATTCTTAGAGTGGTGTTTGAATTTTGGCTCTAGAAGCAGTCCTGTGGGGAGGTGGTTTACATCGTCCGTGTTCTGATTGGCTGACTATCTAGCCTTCTCAGCCAATCAGCAAACAACCCCAGTCAATATATATTATTTAGGCAGCCAGGCTGGCTGGTGCCTGGTAATACAATTCACACAACATAATAGTATATTAAAGCAATAGGGGCAGCAGCCAGCATAGTCCAGTTGTAGTGGTACTGTTTGGGCTATCCTTAGATGGGGTAACTGGGGCAAAGGGACTAGTAAAGAACATTGTCACATAAGGAGGATCGGTATATATAGTGGGACATGACTTTAGAGGAAAAACACTCCAACCTTTTTACAACATAACGTAACATACTTACTGTACAAAGTCCATGGAGGATATTACGGTTGCCCTAGAACTATGAGGCAACTGTTGGGGAATCAGCCGATTAAACCTAGAGCACATTTCACAATGTCTGGGAGTTAACACTCAGGGAAATAATAGCACTCTCCACTCAGGGAAATAATAGTAAATAATCGAGGCTATAAAACTCTGAATACGGACAGATAGATAGTCCTTGAGCCAGGCGGCTCCTGATTTGGTGCCTCTCTGCTGAGCAGTGGGGACTGGGATTTGTCTCTCAGTGAATGGTCTAGATGGTGGATTTCTGATTGGTCGCTGCCTGAATGGTTCAAACCAAACTGAACTTTTTCCTACCAACTTGTGCAATATGAATGAGCCAATCAAAAAAAGCCTACAGTCCATTACATAATAGTGCCATTCACCTTACGTCAGATCCCTTTCCTCTCCAACTAATGAATAACCTTCTAACTTTTCACAACTTCCTACCTATGTAAACTCTCACTTTCTTCCTAAACCCTGCTATTCAATTTCTGACTCTTCTATTCCCTTTAGATTGTAAGTAGTGAGTTTCCATTCTTGTAGGATGCTTTGAAATAAAGCACTTTTCACAAGACTTGAAGCTCAACATAGGGTCCTCCTTCTTCTGCAGTTGTTAATATTGTATAATATAAACTTCCTCTTCTTATCCCCTGTACAGCGATACGGAACATGTTGGTGCGTTACAAATAAAAGATAACAATAATAATATGGGGATTAACATGGACATTTTTAACATTCTTTTGGTAAAGTCTTGGCCAAGTTTTTATGATGTCCCTAGTGATTAGCTCTTTTCAGGGGATGTCAGGGCCTGAAAGGTCATTGTTTGGGGTCAGTGATGTCCTAGCCTTAAACCCCAAAAAGCAGATCATGATATACAGAATTAGAAAACATACACAGTTATATGTGATCTAAACAAATATACAGATTGAAAAAACACACACAATTACAAATCATATACACAGTTGTAAAACATTCAAAATGCAGCAAATATGTAAAATTTGGCATTAATATGTTTTCAATCATTTTAGCTTGTTATTTTTTTTAATCCAGTACCTGTGCCATAAAAAATATAATTTTATATATGCATGCATCGTTCAGATACTGCCCTGATTTCTCTGTAGATGCATTGCCTGGCAAGTAAAATACTTTATATTTATTTCATGATAATTCCTTCATCTCCAGGTGGTTCACTGCGCAAATTCCTTTCTGATTCAGCTGTTTATATGGAAATGTATTCACCTGCCTGCTTTATGAAAAGCACAGAATAAATAATCTGCATTAATATGTAGTGTAGACTTTAACCCTTATAGTTTATTCACTAGCTAGGACATTTTGCAAGATTTGTTACTGACAAATAAAAATGTTTCATTTGTATTGTTTTAAAAGGGTAAAGAACAATTCCAGGATAGAAGTGTGTAATTAAAAGGGCACTGAACTCACATATTTGTCTAGAATCCAGGTTTTGAGCATTAAAATGCTAAATCAATTTTTAATCCTTCTTCACCCCGTTTTTGTAACAATGTTAAGATTTACACAGAAACATAAATTTGATGGCAGATGAGAAACAAATCTATTTAAATTGCCTATGCTATCTACCTAAGATGTTTAGATTAATTAAAGGTATATGTAAATGAGGTGGGTTATTAATGCATCTGATAGAGGAGAATTTATAGTGCCTGAAAAAAATTGTTTTCATGAAAAAATTCCAAAGTAAACAGTTATTATTATTATTATTATTAACTTTTATTTGTAACGCGCCAACATATTCCATAGCGCTGTACAGGGGAAGAGATCAGGGAAAATACAATCTTAACAGCTGAAGAAAATGGAGGGTCCTGTTTTGAGCTTAGAATCTTTGTAGAAGGTGCTTTTTCCCGATCGGAAACTCGCTACTTACAATCTAAAGGGAATGGAAGAGGCAGAAACCGTGGGGAAAAAAGATAAGTAATAGCAGGGTCAGGAAGGAGGTGAAAACTTGCTTAGGTGGGAAGGTGTGAAAACTTGGAAAGGTTTTTTTCATTTAATGGTAGAGGGAAGGTATCTCATAGAGAGTCATTTGAGGTGACTGGCTCTAGTATGTATTATGTTATCTGCCCCTAGTGGTCAGATAATATAGCCTGCACGTGGGGAGATCGGTGGTTAGTTTTACAGAGTGGTGGGGGGTACATTTTAGACATAGAGGGCACCATGGAGTCAGGACAGAGTTAGCAGCCTTGGGGGCTGAGCATGGCAGATGAGAGGAGGGAATAAATGAGGGATCAGGGTTGGAAGATATATCTCCAGGACCCAGCAAAATAAGAGGGGGGGGGGGGCTTATGAGCTTTAGAACATGAATTAAATAATGACTGAAGAAAGGAAAGGAGCTTGTGGTAGCAGAACAGAGGGGAGCAAAGCAGGGAAAAAAAAGATGTAAAAAGTGTTGGAGATTTAATGTGGAGAGAGTGAGGAGGCTAGTCTGAGACACAAGCAGGAGCTTATGACGAAAAGCTAGCCAGGGGTAGGTGGGAGGGGATTGCTGGCTGTGTTCAGAGGCCCAGAGAGTGAGTTCAGAGAGGGTTTGAGGTTTGGAAGTGGAGTCTTAGACCCAAACAGCTGCAATAGACAAAGATGTGTAAATTGAGTGGAGGAAGGCAATGTAATTAGGCAAAAGGAATCTCAGCATAAGGTAGGGGGATCAAATAAAGTCTATAAATCAGAATAAGCTTTCAAGTCACTAAACGTCACCAAAACAACAAATAAAAAGCTATGTGTTTAAATATAATATCACAGAAATTAATGTAATAATCTATATGAAGAGGAGTTATCTGCAGATGTGGAGAGTCCAATGGTGGCACCTTGCTTGCTTGCTGTGTTCAGAGGCCCAGAGAGTACTTTCAGAGAGGGTTTGAAGTTTGCAAATAGAGACTCAGACCCAGACAGTTTGCTTGCTGGCTGTGTTCAGAGGCCCAGAGAGTGAGTACAGAGAGGGTTTGAGGTTTCCTTTACTATGTTAAACCATTAGCCTGAAGTTTGCTGAATTTCTTGCTTTTGCAAAGAGTTTGCTCTCAATGTTGACACCACTGAAATTCCCTGGGATAATTAGCATAACTTATACAATGTTTCTTTTTGGCCCGGGAATTGTACAGACATGCTCCATTATCACCTGTAGTCTGCCCTACTGTGGGAAGTCACAAGATTTCAGACACTTTCCTTTCCTTTAGCCAACCAGTATGCGAATATGCTGTATATTGGATATCTCATTAAAAAGGAGATATCCAATATGCAAATCTCAGTTGCTGGGGGTGTCTATATCACCCCCAGCACATTTTTTTATTTTCTGCAAAAAATGTTTTGCTAGGTGGGTTATGATGCATTCTACAGGATGCATTTATAAACCTCCTTACTTTCATATATCTTTAGCTTTCAGGATAGTCTTATCCCAGGCATTCTTGAATACCTTTACTATGTTTGTGCCTACAATTTCTGCTGGATAGTTGTTCCTTTTATTTACTTCCATTTATGGAACAAAGTTGCTGTTGTTCAGTCTTTTATTCATGTCCGACTCTTGGTGACCATATTGACACAGCACGCCATCTGTCTGTGTTTCTGGTTGTGCTTATCCATATGGTTTTCTTGGCAAAGATACTGGAGTGGATTGCCAGTCCCTCCTCTAGTGGCCAGCTATTTATCTAACCTCTGTGCTATGACCTGCCCATCTTGGATAACCCTACATGGTATAGTTGATATGGTTGCCTACTTTTAAATAATCAGAATAACTCCCAAATCCCTATTCTCATCTGTAGCAGCCATTGACATATACGTTTATCATTAATTTTGGGTTTAGCATGTCCTAAGTGCATTATTTTTAATGTATCATCATTAAAGTATTGATCACACATATATTCTGCAAGTTTTCAGTCTTGCAAGGTGCTTTAGGGTAAGCTCCATGTACTCTAGAGTCTAAGCCCAAAGAAAGAGCCCTCCATTCTTTTGCAATGTGTTAAAATAGTTTTTTTGCCTTGTAATTAACCCCTCTATAGCGCTACTGAATATATATGGCATGTTACAAATAAACAATAATAATAATAATAATAATAATAATAATCACACATAATTAACTATTCCCAATGTTTAAATCATTCATAAGACTTGTTAGTATCATGAAGTTTTTTAAATATTTGACCACATTGGTCCTTTAAGAACAGTTCTGTTAAGACACAAAATATTTTAAAGAGCAGGTTTTCAAAAACATTTTCTTTTCATGAACAAATTAGTTCTGCAAAGATTTACAAAAAATCCTGTGCAAACTGCTATTGCAACAATACCAGGACATTTTTCTGAAAATAAATCTTGGATTCATCGACTGGTGCCTTGAACACATTAACTAGAGTCAATAAAATGGGAGTTTTAAATGTAAGTTTATTTAACTTTCGTACCATTGCTTTTTTCATGCAATAAAAACGCTGTAGTATTTAAAACCTACTATTTAAAAAAAAAAAAAACATGATAGACTATGTCTGATTTCATTGTACCTTCAAGTGTTCTGTCCCTTAGCACATCCTTAGTCTGTGATCTTTGAGGATCCAAAAGCCCTGTGCTTAATTGGTTCTTTTTGGTCTTGCAGCATATTATCAAAGGGATATCGCCGCATCTCTGAAGATGAAATCAGTATTCCCAGAACAACCCTTACAGGCATCTTCTGAAAGATTACACAGATTCAGAGACTATTCATAACTCTCCTATAATTCAATTAAACAGTAAGTTGCCCACAATAAATACACAGAAAGGATACGCATATTGTATAGTTTATATACATTGAAACTTTTATTAAAATGCACCAAAAATTTAATACAAATGCAAAAAAAAACATGAGTCTCCAGGTACCTTTCCCTGCTCCAAACCTCTACATGTGATGCAGATCTACTGTTCCATGATCTTGGTCAATTCCAGTGCTTTGGTATATCCCTTTCTGTCCAGCTGGATGGTACTCCATGATGTGTATTTATTTTTAATTATTCACTATAGTGTTGCACATACTCATTTCAATTATAACAAGTAGTTAGAGGCTAAGTATAATGAGTATTTCAATTGCTATTTCACTTAATGAGAACATGAACAACTACCACCAAGGGGAACCTAGCAATAAATAACAATGATTACTGCTTAACACAAAGATCAGAAAGATCTGATTGACAGACACAATTTGAAACTTCAATGTTGGTTTACTGTAAGAACATTAAAAAACATTTACTTGCTAAAGTATAAAAATGCTATCTATTTTTCTATTATACCATATGTTGAATATTTGCTGATATGAGAGAAAAAATAGAAAGAAGGAAGAAGGAGAAAGGAGAGAGAAGGAGATAGAGAATGGAGAGGGAGAGAGAAAGAGAGAGAGAAACGGAGGAGGGAGAGGGAGAGATAGAAAGAAGGAGAGAGAATGAAGATGGAGAAGGAGAGGGGGGAGAAACAAGGGAAGGGAAAGGGAGAAGGGAGGGGGAGTGAAGGGAGAGTGAGAGGGAGAATGAGAGGGAGAGAAGGAAGAGGGAGAGACAAGGGAGGGAGAGAGAGAAGGAATAGAGAGAGAATGGATAGAGAGAGAGAAGGGAGAGGGAGAAGAGAGGTAGGGAGAAGGAAAGAAAGACAGATAAGGAGAGAGGAATGGATGAGGAAGAGAGAGAAGGGAGACAGAGAAGTAAGGGATCAGAGAATGCAGAGGGAGAATGGACATGGAGAGAGATAGGGAGAGGGTGAGAAAGAGGAAGGAAGAAGGGAGGGAGAGAAGGGAGAGAGAGAAGAAAGAGAGAGACGGAGAGAGGGAGAAGGAGAAGAGAGCAAGAGAGAAGGGAGAGAGATTGAGAGAAGGGAAATTGAGAGAGAAGGGAGAGAGATGCGAGGGAGAGGGATAATGGAAAAGGAGAGAGAGAGAGGAAGGGAGAGGGAAAAGTAGAGGGAGAGAGAGGAGGGAGAAGGGAGAAGTAAAGGGAGAAGGATAAGGGGAGAGAGGAAGATGGAGAAGGGAGAGGGAGAATGGAAAGGGAGAGAGAGATAGAGGAAGGGAGAAGGAAAGGGGCATAGAGAGAGGAAGGGAGATAGATAAGGGAAGGAGAGAGGTAGAAGCGAGGACAAGAGAATGGAAAGAGAAAGAAGGGAGAGAGAGAAAAGAGAGAGGAGAAAGGAGAGAGAGAGAGAGAGAGAAGAGGAGAGAAAGAAAAGGGCCAGAGAGAGACCTGGGAGAGAGAGAGAAATGGAGGATAGAGAAAAGGAGGAGAGAGAGAGAAGGGGGAGAGGAAGGGGAGCGAGAAAGGGAGGAAGAGAGAGTGGAGTCTGTTGTCTAGGGTCCCTGTGGTGCCAACATTATACATCACATATGTAGTTGTGAGCATACGAGTTGTTGCTAACGCTTGCGGCTTGTGCAGCGAGCCGCGGCCCTCACAAACTTTACGTCGGAAAAGATACGAGACACGTTACCACCAATTACGACCTCGCAAAAAACGGCCTCAACACTCGCACATCAAAACATCAAACATACAACAAATAAACACAACAAATACATAAAAATCTTACCTACAGCAAGAGGGAGCATCCAGGACCTTGAAAACTAAAGTTACACCTTAATTTAAATAAAATTAAAGCAGTTTAGACACTAAAAAATTCTCTAAGCGAGAGAAAAAATGTTTGCAGAAAAAAACGAAAACGAGGCTACAGCAGTCTAAAGACGCAAAACACCACCAAACACCTACGGATTTGCCGAAAAACACCTACGAGATTACAAAACAAGGACGCAACCCGCGCAACACCAAAAACATTACAAACACTACAAATACAAACAACAAACACATAAAAAGGTTACTCACAGCAAGGGGGGCACCGGGGAACTCTGAAAGTGAAGTTACACCATCATTTAACCACAAATTTTGGAGTTTAGAGACTCGAAAATCACCTAAGTGAGAGAAAAAAATGGCCGCCGAACAAAACGAAAACGAGGCTAAAGGTCCCTAAACACGCAAAACACTATCATAAACAAGCAAAACACCACCAAACACCTACGGATATTCCGAAAAAGACCACCAAACAGCTACGCATATTCCGAAAAACTCGCATAACATAGAAAACTAATATTACTAAAAACTTGCACGACATACAAAACAAACAAAGCTACATCAGACACATTATATACACCAAACTCCCTTAGCTCACTTATACTTTCATTGCCGTCATTTTTTGACTGGCAATATTCTAGTATATATATATGAACTACCTACTTGAAATATCCACTAAACAAGGTAGGGATCCAGCCCCACGCTGATGATAGGCAGTAACCTTGAAACGGCTGTATGTGAGTTGGATTCCCAGCTTGTGTATAATGTTTTAGACATTCAAATGTGATCACAAATGAACTATTTATTTACTATATATATATATATATATATATATATATATATATATATATATATATATACGTCCCAAATTCGGGGTTAAAACATCAAATCTAGTCCGCCATCAATAACATTGCATTACATTACTGGTATGGTATGATGAGGGGAGTGATGAAGAAGACACATAGTGCTGATTACCAGAATCTTAATTGCTGGTATGTCATTATTACTGTTAATTACCAGTATATTGTAAATGTTGTAATTACTGTTAATTACTTGTATGTTGTAACACTATACGTATGATGCAATATGATAATATTGGTGTACAGTAGTGTCATTTATAATAAAACTACCATAAGTTGGTAACATAAACTCACTGTTCGGTACTTCTTGTACAAATGACAAATGCGCATTACATTCGCCAGCACATTTTTTTTTTGATTCATGGGTCCCAAATTTGGAGTGCGCATTAGATTCAATTGCTCACTAGATTCGCGCAAATACGGTATATAATGTATAATGTTGGCACCAGAGGGAGACCCAAGAGAGCCCAGCACAGAAAAAAGAATGGGACAGCCCCGGGCGGCAAAAGCTCTAGCAATGCTACTGACTGAAAGTATATTTGTTACAAATAAACAATCATTTATATACATACAGCAAGTGAACTAGACCTTTTTATATTATTAAAAGGTAGGTGGAGCTTCTAACTATACCCATTATATTAATAATTTGCAATGGATCTATGGCCGGGATTCTCATTTGCTGAAGTCATTGATCAAACTAATATGATTAGTGGCCTTTACTTTCTTGAAAGAGAAATCTGCAACCATTCTGAAGACTCCCTTTGGCAACGGCTCAAGCAGTTCAGGTGATCATCCAACCTGTGAAAGTAGCCACATACAGGGAGCAGGACGCTCCCCTTCATATTTGTAAACTGTATTGTGCAGCAGTTTTTCTCAACAACCAGTTCCATCATTAGCGCCAATCCCTGAGACCTTCTCTGTTGATCCTCAAAACAAGAGGGCCTAACACTTTAAACATACAACTACCATTAATTATAGCTATAAATAGATTATTGATTAACTCATCTGAGGTTAAATGTGCTTTATTTAAATCAGTGCAAAACTAAATGAAAATCACTGACGTATCGATCTGTTAAAACTGTTTTGGTTCTCAAGGGTGAGCATTTGAAGGTAAACAACTAGTCCCCAGAAAAAAAAAATTGTAATAAAATTCAATAAAGCAATCTTTTTCTTTCAAACAGACATGTGTGAATTTGTATACATAGTCAAATGCTATATATATATATATATATATATATATATATATATATATATATATATATAAAAATAAGTAATAACACAACAAAGTAACAGGTGGCTAAGGTGTAAAGGAAACTGGGTACAATGGGGTGCTACTAGGGATAAAAAAAATATTATATGACAATAGAAAAAAGGAGAAAAAGTAAAAGGTATCCCTTTTACATGGTGCACACCCAGGGGCCTAACTGTAATATAGAGAATAGTACATACTAAAACTTTACGTTTATTAATATGGTTAAAACTTAAAATCTTGATACTCTGACGTCACGTGAGATTGGATAAGGAGTGGGAAGGACTCAATATGCCACTATATATATTAGATAAATAATCCTATGAGACCACTGAAAAATGTGATCCAGCTATAAAGTGCTAAGTGCTGTGAACAACTGTGAAGCAATTGCTGTGATAAATATTGCACAAAATGAAAAAAGTGAACAGTGCTAAGTGCAAATAATGATTATGCTGAATCACATAATCATAGATATGATGAATATTAAATATGATGGATATAAAAATGCTAAATATCCAAAGTGTAAATATACCCAAAAAATGGATATATCAAGGTGCTCAGTATTAAATAATAAAGTCCAATAGGATAACAATAAATGCTGGTAGTAATTGCACAAGGTCCTTTGAATTATATGGGACCAGTCGAAATTTGCCACAATTAAACCCTATTAAAAGTTTGCTACATTTGATTGATATTCTGTTTGCACATTGTTTAAGCCTAAGGATAAATCAATTGAGAATTAAGAAACCTCCAGTCAGATTTTCTAATTTCCAAATCTAATTTCATGACACTGCGGGAAGCTGCTGCATACCTTTCAGCTATTTAAGCCTTCATTATAAACTGGACTTTTTATAAACAGTATCCGTGACTCACTGGTTTTTGGACAAATCACATGGTGATCATACCCTTAGCCTGGATTTGTAAGCTTCTTTCTGACCACTCCCTCTAAGGTGGTGGAAATGTAGCTCTTCTAGTCTTGAATTGGGCTCTGCTGAGCCCATCTATTATATGAAATAAAAGTCCGACTATCTCAGCTATGTAACTGTTTTTTTTTTCATTTTTACTACCTCTCTATATAGGGATATATTTTCTAAGGCAATGGGGAAGTCATGGAAGAGTCTTTCTGCCAAGAGCATTCCAGAGCATTTTAAAGCCAGAATTCAAGGCTCAGTTCTATCTCAAAATTCTGTGTTAAGCTCATCAGAAGACTCTGGGATGGGGATGGATCAGGTTGGAGCTGAGCAGCAGAATGAAACAGTCTGATTTGATGCTTGAGAGATTCGAGAAACTGCTCAAGTCAGAGTTGTCTTCGGCGGTGCAGGAGATTAAGAATGAAATTCAAGACCTTTATCAGTGAACACATGCTTTGGAGACTATCCCAGTTAAGATTGTGACACGCAAGCCAAAAATAAATTGAAATTTACAAGAACTCCTCACACATTGGCAGCTTAGAAGAGAAGTTGGAGGGCTTGGAGAATAGAACTTGCCAGCATAATATTCGGTTGAGAAGAGTACCTAAGAGTTAATTGTGGACATTCTCTCTTACTTGAAAAAACTGACAAGTTCTACCCTTCCTAAGGTTCTTTGTTCTTTGGAGATAGAACATGCTCACAACAGGGCCTTGACTATGCAGACGAGACCTGAACAGTCCAATTATCATACAATTTCTACTTCAAAGCATGGTTCTAAACTCCTCTAGGAACGTGGAGGCTCTGTCTCTGGTCCTGATGGATACCAGCATCACATTTATTCAGATATTGCTCCAGAAAGTCTGGTGAAGCGCATACTGCAGAGGCCCACTCTGTCTATTGTGGCAAAACATAATATCAAATATAGACGGGGCTTTCCTTTCAGCCTGATTTTCCAGCAGGATAATTGGTCTCACACAGTTTTCAGTACAGAAGATTGCTTTAGGCTCTTCCTTCAGCTGAACCTAATGTCAAGACAAAGAACTATGTGATCATAACAAACCTGCAAGGCCTGAAAGCCAATGGTCTGAAGCACCAGGAGAGAAGGGTCAGAAAAGAGCACTGAATTCCAGAGGTGGTGGACCATCTCCTCCTGAGGTCATCAAGACCTTGGCAGTTGTTGTGGATTGCCCATCTGTGCCCTAGTTGGATGCTATCTTTACTTATCTCCAGAGCTCTGCAATTTGGACTGGATGAACTGTATACTATTCTGTTGAGTTCTCACACGTATTTATTGTCTTGTTTAGTCTTAGCTGATATCCTTCTAATTTATCCCTTGTCCGCCCACATCAAATACACAGCTTTACCCTATGAGGTACTTTAAGGGAGGTCTCAAGCATGTTATAATTAAGAGATCATCTAGAAAGTTTATCTGGGGATTCAAGCCAAGTATCTTGATCCCAACTTAAATAGTTATTTCTCCCAAATGGCTACATACTTAAAAGTATGCCCTTCAGATATCCTATTAAATGTGTCATATAACATGCCCAGAATTAATGAGGCTTTGCCACAAATACGGGTTAACCAACTCTCCTGAGGAACACCCCATGTTCATGTAATGCAGGTTACAAGCTGTTTAATTTGACAAAAGCTAAAGTGCTCTTTTCTTGCAAGGGGAGACCAAACATATCCCTGAGAGATCTAAAAAATAAGAAATCCTCCTCACAGCAGGCTCCAAGCCTATCTAGTCTATTCACCCTCCACCAGGGCACAGCTCTGTCAGTTAGCCCTATAGGGAACTGAGGTGTAATGGAGGAATGTAGGAACTAGTTGTTGCCGATGAATCTACCAGGATCGCAAAGTCTATTTAGTGTCAGAGGACTGGCAGAGCCCGATAAAAAGAAAGAAGATTTCGGCAGCCAGATTATCTTTTTAGGGACACATCAAAAAGTTTTCTAGTTGCTAGTGTCTTGTGTAATGGGCAATAGGCAAACAAGCTAGCTAAGCCATCTTGAAGTATTGTTTAAAGATTGGGCAAGATAGGCCTCCTTTACTTATACTCATGCTGAACCATGATGGTCATGGCAATTCCCTAGAAGTTTGTTCGACCATATAAATGTAAATACTTGGGATTGGAATCTGTAGGATAAGATTTATTTAGGTATATTAGAAAGGGTTAGGTACACTTGCAGAAAGAAATGTCACTACAAATAGGCAATTCTGTGTTTATGCATCCATTTCTATATAGTTCTGCACCGCCCTCTTTAGGCAAGTCTGCTACCCCTGAGATGTGCTGTCTTGGGCCTAGGCTTCATTGGCCTATGCCTAAACACATCACTGCGGTATAGCAGCTCGCAGTTTTAGGAGAACAAAAAAACTCTTAATACACCATCCACTAAAGCAGAACTATTTCATATATGGTAGCGAATTTTAAATAGTGTGTTAAATAACATGTTACATAGCACTAAATTGAACATACATTGAGGTTATTCGTTTCAACTGACAATTTAGAAGCCAATATGGAAGTCTGAGCGTGCTGCTCTTTCAAATATATCGTTATATACAAATTTAGCAATCAGGACTAATTTGACACTAGTTTTCACAAAATATATTGTCTGTTTGTGTGAGTGTGGTTGGTACAGAAACACATAATGACAGTGGTTTCTATGATATTCTGTGAAGCATATTTACTAAATTATGAAGGATCTGTTCCATAGCATAACACAAGGATTTGAGGGGTCTCTCCTCATTAGTGTGAAACCTCTCACCTTAGGCAAGTAAGTGTAATAATACTGCATTGCACTCATAGAGCACCCATACAGATCACCTAATAATCAGGATTCTCTTACATCCCAAACTCACAAACATATTATATTCCCTCTTTTATCCTATGCCTTATATGTCAAACTCCCAAGAGGAACAATCTCACCTCCATTACTTGTATGATCTTATAACCAACATTTAGAGGTCTGACCTTCTTGCAGATCCTTCATATGAGTTATTGCCTACAAACAGCTCTCCTGCTACAGCGAGCTGTAAATGACTTTGGCCTCATAACACAGCTAATTATATAGTGGTCAACCACAGTGACATATGATGATGTCATTCACAGGGGAGCAGTATCAGGATCCAAGAAGCGTGTCTTCATATAACATTGTGGACCACCTGGTTAACACATTACTTTATGTGGGTTATGCTGAAGCAAATGGCAATTGGAAACCTTAAATCAGAAATGAAAAATACTAAACACGTAAATAATAAAAAATCTAGCTCCTCACTCGCCACCTTATGCATAATTAAAGATAACCAGTCTCTTGAGTCTACAGTTCTTGTTGCAGTAGCCTCCTGGCTTGCTCTCCATTAGAGTTTGTCAGCCTCCCAGCTTGCCCTCCATTGGATACTCTCGGACTCCTGTATTCGTGTCTCCTGTAACTTGCTGTCTCTGGTCACTTCCGGAAAAATTATTGCTGCTTGCACCTGCAACCTTTTAATTGTATCTCAGTGTCACAATCTGACTACCTGTCACCCAGAGCCAGGGTGGAATAACCCTTTGTATTATTGGTTGTGTTACTTATGATAAGTTGGTCATCAAGGACGTAGGGGATAAGACTTTGCTAAATCGGTTTAGGTCCCATAAGAAGACTAGGTCATGACACTCAGCCTTTCTCTTATCAACACCATACCTTTGGTCTTGCCATATCACATATCCATCTCTGATGATATAAATGTATTCTCCATAACAGTTTCTTTATAAGTTTCAGTTTCTCTCCAAGATTGTTACACCCATAATGTAGATGTTTACATCAAGTGCTAGCACTGATGCACAACATCTAACTTTTGTGGCACTTTTTTGCAAAGGTTAAGAATTTTCACTGATCTAATCAGAAAATTAACAAAAAGTTTACTTTTTTAACTAAATAAGAGAATATATTTGTGTCACATTTCTGGCCCCTTGCTGCCTGACCCTCGGGCTGGATAGTTCTCATACTATAAGTGCCAGAACAACTTTTTGGGCCTTAACTCCCAGATGAGCTAAACACTGGAGCCTGTGATTATGTTATCACCAGCATCACAACTTTGAGAGAGGCCGGTTGGAAAAGGCCATACATTTTCCTATAGAAAGGAGGCCCCATTTTCATTGGCCCATTTGAAATGCCTGGTTTATTGACCATATTCTGATTGACCAAGATATGAAAGGCAGCAACCAATAGAAGAGACACCGTCTGGGCGATGGTTTGTTTTGAACTTCGGAGGGAATTTTAAAGTTGGCACTGAGTCTATACTCCATTGGCTGATGGGCGCCAATACGATAACTGACGAGTAGTCAAAGTGGGGATTGTCCCGCCCAAGGAGAAGGAAAAGAGAAGGAAATTTAAACCTGTTATTGGAATGTGATAGGCAGCCTCTTGGTTGCTCATGGCAGGGC
Source organism: Discoglossus pictus (assembly GCA_027410445.1). Taxonomy (NCBI): domain Eukaryota; kingdom Metazoa; phylum Chordata; class Amphibia; order Anura; family Alytidae; genus Discoglossus; species Discoglossus pictus. The sequence goes on from CM050168.1 coordinate 42,300,042, forward strand.
CCTCCCATAGAATGGGGAAGCAGGATCAAGAGAGTGTAACAGATACTCCATGGAGATACTAAGCCTGTAGACTTCAAGGACCCAGGCTTACGGATGAGAGATGAGAGCCGCACAAGCAACAGCCCTGTGATGGACTTACTTAAGTCCTACCTCATCCTTCTCTCCCATAGGTGGACAGAGTGGCTCCTGATAATCCCTCTTCAGGGGGCTTGTGTGCAATTGAGTAGTGAGCTATACCATGTAGGGTCACCCAAGATGGCTAGGTCATTGCAGAGAGGTCAGATAAATGATGGTTCAATGGAGATGGAACTGGCAACCCACTGCAGTATCTTTGGCCTGAATAGATGGCAACAACCGGACACAAGGTGTGTCTGGCATGCTTGATCCATAGAGTTACGGAGATTCAGACTTGACTGAACAACTAAACAACAACAATTGTTAGTTATTGTTTTCCATATAATTACATTGCCTGGCTGCCCATTGTCCCACTTAGGACTCAGTAGGCTCTGATGTCCTTGGGCTGATTAAATAACCCAGGCCTGGCAGCTCCTCCATGATTGAGCACATTGGGAATTCAATAAAAGACCCACTGATGTAGTGTATTTTCTGTACTAATGTAGTGCAGTACTTTCTGGATAAACGTTACCTCCTCAGATTTTGGTGATCTCTTGTTAGTGAACCGGGAGCCAGGATGACCATCCCCAGGTCAATCCAAGAACCTAATCGAAAAAGGGCAAAATAATGGGCTGTGGGAGAGAGTGCAAGGGAGAGAGGAGAAGGGAAGGTAGAGAGGAAAGGAGACAGAGGGAAAGGTTAGAGTAATGGGAGGAACACAGGAAGGGGGAGAGTGGGAGAGAGGGATAGGGAGATAAAGAGAGCGGAGTGGAAGAAAGAAGGGGAAAGATTAAGAGAAAAAAAGGGGAAAAGTCAAAGGGTGAGTGAAAGGGAAGAGGAAAATAGGGGGGACTGAGTAAGAGAGAGGAAAGGGGAAAGAGGGAATGAGGAGAAGGAATGGACAAGGAAGGGGGATGTGGAAAGGGGATAGAGGGAAGAGGATAGAGGGAGAAAAGTGGGCTGGTGATAGAGGGAAGTGGGGAGAAGAAGTGGTAGAGCAGTGTGTAGAGGGAAGCAGAAGAGGGGTTGGGGAAGATGTGAGAGAGGGAGGAAGAAAAAAGAGAAAAGATGGAAAGCTAAACTAGAAGCAGAAAGAGGGGGAAAGAAAGAGGGAAAGGGAAGCCACAGAGGGAGAGAGAGGAGTTAGCGCTTCCAAACAGTCAGTGCGGCTCTTCAGCCATCTCTCCAGTGCTTGTGCGTGCAGTATGTTCAAAAAAATCTATAGAGGGCACGAGGGATAAAACAAATTATAAAAAGTCCCAGAGAGAGAAAACCGGATAAATGGCCAGTCCTGTTCTCTCCAGTTTTGGACCAGCACGTCAACTCAAAAACTGGCTTGCCAATTCCATAACTGGGCACCTGGCAACCCTCATTTTACATAATATGGCAGTTTTATATCATTTAAATAATTTAGACATTATATTATACTGACATTTTATCTAAAAAAAAACTTCACCATTACTGTTGTGTTCCTTTCCCCTTTTTTTTTCCATTTACTTTTTCTTTTCTTTTTCTACTTTTTCTGTGAGCTTTTTACTTTTTTTTATTTTTTCAGGTTTTCAGTTGCGTCACCACGGTCCCTTTTCCAGAAGCAACTTTTTTCTATTTTAGTTTTTTTTTCTGTTATTGCAATCTGTTCATTAATTTACTTTTTTTCACAAAATGTACTGATGTTTAGGCTTTTAGATTTATTTAATATCTTTTGATATTAGATTTATATTTTCATTTTCCAGGACCTCTTAAGTGTCATATTTATAACATACTCTTACGACAAACATCATTGATAATGTGCAACATTTTTTCGTACAATGTTTAAAATAAATAAAAACAACCTTCATTTTTAATTTTTCCTTTAATGACAATGGAGCAATGTGAGGAATCATAGATAACAGTTATATATGGTGTCAGATAAGTTTCATTTATGTTCAAATACTGTCACTTTACTTTGTTGGTAATAAAATACGTATGCATTTTTATTTGTATAGAGCCATTGTGTACAATGCATAATTTGATAATATAAGTGAATTTAAACAGTGATTTACACAGTACCTGTCCTGAAGAATTAAGAGGTACAGGTTTATATGAGCAAAGACACATATAGATATTTTATGTTAAATGGGTGAGTGTATTTGGAATAGAAGATACTACACTACAAAGTGTCAACAAGTGCATTTGCTAAGGGAGCTTTTGGAAAGCACATATGGGATTTAGGCTGAGCCCTAAAAGCGGTGAGATTAGGGATTTTTTTGATATTTTGTGCAGTGTGATACAGAGGTTCGGGGTAACTAGTGAGAAACAAGCCAAGAAGGAGCTTTAGAGCTGAACAGAACGGGGCAAAGCAAAGACGACGAGCTGGGACATAGCAAGAGATTTGAGGATGAGCCGAGGAGTGAATAGCCTTGAAACAGAGGAAGAAAGTTTTATTGGCTTTTCTCGACTTTACTGGATGTCAGTTGAGTGATTTTAGTACGAAAAAAATAATTTAGAAGACAGGGAAATTGCAAAAGCAGCTGCATTACGAATGGATTGCAAAGAGAAGTCATAAGAAGTAGGAAGAGATTAAAAGTTTGCAGTTGTCATAAAGGAACGGGTAAGTACCTATGTAAATGTCCTGGCAGTGGAGGGGTTATATTCCTGAAATAAATAATATTTTACTGTAACATTAGCACCAGATGTTATGCCGTGGCTGTTATGATATGTTTCTATATTCCTTATTGTAGTAACACATGCCCTACAGATCTCATCTGATGTTGCTCTCTGTTCTCTATGTTAAATTTCTTAACGTACAGCTCAAGAGAGATTAGTAATAAGTCTGTGCACAACACAGGCTTTACTGCCCAGGGATCATTTTCCAAGCAATCAATCCCTTTATATGAGGCAGGATCTGTACACGACACATTCATAAATGAACAGCACTGGGATTCTCGTAACTGGGGCAACTGTCCTGGATCCAAAATTACAACGCTCTTGCTATATGAAATCTTTATTATAACTGCCAGAACAGCGTCTCTCCACATATAGAGGCCCAGAGGATTTATACAGGATGGAGAAAATCATTGTACAAAATTGTGTGCCAGTCACTCAAAAACCTAGCCTCATTCTGCATCTTTTCGGAAGCTATGCAAATGTATATTTCCAGGGGGAATACACCTTGGAAAGGCTAATTTTAGCTCTGCAAAACAGCTGCAGGGTTGGTAGATTTCCTAATGACTTTTTAATGCAAGTTTATTTGTTCCTGACTTTTAATGCATGTGTTCCCACCTTGGGATATAAAAATCTGCATGTATTATTTCAGAAGAATAGAACCGCTGCAAGATGGCCCTATTGTGCTTATAGCTTCGTGAATTAACCCAGACCTCTGCATGTTGATCACAGTATATGGCAATTATATGCACATCACATGCATTATTTAGCACAAGTGGCTAAAGATATTTGAAGTGGTGTTGTGAACAAGTCCTCCTATGAAATCTTTTATCTTATTTTATGTATTTGCATTCATATAGTGCATTTATCTAAAGAGCTTTACAACATTATAAAACACTACAATAATAATTGATATTGTTCTGTCTTTCAAAGTGGTCTGACTCTCTGTGACGGTGTTGCTACTGCCGGTGTAAGCGGTATAATGCACCAAGGCCCTGCCTCTAGGGAGCCCAGTGCAATCTAATAATTTGTTTTTGCATCTCACTTTCTCATATTTATTTTTTAGAAGGGTGGGCACTCACTCTCCCCAGCGCATGCCCCTTAAGCCCCCCTGAACTCCCTCATCCAGGACCCCTTGCTTACCCTGATCGGCAGTAGTCATTTAGATACTCCTTCTGAGCCTTCCCTGCAGGCGCGTCTCTTCTGTGGCAGGGAGGCCCCGAATGACGTCACACTCTCTTGTTAATATGCTGCTATATAGCCATGACAAGATTACTCATTTGGCCAACTAGGCAGCCGCCCAGGGGTGCTACCCTGTGCGGGGGGTCAATTAAGAAAAAAAAGAATGGTCCCTGGCTTAAAGAAACGAAATACTGCAGTTCATATACTGGCTACTTGGGGATAACCACTTACAACAAAGAGTCACAACTGGAAAAGGAACTTACACACACAGAAAAGGCAAAAATGGGTCTGTGCCAACCTTGCATACTCACTTGCAGGGGCTCCTCCACTTCACTGCCTAGGGGCTCCAAATATGTAGATCCGGCCCGGCATATAGCTGCTCTCTGCATAGATTTTCAAGTCATAGCTGACATAGCAGATATTTAGTATTGCTTCTAACTAGATGACCTCCTTTTAAATTCATTTTCCAGGTTGGTTGAAAAATGTAAGTCATCTAAATAAACTTTTCTATCAATACAACAGTTTATCAGATAATTTGTATTTCTTTTAAGGGTATTGTAGAATTTTCCATCCAGTTCTCAAGACGATATGTTTTAATCAATACTTCTACTTTGCAAATGTGCACATACCATTGTAAAACAATCTACATATTATTGATCTAATGCTAGAACTAATACATATCATTGTAACAACACATGTTTTACTGTGTTTGTTATAGAAAATATATTCTGCCATTGAAACATAGAAAGAAAAAAACATAATTAAGAAATATTCAGTCTTTCAGTTAAAGAATGGATTACACATATGCATGCCTTGCTCTAAAAGTCAATCTGACATTTAAAATAATTAGAATTCAGCATGAGGCAAACTTATCTATCCCCTTGCTCTGGGAGTGGAGATCCCCTGCTAATTTAGATTCAAAGTGCAAAATGTAACCTGATTACAGAGCAGTAACCGACTTCATGGGTACGATGCTGGTGGTTGAGTTAGTGTAATTAGTCCATTCCTCAAAATCAGGTTCCAGGGTTAGTTGGCACAAGAGAAGTGATAGACAGTTTCAAGTTGCTTGGGCATGGTATTGACAAAAGTGTAGTCAAGATATTAGGCAAACAGTCAAGGCAATTGGCTGTCAGAATCATAGTTATTGTCACATGCATATGTTTGGTGCAGGAGCAGGAAGAATAAAAAGGGGGGTCACAGGCAGGAACTGGGGAGGGGTGGAGGGGACAAATCCAACCCAGATTATATGAACAGGAGACACAAAAAATAGCAACATTTAAATTAATCACGCATTACCAGATTTGGCCGCATGGTCACAGGTACATGGTTATGACAGGTGGCAGTCAGAATATTTCTATGGGTCAAATGCCAGGTTCAAAAAGGTTATGTGCAGAATTAGAACACATAGAAAACAATATACCAAGAAATCAAGCAACAGTGACACCCTCAGATGCAAGAACCCTGATTGAGCAAGATACTCCCAGACAAGTACATCTATATACATATACTCTCACTCTCTTTGCTTCTCTCTCTCTCTCTCTCTCTCTGGTATCATAGTATGTTGCACTCTGCATTAGGAAAACCATTATTGTACCACAATAATATTGTATTCACTTCATGTAGAGGGTTAGTACTACAGAGGAGGAACATTTGAACTTATCTTAGTTGTATTTTTCTATAATAATTCTACTTTTGGGGCATAACTGGATAATGACCGCATCTATCCATCTCCGCCTCTGCCGTCCTTTTCTTCGTGTGCCTTAAAATTTTCCCAGCATCAAAGTCTTCTCTAGGGAATCCTGTCTTCTCATGATATGGCTAAAGTATTTGAGCTTTAACCTCATGATCATACCTTCCAGTGAACCGTTTGGCTTGATTTCCTTGATTGGATCTTCTTGCAGCCCAAGGAACTTTAAGCAGTTTTCTCCACCACCACAATTATTATTGTTTATTTGTAACACGCCAACATATTCAGTAGCGCTATACATAAGTTAAGTTACAGGCAATGACAAGTTCAAGAATTCACACATTGCAACGAATGGAGGGCCCTGTCTTTGAGCTTGGAATCAGGTGTCCACAGCGCTTTCCCTAAAGCACCTTACAGGCTTGAAACTCGGAGACTTACAATCTAATTCTATATACAATTCTACGGTGCTCAGCCTTCTTTAAGGTCCAGCTCTCACATCCATATGTTACTACTGGGTGTAGCATAGTTAAAACTGAGAGGACTTCTTCTGATGAATTGGTTACAGTGCAGTGAAACACGTAAGAACATACCCACAAAACTCACTGCTTAGCATCCTGCAGTCTGCTCTCCAGGAGAAGCTACATCCTGCAGAACCTTTTTGGCAAAATGAATTACCATTTCCATCTATCATGTAGACCTCTTTCTAAAAGGAGAATAAATGTGAATCTAAACCTTCTTTTTATGTTGTTATGGGATTTAAATAAATTATGACTCTATATCGTCAGTTTATGTTTTCCCACAGAGGAAAGGAATACCGTGATTGCTCACTGATTCTCCAGCAAGTTTTGCCAACAACATTTTTACTTGGAACTTTATTTTTTGGTCAGTCTCAATTATGGGATATTATAAGCCACTTCTATTTAATTATATGAACTATTTTGAAGGGTCTGAATTATCTTTGAATTCAAAAGTTGGATTGCATTGAATTATATTGATTGGCTTGACATTTTAGTTAACCAAACTATGGGCCCTATTAAATTCCAGCCTCGTAAATAAGAGGCTTCTACTTAAGCCCTACGTACTGCAAAGTTTCTCTAACTTACAATGCTATTAAATTAGCCCTGCTGCGAGCAACGTGTGAGCTACGCAGCAGGCCCGTACGTATCTACACTGCGTAAATGTACATGAGGAGTGACAGCCTGCGAGATGATATCGCAGGCTCCCACTCCTCATCAAGTGCTGCGGGGGTCCTAAAAGGGACCTCCGCGGCAGTCCCCCACATAAGCATTGCCGTGGGGGGTACTCCAAACCCCCCCCAGGCACCTAAAATGAACCCCCCCTCAATGCGGGGGTCCCTGTCGGGACCCCCGAAGTGTCCTCACATGAACACCTTGCTGCAGGGGTCCATAGGAACCCCCGCAGCCCCCACACATTAACCCCTTGCAGCGGGGGTCCCCGATCGGCACTGATCAGGCCCCCGCTGCATTTAAAACTTTTAAATTCCCCGCCGCGGCTCCTTAAAGGGGCCGCGGCACACTATTACCCAATCCCGGCCGCGGCACTTAAAATTAACCCCCCTCTATGCTGGGGGTCCCCATCGGGACCCCCGAAGTGTCCCCACATAAACCCATTGCAGGGGGGGGTCCCCGATCTGCATAGATCAGGCCCCCCGCAGCATTTAAAACTTTTAAATTCCCCGCCGCGGCTCCTTAAAGGGGCCGCGGCACACTATTACCCAATCCCGGCCGCGGCACTTAAAATTAACCCCCCTCTATGCTGGGGGTCCCCATCGGGACCCCCGAAGTGTCCCCATATAAACCCCCTGCAGCGGGGGGCCCCGATCGGCACCGATCGTGACCCTGCTGCAATTCAATTTTAAATTTCCCGCCTCGCGGGTCCTCAAAGGACCGTAAAGGTCCTGAAAGGACTCGCACTAAAAATATTAACCCCAGGCAACTATAATTACCCCATTAACTCATGATGGTCAATCCAGACCACCCATAAGGCCTAAATTAACCCATTAACTCATGGTGGTCAATCCAGACCACCATAAGGCCTAAATTAACCCATTAAGTAATGATGGTCAATACAGACCACCATAAGGCCTAAATTAACCCATTAACTCATGGTGGTCAATCCAGACCACCATAAGGCCTAAATTAACCCATTAAGTAATGATGGTCAATCCAGACCACCATAAGGCCTAAATTAACCCATTAACTCATGGTGGTCAATCCAGACCACCATAAGGCCTAAATTAACCCATTAAGTAATGATGGTCAATCCAGACCACCATAAGGCCTAAATTAACCCATTAACTCATGGTGGTCAATCCAGACCACCATAAGGCCTAAATTAACCCATTAAGTAATGATGGTCAATACAGACCACCATAAGGCCTAAATTAACCCATTAACTCATGGTGGTCAATCCAGACCACCATAAGGCCTAAATTAACCCATTAAGTAATGATGGTCAATCCAGACCACCATAAGGCCTAAATTAACCCATTAACTCATGGTGGTCAATCCAGACCACCATAAGGCCTAAATTAACCCATTAAGTAATGATGGTCAATCCAGACCACCATAAGGCCTAAATTAACCCATTAACTCATGGTGGTCAATCCAGACCACCATAAGGCCTAAATTAACCCATTAAGTAATGATGGTCAATCCAGACCACCATAAGGCCTAAATTAACCCATTAACTCATGGTGGTCAATACAGACCACCATAAGGCTCTATTTAACCCCATCAGTCCCATAAGGGTATATTATTACCATTATGGGCCTGTTACAACCCAACATTAACCACATAAGTGCCATGATGGTCCTCAAGGACCATCATGACACTAACTACAAACACTACACTATAACCCCCAATAAACCATTTAATCTAAACTAACCCCCCTCTACACTAATCTTTTAACACTTACACTACCTACCTACACTACCTACCCCCTAATAAACCTCCCCAACACTCTAATTACAAAAAACAATAAACCTACAGCACAGAAAACAAAAAACCTACAGTACAAAAAACAAAAAAACCTACAGTACAAAAAACAAAAAAAACTACAGTACAGAAAAAATAAAAATTACAACCCCACCCCCCACTACAGAAAACAAAAAAATACATTACAACCCCACCCCCCACTACAGAAAATAAAAAAAATTACACACCTGAAAAGGAAAGACAGATAAACACAATACAATAATACATATAATACATTACATACATTACATACAATACATGACATTACATATAATATATTAAATATAATATATTAAATATAATATATTACATATAATACATTACATACATTACATACAATACATGACATTACATATAATATATTAAATATAATATATTAAATATAATATATTACATATAATACATTACATACATTACATACAATACATGACATTACATATAATATATTAAATATAATATATTAAATATAATATATTACATATAATACATTACATACATTACATACAATACATGACATTACATATAATATATTAAATATAATATATTAAATATAATATATTAAATATAATATATTACATATAATATATTACATATAGTCCTAATCAAATACCCCCTATCTATCTAACATACAATCTATTTAATTTAAAATAAATCCTAACTATATCAAATACATCCCCCTATCTATCTAATATACAAAAAATCCTAACTACATACACAGACCCTTATTCTAAAATAAAATAAAATAATTACAGTCCTAACTACATACACAGACCCTAATTCTAAGCTAAAATCAATAAATTAAGACCACTTACCTTTAAGATGTTGCTTCAGATCACTAACCTATGGGTCAAACAAAAAAAAAAATTAGTACAAAACATTAACATCAAATAAATAAACATTCTATACATTCTACATATTCAACTCACCTTTACAGCATGTCCAGTCACTGTTAAGCTCTTCCGGCGCGGCCCTGTTAAAAAAAAAAAACACAATACATGAATACATGAATACAATATATAAACAATAAATAAAATACACAAATAAACATCTAAATATACATTTAACTTACCTCCCCGCGATGTCCCCGGCCTTCTCTCCTTCAGCCCCGGCTGGGCCGCGGAACCATCCGCGCTCTAAAAAAAATAAAAAAAAAACTAACGGAGGTCTGCACTGGCAGACCTCCCCGACGCTACTGAACCTCCCGGAGTCGTTTCCGGGAGGAAATTGGCATTGGCGGCTTGTGATTGGCTGAAAAAGCTGTCAGCCAATCAAAAGTCGTCAATGTAGGAGCCAATCAGGATGCGCAGATGTCTTCTACCAATCACTCCGTGGGGGTGTATCCCATAGTGATTGGCTGAAGGCATCTGAGCGTTGTGATTGGTTCCCATAAAGATAGACAAGTGTTTTAGCCAATCAGGGTGGGATATTGGGGTGTATCCCATCCTGATTGGCTCACACATTGACGACTTTTGATTGGCTGAAATTGATAGACAGCTTTTTCAGCCAATCACAAGCCGCCAATGCCAATTTCCTCCCGGAAACGACTCCGGGAGGTTCAGTAGCGTCGGGGAGGTCTGCCAGTGCAGACCTCCGTTAGTTTTTTTTTCTTTTTTTTTTTTTAGAGCGCGGATGGTTCCGCGGCCCAGCCGGGGCTGAAGGAGAGAAGGCCGGGGACATCGCGGGGAGGTAAGTTAAATGTATATTTAGATGTTTATTTGTGTATTTTATTTATTGTTTATATATTGTATTCATGTATTCATGTATTGTGTTTTTTTTTTTTTAACAGGGCCGCGCCGGAAGAGCTTAACAGTGACTGGACATGCTGTAAAGGTGAGTTGAATATGTAGAATGTATAGAATGTTTATTTATTTGATGTTAATGTTTTGTACTAATTTTTTTTTTTGTTTGACCCATAGGTTAGTGATCTGAAGCAACATCTTAAAGGTAAGAGGTCTTAATTTATTGATTTTAGCTTAGAATTAGGGTCTGTGTATGTAGTTAGGACTGTAATTATTTTATTTTATTTTAGAATAAGGGTCTGTGTATGTAGTTAGGATTTTTTGTATATTAGATAGATAGGGGGATGTATTTGATATAGTTAGGATTTATTTTAAATTAAATAGATTGTATGTTAGATAGATAGGGGGTATTTGATTAGGACTATATGTAATATATTATATGTAATATATTATATTTAATATATTATATTTAATATATTATATTTAATATATTATATGTAATGTCATGTATTGTATGTAATGTATGTAATGTATTATATGTAATATATTATATTTAATATATTATATTTAATATATTATATGTAATGTCATGTATTGTATGTAATGTATGTAATGTATTATATGTAATATATTATATTTAATATATTATATTTAATATATTATATGTAATGTCATGTATTGTATGTAATGTATGTAATGTATTATATGTAATATATTATATTTAATATATTATATTTAATATATTATATGTAATGTCATGTATTGTATGTAATGTATGTAATGTATTATATGTAATATATTATATTTAATATATTATATTTAATATATTATATGTAATGTCATGTATTGTATGTAATGTATGTAATGTATTATATGTAATATATTATATTTAATATATTATATTTAATATATTATATGTAATGTCATGTATTGTATGTAATGTATGTAATGTATTATATGTAATATATTATATTTAATATATTATATTTAATATATTATATGTAATGTCATGTATTGTATGTAATGTATGTAATGTATTATATGTAATATATTATATTTAATATATTATATTTAATATATTATATGTAATGTCATGTATTGTATGTAATGTATGTAATGTATTATATGTATTATTGTATTGTGTTTATCTGTCTTTCCTTTTCAGGTGTGTAATTTTTTTTATTTTCTGTAGTGGGGGGTGGGGTTGTAATGTATTTTTTTGTTTTCTGTAGTGGGGGGTGGGGTTGTAATTTTTATTTTTTCTGTACTGTAGGTTTTTTTGTTTTTTGTACTGTAGGTTTTTTTGTTTTTTGTACTGTAGGTTTTTTGTTTTCTGTGCTGTAGGTTTATTGTTTTTTGTAATTAGAGTGTTGGGGAGGTTTATTAGGGGGTAGGTAGTGTAGGTAGGTAGTGTAAGTGTTAAAAGATTAGTGTAGAGGGGGGTTAGTTTAGATTAAATGGTTTATTGGGGGTTATAGTGTAGTGTTTGTAGTTAGTGTCATGATGGTCCTTGAGGACCATCATGGCACTTATGTGGTTAATGTTGGGTTGTAACAGGCCCATAATGGTAATAATATACCCTTATGGGACTGATGGGGTTAAATAGAGCCTTATGGTGGTCTGTATTGACCACCATGAGTTAATGGGTTAATTTAGGCCTTATGGTGGTCTGGATTGACCATCATTACTTAATGGGTTAATTTAGGCCTTATGGTGGTCTGGATTGACCATCATTACTTAATGGGTTAATTTAGGCCTTATGGTGGTCTGGATTGACCATCATTACTTAATGGGTTAATTTAGGCCTTATGGTGGTCTGTATTGACCACCATGAGTTAATGGGTTAATTTAGGCCTTATGGTGGTCTGTATTGACCACCATGAGTTAATGGGTTAATTTAGGCCTTATGGTGGTCTGGATTGACCATCATTACTTAATGGGTTAATTTAGGCCTTATGGTGGTCTGTATTGACCACCATGAGTTAATGGGTTAATTTAGGCCTTATGGTGGTCTGGATTGACCATCATTACTTAATGGGTTAATTTAGGCCTTATGGTGGTCTGGATTGACCATCATTACTTAATGGGTTAATTTAGGCCTTATGGTGGTCTGTATTGACCACCATGAGTTAATGGGTTAATTTAGGCCTTATGGTGGTCTGTATTGACCACCATGAGTTAATGGGTTAATTTAGGCCTTATGGTGGTCTGTATTGACCACCATGAGTTAATGGGTTAATTTAGGCCTTATGGTGGTCTGTATTGACCACCATGAGTTAATGGGTTAATTTAGGCCTTATGGTGGTCTGTATTGACCACCATGAGTTAATGGGTTAATTTAGGCCTTATGGTGGTCTGGATTGACCATCATGAGTTAATGGGTTAATTTAGGCCTTATGGTGGTCTGGATTGACCATCATTACTTAATGGGTTAATTTAGGTCTTATGGTGGTCTGGATTGACCACCATGAGTTAATGGGTTAATTTAGGCCTTATGGTGGTCTGGATTGACCATCATTACTTAATGGGTTAATTTAGGTCTTATGGTGGTCTGGATTGACCACCATGAGTTAATGGGTTAATTTAGGCCTTATGGTGGTCTGGATTGACCATCATGAGTTAATGGGGTAATTATAGTTGCCTGGGGTTATTATTTTTAGTGCGAGTCCTTTCAGGACCTTTACGGTCCTTTGAGGACCCGCGAGGCGGGAAATTTAAAATTGAATTGCAGCAGGGTCACGATCGGTGCCGATCGGGGCCCCCCGCTGCAGGGGGTTTATATGGGGACACTTCGGGGGTCCCGATGGGGACCCCCAGCATAGAGGGGGGTTAATTTTAAGTGCCGCGGCCGGGATTGGCTAATAGTGTGCCGCGGTCCCTTTAAGGAGCCGCGGCGGGGAATTTAAAAGTTTTAAATGCAGCGGGGGGCCTGATCTATGCAGATCGGGGACCCCCCCTGCAATGGGTTTATGTGGGGACACTTCGGGGGTCCCGATGGGGACCCCCAGCATAGAGGGGGGTTAATTTTAAGTGCCGCGGCCGGGATTGGCTAATAGTGTGCCGCGGTCCCTTTAAGGAGCCGCGGCGGGGAATTTAAAAGTTTTAAATGCAGCGGGGGGCCTGATCTATGCAGATCGGGGACCCCCCCTGCAATGGGTTTATGTGGGGACACTTCGGGGGTCCCGATGGGGACCCCCAGCATAGAGGGGGGTTAATTTTAAGTGCCGCGGCCGGGATTGGCTAATAGTGTGCCGCGGTCCCTTTAAGGAGCCGCGGCGGGGAATTTAAAAGTTTTAAATGCAGCGGGGGGCCTGATCTATGCAGATCGGGGACCCCCGCTGCAAGGGGTTAATGTGGGGGTGCTGCAGGGGTCCTGATAGAGACCCCTGCAGCATGGGGATGTGTATAGGGTGCAGGGGGGAGCCTCACGCTGCTGTCTCGGGCTGTTCCGAGGCAGCACGTAGAGGCTTTCGGATCCCTTGCGTGGACTTTTTGTCCACGTAGGGATTCTTACGATATGCGAGACTCGTGCATAGATTTAAGGCTACGTAGCTCTCTCGGAGCCTATTCTCGGCCATTTTCTCGCAGTCATATCGTAAAGCAGGCTGCGAGAGATTCGGTTCTCGCAAACAGCAGGAAAACTGCCTTTTGCGAGCACCGAGAGAACTACGAGGGAGAATTTAATAGGGCCCTATATTTTGAGCATTATTTTTGATAGCAATCTCATCTAGGGAAGATCCCTCTTGGACAAAGACTATTATTATTTCTTTAAGCAGTGTGAATTGTGTATCTGTTTTACAGATGTCAAAGTTCACTGTGCAACACCCATCTTGAGTTTTGAAATTCAGCAAGTTTCTGGTAAACAGATTAATGTAACTTTCTATTATGCTCCAATTTCTCACGATACTAAACATTGAATATTGCAACTTCATAAAAAACTTAGAAGCATTTTAAATATCCGAACTGGGATGTGCTTAAGTTATCAAACATGTAAAAAAGCAGCATACCATATACCAAAACACACTACTATTTTCATTAAATACCAAATTTAATTGGTTATTTTAATAAGTCCTAGTGCAGTTAAACAGTATTTGTGATTAATATCTAATATATTCTTTCCCTTCATTTCCAAATCAGGTTATGAACCCAGCATATGAGTGCTAGAGGCTTAGTATATCATTCTGCATGGTATATCTCCGGTGCTGACATATGTGTTATACATAATATATGAACAAGGCACCATGGGGCTCATGTTTTGTGTTCAGAAACAGAAAGCAAAAACAGAAATAGATTTTTTATTAAAGGAACACCTACACATAATGTTGTTTCATTTGTGCTTACAATGCATAAAAGTAAAGTCTAGTAGACAAAAAATGAGGATGCTGTCCACCAATATATCACAATTTAATTATATAAATGTCTAAATCAATTTAGTTGAAAATGTAATAGTAATGGTATCAGAAGGCCTTTCTATCTCCCTGTTTCCTTTTAAGGTAGTGCTGGCTGTTATCTTGAACTATATGACTCGTGACCTCTACACCTCCTATCTGTCTAGTTACTTTTATTTGCTTACAGCCCTGACCATGACCTTAATGCCAGTAGGGATAGCAAAAGTGGGGAGAGCAAAAAGTATCCCCAGTAGATTGCTTAATTTATAAAATAAATATCTTAAATTCTTTTGGATTCTCCAAAATATTTTTTATTAAAGAAAAACCTCAAGACAGAGGGCACAGAATAGGCTTTTTGGACTAATTAGCCTATCCTACGCCAATGACTTGTGATGCAATATTATTTAGTAGGAGCATCCAGAGTTTCCACGAGCCACTGATACTGACCAGTGTTCTTGAAGGACTCTCGCAAGTTATTGATATTGACTTTTTCGCACATTCTATATACAAGATTTTGTGCACAATTTACTTGTGAGTGAGATTCTTTTATTGTTTTAGTTTTGAGTATTATTGTAAAACTCTTTCTTACCCAATGCATGGCACTCTTTGTTTTGTACTTGCTGCCTATTGCAACCTAATAATGACAACTTCCTTGTGCAATGGAGATGGAGGTAGTAAGGCCCAAAGCTGTTAATTTGACTTATTACACTCTAAGAAATGAGTGAAAAGTGAGCTAGAAACTAAACTTCCTTTGGGAATGCTTCCTAGGCCGGAGCTGACAAAAGCCACAAAGTGAAAAATAGAAAAAGACATTTTTATTAAGAAAAAAAAAAAAGATGTGTTCGACTACAAAAGAAAGAAACGTGTATTGGTTTTTCAGTAATAAGCCACTTTAGAGGCTCATAACATACAGCAGCATACAATGCGGCAAAGCCACACAGTTTTACTGATTAGGGCTAAGCAATAACAATGCAATTTGTATGTCACTGTGAGTCATTTGCAGTCTAAAATGTCATTAGTTTCTTCCCAAACAGTATGCTTCTTGGAAAATGTTTCTCCCCTACAAATCAGAGGAAACATAAACCATTTCTCAAAGTTGCTTCAATTCATTCTTCCCTGGCTTAACACTATTAATTGTGGTTGTTTTTATGCACAGGCTAGCTGTAGACAGGCACAATTAAGGGTGGCCAGTGATGGATTTCTGTTAATCCCTAGGCAGAAGTTTCCTCACTCCCAGCCAGGTTAGAATTAGAGGAGGACCGAGCAATTCCCTCAGAAGCATGTTTAATAAGTTATATCCTACTCATTCTTCATGGAATTTTTTTTTTTATGATGTGTAAAATATGTTATTTTAAATTCAATATAAACAATTAGTGAACTTGGTGCCCCTTTAATTAAGCTCCATTTAAAAAAAAATAAGAAGACAGTATTGAGGGGCCCATAGGTCACCCCAGGCCTCCTGGGGTTGGTGGGAGGTACCACTTGACTGAACAGGATGGGTATGAGATAGGAGGTGGCTAGCTGGGGGAGGTGGAGCCATTTATAGACTTTTGGCGCCAATTATGCCCCCAGCTAGCCATGGGTTTAGATACCCACCCATCCCTACTATATTGTTGTTTAAGGATATGGATATGTTTTACTTAAAAAAAAAAAGAAAGCTAAGTCTGAATTATGTCAAGTTGAAGATATTATCTTGTTTATTGTCTGAAGCACCTGTTGTTCTGGATATATTATTTAGTGAGTATTATGTGTTATCCAATTATGTTCATGTTTTTGTCACAGTGGCAGGTGGTGAGGGGAGTCGCTGGGACGGTGGTAAAATGGGTAAGATCCTCCCCTACGGTGGTAAGGATGTTCCATCACGGTAGGCCCTGAACGAGGGTTCAGGGCGTAAGGTGTACTGTCTCTGGCCAGTCTCCTCACCTCACGTGGTTATGTTTATTTATTTATTGTTATGGTTATTACGTCATGTTGTGTTTACCAATAAACGCTGTGGCCGGTCCCCCCCCCCATCCAGGAAGTGGTCTGTGTCTAATCATTATATTTAACATGTAATTGGTGTCCAAATCATTATGTATACATACCATCTGGGCCTTGCCTAGGTCATAATATCACTAACATTTTACTTAATTAGTTAAATGTGATTAGGTAATTAAGGACTGAGCAAAAAAACGATCCAATAACTCTATGAACTGCAGAACTACATTTCATACATTCCAAGAGGTCTAGGTAATGCTGAATATTCATTTAGTTGCTATATTAGTCTGCAGCTTAGAGATCTGAATGCTGCTATGTATACAATGGCAGAGATGGGCATAATGGGTGATTCATTTATTTAAAATGTTATCAGCATACATTATTAGTACATACCTTATCCCCTGCCTTGAACTGGTGCACTCTAAATCTTTTGATGACCCCCCAACTGAATGGATGACCTCAGAGTGATGCAATGAGTAGGATCTCACCCACGACTGCAACTACCGAAACCCCAAAACCTCCATTTCAGATTCACCTGGAGAAGGGGCATGTATATAATGGATAGCACAGTTTAACCAATTAAAGAGGAATTTTGTTATAGCCACCCCAAGACCTCACACTTCCTGATGTGAATGCTGTGTGGTAGAATTAGTAAATCATACCTCTCGACATTTCAAATGATCAAAAGAGTGACATTTATTTAGGTAATGTTAGCACCATTCTGTATGAAGTGTAAGTTATATTTTAGAGGTATATATACTTAATATATGCTCATGTCTATACAGAAATATATTATGTAGAAGAGGCACTGAAGGCAGTCATCATTCCCCTAGATTTTGTGGGAAAATAATGAGGAACCAGATGGAACATGGTCAGGACTTGAGAACAGTGTATTAATCTTAAATGTGGCACCATCCATTAAAACACAGGCAAATAGGAGGGTGATAATTGATTAATAATTAATTAACAACTAATTAATTACCATTTAATAAGCATATTGCTGATCAGAGGAGATCTTAAAAGGTTGAACTTGATGGACTGAAAGTCTTTGTTTAACCTTAATTACTATGGGCCTCATTCAATTGCGATTTGGCCAATTGAATAGGCCTCTAAATAGGCACATAGCATTTTTTTTAATAATAAGTTTTTAGTTAGTGAAAATATTGCTCTTGGATAGATGTTTACTAACTAAAAACTTCTTTAAAAAAATATGTTATATGCTTATTTAAAAGCTCTATTCAATTGGCCAAATTGCAATTGAATGAGGGCCTATGTAACTATGTAACAGGGTAACAGGAACTGTCCCTCCCAAAGGGTGACAGTTGGGACATATGGGACATAGGAATGTTTTGAGATGATCTTAAGTGTTGGCATCTGGTGCTCCTAAGAGGCAGGCTCCACTCAGCAGTTATCTAGTCTAGTTGTAAATCAAGTCCTTTGGCAGCACTCAAATAGATAACCCTGTACTTGTCAACATATAAAAAATAAAATGATACACCTTGGCTATCTCAGAAGCATAACTCATACCATAGACCTGTATATATTTCTTTATATTGTAAGTCTGCGAGTTTTCAGTCTTGCATGGACTTTGGAGAAAGCTCTATAGACACTGGATTCTAAGCTCAAAGACAGGGCCCTCCATCTTTTGTAATGCGCTAATATTGTTTTGCCTTGATCACAACGCATGTATAGTTCTACAGAATATTTTATTACAAATAAACAATAATAATAATATATTCATCAGCAGGTTTATCTGAAAGGAATGTCTACTAACTTCCACGGAAATTATTTTTTAGGTGCATGTGAGTTTATAACATCTAAAAAGCTTTTTATTGTTTTAGCATTTTGGTTTCCTTTAGATGCTATTGTTGATTGCATAGGGGTGTATTACAGAGTTTCTTAAACTTACTCAAATGAGTCTTCCTGGGGGCAAAGGTGAAAACTGCCACGTGAAAACAAACCATTCTGTATCTTATCCAAAGGACCTAATGGACCAAGAGGTGGAGCTACTAAAGTTGCAGCCAGTGTTATGCACTGGTGCCTACTATGGGGTTAGTGGTCATCTGCCTCCTAATGCCTGCATTGAAGACCAGTAACCAACTTGTCTATGTTTTCTGATTATTGTAACTACATACTATATCAAAAATGTAGATGAAAGGGGTAACAAAATGAAGAAGAGAAACAATTGTGGGGATATGACAGTGAAGATCTTCTACTTAGCTCATTTTCAGCAGGCAGTGCAAAGCTACCGAGTATTAAAAGTATATACTTTCTCATGTACTGTAAAGATATATAAACACCTATACACAAATCTGAGGAGGCGGCAGAGAAAGAATGTAGTGGTAAGGAGGTGGCAAATTGGTTTGCACCAGTCATTAGCTCTGCCATTGGTTAAAAAATAAATGAAATCCACCGCATTGCAGACTGCAGCTTAAATATTCCTACCTGGGGTATTCAAATGCTGGAGCCAGACGCAAATAAATATAATACTGAATGCCATTTCTAAATAACCAAACATTTTGTGATAGGAAATGCATTTTCTGTTTTCATGTGCCCCATTGTGATATATGTCTGTAAACGAGATTTACATTAGGAGAAGATTGAATTCTGCTGCCATGCTCTGAGCAAGATTCAGGAGGCAGCAGTGTTTGCAAACTATTAGAACGAACCCTCTGGAATATTAAGAAGCGCCTGAGATAGGTCAATGGAAATGTATGTGGCTGCTGTGCAATAATCAGTAAGAGCCAGCATGTCTGCTAAGTCACCTCTGCAAACGAGTGGTATTAATCACCTTTAAACTGCAAAAGCTTAAAGTGACACAGCAGAGGTTCCATATACAGCATGAATTACATCTATATGTAGTAACATGTCCTCTGGTATTTAAATGCATTTTGTCGTGAACTTACTTTTTAATTATATAGAATCAGCAGACTAGATCCGATTATTTTAAAGCATTTGTAAATATGCTGATGTAACCAAATTGGTTTGCTCTTTATGCTTAAGTGAGAATCAATCATCTTAGAGAAAGTTTCTAGAAGAGATGGATATTTTCTTTTAATGTATGCTTACAGGATCACTGTAGTACAAGAAAAAATGCACTAGCAAAATATTTTTCTATACTCTCTGTATCAAGAGATCATGCCTATTCACTTGGTATTCATTGCCGAGATAATGGTCTGGGTCGCCAATTCCGTCTCCAGTGAGCCACAGCATACAGCTCCTGTAGTCCTAGGTGGTTTCAAATCAAAGTACTGACCAGGCTCAACGCTGCTTGGCTTCAGGCTGATGTGACCTCTTGGTTCCCTGACTGGAATCAAAACCAGGTTGTAGTGGTGAAAGCACCTTATCCTAACAACTGGACCTTGTTGTTAGGATAACAAATTTGTTTCTGTCTGTTGCATCACTTCCTGAGAGCTAGATCATGAGGGTGTTTTTATGTATCTATTAATGAAGGGAATGGTGGTGGAGGAGAAGGGAATGGGGCAATATCAGAAGACTTTGTTAGATAATTGGACCCACTGAAAATTAACACTACACTGATTCCCCTCACAGGCCTAGAACCAGACAGCTTGCATCTGTACTGCTCTCCAGAAATGTAAATGCGCCGCTCACATACACAACTTCTAACAATGTATTATGGATGTCTCAACTGTTCAGCAGTTTTGTTTGTCTAACTAAAAACTATCTTAGGGACTTTTTCCCTGCTTAATTATGCTTTTAATAATACATATACTTTTTTTCCATTCTACAGTGGTGCTTTAAAATGCCCAACTTCAACTTTCAATGTAATTACAGGTGTGCTAAGCTTTATTCTTCATCTTGTTACTATATTAAGTTAACAACTCCTTCTCATTTCTCCATTCAAGTCAATAGGTATCAGTTTGAGATACCACACTGGGGGGGGGGGGGAGTGAATGAGCTTTATCACTTCCACTTAAATATTTTAATAATAACAACAACACTCCACTTAATAACAACAACACTCCACTTAATAACAACAACACTCCACTTAAATCTTAAACAACAACAAGATTTGTAGATTTCATGCCTTTCTGTACTGCCTGTGACTTTTACTGTGTCCCTTTAAAGCTGCCCCACCTCCCTACCACTACATTATTTCCCATCCTACCACAAAGTAGCCATATTTAAACATTAGTCTTATCCCTATTCATGTACAAAGAGATTCACACATTGTCAGTTCTTAGGGGAGTTGTCAGGGGATCATGAAGAGGAAATATTCTGGTATACAGTATGTTTTTAAAAGGATCGCAAAGCCTGGTTTACCAGCCATATTGTTACACCATGCAGGAAGACATTCACAGGATTTAACATCAGAATTACATTTTTCCTTAAAATATTAAACTTTACAAAAACATATAGAGATAATAATAGCACTGAAAAACACGTTTTGGAATATATGCAAATAATATTTTCTTACAAATCATAGTTATCTGTTAATGGTCTGTATATTCATTTAAGGATCCATCACTCTACCTTTATTATCCCAGAATAATCAGCATGCACCGATCTAAATCTTTTCACTTGAAGCAGACAACTCTGCTGGGCACCTACTATGGATACATTGAAGATTTCACACTTGCCTATCTGGCTCGGGTTCTGGGGTCAGTATAATGCATAAAACAAGGAGTGAGTGAAAAGTCAAAGCTTAGTAACATGTCATATAGGATGATGTCTGCTCATAGGGCGGTCTTTCCAGGTTGTGACTGTCATGCCCAGGAGGGCCCCCACTGAACATATTGGACCATGGACTATTGTGAGCCCTGAAGGGAACCTGGTACCTGAATCATGGACTGTTATTTAAAACCGCAGCCCATGTGATTGCTAAATATTGCAATGCGCATGGGACTTGATAAGGTATATGACATGATGCCCCTATGTGTTATATAAGGTAGGCCTCAATAATAAATGTTGGGGTCATTATATGATGTTATTTGCACAGGTCAGTGTGTGTGTGTTGCCTTAACAAAGGGATTTATGATTGCATACTGTAGCTGCATTGATGTAAAGTTGGTACCATGTTTTATATCTACATGTAGAATTTTTCCCAAGGAGTGTGATAGAGTGTACTACTCTGGGGTGAAGGTAGACCAGTTATGGGGGTTATCTGTTTTGTGGGGCAGACACCTCAATTCAGGGTCATAACAGTGACAACTTGTGCCATTAAGAGAGAAATGTACTAAAGCATATTGGGCTAAACCTACAGATCCAAAAAATCAGTCAAAGCCCATCTGAAAACCACAACTTTTGTTCATATGCAAATATCCATTGGGTTTATAGACTAACGAAGATGTGAACTCCTTGCTCTATGTTGCCAGGAGATCAGCAGTGCCTCACTAACAAAATGGAGAGGTTGAGGTGTATATCTAGAAGCTCCTGTTCCTATCATGCAGAGGAAACGTTTCTGACATTTAATTTCTCACCTCACCATGGGGGCATGTTTATTCTGATGTACTACAGGACATTTCTTCTCTGTAAGCTAAACCTTTAGAGGGCATTCCATGGGGCAGAATATTTGCAACTGCCCATTCTCATGTGAATATCTCTCATCCTGTTCCATTAGTATACCTATGAACATCAGTGATACTTGTGACTTTTGGCTTCCTACTTAATTAATCTTTCTTTGACTCCCTCACCTCTCACTTTGGTATACAACTATACTATGTCTAACTATCTGACCTCTGGCTTACATTTATCAGATTTCTGGCTCCCTGACCCCATGGCTTATGTTTGTAACCACCCTTTGTTTATGACTGTGCTCCATCTCATTCGTTGGCTGACATATGTGAGTAGTTGAGAGTGGAAGTATGAAGTGGGTATGGAGAGAGACAGGATTGCTATGAATGTATACAAATAGAGAGAAGATGTCTGTGAGTATGGAGGTTAAAGTGGTTGTGATTGGTTATAGAAAGTAGTCAGTAAAATAGAGGTAAAGGTGATTGGATATGAAGAACAAGTGGCTGGATGCGAGTAGTTAGAGATAGAGTGGAGTGGGTGAGCTTGCTGTGAGTGCATATGGCAATGTCTTTGAGTGTTTACTGAGGAAATAGATATGATGAGAACATGTGAAAAAAGAGAGGACAGTGAGTAAGTTAGTGAGTGACAGTGAGGTTTATTGGAGAGAGGGTGTAGTGAGTGGGAGTGAATGAGAGTCAAGGTGTCAGTCAATGGTTTTGGAAAGAAAGCAGAAACAGTCATTGGGTATGGAGGAAAGGGTTGTGGTGACTATAAGCAATAATAACTCACTGTACCTTAGGGGGTTACCAGCTATACCCTACTAATGAGACCCAATTAAGACTGAAATGTACATCTGGGATTTGCTGTTTCTCCTGTTCAGGGTAGAATTGCCTGGTATTTCGGGGCTGGGTCACTCTTTTGAGTGAGACCAGACTGATATACTACAGGATATTTCTCCTTGCGAAGGGGGCAAGTGATCTAAAAGAGGTTGCTCTCAGAGAGGATGACCATATCCATAAAACTACCTATTAAGGATAGTTTGTTCTCTGCCTGGGCACCTCTATTGTTGGTATTGTGGTAACTATACGGCTATGACTATATTAAACATACTTTTCACATGTAGATGAAGAACATACAATTCATCTCCAGCTTGGTTACCAATCTAAGCATTTAGTAAAAAGTGCCCAACACAACTCAACTACACTGTAAATTTTCAGGGTATTATTTATCCAAGGTCATTCCTCTTATATATATGCATACATATATAAGTTCAACATTTCTGCCATGCCATTAACTTCTCTCTCATAAAGATATTTAGTTTAGAGCTGCACATATTTCTTTTTATAGTAGAGTGAACTCTTGCTGTTAAACGCAGCAGTCACCAACATTATAATTTAAAACTGCATGTAATAACAATAGAATATTATAAAAAAAATGATTGGGCATGCTCAGACTCCAAAGATAAAATTACCTGTTCACTGTGGTTACTTGCTGGGGTCTGAGCATGCCAAACTTTGGGGTTTTGCATATAAATTGCAATGACGACAATAAATTCACAGCTCTGTGGGTAATGATCACTTATTGGTGATGATCTATCATTAATAAGAACTACATAGAGGCTCCTATACAATTGACCAATTGTAAGTTACTGGAGCCCGTAATGTAGCGGGTAAACTAATTTGCTATTTAACTGGCATCTTTTAGCTACCTGCAAACTATCTGCAGGTTACAGGCTGAAAATCCCTGCGGTTGTCAAAATCATAACTCAAAACCCATCGTAGCCTTTGATCTTTCAAACATGTAAATGTTACAATCGCAAATCTCTATTCAATTGTTAAATTCCTCAAATGATTCACCCCTTTAAATGGCAAATGTAGAAGAAAATCCTACGAGCCCCAGATAAGTCTTCCGAGGGGGTTAAACACCTGTTCGTAGCACTGTAAATGCAAATAAAAAATCAGTATTGAATTTTAAAAGACGGGGAAAGTGATGAAAGACATTAGAATTGCACCACAGTCTCAAGCTCGCAAATCTGCAAACAAAAATTTTTTTTTTTACTTTTAATTTCCGTGTTATATCAATCTCGGGAATCAATAAGTTAATACATATCAGGCCACCCACATGGATTAGAACATTTTCTACATTCATTTTTATTATTTTGCATATTGCCTGATTGCGAGTCTGATCGCATATCGGACTTCTAAACCCTAATTGATTGGTGTTTAACCTCCATGTTTTACTGATGTCATGATGATGGTCTCATTTACGATTGGCTTTTTCCAAATCGGTAGTTATGGCCTTGCTTAATTGATCATGATCATGGCCTGAAATGCTACTTACGGGTGCATGGTTTATGGTTTTGGCTTTTGGCCAGTTCCTTGTGGGCTTGTTCAATTGAATCGCACTGTAACTGTTGCAAATTTCAAACCCGCAGACTTACGGCTGGTATGAAGGCAACTGCGGGCTTGCAATTGAATGAGGCTCAGAGTCTTTAGTGAGAGGATCAGAAAGGCTGATGGACAAGTAAAAAATTGTAAACTTCAGTTGCACTGTTTGTAAAATAAGATTAAAGTATATGTTATTACCTATAATTTTAATGTACAACATATTTGGAATCACTGCTGCGTCACTTTAAGATAGCAGACGGTAAAAGTATTTGGTAGAAGTATGAGCAAAATAGAAATAAGGTGCAATTATAATTAACTTATTTTGCAATTTAGCTCCAATTGTAATAAGGATTTATTTGATTTGAACAATTCACACTCATTGGCTTATTCTTCAATGCTTTTCAATGTTGTTTCATAAGCTAAAAACATAATTGCATATACAATTACAAAAATGGTGTAATTTGATAGAGTTGGAAGTATATGATCACACACAGGGTAATTTACTTCAAATTGTATTGAAAACCCATTAGATAGAACGGAAACGTTAGGTTATGACATCCATCTCTCGGCATCCTCCTCCTCTCTATTTTTCTTGTTCTATTTTTCCATTGTTCTGAAAAACTGCTGATCGCTCTTTCTGGGATCAGAAATCAGTCCACTGGCTTGTAAACAAATTGGGTAATTTCATAATGAAACCTCATACTGCATGTTTAATTTAAATATATATTTTTTATAAATATATTGTACTGAATTCCAGGAATCAGAGTCAGCTCTTTTTGTCTGTAGCATGGTAAAGCCTACATTTAATTTCCAGGCTAATTATCTACTAGACTGTCTATTGTAATCCATCATACCTCTCGCAGCAATTTACCATTTATTTTCTCCCGTCAAATTAGCATCTACTTTCCACAATTAGTAAAACCTTACTCTGCCAATTTCAAGACCCTTGAAGCATTTCCATTTCTCACCAGATGTGGAGCACCCAGGAATTTAATTGAAATAACATCTACTTCTTGCTATGCATAAATCTAAATTAGGAATCCAACTGCTAACAAACGTATACAGAATAAAAAAGGCACAATTGCTGTAATGTTATAGCCAATGAGCTTCTCGACAATCCAAAACACTGCTACCCACTTTCCAGTCTTTTTTTACTGTTAGATTTGTGCAGTAACCTTTCATGCTCTGTATACTCACCATGGTTGCATCACCTCAGGTTAACCAAGACATGCTAAGCTTTGCCCCATAGAGGAGTTAGGAACACCAGGTTAGATATGGAAGTAAGGGCTTTTGGGTTTAACCTAGATGGTATTAATTTTGACTGGAAACGCAACTGGCTATAAGAAAGTGTTACAATGAGCATCTAGTTCTCATGCAATGTTCCAGGATTACCATGGACGTATGTAGTTAAAGTAGTGAGAATTTGACCAGGCCAGTCATAGGATGGGGTTGGTGGAGGGATGGTTATGTAACAGCTTTATTTAACAGTTCTCTTTTCTTCTTGACTCAGTAGGTTTTATCACCTTCACCGTTTTGGAGGCATACCTTCGCTTTTGGGGTGCACTGTTTATGCTACTGGGTTAGTTTTTGGGGTGCATTGTTTATGCTACTGGGTTTATTCTAATGTTATTCTGTTTGTGTATATCAAAGGCCATAGCTAGTCTTTCATGTGGCGGAGAGTACCATGTTAGTTGCGTGCCTCTGTCGGGGCAGAGAGCACTTTTTTAGAGGAATGCCTTTGCTTTTGGGGTGTACTGTTTATGCTACTAGGTTCGCTTTTGGGTTGCACTGTTTATGCTACTGGGTTTATTCCAATGTTATTCTGTTTGTGTATATCAAAGGCCATAGCTAGTCTTGTGGCGGAGAGTACCATGTTAGTTGCGTGCCTCTGTCGGGGCAGAGAGCACTGTTTTAGAGGCATGCCTTTGCGGTTGGGGTGTACTGTTTATACTACTGTGTTTATTCTACTGTTATTCTCTTTGGGGTTTGGGGCTAGATTGGGTGAGCGCACCTGTTTGGGATGTGCACTTGTGGTAGTGGGTGTTTGCCCACAGTGAGGTGTGGGCATCAGGGTTTGCTCATGATGCATCGCTACTCTTGGGTCATGGGGACCCTTCGAGTTGAGTTTATGGGTGGGCAAGCATCTCTAGTCATTTGTTGTTATTACCTGTTATGTAATTCACTAGTAAGAGCGGTGGCCTTTAAAATCTCAATGTGTGCCTGTGTGTATTTATTGTTAGTTATCACTGTTTGAGAATCCATATTTACTATGCCACGGGCATGGCATTTAAAGGATGCACTTATACTTATTTTTGCTCTCTTGATACTGTTCCCTGATTCTGAACCTGACTTCACTCCTTATAGCTGCCTGAGTCGGCCTTCTGTTAGTGTTCCCCACCACCCAGACTGCTGCTTGCATTCTATGACCAAGACCAGTTGTATAGACAACCATCACAGATCTCAAGACCTTTCTTTTGCTATTAGGGCCTAGACTACCATCTGAGGTAGAGTCTTAATATTCAACTTCAGTTGCCTTGGTTCTCATCATTATCTCTTTGTTCGTCTTTGAAGAACATATTCTGTAGCTCTTAAACACAGTAAATAATGGATAAAAAATACATTGACACAAAAGGAGTTGAGGATCATGACCTTGAACAAACAACCAGCCATTATAACATTTTCATTCAAAGAGCTTTGCAAGACAGAGAGCTCTACAGTTTGAAGACTAAAGAATATAATTGTAACTAAAGAAACAGGAATTAAAACAGAGAGGGGGGAAATCAATGGCCCAGCCATGTAGCCTGGACAAATTTGGGATCTGAGTAAAGAGAAAAAGGTATACATTTCATGAAGTTGTAGTATGCTTCAGTGAGTTAGAGTGAAATTGGGAAATTAACTTTAAATAGAGGGTTGTAAGGAGAGTTGAACAAGAATCATTGGTGGGTGGGCATAAACTGGGTAAATGGGAGTGAATGATAGATCAGCTTGAACCAGAGGAGACGGTGGTGTGTGCAACCATTAACAATTCCCCAAAATCAGAAGTCTATCAACAATAATATAAATAGGGTAAACTCACTTAATTTGGGGGGGTTTAAACCCGAAACATTAGCCATTAATGTGCTTAGTCACATTAGTATGAATTAGTTTTGTAGCTTCTCTATCATCGTCCTATACCTCATTAATCCTTTGGCTCATCCACTGCGGAAAGTCAGAGGTAGATGAAAAATTGGCATCGCACAACAAGAAGAGAATGCAGGCCAATATAGAGCTAATAGAATGTCCCTTTAACAATGGTCTAGATGGAAGTAGAGAGTTGTAAATAGATGAAAGGCTAAAACAGGGATAGGCAACATCGGCCCCAGCCAAACACAAACCTGGTGTAAAGGTTATGTCAGAGACCTGCACGTATAATAAGTATTAGGATCCCTTTAAGCTTATTGTCCCAACAGGCAGCAAGATACAAAAAGAAATTCAATTTATTGATCATAATGTTACAACACAGCACTGCTCAATTAGCAGGGTTTAGACAAGGATCAGAATGTATAAGATTTGACAGCCCAAAGCTAAGGGAGAATTCCAAGATGCTACATGAGGACTTGGGGTACAACTGTTAAATCCTCCCAATAGTAAGGGAGAAGTTGAGGTTTGACAAACTAACAATTCAGTGGCAAATTCAATTTGCCAACCAATGAATGGGGATAGTACTGGGGATACTACTGTGGCCAGGCAAGGTGTCACATGAATGTAATCGCTGGCAGCAGGGGAGCTCTGCCAGTAGCCAGACAATAAACAGGTGTCATAAGCACGATGACACACAGTGGCAGGATAGTCAATGGACAGGTGTCATAGGCAGGCTGGCCTTCAGCAGCTGAATAGCCAGATAATAAGACAGATGTCACAACACGCAGACAGAGCCAAGCAGCAGGAAGCAGTGCAGGCATCCAAACAGGAAAAAGGGTAGTAAAGCAAAAAACAAGATTGTCAAACAAGAATTAGGATAGGCAGCCAGATACCATGGAACCAGATGGGAACTTGGATAACCAGAAAGGTATCAGGTAATTAGACAGGAACCAGGATAACCAGACATGGTAGCCAGGAATACACAGAAGTTCACAGAAATGGTAGGACACTCTGGATTTTAATAATAGTATGAAACACAGTAGGATCTCTCAAGTACTTTAGAATTCAGGAAAACCTAAAAAATTCTCATGAATTCTTAGGAACAGATCAGGATACTTGGAGTTCACCAGGAACAGACAGAAGTTGCCAGGAGCACTGGAACAATCAAGAGTTCACAAGAACATAAATATTACAACAGGCCTGGGGGACTTGGGGGTGGCAGGTTTATAGAGCCTTGTGCTAGTTAGGCTAGATTATTAAGTCACTTGAAAATAGTGCCTGGCCTTTTAAATCATGCATTGTAGCTCAAGGCCATTCCTAGAGAGACTCAGAGGCAGGAGAACACCAGTAAAGGTGAGTTGCATTGGGATCCCAGAGGTTGGCAGAGTGTTCCAGGGTGGTAACTGGCACCTGGATTTCAGTGTTTGGGGGAAAATGGAATTTCAGGATGCGTTCAACACTCTATGATTGATGTGGCCTATCCCTCGGCTAGAGGGTAAGGATTGAATTGTTGCTCTAAAGAAATTTATGTTTATGATTAAAAATGTTTATGTTTTTTTATTAATTACATTTTTTCATTAGTATGTAGGGGCTGAATAATTTATTTAAAGCATGGGTGGCCAATCACTTTGACCCATGAATGTGTGTATAGTGCAACGAGTAAATGAGGTCAGTCACTCGATAGCTGCTCACTCACATTTGTGGGAATTGGGTAAATCGTGTGCAGAATTGAAGATCCTCAATCTCTGAGAGAGGACAGGGAGAACACTGCTGGTTTTCCATTTATCCATAAGGTCTACTCACAAGGCCTACAGGCATCAAAATGATCCTTCAGGTGAAGCAATGTCTGTGCTACCAGTTTTAGCCAGCCAAAGGTCCACTGGATTGGACATTGGCTCGGATTGTTGACAATGGACAACCTTGGGCTTCTACACATTTTTTTTTTATTGGCTACTATTAATCAGCTGTAAAAAAGTATACGAGATGCAAAGTGAATTTTGTATTAAAGTTTAGCCATATGCTATAATATGGAATGCACATGGCCTCATGAGAGCTAGCAATCATAAGGAGACTTAGATTGGTTAATATTTAATATTTATCACTGATAATTTACTACTTTGATGGCCATCCGGCAGAAATGTGTCTACATATGTAGCATTATTTTGTCAAATATACAACATTACTCCAATGTTAGATCAGCCCCAGATACATATGATCCACTACAGAAGTGTATTTTTTTTAGTCTGGGAAGAATTATATATTACAAATAATAAAAGAAAGACACGTTTTAACACAAAAATATTAGCATACAATAAAAAAAGGAGTATAGGACATTATATACATTTGGAAAAATATTTGGAATATTCAATACAATTTTGGGCACCACTTATAAAAAGACATTGTGGAAAAAAAGGTACAGAAAAGGGCAACAAGATTAATTAGGGGTGAGAGGAGGAGCTAGCCACTGAACAAGGCAGACATGTTCTGCTTGAGCTCCTGCATATCTAAGATTCATTGTTTAATTTAAAATATATAATTGAGGGCCAGAAGCTGTTAATTGAATCTACAGGACCTGAGACATACCTGGTTCTTCTGGAGGACAAATGCAGTGGCTGTGTTCAATGTGAAGAGTTGGAAAAGCAGCTGAGAGCTGCAGCTCAGGTTTTGCCATTGCATTGCCTGTCTCACACTGGGTCTCTAGAGACTGTGGCTGCAGACCATTCAGGACTTGGTGGAGTTGACAGATGCCCCAAAGCTTGGATTTGTTACTACTTGTGCCATAGTTCTTGGATATTCTGACCACTGTGATCGAATGCTCTGAGTAATTGTGAGAGCTGGAGGATAAGGCATAACACTGAGCCAGTCGATGCCCTATCTCAACCAAACCAGATAATTTCAAAACAGGAAGGACCTGTATTCCATTCACATCAGATGGACTTCAACAGAACCTACAGCTCCCAATAATTCACTGCTTGTGAAATGTTTAGACCCACCCTCTGGTGAAACACGGCAGAACAGGAGTAAGGAACAAAAGAGGATGCAAGAGCACATTGGGTGGTCTTAAGCAGCAGCAACAAGCGGATCATCTGCTATGAGTTATTCTGTATCATCTAGCGGTCTCTCACTGGAACGTTAGCTTCCAATAACTCACTGCTTAAAAATATATTGTACTCCCTCACTTGAAACCTGTTCACAAAAGCTATAAACAGACGATTGCTGCAAAAATTGCTAATCTCATCTCCTTTCTCATGGTGATTTAGCTCTGTTTACCATGTAACTCAACTTAGTACCCCATACCTAGGGGCACATCTCTTAGCAAAGTAATAATCCCATTACAACAAACTCAAATGTTCTGGATTTCTATCCATAGAGGGGTATGGCTGGAATTTCTACCAGAACATCCACCAAAAATATCCAAGTCTTTTACACGCCAAAGGCAAACATTCAAGTGTTTCAACAGCTGTCTTCTGCAACAAAACACCTGTCGAATCCAGCAATGGAGGCTCCTGCACTGAGCACAAAGGCTGACATTCAAGAACTGAAAGAGTTGATTTCCTCTTTCAGGTCGGAGATCAAGACAGAGGTTCAAAAAAGTAGCGGCGGATCTCACAGGCGAGATAAAAGCAGTTGACTCCAGAGTTACTAAAATTGAAGAAAACTATGCCACTTTGCTGCAAGCACACTCTCAGTTAGAAGAGGAGATGCGAGCAGTAAGGGAAGAGCAAAGGCACCTTCTTCACAATCAGGAAGATTTGGAAAATCCTTCCAGACGACAGAACATCAGAATCTGCAATCTTCCTGAAACTATAAAACATATACCACAGTACCTACTCAACCTCTGCAGATCTCTTTTACCTAACCTGGAAGATGAATCATTCAGGATTGATAGGATACATGGGGCCTCATTCAATTGCAATTTGGCCAATTGAATAGGGCACTATATAAGCACAGAGCATATTCTTTTTACAGAAGTTTTTAGTTAGTGAACTTCTATCCAAAAGCAAGGTCTTCACTAACTAAAAACTTCTGTAAAAAAATATGCTCTGTGCTTATATAGAGCCCTATTTAATTGGCCAAATCACAATTAAATGAGGCACATAAAGCCTTAATGAACCGCCATTCCTCTGGTGAGAGACCAAGGGATGTAATAGCAAAGTTTCTCTATTACACGACCAAGGACCTCTTTATGAAAGCAGCAAGGCACAAGCACAAGTTGAGGGGTCGCAACCAAGCATATATGCAGACCTTTCCCCATCCACTCTGTTTAAAAGAAGATTGTTGAAACCCCTCTTGGAAACTATTTTAGCCCAAGGGTGGAAATACACAAGGGGGTTTCCATTTAAACTAAATATTCAGAAGGAAGGGAGAACCTACATCGTCCGTTATATGGATGAAGGCATATCCTTACTTTCCTATTAAGGTATTTCAATACCTGACAATCCTGGACAACAGCAGTTGGCCCCTAGGCCCCAAGATCACAACAACTATCCCAGGACTGACAGTTTGAATTTGCAGGAGATCTCCTGTATCAAAGGTCTGGACTATATTCTCTTGCCTCAGTCGTTTGTAATAAGACAACATGCTATGGTAGCGTCCACTCTACGACATTGTGGTCAATGTGAATACTACATCATTATGAACAATCCAAATGTCTTGTTTACTACATACAAGTGGACTTTATTTATAATTGGAGTCATATTTATTCTCATTCCAGGAATTTAAATATTGTATTGTTACTTTTTGATAGATGTTTTCATAAAGTTGTGTCCCAGAGGGGTCATGTTTCAGGCTTATACTCTGGGCGAGTCGCCATTGTATCCTTTTTTTGGGATACCAGACAACTCACCATTTTTGATCGGATACCAGTGTTAGGCTCTCCTCTTTAGACTGTCCTTTGTTGTTTTCTTTGTTTTTTTTCTCCACTATTGGTTTCATAAAGCACTATTTGCACATTTGTAAGTTACTATTGAGATTTTAAAGAGTTATTTTTACTAGAGGACAGCATTTTGTTCTCCACAAACAAATGTAATATTGTAGCTTAGTCTACAAGTTTTTGAAATTA
Source organism: Discoglossus pictus (assembly GCA_027410445.1). Classification (NCBI taxonomy): domain Eukaryota; kingdom Metazoa; phylum Chordata; class Amphibia; order Anura; family Alytidae; genus Discoglossus; species Discoglossus pictus. The sequence continues at coordinate 42,332,812 of CM050168.1, forward strand.
TATTGATTTTATATAAAGCTACCTGTATATTTATTGGAATATTGCAAGTGTTATACTTTCTGCTTTGATACGTTTCCAATACTTTGTATATTTCATTTTGTTTCCTCTTAGCCTTTCTTCTTTCTATTCCTCTTTCTCCTCGTTACCTCCTTGCCCCACTCCCTCTCTTCTGGTATATCATCTTACTGGACTTGCTCGCCTACTAGAATCTTTAGACCGTACTCCCTTATCGTAGAAGTTGGTAAGTAATGGATAAAGCATGGGATTGCCCTAGGAGAATATATCCGCTTAGGTGTTGACATTGTGTTAATCCAAGAAACACATTTAAAAAAGAACGCAATCCCAATATACTGGGGCAAACATTTTACTCAGGCCTATCACGCCACTGCTCCTGAAAATAAAGGGTGTTTCAATCCTTATTCATAAAATATTACATTTTCAACATATAGCTACCCATAAAGATTCTGATGGGAGATATGTCTTATTGCATGGTACCATTAACAAACGTAAGGTATCCTTATTAAATGTATATGCACAGGACTCTAGACAAGCAGCCTTCCGCTTGGATCTTGGGGGGGCGGGACTTGAGTTCGGTTTTAGATCCTTACAAAGACAGATCATGAATGGTTCCGACCCATGTTATCCCAGCAGCAACCAGGTCCCTCAAAAGCTCTCCTTAAAAAACACTTTATGACACGTGGAGAGAATTGCATCCGGAAGAGAGAGATTACACTTATCATTCAGCAAGACATAGCTCATACTCCCGTATTGACTATATTCTCATCCAACAACACCCAACCTCGAACCTATCTGACATTGCAATCCACCCCATCTCCTGGTCAGATCATGCCCTAGTTTGTATTTCCCTTAAAGACCTACTCCCTATGGGGCGTACACCTTCCTGGACACTAAATGCGGCCCTTTTAAATAATGTTTCATCACGTGAAAAAAACAATAAGAATTAGTAAACTATTCCAACTCAAACAGTGGTGGTGAGGTAGACCAGGCGGGGGTATGGGCATCACACAAAGTGGTACTGAGAAGCACCTGTATTCAGCTATTGGCTTTAGCTAAAAAAAAAAAGGAGCTATCACTCATCAAATAATTGAATACTAAGATATCAGACCTCCAGAAATCCTTAATACACTCGAGGTCTCCCAAGACCCAGGTGGAAATTTACACGTTTAAAACAAGGATTTTGTGGGGTTCTGAGGAGGAAAGTTGTAACTGTCTTACAGCATACTCAGTCTACATTTTTTACATTCACCAACAAGCCTGACAAAATGCTTGCCAAAAAGTTAAATCAGCAGAAAACAAATTCATATATAACTAAAATCATACTTGAAAACAGCAAGTCTATCTTCCAACCAGGTGATATAGCAAAAGCGTTTGAGAAATATTATGCTACATTATATTCGGCAACCCCCAGTCAAATACACCTAAGCATAAAGATCACGTTAATTCCTTCCTCTCTACAATCAAATTCCTCCAAACTGACAAAGACAAAATTGATTCCCTAGACTCCCCAATAACCATAGAAGAAATTACAAATTCCATTAAAGAAACCAAACCCCACAAGGTCCCTAGTCCTGATGAATTTGCTAACTACTATTACAAACAATTTCAAGATATCTTATCTCCCCACCTCCAATCCTTGTTCAATGGCTTTCTTACTGGTCATCCAATGAGGGCAGAATTTCAAGAGACTAAAGTTATTGTTTTACTTAAAGAAGGTAAAGACCCATTTCCCTAATTAATAGCGACACCAAACTGAATTCCAAAATATTAGCAAACAGATTAGCCCAATTGTTACCTATGTGGATCCACCTGGACCAGGTGGGATTTATTCAAAGTAGAAAGGCCCCAGACAACACCAGACGTATTCTGGATCTTATGAATGTTGCATCGGGGAAAAAAAATGACTGGATAGATTGGGCTTACATGACCAAGATACTGTTACGGTTTGGTCTGAATGAGGGTCTAGTGGGAGGTATATTAGCGTTATATTCGGCACCAAAAGTGTTTGTAGCTTATCAGGGTTTTAGATCTCAGCTTTTTCCAATACTAAGTGGAACAAGACAGGGCTGTCCCCTCCCCCCCTGCTATTTGCCCTATGAATAGAACCATTAGCAATTGCCCTAAGAGAGAACCAAAAATGTGAAAGGAATCCGATTAGCCAATAAGGTGTATAAACTAATCCTTTTTGCGGACGATAACATACTCACTGTTACTGATCCACTAAAGAGCCTCCCTAATGTGTTTAACATTTTATCACATTTTGGCAACATTTCAGGATTTAAGGTAAACTCTAGCAAAAGTGATGCACTCAATGTTTCTTTGCCAAAGAATTCAGAAGCTTTATTGACAGCTAATTTCTCTTTCAAATGGGCTCAACACAGTGTCAAATACCCGGGTATCAATATTCCCAAGCAATACAGCTTTCTATATAATGCAAACTATCCTTGAATTATAAAAAAGCTGCAGCAAGATATCAGCTTTTGGTCCTCATATAAAATTTTCTGGGTAGGAAAAATTCACACCATTAAAATGAATGAACTTTCCAAACTCCTACATCTTTTTTGTGAAATCCCAGCAGCACAAAAGACATGCAGAATCTCCAAAGGGAGGTCTCTCGCTTTGTTTGGGATCATACAAAACCAAGAGTAAACAAAACTACTATGTTGGCTCATAAAAGTAAAGGGGTATTAGCTCTTCCAGACCTAATACAATAATTTAAGGCTTCTAGATTGGTACAACTCTCTAAATGTTTCATTAAGGAACACCCACCGGTGTGGGTGGAGATTGAGAGCCATGCTCTCAGACATCAGAACCTTTTAATCAGCCAGGTACTCTGGACTAGTTTCCATTTTAAAATCAATCATTCTATGCTCCCTGGCAGTGTGGCCCAATCTCTTACCCTTTGGAACCAGATGAACAAAAGAGCTCAATTTGTAGAGACAGGTTCTTGGCTCACCCCTTTATGGCTACCATATAAAAATATCTCATTCAACAAAAACTCCCTGTGGGATTGGTGGATAGGTACAAATTTGACTATTGTAGCTGATGTACTTAGAACAAACTAAAAATTGTCACACATGCCATTTAGTGCAAAGAATCCGGTACCAGTTAAAGAATGGCTTAACCTCGCACAAATTAACTCAAATGTTTCTAAAGTATGGCAAGTTAACAATCTGGCTAACAAAATCCCATTTGAGAAACCCTGTATTTATAATGCTGATGGCAATACAAATATTTATATTATTTATGATTACTTGTTAGATCAGGCGACCCCAACCAGACACCATCAATCCTCTTGGGGGGAAAAAATGGGCATCACTTTAGAAAAGGAGCAATGGAACAAAATTCAAAAAAAGGTAGCTTAATTTTTCCTTAACGTAACCCTAAGGGAGAATTCCTACAAAAATCTTTTGAGGTGGTACCTGACTCTAGCACAGTTGAATGTATCAGATCCATCCTTGGTGGGGAACTACTTTAGGGGGTGCAGCTCTGCAGGAACACTTTATCACACACTATGGGAGTTGCCAAAAAAATGCTCATATTTGGTTGGAAATGTTTGATACTTTAGAGAAATTATGGGGCACTAGATTACCTCAGAAACCAGAGGAGGCCTTATTAGGTCTTCCCATTACCGGTCTTACCAAAAAGGCCCAACTTCTCACTAACCCAGTATTCCTAGCAACAAGAATTACTAAATCTTGGAAAAAGTCTATTCCCCTGTTTAGAGAGGTCCTAGTTAAACTTAAACACTTACACTTACACTTATGTGTATGAATGATATCTGCAGAACTGGATGTTTGTTACAAAAATTGGGCTTCCTGCTGGGATATGTGGGAGCTAAGAATTAGTTGGTGTTAACACTCAGCTGGTTTCATTTCATGTGAGCAAGTGGAATAATAAAGCAATGCTTCACCCTCCCCCCCTTTTTTTCTCTCTCTGTCTCTCTATTTATTTTATATGTTTCTCTTTTATCTTTCTTCTCTTTAAGGCTAATTGGTTTTGGCATATTATGTTGTATATTACATTAAATGTACGCAACGTTAACAAACAAACAAAAAAAAAAAAAAAAAAATTGGGGAAACGTGTAAGAACAAGCCTTCCACATTTACATTTGCACCTTCTTCAGGATGTTCTTGTTTTATACTATGCATTTAACATGATGTTGTTCTTTCTTCCCTTTAATAAAAACAATAAAAAAAGAAGATTAATAAGGGGTATGGATTGATTTAGCTATGATAAGAAAAACAAACCAAGTTACACTTATTTTTTCTAGATAAAATGCTCCAATGAGGGCATATGATTATTTTATATAAATACATATAGGGTGAATATAGGCTTTGGTGATCATATTTTTCAAGCGGTTTTCATCTGATAAGAGGTCAACCCTCGAGGTTAGAAGAAATAAGATTTCACCTTAATGAAAGACAAGAGTTCCTAACAGCTAGGGTAGTCATATAGTGGAACTCACTGCCAAAAGAGGTGACAGCAAACTCAATTATTTTCAAAAGGGGTGAATATATTTTTCAGTAAAAATACATATTAGTTTATACTGGATAACTAGAATGGTGGATTATTGATCCAGGAAGTAATTCAATTGACAGAATTTGGGATCAGGGAAAATATTTTTCCCCTTATGAAACAATTAGCAATGTTTCAATAGATTTGAAATTGTTTGCCTTTGTCAATTTACAATGGATGTAAGATAAGGATCAGAGGAGATTGAAAATAGTTGAACTCAATGACCTTTTTCCACCTTTCTCCTTCTCAATTACTATGTTACAAGAAATGAAGAAATTAGATTTCCTCTTCCCTGCTCAACCACCACTGCTCAACCACCAAATCTCCTGTCTTAGATCCACCAAGGTAGTATATCTGGAAAATGTATAACCCTAAAATCCTCTTCTGTTTAAATGTGAAGTGTCACCTTAACACCTTAAGTTCTTATATAGTTACATAGTAACATAGCAATTAAGGTTTAAATAAGACTTTTAATCCATCAAGTTCAACCTTTTTAGACCTCCTCTGATCTGAAATATGTGGATTTATTGTTAATTGATCCAGAGGAAGGCAAACAGAAAAAAAAGCAAATTGTCTCAAAAGAGAAAAAAAAAGAAAGTTCCTTCCTGACCCCAGATACTGACCATCAGATTCCTCCCTGGATCAATATTCCCTCTCTAATTATCCAGAATAACCCCAAATGCCCTTTTTATTCAAATATATAATGCTATCTCTATAATGCAAGTTATCTATCAAATCCGCTGTCACCACCTCCTTTGGTAGATAATTCCACAGGTTAACCACCCTTACTGTGAAGAACTCTTTTCTTTCTTTAAGGTGGAGTCTTTTTACTTTTAACCTCTTGTCAGTTGAAAACCTCTTGGCACAAAACGTTCACTTAACAAATCTTTATACTGACCCTGGATGTATTTATATAAGGTAATCATATCTCGTCTTAGACACCTTTTTACTAGAGAAAATACTTTTTAATTTGGTTAGTCTTTCTTCATAACTTAGTCCCTCGATTCGCCTTATTAGTTTTGTTGCCCTTCTCTGTACTTTTTCTAGCCCTAAATGTCCTTTTTATGAAGTGGTGCCCAAAATTGTACTACATATTTCAAATGAGAGCATACTAGATATTTGTATAGTGGCAAAATTATATTTGCTTACCTTACTTCTATACCATTCTTAATACATGCTAATACTTTACTTGCCTTTGCAGCTGCTGCTTGGCTTTGAGCGCTGTTACCTAGGTGGTTGTCCACAATTACTCCCAAATCCCTTTCAATATCAGATACCCCTAGATTTAATCCATTAAGATTATAAATTGCATGGCTATTTTTCCTTCCCAAATGCATAACTTTACATTTATTTATATTAAATCTCATCTTCCATTTAGTTGCCTATTTCTCTAATTTATGCAAATCCATTTGGAGGGAAAGCACATAATTTTCTGATTTAATTACCTTACACAATTTAGTGTCATCAGCAAAAAATGGAGACAATAATTCCCAGTCTAAGTCATTAAAACATATCATACAAAGGAGAGGACCTCAGGAATACTGAAACATGAGGAACCCCACTTATCACAGTTGTCCAATCCAAGTATGCTCCGTTTACAACAATCCTTCGCTTCCTATCTCTTAGCCAGCTCTCGATCCATGAGCAGATATTTACTACAATTCTATACAATTCTGCAATGTATCCCTTAATTTGCACCATAGTCTTTTTAACCCTTCTAAAAGCTTTCCCACTACAGAAGTGAGGCTTACAGGTCTATAATTCCCCGGAGTTGCTCTTGCTCCCTTCTTGAATATAGGTATCACCTCTGCTTTTCTCCAGTCACCTGGTTGTGACCCTGTGTTGAGTGATTCTTGAAAAATCAGGTATAATGGTTTGGCTATTACAGAGCCCAGTTCTCTCAGTACCCTTGGATGTATTCCATCGGGACCTGGGGCTTTATTAACATAAATGTTGCTACTGCAATTGAGCTACTTAGCAATACATACCTATTTACTAAGCCTTCCCCATCTCCTCCCCATGACTAGTTAATTGATTCCTTACTCTCTTTAAGCTTTCTACCCCATTACTTCTATCTAGATTTAATTTATATATTTTTTTATGTATAACAGTTTTATTGCGGCTGTGAGCTGCTGAAGAACATAAGAAAATGAATTTAACAGTAATAGATTAGGACTCAGCAGTAGTTTTATTTGGCTCTTGAGCTGGCTCTTGAACTATTGACCCAATCAGCTCAGTCAGTTACAAAAATGAAAATGAAATGGCAGGATATTTTACACAGTTAATCTTTGGGTGTGATGTTTAAAGGGATATGGAAGGTTTCTGGATTTTACTAGATATATAATATACTAGTGGCTTGCTCATCAAAAATGACGGCAATAACATTTGAAGCCTGGCAATGCTGTTTGCCACACAATGCAAGGCTCTCCCCCCTCTAATTTTCAGGCCTTGCAATGAGTACCTTTGGCCCAAGGCAGTCATTGCGAGCCTCTACCCCCCTCTACTTTCCCCCCACAACTTTCATGCCGTGCAATGAGTGCCTTCAGCGCTTATTGCGAGCCGTGTGATGAGCGCCTTTAACGCTCATCGCAAGTTCCGCCTCTCCCCACTCTCTCCCTCTTGTGTCTCTTTGCCCCCTATCCCTCCCCTGGGTTTTTTCCCCTTATCTCCCTCCCCTGTGTCTCTTCCCCCCTCTCTCACCCATGTGTCTCTTTCTACCTCTTTCCCTCCCCTGTGTCCTTCTCCCCCCTCTCTCTCCTCTGTGCTCCTGTTTGCATCTATGATGTGAAACCATTTCTGGGCTTGGGAAATTGTTAATTTTCCCCAAGCACAAAATGGGTTTCCGATTTATGCGCTTGAACAAAGTTACGGCTTTACGAGCACCATTTTTTTCCTCGCTTAACTGTTTTCCGACCTCCCAAAAACCTCACTTACAGGCTCCCTGCCTCTCCCCCTGTGCTGTGTGTGAGGTTGTAAGTTACATTGTTAATTAATTGGCGTCTTTTGACGATCTTCCGACAGCTTCCGAGTTACGGGCTTGAACAAAATGGCAGCCTTTAAAGCCGTAATTTTTTTGAAGAATGTAACTCGTAATCTGTTTTGAGCTCACCCCCCCCCCCCCTCAAGCCAGTCATGTACGGTCCTTGCGATGAGCGCCTTCGGCGCTCATTGCAGGCCCGTCAAGCCAGTCATATATGGAACATATGTTTGCAACTCTTGCGGCTGTGAAAGATCAAAGGCTTGGAGGGACATTAACAATTTCAATGAATGGCAGCCCGGAGCCCGTAACTCGATCCGAGCCGGAAAAAGTTGTCGATTGAATAGGAAAGTAACTTCCGAGCCAGAATCTCCCGAAAGCCTCAATTGAATGAGGTTCTATGTAGGGCTGGATGTGAAGTGTGGTAGCCTAGTCAATTAGGGACCATGTCTCAGTAGAATGTTGCAGCATGATCCTGAGTGATGGTCACTGATTGGTTGGTATGAGTCACTGCACAGTCAGTAGTAAATAGTCTGTGTTTTCATGAGCTGCAGAGGCAAGAGCCAAAAAAGCAGGTAATGTTTGTTTGATTTTAACAGAACAGAACTTTTAGACACTTATTAATAAAATAAAGTACATAAAAGTAAATAGATGCACATGTATACTATATGACTAATACAATCCAGAAGCCATCCATAATCCTTTAATATAACAGAAACTTAAATCTAGGTGGAATTTGTTGTTTAATGCTAATGTACGTTCCAGTGTATACAATGTTTTAGTGTTTACATCTACAGAGACTGGTTTAGCAACAGGATTGGTGGATTTCCTAAAGACTAAGTAATGCAAATTGATGTGTTTCTCGTTTATAAGATGCCTGTTCCCACATTGGGATATGGAAATGTATGTATTATTTAGCTGGTATGGAAAACAGTGCAAACTGGCAGCGCTCTGTTTATAGCTCTGCGTATTTACTGAATTAACCCAGACCTCTGCATGTTGATCACAATTATACAAAAGTATATGTATATATTGTGAATTATTTAGAACAAGTGCCTAGAGAAATACATTTTTATTTGAAGTGGTTTTATTAACAGGTCCTTTGAGAAATGTTTATCTCAAGAAGAAAATATAAGACCACTTTATGGTGAAGCAATTTACACATTTGAAAAACAAAATGAGTCCTAAAGCATAAATAGACAGGGGAAATGTGCTAAAGCTAGTCTTTAAAAACTGTAAACACCCATATATATATATATATATATATATATATATATATATATATATATATATATATATATACTGTATATATATAAAGAGTGAGGTAGCCGTAAATGTCCAGTAATCCAGTTGAATAATCAGGGTATTGCAGTGAATAGTGATACCTTTTTTTTCATAATAAAGCGACCAGCTTTTAAGAGATAATGCCTCTCTTTATCAAGTTGAGATGAAAAAAAAAATTTGGAAAAACTTCATTGGCCAGAGTTAAGTGAGAAATAGACCAGCATTGTGAATAATCTCCTGATAGGTCAGTAAGTACGTCTATAGATCAGGTTGTAGATAAGAACACAATAGAGTAAAATAAAGAGCAATACATTTCAGCATAGCATGTAGCTTACAAAAACAGTAATTCCTGTCCACATATGTCCACAAACCTTACAGAGTCTTGTCCACATATGTCCACAAAACTTGTAGATACTACCATTACATAGATGACCTGTTCATCATATGGACAGAAGGGGAAGGAAAACTCAAAGACTTCCATAATTCGTTCAATACCTTTCACCCATCCATTCAATTTAAAATAGATTACTCCACAGAGCAGGATAACTTTCTGGATCCCACCATTTCCATTACAAATGGCAAACAGAATTCATCTGTGTATAGGAAACCTACAGACAGATGTAGTTACCTCCACAACTCTAGTTTCCACCCCTCCCACACTAAACAAGGGATAATTCATAGTCAAGCCATCAGATACCACCGCATATGTTCAAACACAGAGGACCGTGATAAACACTTAAAAAAACTGTCTGCCTCCTACAGACAGAAGGGTTACAAAGCCTGTATTATCACTCAGAAAGTAACATCTGCCGTCAGAACAACCCGGGAACACCTGTTGCAATACAAAACCAAAGAAACAACTTCACGTACACCTCCAGTAACCCCATACCATCTGGTTCTAGAAGGAATACGCAAAATATTTAAGGATTTACAACCACAACTCACAGAAGACACATATATTCCCCAAACCTCCCATTCTTGCATTTAGAAAGCCACCAAATTTAAGACAAACATTGGTGAACAGAAGATTGCCAAATGAACAGCATAACAGAGAAAATGGCATCAAACCCTGCAATAAAAGTCGCTGCAAACTATGCCAACACATCTGCAAAGAGGACACAGCCACGCTCAAGACCCACAACATCAGAGGCTCATATTCATGTACATCATCAAATGTAGTGTACATTATACAATGTACTGTATGTGAAAGGGGGTGCTACATTGGGGAAACCAGCCAGAAACTACACATGTGAATGAACCTCCACTGAAGCTCAATCAAAAAGCACAATGAAGACAGTTATTGTACTCCAGTTGGACACCATTTCACCCAGGAGAATCACTCCGTTCAGAACCTCAAAATAAAAGTACTCAGAGGGAACTTCAGAACTATGCCACAGCGGAAAACCTTTGAATTAAAAATGATTCAATTTTTTAATACAAAGGATTTGGGCATTAACATCAACTTAGGCTTTCTGGCCCACTATCTTAATGTCTTATTGCTAACACAATCCACTTACCTCCCCCCCTTCTATTACTGTTTTGGTAAGCTACATGCTATGCTGAAATGTATTGCTCTTTATTTTACTCTGCCGTGTTCTTATCTGCAACCTGATCTATAGACTTACTTACTGACTTATCAGGACATTATTCACAGTGCTGGTCTGTTTCTCTGGCCAATTAATTTTGTTTTTCTTGTTTTTCCAATTTTTTTTCTGTTTACTGTTTTTACTTCATTCTTGTATCAGTATCGCTTTTTGACTTGATAAAGACAGGCATTATCTCTCGAAAGCTCGTCGCTTTATTATGACATACGTTTGTCAATTAAAAAGGGTAATATAAATATATATATAAATATATATATATAATATATATATTATATATACTTTATATATATATATATATTATTCTGCAGATCAGTGGGAGCATCCATCAAACTTAGGACTAAGGCTAAGTGTATTATGAGAGGGTTATTTACATTTCTGCAGAGCAGTTCCCTGTAAGCTGTTTGCTTCTGAGCATGTGCAGAAAAAGGGAAGGTGTAAAAAAACAAATTACAACAAATATACCTTCCCCTCTTTCCTCTTCTCCCACATGTCTACCACGGATAGATAACAAAACCATACAAAATTGAACATTCTATACACAAACTGATTTATGCCCATAATATACACTACAATGTATGTATGTTGTTGTCCTTTAACTGTTATTTGTCAAATTCTGTCTACTAATGTTATTATATAATTGGCAAAAAGTGTCACAATGTCAATGATTACCATTTAATGCTAATTTATGTCTGTGGTAGAATGCATGTATGCGCCAGAAATTCCTGATTTTTGAGCAAAAGAAAATATAATGTTATTAATCTACACTTTCCTCTGATCATTTTTATAGTGTGTGGAGTATATAACATATAATGTTGGGTACAATCACGGCATAAGTATACAATCTGTACAGCAGAAAGCTACAGGTCCTAGTGTTTGCTCCATTGATGAAATTAAATTATGTTCAGGTTCCATGTGCTCTGGAGGTGGAACCAATGGACAGAGTGAGAGATTACAGGGTAGCCCTTGAACCAGATTTCCGGTCCGGGTAGCAGCAGTAGAGTAGACTTTATCAGATCCAAGTTCAGGGGCTGGTGGCAAATGATTTTGAGACCATGTCTGAAAACAAACAGGAATTAAAAAAATTGAAAAAAGAATGGGCTGGTCACAGTCAGAAGAATTGTCAGGGTCCAAGGTCAAGTCTGAAACTTGTCAAAAAGAATGAGGATCCGCACACAAGCTGCTTATTAAAACATGTGTTTACAGGTACACAATGTATCAATACCAGGGGCGTATCTACCAGTGATGCAAGGTTTTTTACAGTGTAGGGGCCCCCTTGAGGCCTCCCCACCCAGCTAAACCCTCCAGACCCCCCCCCCCCCCACCACCACCACAGGCCCACCAGGACTTTCCTTGGGTGCCACTGGGCCTCCCTTGCTGCAACCCCTCCCCCTGGTTGGAAATTAGTGCATGTCTGTTTCAAAGGGAGCATTTCCACTGAAGCTCCAAGAAGTGTCAGTGTGCAGCAGTTTAGCTCTCTGGACATGTGTTGCAGGAAAGAAGGTGAGAGAGCAAGGGCTACAAAGTGACAGCAAAGTACAGAAGGATAGGGTACTGTGAAGGATGGATGCAGAGAGGGGATGGCTGCTGAAAGGGGCCCCTATTCAACTGAAACAATTGTAAGTTACAGGAGCCTGTAATGTAGCCCGTAAAACTGATTTGCTATTCAATTGGCTAGCTGAAAAAGATTTGCATGTTAGAAGCTCAAAATCCCTGCGATTGTTAAAATCGTAACTCCGACCCAGCTAAGCCTTTGATCTTTCAAGCCTGTAAATGTTAAAATCGCAAATTGCTATTCAACTGCTACAATTCCTCAAGCCCTCAAATGTTCTCACACCCGGGGCCAATCTACAAGAAAAATTCTTATCTGTATCCATTTACAAACCTTACAGATACTACCGTTACATAGATAACCTGTTCATAATATGGACAAAAGGAGAAAGCAAACTCAGAGACTTTCACAGTTTATTTCACACTTTCCATACGTCTATAAAACTTAAAATGTATTTCTCTACAGAACAAGTAAACTTTCTAGACACTACTATATCCATCACCAATGACACTCTCCACTCATCTATATATAGGAAACCCACAGACAGATGCAGTTACCTACACAGCTCCAGTTTTCATCCCCACCCACACCCAAAACAAGCCATCATCCATAGTCAAGCTATTAGATACCATTGCATATGCTCCAAACACTGGAGACAGTGATAAAAATTAAAAACACTGTCTGAATCTGAAGGGTTACAATATCCGTATTATTACCAGAAAATTACCACTGCCAATTAAAAACACCTTGTGAACACCTGTTAAAATACAAAACAAAAGACACTACTTCACGTAAACCTTTAGTCACCACACACCATCCAATTTTAGCAAAAATACGAAAAATAATCAAAGATTTAACAACCATTACTAACCATAGATTCACAATTAAAGATATATTGCCCAAACCTCCTATCCTTGCATTTAAACAACCACCAAACCTGAAACAAAAACTTGTCAGCAGAAGATTGGCCAATGAACAACTGAATATAAAAAATGGAACTTAACCTTGTAACAAACGTGCCTGTAAATTATGTCAACACATTTGTAATGATGACACAGCCATACTTAAGAACAAAACCAATAACATAAAAGGATCGTATGTATACATGCACATCCTCCAATGTAGTTTATATAATACAATGTACTTTATGTGACACGGGTTACATTAGAGAAACCCACCATAAAAATGTACTTAGGGATGAATTTACGCAGACATTCAATAAGAAAGCATAATGAAAACCCAAAAATCAAAATACTCAAAGGAAAATTCAAAAAGTCCAAGATAGAAAAGCATTTGAATTAAAGATGATCACATTTTTCAACACAAAAAATATAGGACTTACTATGGACAGGCTCTTATTGAGGTGTTTGTCAAACAGGAAGGATATAACTGTGGAAAACAGAGCTCTGTTTTTTCATGTATTTATTGATGTATATGTGTATATAGTATGTGTATATATGTTCACAATTCTATGTTGTGTTGATCCACCCTATATGTATTTACCTGATGATGTCAGATGCTGTTTCCACTCTCTCTGCATCTGCTGTTTTTATTCAAAGTGAAGGTTCAATCTCATGTTAGTATTGCTTCAGACAGATAAAGAAAGGGTAAACATCTTGAAAACTTGTCAATATAAATAAGGTGTTTGTCCAATACAAAAGGTATCGAAATATACTGCAATACTCATTATTATTAATATACTAGCAACTTGCCCGTCAAAAATGACGGAGCAATAACATTTGAAGCCATGGCAATGCTGTTTGCCACACAATGTCAAGCTTTTTCTCCTCTGAGCACCTTCAGCGCTCATCACAAAGACAGATACATATGTCTATATTTTTTTAAATAATAATCAATTCATTAGTTAGTTAATAAATTAATATACTTTACCTATTTCTAATTAATATATCTAGCAATCAATAGCCTGAAGAGCTAACAATCTCTTTTTACTTTCCTGCAGCATACAATGTACAGTTGGACTGTTGTTGCCCTGAGGAGAAAATGTCATCCATGTCCCAACTGTGCATGAGTCCTGTGTCTCGTAATTTTTTTTTCTAAGTCCCGTGTCTCGTAATTTTTTTGTTCTAAGTCCCGCGTTCATCAACTGCTTGCAGCCTAAGGCGTTCCCGCTTTTCCTAAGTACTTCTAGGCTATGTTCCGCGATTTCAATGCCTCAAAGGCTCGCCTTTGCTTACTTCAGGGTAAGCTAATTAATGTTTATTTTGGGATATTTTCATGCAAAAAAATATGTTTTCATACACTACTAATTATATTCTATCAGGTGCATTCATAATCCAGCTCACCTACATATCCCTTTAATCAAGAGACACCTGATCACAGAATTTAAGAGACTTACCCAGAAAGATGGATGAGGCTGTTTTTGGACTGCAAACTACTTGTTTGGGAGAGTGGCCAGCAGAAACAGAGAGGGTGATTAATACAGACAGAGAGCCAGTGTAGCTGAGAATGAGTGGAGACACCTAGAGAGAGAAGTGCTTTGATATTCTGCTGAAAGGAAACAGAGAGAACGAAGAGCTGCAAAGGAAGAGTGAGATTTTGGACTCATGAAGAAACCAGGCCAGTGACTGTAAACTAATTGTTTGGGATTTTTGGTTTTGTTGCTCCCCCAGGGTTTGCTGGGTGAGAGTCTTTTTAGTGAGAGAACTGCTCTAGTAAATAGGGAGCTAGGCTTGTTAATTTCATTTTTTTGTTTTGTATCATTCTTTCTTGTGACACTGGTTGAAGATTCAGTAAAATGAACAAATTGAAGCCTCCTTTGTTGTTGTGTTCCACAATAAAATTGTCAGAAACACAACAGTGTATACTGTATATATAGGCATACTGTATATATATGTGTATATACTTTTTCTGTTTATAAGACGACCCCTATTTTTGGAGCCCAAATCTCATAAATAAATAAATATGCAAATGTGTATTTTAAAAAATAAGTTTTTATTGTGTTACACATACATTTAACGGCACTTTCTGTCATGATTTTCACTGATTTCCATTCCAGCTCAATATCTTTGTGATCCTGTGTTAAACCGGAAAAATGCAATTGCACATCACAACTGAGTAATAAGTGATGTGATCACAAAGATATGAAGTTGGATTGGAAATCAGTGAAAATCATGACAGAAAATGCCTTTAAATATATGTGTAGCACAATAAAAACTTATAAAATACAAATTTTTATGGAAACATTGCAGGTGTAATGCAATTTAATTGGAACCAACTGCATTTCCAAATGTGTGTCTTTTTCCTCCCTGCCTTACATCTAGTGGCATAATGCAGCATTAACCTACCAGACCAGGGTATCTAATTGCAACATTCCGGGGTCCGATTCTGTCAAACATTACGAGGCGCGGGAATTAGAAAAAATACAAGACGCAGGACTTAGAAAAAAAAAAAATCCAAAGTAGAAAAAATATGAAAAGTAAACGGCCGAACCGCGAAAAATCACAATACATTGAAAAACACACAAAAAAATAAATAATAAAACAACAAAAACATCACACATAGAACGGTGGGAACAGCCAGGATGTCTGGAAGTGAGGTGGAACGCAAATTAAGTAGATTTTAAAGAGTTTAAAGATTTTTAAAATGGCCGCCCAAAAAAATGAAAACGAAGCTACACGACACACTGCAAACCCTCGTACCACTTTCACACAGGAACGTACGAGGTACAAAATACACTACTACAAAGGACGGCCAAATACTTGCGAACAAACCGTAGCACATACACAAACGACGCTACTTTACACTCCGAACTTTGCACATCACAACATTACGCATCTAACAGTAGCGATTACACAAGTAAACCAATGGTTTGGCTCTCGTGCACACAGCCTACTTCTAATGCACAGTTGGGACATTTATAAAAAAAATCCCCCCAGAGCAGCAAACAGTCCCACTGGACATTATATGCTGCGGGAAATGAAAAAAGATTGTTAGCTCTTCAGCCTATTGATTGATGGATATATTAATTATAATTAGGTAAAGTATATTAATTCATTAAGTAACAAATTAATTGATTATTATTTACACAAATTTAGACATATGTATCTGTCTTTGTGATGAGTGCTGAGACTGCTCAGAGGAGCAAAAGTTCACCTGAGCAAAAACTCAAAATGAGCGCCAAAGGTCCTCACAGTACAAAAAACTTCACATTGTGTGGCAAACAGCATTGCCATGGCTTCAAATCTTAGGGAAAGTTGCTAGTATATATATATATTTCTTTAGTGAAGTGTATGGACCCCCAAACTAGCTCCCTTCAGCCACATCCCAGTAGAGGAGAAAGTGGAGAGGTCAAGTCCTGGAGTTATGCTGAAGGCAGAGGAGCTTCGTGCAGGCACAAGGGAAGGGGAGTAAACATGGAAAGGGGTCTTGGGGGAGGAAGCAATGGGAGAGGGTCTTCGGTTGAAGTGCTGTTATGGGAAGAGGTTTTATTCAAGAGAGCTGTTATTGGAAGAGTTCTTGGGGAGGGGTACTGAATAAATTGGAACTAGGCCCAACGTAAACTAAATTTTACAACCCCACTTAGGGGGAGGGGGGCACCATTTTTGTTTTGCACCAGGGCCCTCCATTCTCTAGCTCTGCCACTGATCCATACATATTTATACACAATGTTTTGGGACTAGTTACACCATCCATCAGGTACATGGATATATGGATTATGAACCCACAACCTAACACAACAATTTAAAAAAAAGTATGACCCCACATGATGTTTTATCAGGTCCGGATTTCACTTTTTGGAGCCCCTAGGCAGTGAAGAAGAGGAGCCTCAGCGAGTGCATGCGCTAAGTACACACACCCATTGTCCATTTTCTGTGAGTTTATATTCTCTCCCCTGGCATTTCCCCATAACGCCCATTTAATAATTTGCAGGTTAAGGGTGAAAAAATCCCACTGAAATCTGAACTCTGCAGCCGCAAATCCCTTGATCTGTCAAGCTAGTTACTGTTACGTTTGAAAATCGGTATTACATTGCTATGAATACACTGGCGTTCAACCCCGTAACCCGTAAATGGAGCCAAAAAGCCAATGGGTACTAGAGAGCACCCACAAGGGGGTTAACGTTCTATCCGTAGCACTGTAAATGCAAATATACACACACTACTGTGCTTATAATTAAAGGGAAGTGATGTTAGGTATTACAATAAATAGCACAACATTCTCAAGCTCGCAAATGTGCAATATTTGTTATGTTTAGCTTCCGTGTTATATCGATGCCGGCAATCAATGTGTTAATACATATAATGGAACTCGAATGGACTTGAATATCATATTTACTTATTAATATTGCATTACTAGCGAATTGCCCGTCAAAAAATGACGGCAATGAAATTGTAAGGTAGCTAATGCTGTTTGGTGTGTACTACTGAAATATATAATACATTAATAAATGAATATACTTTACCTATTTTGATGCATTATGTTGAAGAGCTGCAATCTGTTTTGATGTTGCTGCAGCATTAGTAGTGTGGAGCTGCTGTGTAAGCGTGGTGAATTTGTGCAGTGTAATAGTGTGCGTGCGCGAGACGAAACCGTTAGCGAAGTTGTGTAGTTCCGCATTGTTCTAAAATGCCGGCTAATGTGTGGTATGCGTCTGTATGGAATATCCGTAGGTGTTTTGTGGTGTTTTGCGTGTTTCTTGTGGTGTTTTGCGTGTTTAGAGTGCTGTAGCCTCGTTTTCTTTTTGTTTGTCGGCCATTTTTTCTCTTGCTTAGAGAATTTTTTAGTGTCTAAACTCTTTTATTATGAGTTAAATGAAGGTGTAACTTCATTTTTTGAGGTCCTGGATGCTCCCTCTTGCTGTAGGTAAGCTTTTTATGTATGTGTTGTGTGTATTTATTGTGTTTTTCATTTTTTCATGTCCGCGGGTTGCGGTTGTTTTTTGCGAGTCCGTAATGTGTGTTAACGTGTCTCGTATGTTGTTTGCGTTGCGACGTAAAGTTTGCGAGGGTTGCAGTTGCTTCGCGAGGGCCGCAGTTGATACACACACAATATACACACACATTATATATACACAGACAATATACACACACATTATATATACACAAACAATACACACACACAATATACACACACATTATATATATATATACACACACACACACATTATACATACACACACACACAATGTATACACACAATACACACACACACAATATCTATACACACACACACACACAATACACACACACACATTATATACATACACATGGTGTTAATGATCAGTGTATAATTAGTTTATATGGCAGGTCTCAGTGATTGCACATGTTCCTCAGACCCCATTATCTCCCTGTCACTCACAGTCAGCTACCCAGGCCTGGCTCCTACAGCTCTGAGGCCTGCTCCAGTCCGCGGATCCACGGTGTTTCCTGTTCCCCAGGCCGGCCCTGCGCGGGGATTGGGGGGAGGAGGTGGCTGCTCCATCCCAACAACTGGATTGCCGGGCCCCGGGATGGTGCGGCTACTGGCAGTGGCGGCGGTCTGGCGGGTTTCGGCTAGTGGCTTGTGGCGGCATTGTGGGGAGGAGGTGGCTGCTCCATCCCAACAACTGGATTGCCCGGGCCCCGGGATGGTGCGGCTACTGGCAAGTGGCGGCGTCTGGCGGGTTCGGCTAGTGGCACTACCTTAGTAGCGGTCTGGCTCCCCCTCCGGTACCCAAACCGGGGCATTGTGGGGAGGAGGTGGCTGCTCACATCCCAACAACTAGATTGCCGGGCCCCGGGATGGTTGCGGCACTGGCTGTGGCGCGTCTGGCGGGTTCGGCTAGTGGCAGTGGCGGCGTCTGGCTCCCCCCTCCGGAAACCCGAACCGGGGCAATTGTGGGGAGGAGGTGGCTGCTCCATCCCAACAACTGAGGCCCATGGCACGCATCCCCTCGCTACGCGAGGGCTGCGGGCAAGGGCTGCGGGCAAGGGCCTCAGTTGCTGGGATGGAGCTCCATCCCAAGCAACTGAGGCCTTGCCCCGCAGCTCTCGCTACGCGAGGGCCGCGGGCTCGCTACGCGAGCCCGCAAGCGTGCGCAACGGCCCGTACGCTCACAATTATATATGTGATTTCTGGAATGCGGGTCCCATCCAAAATTGTAATTGAGACCCGTAAGGCTTTGAAATCTAAACCTCAATTTTTCAGTGATATAATGTCATTTGTCATCTGGCTCAGTCTAAACCACAGTACCGTATTTTTCGCCATATAAGACGCACTTTTTCCATCTCAAAGTAAAGGGAAATGGCCTGTGCGTCTTATGGAGCGAATGTGTGATGCCCTTGACCAGAGTGCAGGGGCGGGAAGCATACTGAGATTGTGGAGCCCCACTAACTAAACTTCTCTCTGCCACTCTTGATCCTCTCCCCCTCCTGATTCTCCCCTTTGACCCCTCTGATCCTTCCCTTGGCCCCCTTTAGATCCCCTCTCCCGATCGCCCCCCCATTGGCGCTTCCTACTGCGCCAGCAGCATGTCACTGAACTTCATCTCGTCTGCCGGCGCATCTTAGTGACGTCAAACTAGCGACGCAAGGGAAGGCTAAAGTACAGGAGGAGTGCTGGTAGGAAAGCGCTGCGCGATGGGGTGAGATCAAGATGGGCCAAGGATGATCATGGATGGAAGGAAGTGGAGAATCAAGAGAGGAAAGGGGAGGATCCAAGATGGGCAGGGGGGGAGCAGGAGGGTCAGGAGGGTCAAGAGCTCCAGAAGGCTCTCAAATGCTCCAAATGTGTGTGGTGCATGTATATATATATATATTATAATATATATATAATATATTTATATATATATTTGTGTGTGATGTAGGTGTGTATATGTGTGTGAAGTGTATTTGTGTTTGATTCAGAATATTTTTCTTGTTTTCCTCCTCTAAAAACTAGGTGCTTCTTATGGTCAGGTGCGTCTTATATGGCGAAAAATACGGCAACTACAGGTTTGACTAATTGATCATGTTCACAGCCGCACATCCAACGTGTGCAAGAATGGTATATAGGTTTGCGTCTCCGGCTCGTAACTCGCGGCATGGTTCAATTTAATAGCTCTGTAAAAGAGCCCAATTTTAAGCCTGCTGCCTTTGCGGGTGTGCCGATGTCGCTATGTGCTTCAAATTTAATAGGGCTGTAGGTATGTAAATCACTCATCCTGGAAACATTGCTAGAGAACTGCTACTAGTAACTGTGGGAAGCCAGAGTCGAAAATTATGGCAAACTTTTCCACTGATTTTTGCACTGACAAAAGATTATGAGTTACTACCGACTTTTATACCAAAACCCTATGCTAATAAGAATTTATGGATCACTCGCAAAATAGAGCAGTGCAGTAACTACAAAATACTGAAGAAAATATTACTGGTACTAAACACCACTCGCAAATGGTTTTATAACAATTTCTGAGTGTCGCAGCAGCAGTTAAAGAGACAATATAGCACCAAAAACACTAAAAAGATGAAATTTCAACATTATTTGACACTTAAAGTCCAATAAAAGATATATGTAATTAAAAAATATGATATTGTATTATTATGCCGTTTCATTGTACAACATTAAGGGTAACACATAACACAGTATTCAAGGGGTTAATACATGTCACGAAACCACGTTGCCTAGGAACAAATGTTCTAATGCATTGTCTATTTATCTATAATATATAAACATAAAAAACTCAGGCCCTCGCGAAGCACACCGGCAACTGAGTGAGCCCGCTACGCTCCCATCATCCTGTGTCCAAGGCCCAGTGTTAGGAGGCGGCGCTCCAAGCCTCTTCCGGGTCACTGCGTTTCTGATCGGCCGCTCTCGGTGCCCCCCGTTCCGGCCGCATATGATGCTGCAGTGCCCGAGGACAGCACCAGGTGAGCTGGCCCGTGCATTGCACCGCGAAGCGAGGGCCTCAGTTGAGGCCCTCGGAGCACAACGGCCTGTATAGGACCTCCACCCTGAGGCACATAGGCCTTGTAATATAACCCCACACCGGGCATATACCCTCCCATCACCCTGTGTCCTTTCTTTAAGGTATTTTTTAATTTGTTTAAATGTTTTGGGTATTTTTAATAATCATTATTAATAAAAGTTGCACTTTTTAAATTTGATTTTGGTCTGGTATCAATTAGGGAAAGATGGTGTGCTAAAAGTCATGAAACAATGGGGGTTTCATAAAAGCGTGCTTTTTTCCACTTTGCTTCATGTTTAGTGAATCTAGCTGACAGTACAAATGTAAAGAAAATACGTCACAATTATTCAGATTTTTGTTATTAATGGGGAAGCAGCAAGTGGAGCATCCTCTATATCAAGTCAACCAGAAATATTTTTTGAGTCAGATTGCAAAATTGCATTTGAACTTTAGTTAATAAAGCTTTGTAATAAAATAACTTACAAATTAGGTTTCATCATTACATTATCACATATCACATATATAGTTGTGAGCATACGGGTCAGCTCGACCCGTTGCTCACGCTTGCAGACTCGCGTGCGAGCCCGCGGCCCTCGCGAAGCACACCGGCAACCTGAGCTTGAGCCCGCTACCCTCCCCATCACCCTGTGTCCAAGGCGGAGAGAAAAAATGGCCGCCGAACAAAAACGAAAATGAGGCTACAGCACTGTAAACACGCAAAACACCACAAGAAACACGCAAAACACCACAAAACACCTACGGATATTCGCAAAGACGCATACCACACATTACCCGCCATTTTAGAACAATGCGGAAGTACACCACTACGCTAACGGTTTCGTCTCGCGCCAACGCCACAGTATTAACAAACTGCACCACATTCATCACGCTTACACAGCAGCTCCACTCCACTAATGCCTGCAGCAACATCAAAAACAGATTGTCGCTCTTCACACACAATGCATTCCTGCATATATTACCTTCAAAATAGGTAAAGTATATTAATTTATTAATCTATTAGTTATTTTATTATTATACACCAAACAGCATTAGCTCACTTACAATTTGATTGCCGTCATTTTTTGAAGGGCAATTCGCTAGTTAAATTAGAAAGGGCTGCGAGCTACGAGCAGTTCGTGGCCGTCGGACTTGCGTGCTCGAACGCAAACAATTAAGCAATCTCGTAGTTACGAGTTCAGATGGAGCCAATGGAAAAGAGATCGTTAGTGTTGCGTCACTGAAAAAGGGGAGGGTAGATTTTGAAGTCCTACGTGCTTCAAGTACAGTTTGCAATCGGACCTACAGGCCAGAAATAATGCAATATTAATAAAGCAGTAAATATATATCTATTACATGCGAGTTACAGTATATGTCGTAAACATTGATTGCAGGGATCGACATGACACAAAAATCATCATGAAAATAAAGTATTTTTCAGGCTTGATTTGCAGGCTTGAGAATGTTGTGCTATTAATTCTAAGACCTAATATCACTTTCCCTTATAATAAATGGACAGTAGAGTGATTGTATTTACATTACAAGTGCTACGTATTGTACTTTGGCCTTTGGGCTTCATTTGCGTGTTACGTGATTGCTCGCAGAGTGACCACGTTGCAATTTAATATCTGAATTAAACAATTAGCGGTTATGGGCTCAGTTAGATCAAAGGATTTACATAGAGCCGAGTCAACCTTGCTGCTCAACGTAGACTATTCTCGGTCGCTCTGCGTGTTACCACGCAAAATCCGCTGCAAGCAACGTTACGATGCATCGTAGCACGCAAATAGCCCTAAGGTAACAGTTATGGGCCACGTTTTAACACGTAGCCCCAATTTAATAGGGCTATTAATCAGCAGGGGAGCTGGCAGTTAGCCAGATAGAGAAGCTTTGTGCTGCAGCAGACATGTGGACATGATGTCAATATGCATGAGGTAACGAACTGACACTGCTCCATACACAATAACCTCAGATAATATAACCAGAGTGGAGCCATCATGTATATCACACAGTTACCGCTGCACTTTATAAACTATATATAGTTGTGCTCAAAAGTTTGCATACCCTTGGCAAATTTATATGTACCATTTTAAAAGAAAACATGAGTGAGCAGGCAAAACACATTTCTTATGGAATTCATATTCAACTGTAGGTTAAAACAGAATGGCACAATCATAAAACAAAACATGGCAACAGGGGAGGGAGATAAGGGGAAAAAAAAACCAGGGGAGTGAGAGGGGGCAAAGAGACATGGTTGGGAGAGAAGTGGAAACAGACACAGGGGTGAGAGAGTGGGGAGAGGATCGCAATCAGCACCGTAGGCGCTCTTTGCGGGACCCGAAAGTTGCAGGTTGCCCGACACCTGTAATGAGCAGCAAAGACAGTAAAGTACATAAGGCACGTAAAGTAGAGGGGGGTTGGAAAGGCTTGCGATGAGCGCCGAAGGTCTGTAAAGTAGAGGGGTGGGAGAGGCTCGCATTGAGCACCAAAGGCGCTCATAGTCAAAGGCCCGCAAGTTAGAGGGGGGAGAGCCTTGCACTGTGTCAAACAGCATTGCCAGGCTTCACATTTTATTGCCATCCTTTTTGACGGGCAAGTCGCCAAAACATCATAATTTCTATCTATCTAGCCAATAGTACAGTAATATGTATATATATACTCACAATTTCCCTCTATGCTGCGTGGCAGCATCCTTCATGTTTGTAGCTCTCCAGGTCCAGGTTTGTGAACTACACTATTTAAGCCAGGGAACATTTTTACATATTTTTAAGTAAAAAATGAGGCACCCTTCACAGGGAATTGACCCTAGGCAGCTGCCTAGTCAGCCTAATGGGTTATCCGGTCATGTGTGTGAATTCATCACATTTAATAATTACTTAACGATGAATGCTGCATACATATTCTCCTTTCACATCTCTAATTATACATTTATGTTATTTTTTAATTTATACACAGTATCCAATAGATCCAACAGAGGTTCAGAACATGTACTAATATGTACAGTTTTATTACTATTTACAGCAACAAAACATAACATCTTCATTTACGGAATGAAGATGTCGAGGAATATAATCCACCACAGTTCTTTCTGTTGTATTACTTTATTTATAATAAATTAACCTTTTCCAACACTAGCCATTTAAGTTGTGCACGGCTTGTCGATGTTCCTATAATAGCTTTTACTCACATATTTGTTATTCACTAAATCACAGTTCCATTTGTAAATTTATGTCAATTGATGTACAATGTATTGGTTCAGTTGTTTTTTCTGACATATCCTGTATTCCTTACACTTCTATTGGAACACGGACTGCATCAATCCCGGCACTCTTTCTATCCATCACCCTTGAATTACGTAATGTATGCCAACAATGTGGCATGACACTAATGGCTAAAGCACCCATACATGTAAGGCATGCAAAAGTGACATACTGCATGGACCTATGCAGAGCATGGCATCCAAGGATTATATGGTATATGGATTCATCTCTATAACTTCAAATAATTCACATTCTTTTACTAACTAGTACAAAAAAATATTTTTCAGATTTTTATACAGAATACTGAATCTTTGTTTTGTTAAACACAGTAACAATACTTGAAACGTGGTGTTTTTCCATCCCCTTGCTATTCCAAGTCATTAATGGTTCATGGCAGATTTGTCTCTTTCACTGAATTATTCATCTGCAAAAAGACATGCCACATTCAATGGCGCTGCACGAGTGTTGAAAATTGTCTGACACATTTGGAAATGATAAAAGCAAATGAAAAAGAAAATACTTTGCCAAGTGAGAAACAAAAGGATATAGAATCGAAAAAAAAGTAACATTTAAATAACAATATGAGCACACTCTTTGCTCCATAGTCTAAATTAACTAAAAGCTGGCAATCATTACATGAAAAGAGCTTTCTTTGCAAATAATAATTTAAAATGAAAGTGCACTAAAATCTAATCAGAATTCTGTTTTCATTTTTTAAAATTGGCTAATAGATAATCTAATTATTGCTGAATGAAAACATTGCATTAGATTTTTCAAAAGCATAATTTAGAAAGTGGATGGCTCTGTTGAATACTGAAAAGCTAACTAAATGGTATTGTAGTCAATATTAAGGCAGTAGACTGAAAGCGGCACAAAATGTCCAGTTGTTCTGCCCAGCATATTTATTTTTTTAATCTCCTATATATCAACTTTTAAAGTAATACGTGATCCATTGATTATACTGACATTCCTATGTTGTGAAACCTGAATCTACATTTGTGATGGCCACATGTATGTATAAGAACTGTGGGTGGATTTGTATGGCCTGTAGGACCACATTATTAAAATAAAAAGAGGACTCTCCAAATTGAATTAATGGGTGATAGGGCTATTTAGATTAGTGTTTCTTAACTCTAGTCATGAAAGAATAATAAGAGGACATACTCTAAGCCAATAAGTTTTTTTAGCCAGGAAAAATATCCTTAATATCTGTCCTGTTAGATGGTAGTCTCAGGAGCATTGAACTAATCTTGTTTGCATCCTCTCTATGGACAATATTTCTCAATGTTGGTGGAGACTGTAAGCTGCCATTTTAAACTCAATTTGTGTTAAGCTCTGTGAGATGATAAGATCAAAAGACTTTATTTTGCAGAAGAAGTGTTGAAACCACAAAATTCCTGAGAGCTGAGGCATCTGTGGTGTGTTTTTTCATCTATTAGTGGAGGGGTGGAGGAGGATAGAAGAGGGGAAGGTGTTGTGGGTTTGGTAGATGACTGGATTTCATTTAAATTGAGAGCTCCTCCTTCCCGATCACAGATCCAGAATCTGGCAGCTTGCAACAATAGATAAACTTAGTGACTCAAGTATAAGCCTAGGGTAGGGAATGTGCTGCCCACCGTGTCTTTCTTGTGCCCTCTTTGCAACAATAGATAAAAGCTCTGCTCTCCAGAAATGTAAACACCCCACTTACATCCACAACTTTGTCCAAAGTATCATAGATTTATATGTTATTAGATACAATATCCAGAGGGTAATTAACACTTAGATTACAGACCATGCTTTATAGGGCAGAAATTAACTGACAAGTAAAAATTCCATATTTCAATCCAAAATTACTGTAATAAAATAACATTTTTAATAGCATTTTTTTGATAAATACCATATATACTCGAGTATAAGCTGACCCGAGTATAAGCCGAGGCACCTATTTTACCACAAAATACTGGGACAACTTAGTGACTCAAGTATAAGCAGAGGGTGGAAAATGTGCTGCCCCCTGTGTCTCTCTTGTGCCCTCTTTGCAACAATAGATAAAAGCACTGCTCTCCAGAAATGTAAACACCCCACTTACCTCCACAACTTTGTCCAAAGTATCATAGATTTATTGTACAATGGCCGTTTAATGAAAAACTCTGTAGAGAGTATTTATCCTTAGTTACCCTACACTTGCAGCTAATGTGATCAAGCTTAGTGTTGTTCCATTCAGGGCCACATTGCACAGAAGTGATTTGTTTTCCATTAGTTTGGTACAGTCACGGCTCGCTCATTGTAGCCGATAGCTTGTTTCTGTCCCTCTCACATCCCTGTGCTCGCTAGGATTATTTAAAGAACGAGCAGTGTGCTGAGTTAGACATGTCTCAGAGGAATTGTGAGAGCTAAGCCCATCTCCTACAGACTGTTGTCTGCTTTTCAATCCATTGCGAATTCGACCAAGGGATTAGAGTAAAAACATAATATAAAAAGCCACAATCACATTTAGGGACAGAGTGTGTGTTATCTTTTAATAGAGAACTTGCAAATCTGTAAGTTATTAAAGCACCACAGCAGGAAATGTGCAGTTCTGTGAAATGCTATTGGTAACATGTCATATCTCAATCTCGAAAGTGTTTAAAACATGCATAAATAATCTAGGAATTTTAGTCCAAAAGTTATATTGTGATGACACATGTCCAGGGGCAGTAAGTAACCAGAGGTATCACTCATTTGACTACACTGTCTTCTAAAGGAATTTAATTTACACCTTGGATGGCGTAATTGGGGAATCAGGAAATCAAGTAGCAAGACATACAGTGAGCCACTTGTACCCTTGTCAAAAAAAGCTGTTTACTAACACACCTCAATCTTGTATACACAAGGAGGTCCTCCTCAGGAGAGAACTGTGGGAATGGATTGCCAGATGTATTGTTCCTCAGCCAGTCTGCCCCTTTTCAGGATAGCTCTGTTCCATGTGGGGATACTTCCCTGACACATCAGTCCAACATCTCCACACATAAATCACTGGTCACCATGGCGGATTAGTGCCAGGGCGTCTGTGCTATTGTGCTGACCAGGCCATTTACTCTCTCTTCCATGGGCAGATCTTCAGCCACAGAAGACAACAGTTAACCCACTTCTCACATACATTGGCTAACCCTTACAGTCCCGTAACCCTGATGTCCGTCTGGCTCCAAAGCATCCTAGCAGAAATGCTGTACAACATTATTAATCTGCAGAATTGCTCAGGCAGGGCTGTATTATAGGACATAGCCTCTCCATTATTTGCCCTCTTGTAATATACTCATCCTATCAAGTACAGTCCTCATATAGTCACATTATAAAATACACTGCCCATCGTGTACAGTAACCCTCCTGTTGTCACATAGATAAATGCAGCTGTTTGGGTGAGCTTGTGCAGACACCAGGGACTAATTTGCTTTATCAACATGTTATCCCCTGGGGACTGCGTACTCCCATTCTTATCAATGTTATATGTCATTAGATACAATTTACAGAGGGTAATTAACACTTAGATTACAGACCATGCTTTATAGGGTAGAAATTGACTGACAAGTAAAAATTCCATATTTCAATCCAAAATTACTATAAGAAAATACAATTTTTAATAGCATTTATTTGATAAATACCATATATACTCGAGTATAAGCCGAGGCACCTATTTTACCACAAAATACTGGGAAAACGTAGTGACTCAAGTATAAGCCGAGGGTGGGAAATGTGCTGCCCCCCGTGTCTCTCTTCTGCCCTCTGTGTCCCCCTCTTGTGTGCCCTCTGTGCCACTTTCTTGTGTCCCCCCTCTCCCTTCCCTGTGTGTCATTCCCTCCCTCTCCCCTGTGTCTCTTTCCCTCCCCCTCCCTTCTCATCCTCCTACTCCTTACTCCTCATCTCCCTCCTCATCCTCCCTCCTCATCACTTCCCCCCACTCCAATTACCCACCCCTCTCATGTGACGTCACGTCATTAGCATATGCCGGGTCCCGACACAGCAGGGGAGCAGCTGATGGAAGGTAAGAGAGGTTAAAGGGAGAGGGGGGTAATTTGAGAGAGGGAAAGTGATGAGGAGGGAGGATGTTATGTTATGTTCAATGGTCTGTTCCTCTGTGTGCATTCTGTCTCTCTCTGTGTGCCCTTTGTGCGTCTTCTCCATGCGCCCTCTGTCTCTCTATGAACCCTCTGTCTCTCTGTGCACCCTCTCTCTTTCTGTACCCGCTCTCTTTCTCAGTGCGCCCTCGCTCTCTCTCTGTTCGCTCTCTTTTTCTGTGTGCTCTCTCTGTGCATTCTGTCTCTCTCTGTGCCCTGTCCCTGCATCCTGTGTGGTCTCCCCCTCAGTCCCTCCATCTCCTCTCTCTCTCTCCCTCCCTTTCTCTCTCTCCCCCTCCCTTTCTCCCTCTGCCTCCCTCACTCTACCCCTCCCCTCTTTCCCTCTCTCTCTGCCTCTCTATCCCTCTCCCTCCCTTCCTCCCTCTCCCCATCTCTCCCTCTCTCTCTTCCTCTCTCCCTGCCTCCTCTCTGCCTCCTTCTGCTTCACTCCCTCTCTACCTCCCTTCCTCCCTCTCCCTCCCTCCCTCTCTCCCTCTCACCCCCTCCCTCTCTCTCTCCCTGCCTCCTCTCTCTCTCCCTACCTTTTCCCTTCTCCCTCTCCACCATCCGCCCCCTGTTGGGGGACTGTACCGCGCATGCGTGCTAGAGCAGCTCTGCCGTGCATGCAAATTAGCACGGCTCCACTGCGCATGCACAAATACTGCGCAACTGTGGGACCCTGTGCTTTGTACCAGCTGCACCAGCAGAAAGTCAACCACTGTGATTTGCAACTTACATCATTAATTTGATTTAGTTTTTTTTCATTATATTAACAGCTCACAGCCGCGTTTCCATCCCCAACCGCATATAATTATTTATCTTAAATAACCTTGGGTCGTGTGCCTGCCTTGAGACATTTGGGTTTATCCCTAATAAATACATATTATGATTCCATTCTTTTCTAAAATCATAATACCCTTTGTCTTCATTTTATATATTTCTGGATGGCGTGCTGCAACTTGTTTAATAGACTTTATTTTTCTCTGTGGAGGAAAAGTGATTTTCACATCAATCAGATGCCCAGAGCTGACCCTGCTGGAAGAGCTTTAAGCCTCTAGGGGTCAGTAGACCTCTGGTAGAGAAACCATCCAATTTTAACAGTGGACGCATTCCAGCGCAAAATGCAAATTGGAGAACTGAGTCTGCCTCAAGGTCCCAGGGCTGGGATGCAGTCTCTCCCTCCTCTTTCTTCAAAAAAAAAAATCCAATACATTCACTTGCTGCAAAACTGGCTAATTTTCAGCCACATCCACACAATTTATTTATCACAGAATCAATATGTTGCTTTACATTTTTTTTTAGAGCCCAGCATGAAAGAATTAAATCAAGGTCAGTTTTTCTTCAACACATCAAATAGTGAATGTTAGATCTTCTGGTTACTTAATAAAGTTACACACCGAAGTGTTTAATGATTCTTGCATAAACAATAAGGTTAAAGCACTGACATGAGGGTCTCAAGGAACTTATCTCATAGCCTGAAGGCAAATCTACCTCTGATCTTACAGAAAAATGAATTGCTTGATAAAGGTGTTTATTTAATTTGGCTGCTAGCTAACAAAATGAATAGCTGTGTAAGCCAAGAGCACACAAAAGTTTGAAGATTCTATTTGTATATAGAAAGTTTCCGTCTTGTCTGACTTCAGGACTTTCACATAGCTTAGAACCTGAGGGCATATTTTTATCTATGGAGCAGTCAAGTGAAGGGTAGAGGAGGAGGGAGAGCGGTATGGGATTTATTATTAGTAATTGTGTTCATCCACCCGAAATGAACAGAGCAGAAAGGCAGACAAGACATTTCCATTCTGATTGGCTAAAGAGCCGTGCCCCCATAACATAGCAGTGAGGGAGCAAGAGGGAATACGGGAAGCAACGTAAACATGACATCTTCAAAATTAGATAAATCTGCTTAAAAAAGCTAACACATGGACTTAATCGTACTTTTGTTCCAGTGCTTAACACTTAATTAGATATTCATAAAAATTGGAAATTGGAACTTTATTAATATTGATAAAAAGACGACTATGTCACTGTTAGCCACTAGATTGTAGAGTATACTTGGTTTTCTGAATTTCTTTTGGTAAACAAGTTACCATGTTCAAATGACCACTTTTTGAGTCTGAGTATAACAATTTTGTCAGACACAAAAAACACTATCCACATATCCCCCTGTCCTGTTTCAGGAACTACCTATTATAAGGGCTGGGGTCTATCTCACAGGATAACTTCACTGTAGTAATTTATCAAGAGAGATTAATTATTACAGTGAAGTTATCCTGTGGGATAGACCCCAGCCCTTATAATAGAATACACAAAATACCAAAATAGAGGTGCTCAATCAGAGAACAAACTAACCTTAATAGGTTAGTTATATGGACAGGATAGCCCACTCTGAGAGCAACCTCTTTTAGCTCACTTGTGCCCTTCACCTGGAGAAATATCCTGTAGTATTTCAGTCTGGTCTCACTCCCTAGAGTGGCCCAGCCCCGAAATACCAGTTAATTCTACCCTGAACAGGAGAAACAGCAAACCCCAGACATATGTTTCGGCCTTCATTGGGCCTCATCAGTGAGGTGTAACTGATATCTCCCTAAGGTACAGTGAGCAAGGGATCCACGTCTGGAGTCCCCTATCACCCTTAGGGAGAATAATCCCTAAGGGTAATTTGCATAAACAAAATACCAAAATAGAGGGGCTCAATCA
The DNA here is from genome assembly GCA_027410445.1 of Discoglossus pictus. Lineage (NCBI taxonomy): Eukaryota > Metazoa > Chordata > Amphibia > Anura > Alytidae > Discoglossus > Discoglossus pictus. Next base: position 42,363,679 of record CM050168.1, read on the forward strand.
GAGAACGAACTAACCTTGATAGGTTAGTTCTACGGATATAATAACCCACTCTGAGAGCAACCTCTTTTAGCCACTTGTGCCCTTCACCAGGAGAAATATCCTGTAGTATATCAGTCTGGTCCAACTCTGGTATTTTGTTTAACCCTTATAATAGGTAGTTCCTGAAACAGGACAGGGGGATATGCGGATATATTAGTGTTGTTTGTGTCTGATAAAATTGTGATACTCAGACATGTACATTTGTCTATGATTGTGGGGAAATTTGACTCAAAAAGTGGTAATTTGAACATGGTAACTTGTTTACCAAACGAAACTCAGAAAACCAAGTATACTCTAGAATCTAGTGGCTAACAGCGACTTAGTCATCTTTTTATCAATATTAATAAGGTTCCAATTTCCAATTTTAAAAAATACATAAAAAAGCTGTTTACAAAAATGGGGACTATTTCCCCATGTTTTAGTGGGATCTACATGATGCTGAAATGTGTGATCCTTTAAGTGGTGAGCAACTATGTAAATCACAATCTGGGTTATCTGGTGGTCAGTTGTCCTCAGGTGATGGGTGACTAGGTTTACTTATTAAGGTATTCCCATAATTATTTTATTCTCCCTTGCATACTCTAGTACAGTATATTTATATGTACCATTCCTTTCCCTTTTTTGTCGCTTTGTTTTTAATTATTTTTGTATTTAGTGCACTATTTTTAAAAAAAAAGTGTGTCTTCTTCCTACATATAATAATACATTTCTTGTGTTGCATACAGATGATTAGCAAATATTTTGCATATGAGGACTGCATACATGTATCATAGATACTTCTGATGCTATTGCTATACCAATAAGAGGCTCAACCATTATGACAACATCAATTTATTATATGTCATATCTATTTTACTTGTCAAATTAGGTTGTCACTACTTATATCCCAAAATATTGTGGGACAGTGATACCCTTTGACATTATTTCAAGTTTAAGGAATGATACACCGCCTCTTTTTAATATATTACCAGCATTTTTTCCTGGATTTTATTTAATCTTCCCAATATCCCCATTAAAATGTTATCCATTTATTCCCATAATACACATATACACATTAACCCCCTCAGTTCATCCTCCCCCATCCCTTTCCCTGCTGAGTGAACCTGGCAAACAGTCTATGCATCATTTGTGTACCAACGTGTTGCTCAGGTTCAGCCATAACGTCGTATGCCTTCAGTCCTTATCTTGTTAAGAGAAAATTATTCATGCAGTGGTAATAGAATGTGGTTTATTTATTTACTTTATTAACAAGAATTTCTATTTAAAGGACCACCACACAAAGAAAAATAATTAAGCAAGAAAAAAAGACATACACCTAATTACAACAAAAATTCATGTTGATGCCTCTCCAGGACCCTGGAGAGATCCACAATATATTGGTGGAAGTTGTCTGTGTGAGAAGGGTGTTTGCATTTCTGGAGATCTATTGATGCAGTGAATGATGCAAGGGATCTCCTTTTGTGCTAGCGAGAGGGAATGGTAGTTGTGTCTATTTCAATCCTATCCAATTATCTTTACGATGGCTCTCTGTTCCCTTATTCCATTCTTACCACCAAAATACACAAACCCATGATCCAGTTATGAGCATGTAACAAAAACAAGATGGATATCTGTATGTATACAGAGAGTCTTTAAAAATTCAGATTTCCCCAAAAATATTTTATTTCCATGGCTCACACAACTGCTAATATTGTCGGCTCAGTACATCCTTGATAAACAAGATTATTTTATTTTTTTATTGAACTGCAGTGGTCTTTTAAATAAAGCATTTAAAAGTAGCTTTTTATGCTCACACTTGAATTTTAGTTTTGCAGATCATAGCAGAGCTGATTCTTTCCACTTCCTATGAAGTATCCATGAATCGAGGAGAGACCTAGGAGGCTATCTTAATAGGAGTCGTTTTATGGCTACTGCAGTCAAACAGACTGGTCCACCGACAGCTTCATGGGTAGATTTGGTCCACCCTTGGGGTTTAATAGCACATGGAACACCATTTTTTTATTTTTTATTTGAAAGAGCCTGATTTCAACTTGACGTGTTCTGCATGAAATCAAATTAAGTAAAGCCTATTTAAGCTTCAGTGCAATTAGCAGGAAGTACACAGCGCATTGTTGTTCAGTTCTTCAGTTGTATCCGACTCTCGGTGACCATATGGAGACTGCACGCCAGGCACATCTCTCTGTGTTTCTAGATGTGCTTATCCATATGGTTTTCTTGGCAAAGATACTGGAGTGGGTTGCCAGTTGCCACAGCACATACATACATCTATAGATTTCATTGGCAGACACAGTCATACAGCTATATTACTGTTTACTGTCTGACAGGGGCAATTAAAGAGACATTTACCTCACTATAAGTGCTCTTTATTGTGTGAAAGGGCACACAATTCTATGTTAAAGTGGAAAATTTGCAGTCTTAGATTTGATTACAGACACACTGCAGACTGCCCCATGATTTACACCATGATGGTCTCTTTCAGGAACCCCCATCAATTAACAGTCATCAGTTAACCCCCAAGTAGTATATTTGTGAGTTTCTAGCAGTCATTTCCCTGCACAGATGAATTTGGGAAGGGTTAACCCTCTTTCTGATCTGCTCTCTGCACACTGCTCTTGCTGTCAGTCTCTCTGGAGGCACGCCTAATTCTCATGTAAACAGAACTTAATGTATGATTTTTTTCTGTGAAAAAGGCACCTATTTAAAAAAGTCAAAAAATATTTCAACTTATTTTCAGGAGTATATTACAGTGGTGTGCTTCAAGTAGTGCTGAATTAACTGGCCCTTTAAACATGTGAATCACTTTGTTTTCTGGTTTGGTAGAACATTTAAAAAAATGAAAACACAGTGGTACATCACATATATAGTTGTCGTAATTACGAGTTGTTGTCACGCTATTTTAAAAGTAACGCGCTTGCGCATGCTCAATGAGCCTCGAAGGCAAATGAGAGAGGGGAGGGAGAGGGGTGGAAAGTGACACAGGGGAGGGAGAGAGGGGGAAGAGACACAGGGGAGGGAGAGAGGGGGAAAGAGACAAAGGGGAGGGAGATGGGGGAAAGAGATGCTGGGGAGGGAGTGGGGGTAAAGAGACACAGTGGAGGAAGAGAGGGGGAAAGAGACACCGGGGAGATAGAGGGGGCAAGAGACACAGGGGAGGGGGGGGGGTGCAGCGAGCACCAAAAGTGCTCATCGCTAGGCCCGCGCTGAGTGACAAAGCTATGGGCCTGTACATGCGCTTAGTGCATGCCACAGCCTGCAATGAGCGCCAGGGGCGCTCATAGTTAGTACCATAAAGTAGAGGGGGTGAGAGGCTCGCAATGAACGCCGAAGGTGCACATCGCGAGGCCCATGAAAAGTGCCAAAGTTACAGGCTTACAAAAAGTAGGGCTGGGGGCTTGCATGGTGTGGCAAAGAGCATTGCAAGGCTTCAAATTGTATTGCCGTCATTTTTGATGGGCAAGTTGCTAGTTAATAAATATAATTGTTCTATTGCAACCACAAAAAAAATGCTTTGAGTGTCCTGTTCATAGAGTTGGAAAGAAGCAAATCTGCACGAGGCTGCAATGCTAAAGTTCAAATGTAAGTCATAAGAACTATATTGATTCTTTCTTTATTTTCTGTTTTTATTGTTAATATGTTATTATATAATCCAACAAAACCTGAACGTATTTGTTTCTTCTTGTAGAAAGTATACCGTTAAAGCTACAATGGGCCAGCAATGCGCTTTATAGCTAGAAAGAAAACCATGGAACTATATCTAGCTGTGATCGTTTTGTGAAATGCATTAGTTTTATAAAATCTATTGTCATTCCACACATACAAACGGAACACAGAGAGTTGACCCAGTTTAAAAAAAAAAAACCTGTGGACCGTTGCATTATAGCGATGATCAAATCGAGCCAACGGGCTGATGCCAGAAAAAGGAATAATGAGGGTTTTCAGCAGGCCTACCAAACTTTTAAATTCTCAGCAGGCCTTCAATACATTCACTGCATCCTTAAAAGTAAAGTATTTTCAAAGGTCTAGAGAATATTCACCTATGTGGAAGCTTTTGTGTTGACAGAACGGAGCATACCTGCCCTCTGATTTCAAAGAACCGCAGCCGCAGGCAAAGAACAAGAGGAATCCTGTTAAAATTAGGACTCTAAGAACATGGGAGAAAGCTGTGAAGATTGTGTAGCAAAGCACCGGCGCGTTTAATAGTCTGCTGAAGCACTAAAACTATATTTTTGAGTCATTTGACAACTATTGGTAAAAGCTTTGATTTCAGTTAATTTGTTGCAGAGAGATCTTTTTCATTTGTGTTCTTGGAAACAAGGTTTTGTGTTATGTACATTCAATTTTTTCATTAAATTATTTTAGCTACAGGCCATGGACTGCAAAAATAGAGATTGATGCTCTGGGAGAACAATTTGATTTCCAATTTTATTTATTGGCCGCCATCAATGCTATGCAGCGGTATATAGTTATTTTAGTATATAAGGCTAAACCATATGACCTTCTACAGAAATGCAATACTCCTTAAAGATCCATTGTAGTTTGGGAAAGCAGTGACATGTTTGGGAAGTATGTAACAGATGAGCCCACTTCTGGATTGCTACTTTGTCGTGGTAAGGGGCTTTTGTACTTCAATGAAGCTGTGAGATATACCATGTAGGCTCACCCAAGATGGGCAGGTCATAGTAGAGAGGTCAGACAATTCATAGTCCACTGGAAAAGGAACTGGCAACCCACTCCAGTATCTTTGTATGGATTAGCACAACCAGACACTGGATATGCCTGGTATAAGGTCATGGAGAATCATACATGACTGAACAACTAAACAACAACAAATTAACAACATTAGCAGTTCTTGTAAAATAAATGAGCAAATTTAAAGAAATTATTATATTTAAAACAACCTGTTGGTGTCATTAGCATTTCCATCTTTGACTGCTAGTCTGCCTGTAGCCTTAGGGGGAAGGTTATCCTACTGGGACATAGGTTTCTATTTACTTATATAGTCAACATGTGAGTCATTCAACAGAATAGAGGTGTTAACTGAACCTAACGTTCTTCCAGTTCTTCCTGCAAGAAAAAAAAGCAAATGTCTGCAAGCAAAAAGCTAAATTGTATCTAAAAGTAAAAAAAAATAATGTCTGTATCTATTTATTTTAAACTGTTTTAAACCTCAAGTTCTTTATAATGAAATGGCGGCTGGTGTCTTTCCAAGTTGTTGGGGAGGAAGGGAGATACCTGGCCCCTCCACTTAAATTGACTCCACCCAAAAGTAGAAACTCCTCCCCATTTGCAACATGTCACCTCTGTAGGCCCTGCTCACTGACACATACTCCACCCACTTACTTAATTATTTTTTTTCCTGTCACTTTTTTATATATATTATCTTGATGTGGGTGAGTTGGTGGGGGTTCTGCTCACTATTCTTATGATGGGATGTGCTTGCATTTTCTTGATGACAATAATTAAATAGAATACATATAAAACATATTAGATCAGGACGTATAGCCGTGGCAGCTCAGAGAAATAGACAAAAATTATCCCATAAAGAGAGAGACAGGGATCGAGAGAGAGGGATGGAGAAAGAGAGGGGGGAAGCGAAAGGGATAGATAAGCAAGCAGTAAAGAACAATTCAGCATAGAAGACAGGATTTCCCAGAGAAGACCCTGATGGTGAAAAAAATGTAAGGCATACGAATAAGGGGGCGACAGAGGAGGAGATTGACAGATGAGGTTATTGAAGCAATGAACATGAACTTGAGGAAGCTCAGAGGGTAGTGGCAGACAGATGTGCCTGATGTGCTGTGGTCCATAGGGTCACAGAGAGACGGACATGACTGAAAACAAACAAAATGAATAGGGAAAACAATACCATATTTGAAGACATTTTTACAACACTACATGGGCTAAATGCTCCTACAGGTAGACTGATTGAAGTAAAACCTAAAAAGCAGACATATATGTGCTTGTGGACATACTTACACACACATATACAGTGACTTTTTACCTATTTTGTTACATTACAGCCTTAAGTTCAAAGTTTTGTTAATCTGAATTTTATGTGATGGATCAGAACACAATAGTCTAAGTTGATGAAGTGAAATCAGAAAAATATATACATAAAACTATTTTTTAGAAATAGAAAATAGAAAATTGGCATGTGCGTATGTATTCACCCCCTTTGTTATGAAGCCCATAAAAAGCTCTGGTGCAACCAATTACCTTCAGAAGTCACATAATTAGTGAAATAATGTCCACCTGTGTGCAATCTAAGTGTCACATGATCTGTCATTACATATACAAACCCTTTTTGAAAGACCCCAGAGGCTGCAACACCTAAGCAAGAGGCACCACTAACCAAACACTGCCATGAAGACCAAGGAACTCTCCAAACAAGTAAGGGACAATGTTGTTGAGAGGTACAAGTCAGGGTTAGATTATAACAATATATCCAAATATTTGAGCACCCTCAAATCTATCATAACCACATGGCACAACAGCAAACCTGCCAAGAGACGGCCGCCCACCAAAACTCATGGACCGGGCAAAGAAGGCATTAATCAGAGAGGTAGCACAGAGACCTAAAGTAACCCTGGAGGAACCGGAGAGTTCCGCAGCAGAGACTGGAGTATCTGTACATAGGTCGACAATAAGCTGTTTGCTCAATAGAGTTGGGCTTTATGGCAGAGTGGCCAGAAGAAAGCCATTACTTTCAGCAAAAAACAAAATGGCACGTTTTGAGTTTGTGAAAAGGCATATGGGAGACTCCTAAAAAGTATGGAGGAAGGTCTGATGAGACTAAAATTGAACTTTTCGGCCATCAAAGAAAACACTATCAGCCTTATTAAATTGTGATTCAGTAAATTTAAAAGGGCTCTATATAACCACATAGCATATTTTTTTTACAGAAGTTTTTAGTTTTTTACCGAATCACAATTTAATAAGGCTGTATGTCTGGCGCAAACCCAACACATCACATCGCCCAAAGAACACCATCCCCCAGCCAGCCAGGACTTAGAAACTGGTCAGAGTTGAGGGAAAGATGGATGGTGCTAAATACAGGGATATTCTTGAGGACAACCTCTGTGCGTGATTTGAGTCTAGGACGGAGGTTTACCTTCCAGCAGGACTATGACCCCAATCACACGGCTAAAGCAACACTTGAGTGGTTTAAGGGGAAAAAAGTAAATGTGTTGGAATGGCCTAGTCAAAGCCCAGACATCAATCCAATAGAAAATCTGTGGTCAGACTTAAAGATTACTGCTCACAAGCACAAACCATACAACTTGAAGGAGCTGGAGCAGTGTTGCAAGGAGGAATTGGCAAAAACCCCAGTGGTAAAATGTGGCAAAGTATTGGGGGTGAATAGTTATGCACATTGACTTTTTTTGTTATTTTGTCCCATTTGTTGTTTGCTTCACAATAAAAATAAAGATCTTTAAATTTTAAATTTGTGAGCATGTTCTGTAAATTAAATTGTACAAACCCTCAAACAATCCATGTTAATTCCAGGTTGTGAGGTAACAAAACATGAAAATTGCCAGGGGGGGGTTAATACTTTTGGAAGGCACTGTATACACATACAACGGGGTGAAGAAGAATATTAAGATATCTAAAACATGGGAACCTGGAAAACATTTGTAGGAGCACAACAGGCTGCTTTCTAGAAGCCTGGAAGGAGGTCCTTCATAGGGATGCAGATGCCTTATTCTTTGAAAATGTAGAATACAAGCTGTATTCTAGGAGCCTGGAAGGAGGTCCTAAATAGAGATGCAGATGCCTTATTCTTTGTAAATATAGAAAACAAGCTTTATTCTAGGATCCTGGAAGGAGGTCCTTCATAGAGATGCGGATGCCTTATTCTTTGTAAATATAGAATACAAGCTGAAATCTAGGAGCCTGGAAGGAGGTCCTTCATAGGGATGCAGATTCCATATTCTTTGTAAATATAGAATACAAGCTGTACCTTAGTAGCCTGGAAGGAGGTCCTTCATAGGGATGCAGATGCCTTATTCTTTGTAAATATAGAAAACAAGCTATACTCTAGGAGCCTGGAAGGAGGTCCTTCATAGGGATACGGATGCATTATTCTATGTAAATATAGAAATCAAGCTTTATTCTAGGAGACTGGAAGGAGGTTCGTCATAGGGATGCAGATGCCTTATTCTATGTAAATATAGAATACTAGCTGTATTCTAGGAGCCTGCAAGGAGGTCCTTCATAGGGATGCAGATACCTTATTCTATGTAAATATAGAATACAAGCTGTATTCTAGTAGCCTCCTTCCAGGCTTGTCTGATATATATAGGGTAATCAGCAACATACAGAGTACTGAGATGGCTGAGGCTCTGCACCCAGCACACTTTGCCAGGAGGAGTTGTTTTTTAAATCTAAACTTTATTCAGAAAGAGGAGAGAGAAAGAGAGATTACAGGGAACAATAAAGTGTGTGTGTTTGTGTGTGTGCGCGCGCGGGGGGGGGGGGGGTTTGCACTAAATAGAAACCATTTTTTCAGTATCATTTTAAAAGCAAACTGTCATAACAAAACCACTAGCTTTCATTATGAAGCTGCCTATATCTATCTATCTAGATACATGGTGCCTGGGGGAAGAGACAGGCAATATGAGAGAGAGCGTACAAGTCACACAGAGAGAATAAGAGAGTCACAGAGAGCACAAAATAGAAAGAGAGAGAATAACAGACAGACTGAGACTACTCATCCAGTTCTGAACAGCTCTCTCAGCATAGCAGCCCTCAATGAACTACATCTCCCAGTATGCACTGCATACTGCAATTTAGCAGTTCTAATTGGCTGGGGCAGTGTCAGTGATTAGCTGGGGTTTGCCCCAATGGGTCTCCACAGCTTCAGCTCCTCACAGTCATTCTGATTGGGTGATCCCTGAAAGGTCCCACAGCTTCAACTCCCTCCCAGTCATTTTGATCGGGTGATGCTGTGTTTGACAGACAGGCTCATTGCTTCAAATTGAGCACAGGCAGCATTGTGCCCTGATCTGTAGTACAAAGCAAGTCACCAGCATGGGAAGATGTGATAAAAGGATACGTCAGTGTGTTTAACTGTTTGCCAAAAGATTAATCATTTAAAGTGACAGCAGCAGATATTAAAATATAAATAAAAGATTGAACATGATATAATTCATTTTTATATTTATATTATTTAAATAAAACAAGTTAGTGATGTAGGAATAAGTCAGTGCATTCATTCTGGGAGGGTGATTGCCCATTTGCCCCTATGCACCAGCCACCCCTGATGAAATACTATACAAGAATAGGTCCTTTCAACGGTAGTTCCTCAAAGATCCACCACCTATCAAACCTTTAGTTTTACCTCTCTTCTAGAATGTGATTACACCTAATAAGTATTCCTCTATTTGGGTTTTCATGCATTGTTTTAAACTTAAAAACATCTGTGATGGTTACCACATGGTCAGATTATTTTGCTAAATTGCTTTTAGACTGAAAACAATTATTATCAGTAGTTATTTATTGGAATGGAGATCCAAACAAAGGTTTGATAGATGGATCAGAAAAGCTACTAGTCAGATAAAAATATATATAATCCTCAATGTAAGTGTTATGTAAGAAAATGCCATTTTTGGGTTACATTCAACTGGTAAAGTATTTCTTATTATCTTAGTTGCAACATATTTAGATTCCCTGCTGTGTTCCTGTGCTATATATATATATTCTTGGGATCTATCTTGTTATAGTTACGGCACCAGTCCGCCACTGCAGTGTGGTGACCAACCGCTAGATGGCGCTGCTGATATTCCAGTGCCATATCATAGATTCAAGGCTTATGTAAACTGTTAGGGTTAGTTTAAGGATTAGGCTACATTCTAAGCTAAAAACTTCTCTAACATATCGGCAGCGCTCCAAAATATTGGCAGCGTCATCTAGTGGTTGGTCGCCGCACTCCAGCGGTGCACCTGTGCCGTAACTATAACAAGTTCGATCCCAAGAATATATATATAGCACAGGAACACAGCAGGAAATCCAAACATGTTGCAATTAAAGATATTAAAAAATACTTTACCAGTTGGATGTAACAAAAAATTTGCATTTTCTTACATAAAACTTACTTTGAGGCGTATATATTTTTTATCTGACAATTAGCTTTTCTGATCCATCTACCAAGCCTTTGGTTGAATCTCATGCCAAAAAAATAACTATTGATAATTATTGTTTTCAGTCTAAAAGCAATTTAGGTTTGATTAGAGGTGGATCTTTTAAGAAACTAACTTTGAAAAATGGGTAAACATTTAAGAAATGTTATTAAAAAAAGTACCATGTGTAGAGGGCTGCTTTTGTAGTATTTATTTGGAAAGTAACCTTAGATGACTGATAATGGAAGGGATGATCAACCTCCCAAGTTCCCTTTCCACATGAGTTACTTGCATATAATATTTATAAAATTAAAGGCAGCATTTTTTTACTGTATAAAAAAAACCTTTTTGCAAATTATAAAGACTAAAAGGTTGTACTATAAATATTTTATTACAGGAGTCTTTAACACTAGCAATTAAGTCAGTCTCAACATCAGCAAAACATACAAGGGCTCTGTAAGTCTCTTGACATCTCAAGCAATGCATAAGCAGGAAAATGGCAAGTAGTGAGCAAATATCAGTTAGTATATATTTTATTTCCCTTTGTCATACTGATGACAATATATCAAGTGGAGAATAGCAAGTCCGTTGTTAAATGGGGGTCTACACCCTAATACTGACACCTACCAGGGACAGAGCTATCATTGGTGCAGGTGGTGCAATGTGCCAGGGCTCTGTGAGGGGCCTAGGAATGGGTATTTTTTTCTGTAGTGTTGTGTCCTGCAAGAGCAGAGTATAAGGGAAGTGGAGCAGCTACGGGAAGAGGAACAGCTAGGGTCTTGGAAGGAGCAGTTATGGGAAAGAGTCTTGTTGAAGTGTTTTTTTGCACCAGGGCCTTCCATTCCCTAGCTCCACCAATGACCCCTACTATACATCCAGTGGAGCTACCAGTAGTGCTGCCTGTGCTGAGTACTGGGAGGGAATCTGATACTTAACCTATGACAGAACAGAGTTTGCATTAATTATTTTCACATTTTTATAACAGAACAAGGCCTCAACCTCCACCCTTTGCATGCCTCCTCCCGGCCTCACACATTGTGTAATATGGAGACTGGAGGCTGACTGCACAGTAGCACAGATAATGAGGTCACATGACAAGATGTAGGTGGCAAGTGATAAAGTGTGTACATTTGGGGTCAGGACCTGTGATCTACTAATTGTGAGTGGAAAGGCAAATCTTTTTGTGAAAGATGGCGAAATTATGCAAATGGATGGTGGGGGAGATCGACGAAATAACAATGGGTTGAGGAAGAGAAAGAGAGAAGAAACAAATGGATGGAGGAAATTATGGAGGGATTATATTAGGTTTTTTTGTGGGAAATGGTTACTCAACACCACGTTGCTGGTTTTATTGAAAGTTGCACTTCATTGTGGCAACCCTTTAAACAGATATGAATAGAAGTGGTATCTTCTTGTAGGTACCCTTCTATATGACAAATCAGGTTCAAAAATGTACACCAAATGTAAAGCATATCTGCCATAAAAGTCAAGTTATTCAAAACAAGGATAAAAGGGGTACATGTGGAGATGTAGGGAGGAGGGAATAGAGAAAACAGCTGAGATTGAAGTTAGGAAGGGGGCATGATGGGACAAAGAAAATGACAGGGAAAATAGAGGAATAAAAAGAGGGAAGTGAATAATGGAGAAAATGGAAAAGTAGATGGAAGAAAATAGTATGGATACTGAAGGAGGAAGAAACTACACCAGAGGGATCACTATTTCTTTTTCTCTTGTCCGCTCTTCATCCCTTTTTCTCTTTGTTACATAGTAAATTAGAGAGAAGACTACAGCAAGCATCCAAGTGATCAAGAGAAAGCAAGGAAATAAGCCAAGAAGTCTACACAAAAACACTTACACATATATTACACACTTCAGGACTGGGAAGGATTAAATAATGAACAAATATATTTACAGGACAAAAATGGAGGAGTTGAAAAGGAGAAATAATTGAAGTCAAATGGTTTAGGGTTTGGTCTCTTATGGATGAACCACCAGCTTTCGACTAAGAAGTGCTCTAAGCTTGAAGATTTTAACTTACTATTCATTATCTTCTTTTGTGAACAATTCCAACCAAATAGAGAACACGTCATTGGGAGGTAATTAAAGAGATATAAATTCACGAAACAAGAAATCAAATCCTGGAAGCAATGTTATACATTCAATGCACAGAAACAAACAGAAATAAAAAATATATAGTGGGAGCGATTCACTCAGTGGGCCAATTAAAGTCAAAATAATGGAATCATTAGGAGGCAATTTACTGCAGTACAAAAACTAATAAAAAAGCCTCAGCTTTTTCTTAATGAGTCTAGCGATTTAGCCCAAACTCAATCACTAGTACACACAAAGGGACATTTCATTTTGAATACTGAGGCTGTCATTTGTGTTGATGGAATCCATGAGTATTGCCCTAAAATAGAGATAGTAAGTAATGTTTGTGAAGTGGAATAATGACAGCATTCAGCCACAATTCCTTTAAAATCAGCTTCAAACATCACTGTGGAATAAATACCTTCAAAATAATTAAAGGGATACCTTAATATTTTCATTTCCATGGAAACTGACTGTGCCAAACATAAAATCATTTACTATTGATCCCTTTGCAAACTGCTTTTGGAACAGTATTATAAAAAGAGACCAATTTCTCCATATCTATCCATAATTGAGCTGGTGCAGCTCGTTTACACCCCCTAATTAGAGCTTGTCAGAAAGAAGTCCTGACTTTGCTGCAAAGCTGAGTTTCCCGAGGTTTAAAAGTTCTGTTTAATTCTGTATCACGCATTTTCCATAAACCAGATTGGAAGTTATTCTTAACATAAAACACAACCAAAACAGATTTCAAGTTTTTTTTTAACTATGAAACAAGCATTGAAACAGATTGCAAGCTCTTTTACCATAAAATAAGAATTAAAGCAGATTGAAGGGTATTTTACCATAAAACAAGATGTAAAGCAGATTACAGGGTCTTTTACCATAAAACAAAAACTAAAGCAGATTGCGAGGTCTTTACTATAAAACAAGAACTAAAACAGATTGCAAACTGTTTTACCATAAAAATAGATTGCAAACTCTTTTACTATAAAATAAAGTACTTGAACATTCTTAGGGTAATCTACATTAGATACTAATTTTCAAGCTTGTTCACCACAGAATGGTAGGGTGGATCTCTGTGTGGAAGTTTGCGAGACTGAGTGCAAGCTTTTTTGCCATAAGAACTAAAACATAGCGCCATTTATTTTACCTTAAAAAGGAACTAACACAGATTGCATGGTATTTTACGATAATAGATTACAAGCTTATAGGGTAATGGGGCATTAAATAAATGCAATTTCCAAAATGTTTAAGTTCTATTTATCGACATCATCTGCAACAAGATTATTATAACAAAAAAAAAATATTCTGTGGCTTAACTCTTCTAATACTTTGCAACTTCCATTTTAAAGGGCCACTGTGGTCATTTTTTATGGCCATTTTAATAACTAAACTTGGGCAAAATTATGTTAGAGGTAAAAAAATCTATGATCTAAACCTCTTTACCTGCGCAGTTCTTTTGCAGCACTGACAGCTGCAGTTACAGGTGCCATCCGCCAGAGGGCGCTGTGTTTTTCGGGCACCATCAAGTTCCAGGGAAGGCAAAGAACTATTTTCCCCTTCGACGTGGCGCAACTGTTTGGCACAGACACTTGGCCCCCCAGGGCCTCGGGCGCGCCTCTCATAGCTCAAGGCCTCTTCTGTTGGCGCGCCTTATATGCTAAAATCTGCAGCGGCTGGAGGTGGAACTGCAGCTGTCAGATTTTGCGATGGTGAAGAGGGAAAGGATCAAATTCTAAACATGATATGACCCTTTTCTGAGATTATTGACTGTTCTTGTTGTACCACATTGTTTTCTCATTATTTCTTTTTTTTTCCTAGCTAAAAAAACAACATTTTACATTTTTATCTTTTATTGTTAAAGTCTTATCAATATTTTAATCAACACCAACTGCACATCGTCCTCCATTGTAAAGGAAAATTAATCACACAAGAAAACTCATTAAAAGAGAGGGAGGATGTTTTCATATAATATACGCTTAAAATATTCAACTTTTCAAGCTCATTCATGTAACAGTTCTACTCAAAATGTTTAAAAACAGCTAGATATAATAAAGTTTATTCATATGTGTACTTCAGGGGCAGAGCTACCAGTGGTGCAGGTGGTGCAATGCACCAGGGCCCTTCTCTGAAAGGGGCCCAGCTACTGAAAGGGCTCATGGGGGCATGACGCTATGGGAAAGGGCCTTGGGGTGAGGTGTGTTATGGAAAAGGTTCTTATGGAGGGGCACTGAATGAGTTGGTACCAAGGTGGGGGGCCCAGTGCAATTTTGTTTAGTTTTTGCACTGGGGCCCTCCATTTTCTAGCTCTGCTACCGGTGTTACTTGTCATTGCAGCAATAACTGCAATTTAGGTGTAAAGTACTACTTTCCAGAAAGGTTAGCAGGTGAGAAAAGTCTTCCGCTGGACGTAGTAGGGACAAACACAATTAAGGAATTTAAGCATGTCTGCTGTGAGCATAAGAGGATTAGCTAAGGCAAAGACATGTAGGTAGATAAAATGGGCACACTTGATGAACCTTTCACTTATCGGTCAAATATATAATCCTGTTTCTACCTGACTACTGCCCTTAAATGCATATGTACTAGGTTCATATACTTATATAATTATACAAATAATAATAATTTAGAAACCGTATATAGCCCCATCCATTCCCCTCATTACTCATATTATGGTCATGAAGTATTTCCTTTTAAGTTGTGTGCTTTAGACTATGCACTATTTCACTCACCTACCTTTGAATTGTTTCCAATTTGTTAATATATTTTTGCAGATACAGCCTTCAGAAATGGGCACAGTATGTTAATTTAAGATGGCTTTCCTAATTGGTCAGCAGAACTGACCAATGGAGTCTATAACCAGGTGGAGAATTATAAAAGAAGCTAGATTTGGGGAAACCAAGCTTAGTATTTCACCCTTGGCCCACTGGAAGATAAACTTGTTTGCTCTTCCAGTAGATCGGATGAGGGTAAACTATGCTCAGATATGGGTCAACACCAGTGTCCAAAACAAGGACTTACATGGCAATGGCACCTCTCCAGCCAGACATTGATTCTTGAATTTATATAAAGTTAGTTTCGCAAATGTGAGATACAGGTTGATGATGAGTGCAACTTTAACTGCTGAAGGAGGCCCCTCAAAAGTGACAATAGGGGCTGGCAGTCAAGTGAGTCTGGGAAATTAGCTACAAACTCTCATGCTCAGTGCACTAATCTAAGTCCAAGTACCTGGGGTGACACCCAATCCAAATGCTCATAGTCAATGAGATCCCTTACTTAGGTCACCCATGCTTGAAAGAAGAAGGATAATACTGGGTAGGATGACACCCGTCCTTTGCATGCTGACAACTGCTCGCTGTTAAAAATCATCCGTCAAACGCTTGCCGTTAAAAGAGTGAAAGGTTACAATGTGGCAGTACCCTAATGCCCTGAACCCCCCTAATCCTAAGACCCCTAAGCTTAACCCTAAGACCCCTAAGCCTGACCCTAACTCTAAGATCCCTAAGCCAAACCCTAAGACCCCTAAGCCTAACCCTAACTCTAAGACTCCTAAGCCTAACCCTAAAACCCCTAGCCTAATCCTAAGACCCCTAACTCTAATCCTAAAACCCCTAAGCCTAACCCTAAGACCCCTAAGCCTAACACTAACCCTTAGACCCCTAAGCCAAACCCTAAAACCCCTAAGCTTAACCCTAAAACCCCTAAGCCTGACCCTAACCCTAAGATCCCTAAGCCAAACCCTAAGACCCCTAAGCCTAACCTTAAAACCCCTAGCCTAACCCTAAGACCCCTAACTCTAATCCTAAAACCCCTAAGCCTAACCCTAAGACCCCTAAGCCTAACCCTAACCCTTAGACCCCTAAGCCAAACCCTAAGACCCCTAAGCCAAACACTAAAACTCCTAAGCCTAACCCTAACCTTAAGACCCCTAAGCCTAACCCTGAGACCCCTAAGCCTAACACTAACCCTTAGACCAGTAAGCCATACCCTAAGACCCCAAATGCCAAACCCTAAAACCCCTAAGCCTAACCTTAACCTTAAGACAATGTGGGAGTACCCTAATGCCCTGAACCCCTAAACCTGACCCTAACCCTAAGATCCCTAAGCCAAACCCTAAGACCCCTAAGCCTAACCCTAACCCTAAGACCCTAAGCCTAACCCTAAAACCCCTAGCCTAACCCTAAGACCCCTAACTCTAATCCTAAAACCCCTAAGCCTAACCCTAATACCCCTAAGCCTAACCCTAACCCTTAGACCCCTTAGCCAAACCCTGAGACCCCTAAGCCTAACCCTAACCCTAAAACCACTAACACTAAGTCCCCTAAGCCTAAATCTAAAACCCCTAAGTCTAACCCTAAGACCCCTAATGCCACCTTACCTAAGTCCAACGCGCAGTTGTCGGGGGGGGGGGGCAATTGTTGGGTGCGCAGTTGTCGGGCATACATTTATGATGGCTGGCTTTTCTCCTGCATGCAAAGGGTGGGTCATGGAGTAGGATACATCTTACTTTGTTATTTGTTTGCCCACTTATCAAATTATCTATTATAATTATTCCCATGTCCCTATCGAAGTGAGCATGTAGTGAATCTGCTTGAGAACATTTCACAATACACTAGGGCCCTCATTCAATTGCGATTTGGCCAATTGAATAGGGGTCTAAATAAGCACATAGCATCTTTTTTTTTAGAGGTTTTTAGTTAGTAAGCATCTATTTAAAAGCAAGATTTTCACTAACTAAAAACGTCTTTCAAAAAAATATGTTATGTGCTTATTTAGAGCCCTATTCAATTGGCCAAATTGCAATTGAATGAGGGCCTAGGAGTCTTGGAAAACATCCATACTGAACTTTAGTACATCAGGTATAGAGTAAGACATAAACAGTCAACTCTCCATAAACCCAACAGCGATGAACAAGACACGGCAATGGCTACCTCTATAAAGAATAACTGAATACAATTATTAGTCAAGAACAGACTGTGTTTACTTATTTGCTTTTTTTACGTTTTCAAATATTTTGCCCTTATTAAGCTGTCTGCAAAAAAGAAATATTGCAAGTATGATATTTCAGTGCCCCTTTAACTTTGAGAACCAAACCAAAATTTGATGTCAAGTAGCTAGATTGAAACCATATTTTATTAATTACTAAAATTATCAGACCATTACAGCAAGAAATTACATTATTAGTGAGAAGTCACTTTTGGGATGTCAGACGGAGATACCTCATCAATAATCTTCATCTGGGCATAATTGGAAGTTAAAATGTTTGTCCAGAAGGGGCCAATAAATGATACATTTCCTGCACATGGCTGGCAAACCTTATTAACATGTGGAAATTGCATTTGGGATACCATTGGCTCAGTGCCTGCTTTAAATATGCATTAGATTGGGTGACATGTGCCAGTGATGATTAATCATATTAACCCATTTGCTGCTGAATGTCTCACAATGAATGTTTTATGGATTAAGATAGATGGCAGCTGTCGAATCCTTCATTTTAAACAGACTTACTGTACTGGGCAGTATTAATCTCTCCTGTCTTGGGATATAGGGCAATCAGCTTGTGAGCTATAATAGTCTAAATTAGTGTCTATAGGAAAAGATCCTTTGCTACACAAATATATGGTCAAATGGTTTCCATATGGTATTTTAAATAACTAAACATGATATTGAGGAAAAAATGAACAAACATAACTATTATATACCAATATATTTTACTGTAGGGTCCATTTTGTTTTTGTGCCTGCCGCTGTCTACTACTTTCTCAGGAGGGTGGCTCCTCGAAAACTAACGCACTTCCATTTAGTCCTGCTGAGGGCACTGGCAGTTGTAGATGGCACATTCATATAGTTTGGATAGACATTTCCTGGACATTTAAGTCATCTCCCACCACAGGAAGTTGATCTCAAGAAGCCAAAATGGCAAAATCCGCAGTAGCATAATTGTACAGAAAAGGTAATAACTTAGAGGCCATGGGTGTAGGAGCCCCAAAATATCTGGGATTATTCAACTCTACTTCCAGGACAAGGAAGCAGGTGCGGATCTACTGCCGTGCCCCCGGTGCACTACACTGGGGCCCTGCTCTGGGTTGCCCCATTCCTGCAGTACCTCTTTTTTTAAAAATATCTTTGTTTAAATTCTCAATGCCCCGGCCCCCCCAATATAATGAAAAAATGTATATATATATATATATATATATTAATATATATATATATATATATATATATATATATATATATATACCGTATTTATCGGCATATAACACGCACCAGCATATAACCCGCACCTCATTTTAAGAAGGGAATTTCAGGGGGAAAAAAACATTCAAATAAAGAACTTTGAAGCAAAATCCTCAACCTCAACCTCCCTCCTCATCCTCCCTCCTCATCCTCCCTCCTCAACCCCCCCATCCTCAACCCCCTCCTCAACCTCCCTCCTCAACCCCCCATCCTCAAACCCCCTCAACCCCCCCATCCTCATCCTCCCTCCTCAACCCCCCTATCCTCAACCCCCTCCTCAACCCCCCTCCTCAACCTCAACCCCCCCTATCCTCAACCCCCCCTCCTCAACCTCAACCCCCATCCTCAACCTCCCTCCTCATTCCAAACCCCCCTCCGCATTCTAACCCCACCTCCTCATTCTAAACCCCCCTCCTCAACCTAAACCCCCCTCCTCCTCAACCTAAACCCCCCTCCTCAACCTAAACCCCCCTAAATACCTCCCCCTCACTTACCTGCTTCTGCTCAGGCCTTCGCTCCGCTCCTTGACCCGGTGACGTCACATGCGCGCCAGCGCGCCACGTCATTAGCATATACTGGGTGCCGGCACCCGGTATATGCTAATGAAGTGGCACGCATGTGACGTCACATGAGCGCCGGGTCAAGGAGCGGAGCGGAGGCCGGAGCAGAAGCAGGTAAGTGAGGGGGAGGTATTTAGGGGGATTTAGGTTGAGGAGGGGGGTTTAGGTTGAGGAGGAGGGGGGTTTAGGTTGAGGAGGGGGGTTAGAATGCGGAGGGGGTTTAGAATGAGGAGGGAGGTTGAGGATGAGGAGGGGGGAGGAAATATCGGCGTATAACACGCACCTATCATTTGCCCCCTATTTTCAGGGAGAAAACGTGCGTGTTATACGCCGATAAATACGGTATATAAAAAATAAAATATTTGTCCATATACCAACTTATTATGTATATATATATATATATATATATATATAAAAATATATATACTGTATATATATATATATATATATATATATATATATATATATATAAGATAAATTATGAGTCAAAGCTTTCATGGGAAACACAAACTGCTGGCATCCTTTAGTGGGCAAATCTGGTGTGTATTTCAGTGAAGCTGTGAGCTATACAATGTAGGATCACTCAGATGGGCAGGTCATAGCAGAGAAGTCAGACAAATCATGGTCGACTGGAGAAGGAACTGGCAACTCACTCAAGTATCTTTGCCATCCAAACCTTTTGGATTAGCACAACCAGACACAAGATATGCCTAGCATGCTGTGGTCCATAGGGTCACAGGGAGTCGGACACGACTAAACAACAACAATGATGAATCCACTTGATAATGGGCAAAACAAAACAGAGCTTTAAGTATATAATATTTTTATAGGCTAGTATACCTGCTACAATAGAAATGTGGAAGCTAAAATGTCACTGTTTTGAATAGGACTATCTAAAGTTAATTAGTTTATGCACGCTGAAAGAAGCAGCTCTAGTAAAGGAAATGGAGTTCCACAGCCAAGTAGAATTTCATATAAAAGTGAAATATTTAAAGGCTGTGTTTGTTTATTTATATTTTTGCTTACACACACATTTTGACATTATCAAGTTAAGTTATTCAGAGGATGATATGGAAAAAAACCTGTACTACAATAGTCCTTTAAATTTATATTTCAGTTTCATGGATTAAAAAGGCATCTGATAGAGAAGAATCAGTAGTGTATGAAAATATTTTTTTGCATAAAAAAAAAATCAAAATAAACATTATTATACTTATACCAAAGTTTGCGAAATCTCTTCAGTTTGCAGGCAGCTGATTTTAAGTTAACACCCCTGGAACTCTTTGCTTTACATTAGCATAACATTCATAATTTGTTTCAGCCAATCACAGGCACCTATTACATTGTATCAATCTGTGATAGCAGTTTGTGCAGGAAGGAATCATGGAAGCAGACACTGCTCTATAGATCTCTGCATTGTGCTGCTGCTGGCTTAAAGGTTAGTAAAGGTCTTGTCACTTGGGCAGGCCTAGATACCTTACATGGCAAAACATGTCCCACTTTCAAAGTTCACAGCTCATTGTAGGCTCCTTTTTATGAAACAAGTATATACAGAAGTAAATTCCTTAAAAATAAAGATTTTGTCAAAAAATATGCTCATGGTTTACAAAGATGACAATGCTGTCAGTCTGTTACATACATGACAAACATAATTTCCCCCTAACCTTCAGTGGTTCTTTAAGCTAAAATAATAACTAAAATAAATACCTAACCCACTATTTTAAAGAGGACAGTGGTAGTATGTCAGAAATATAGGGAACAACAATGTTACAAGCACATTCAATTTGTGCGAAATGTGTGTCAGTGAGAATACACAATGTTGTATGAAAGGACAAATTTATTGGACTTCCGGTAGGTAACAGCAGTGATTTTAAAGAGGACACTGTGGTAGTATGTCAAAAATATAGGGAAAAATGTTACAAGCAAATTTGATTTGTGTGAAACGTGTGTCAGTGAGAATACACAATTTTGTATGAAAGAACAAATATATTGGCCTACCTTTAGGTAATAGAATTAATTTTAAAGAGGACACTGGGGTAGTGTGTCAAAAATATACGGAAAAAATATTACAAGCTCATTTGATTTGTGTGAAACGCGTGTCAGTGAAAATACACAATTTGTATGAAAGAACAAATATATTGGCCTACCTTTAGGTAATAGAATTAATTTTAAAGAGGACACTGGGGTAGTGTGTCAAAAAAAATAAGGAAAAAATATTACAAGCTCATTTGATTTGTGTGAAATGCGTGTCAGTGAAAATACACAATTTGTATGAAAGAACAAATATATTGGCCTGCCTGTAGCTAATAGCAGTGATATGGAAAGTGAGGAAGAAGATTTTACCTGTTAAGCCTTGTTAGAAAGTATGACTCTGGAGTGCTTAGGCCAGGCTACCAAACAACACAGTCAGAGGTGCAAAATGCGTGTTGTGAGAGCACAAATGTATATTTTGCCTGTGAATTGAGCCTTACCTTTTTGCATTGGTATTTACCATTTATATCACTCTACAATCTACAAGTTTTATTTGTAATACTTTAAGATATACTTCCTGATATAGATAACTCTGGCTTTATATCAGCTGCAAACAACACCAGTTCCTTCTAACATAACATTCTCAATCAAGTGAGTCTTGCTTTCCAGTGATTCAATTTTCTTTCATTTTCCCAGAAGGATGCTGGCTCGAATATCATAGCACAGTTCTATTAAACTAGTAATTGAGCAATTCAGACACCAGATGTACAAAATATAGATAGCGCTGTCATTGTCACTCAGAACAGTAATATCATTTTATACTAAAGAAAACAATTAACCTGCAATCATCTAAAGGATGATTTTTGTAATACACTATGTTTTGTAAAAATCCCAGAAAATAATAAAAATAAATGAACAGGTAGGTAACCTAACACACAGATTATATTGCTTTTATAGTTTATTGTGCTATGAAGTGATACATGCACCCTCTTTAGATGTATCCAAGTAAAACAAAACACAACACCCTGGAAGAAAGTTCTGGCTCTTGTATGTGTTTAGCCGTTCAGTCATGTCCTACTCTTTGCGACCACTTGAACCCCAGCAACGCAGGCACATCTTGTTTCTGGTTGTACTCATCCATAAGGTTTTCATGTCAAGATACTAGAGTGGGTTGCCAGTTACTTCTCCAGTGTACTGTATTTTGTCTGACCTCTCAGCTTTGACCTGTCCATCTGTGGTGACCCTACATGGTATTGCTCACAGCTTCACAGAGATGCACAAGCCCAGTGGCGGAGCTAGAGAATGGAAGGTTCTGGTGCAAAAAAAAACAAAAACTCCCTGCGCAGTATCCAACCCCTATCAGCACCCACCTCACATAGCACATATCCCTACCTGCTTTCTTCCTACCTCACAGAATCCACTCCCCTATACTTTGCTATCACTTTACAGCCCTTGCTCTCTTACCTTCTTCCATGATACACATCTCCAGCATGCTGAACTGCTCCACACTGCCACCTCTTCTTCAGTAGAAATGCTCTTATTTAAACAGGCACACACCAATTCCAAACCAGGGGTGTGTGCAGCCAATAAGGAACCCCCCTGTTGGTGACTATGGCCAGTTGGGCCGGGATGAGGGGCCCTTAGGGGGCCCCTAAACTACAGAAAAAATAAATGCAAAAATAAAATTACACAGCATTGGGCTCCCCTCAGAGGAGGGCCCTGGTGCACTGAACCACCACTGCAAAAGCCTCTTCACCAAGACATGACAACAACCCAGAAGGACAGTGCTTACACAAAGTCTATTCTCCTCATTTTCCTCATTGGTGTTGGTGAATGGGATTTAGGCTTACAGCCAAATAAAATTTGGCGGAGTTACAGAATGGTTTCCTCTCCAGTACCCATAGGGTTTTGGCTCCATTTGCCATTTGCGGGTTTAAACGCCAGTGCGTCCTTGTGGATTCGTAGCAACTTAATAGCAATTTGCGATCGTAACATTTACGGGCTTGACAGATCAAAGGCTTAGCTGAGCTGTAGTTCCGATTTTGACAACCCGTAGGGATTTTCCGCCTGTAACCTACAGATCATTTGCCGGTAGCTGAAATAGGCCCAGTTTGATAGCCGAAAGTCTTGTGGGCTCCTTTACGGGCTACAAATTCTTCAGTTGGAGCAATTTAATGGGGCTGTTAGACTTTAGACTGAGTGGCAGAAGTAATTACATCTGATATAACAGGTTGTGAGTTCAAACCCCAGTTCTCTTTTTTTTCCTCATTAATATATTTAGGGCATATATATTTTTTAAGCATTAAAACATCCATAGTAGTCTCATGTGGATTACACCTGTTACCCGTGGTATCCTCTAACCGTAAATGTTTTTATCATGAAAGAGAAAATAAATAACTGGTAGGATTTGAACTTTAACCACTCAGCTATCTTTCTCTTAATAATAAAACTATTATGGGAAATGCATCACTTCCTCACTCAGCCTGTTCTGCTTTTTCTAATTAATACCATCACAGATTAAAGGGCCATTTACCCCACTGTAAGTGCTCTTCATTGTGTGAAAGAAACCAAGATTGTATAATAAAATGATTTATGTTTTTAATTACACTGATAACAGCTAAAAAAATCTAAAGTTTTATTTTTGTTTACAAACACAGTATATCCTGCCTGCTGTCTGTTGCATGAGTAATAACAGATAGATGAGGAGCACAGTGAAGACAGTGATTGATAGTAGTTTTTCCATGAACTCAGGTCTGCACTGAAAAGTTAATACATAATTGACCTGTTTAGGTGATTCCAGCATTCAATGCTCTGCACAGATAGATTTGTTAAGGGTTAACTCTTTTTTTCTTTTGCTGACAACACAGAGCTGTAGCTTGAGTTTGACAGAGGGCATGTCAGTGATACATGTAAACACATATTTTACTTTATTTGATTTCTCAGTGAAAAATGCACTTATTTAAAAAAATCAAAAAGTATTTCAACATGCTTCTAGGATATCTTTACTATTTTTACTATTAAAGGTTATAGCTCTTTTGAAGTCTGAATGTTGATTTGAAAATAAGTGATGAAAAGGTTAAAAATACTATTTTAATCCTTATTAAGAATTTCTATAGCTCTATCATCTTCAGTCACAAGAGGGAATAACATTCGATAGTGCTCCATAACTGAACTGGAGCATTGCTCTGATGCAACCTAAATTAGTCACAATGATGTTCTGATCTTCTTCCCAAAGCGGTTTGACAGATTAAACAAATATATTGCCCTCTGCCAGCCAATGAGATCTACAAACTAAAGTATGCTCTCTGCATTTTCTGTTAGTGAAGTTTAAACACGTTTTACTTAATATTTTTCATGGGAAAACAACTTTTGTAATGTTTAAAATGTGTTCGTTATGCTCGGGAAAAAAAAAGAAGCTTGTTCCATATTCCTTTAAACTGACCCTAAGGATGAGTTTCTGCACTGCAAGATAGGCACATTCCTTCAGGTCCTTCATGGACCACACATTTAGCTTTGTCTAAAATCTCATACTACACATAACTAGTTTATATAAAAAAATGGCTTATAAAACAGCGACATATGCATCAATTTTTAAAACAAACAAAAACATTCTCATGATCTTATGTGCTGCTTGATGATGTAGAGCTGTAAGGGTGGTAGAGAGGGACAAATCTCCCCCCATGTTTTTTAGTGTGTGTCTATAGAAGCTCTTTTGGGGTGTACGAATAGAATGAACTGTACCCCCCTCCAGAATTATTTGGCTCCTACAGCCCTGTAGAGCAATAATAATTAATTATATTATTCTTTAACCTGTATTGATTTGGGGGTTTAACAGACCGCCATTTTTGACTGATTGCTAATACAGCCAGTTAGGAAAAGCTGAGTGTGACTGGGTCAGATGGTGGGTGATACAGCTTTCTCTTATGGGACTAGTCGCTATATGATTCTACTGATTTTGTGTTTGTTTAGTCATTCAATCATGTCCGACTCTCAGTAACCCTATGGACTACATCACAGCAGGCACATCTTGAGCCTGATTAAATTTTTTCGCATGTTACTATAGCCCCTAAGTGAGGTCGCAAGTTAATTTGATATTCAAGTGGCGTCTTTTTGCGTGCTTACGAGTTACAACATTGAAAAAAATGCGATGGTTGAACCCATAACTTACAGCCTCCCGAAGCCTTTAATCTTTCAATTTTGCAAAAGTTACGATGGCTAAAATCGCAAACCGATATTCAATTGCTCCAACTCCCCAAGCCTGCAAATGTTTTCACACCCGTAAATGGCAAAAGAAGAAGAAAATCCTACGAGTGCTAGAGAGGACCCGCAAGGGGGTTAAACACCTATTCATAGCACTGTAAATGGAAATAAAAAAATCACTACTGCACTGTAAATAACGGGGAAAGCGATGATCAACAGTCTCAAGCTCGCAAATCGGCAGGAAATTTAATTTATTTTTATGTTTCATTTCAGGGCTAAATCGATCTTGGACATCAATGAGTTAATACATATCAGGCCACCCATATGGACTAGAACAGCATTGGCATTCATTTTTATAAGACTTTATTTTGCGGGTTTGCGAGTCTGATCGCATATCGGATCCCCAAACCTAATTGATTGACAAGTAACCTCCATGTTTTACTGCCGTAATAATGACGGTCTCATTTTCTATTTGCTAATTCGAAATGGGAGGTTACGGGCTTGCTTAACTGATCATGTTCCCGCCCCGAACTGCTCCGAACCAGTGCCTGGTTTACTGTTTCAGCTTTGGGACTTGCGGGCTTGAGCAATTGAATAGCATTGTAATCGGAGCCGAACAGGAGCCAGCAACACCCCTGCAGACAATTGAATTGAATTGGGCCTCTTGTTTCTGGATTTTTAGTTTCACATCAATGTCAAGCTTTTCAAAATAGTCCCACGGCATTAAAATCCTTCCCTGTATCTTAAATCATCTATCCATGATAAACCAAAGTTGTTTTTTTGTCATTCAAAAAAGCCACATTGGATGACCTTTGAGGAACTCAATCCAGTTTACACAAATGGATTCCAAAGAACACAGTTACATACATTGTTGCTTCTATCTATCTATCTATCTATCTATCTATCTATCTATCTATCTATCTATCTATGTCTCTCTCTCTCTCTCTCTATCTATCTATCTATCTATCTATGTATCTTTCTCTCTCTCTCTGTGTCTCTCTCTATCTATCTACAGTATCTATCTATCTATCTATGTATCTTTCTCTCTCTCTCTGTGTCTCTCTCTATCTATCTACAGTATCTATCTATCTATCTATCTATCTATCTTATCTATCTGTCTCTCTCTCTCTCTCTCTCTCTCTCTCTCTCTCTCTCTATATATATATATATATATATATATATATATATATATATATATATATATATATCTATCTATCTATCTATCTATCTATCTATGAGCAATTCAGCTATTGCTTGTGACTGTTTCATATTAACAAGACACATAGAAGTTCTCAGTTAATGCATAATGAAAATTACAAATAAAAAGAGGTATTTAAGTGAAATTGTTAGATAATTATGCTTGAATGTTTGGTGTTTTAAGCATGATTTGGACACAAAGCTGTCTATCTCTCTCCTAATGATTTTAACTGACTAATAATCTGTCACAATGTATGTGATAAGTTTGGAGAACATGTACAAACATTTTAACACTTTAAAATGTCTATGGCTATTATTATTTCACTAACTGGGCATACTCTTGTGGCTTATCACGAGATTAATGACATGAAATAAATTCATTTTGAAAAAAGGAGAACCATTTCATGTTAATAATGCTTATAATACCCACGTTTCAATCTCAATTATTTTTTTTGTAACAACCAAATGTAATTACATTTATTTATAAATATACTTTTAATTACTACAATAACATTTACTGTGTTAGATTAAAGTTCCACTCAAAACTACGTTTTGTTTATTTAAAAGACTATTTTTAGAGAAGAATATTAAGGAATCCATTAAAATGTTATTTTGTCGCTGACACTGAACTCTGGGGCAACATTTTATGTGCCAACTCATGAGCCACTACATTCGTGTCCTGTGTTCTTCAGCAGCTCATATCACCTAATATACATCCTGAAGAAATAAAAGGTAAGTGCTGAAACGTTTACACATATATTTGAATTTCTATGAGTAAACTCTTTAATTTGAGAATGACTTGCGTTTTTTAATAAAACCTCCCCTATAATGTGTCAATTTTATCTTTTTGCCCCCCACAAATTAAATAAATAAACAAAAAATTGCAAAATTAAACGTAATCATGCATTACCATAGAGCACTATGTCTTTCCCATGAAAGCTTTGACCCATAATTTATTTAAAAAAAATAAAAAAAAATATATATATATATATATATATATATATATATATATATAATTATATTGGGGGGATGGGGGCATTGAGAATTTAAACAAATAAAAAAAATTGGGGGGTCTCTGCAGCAATGTGGAGCTAGATCTGCCCCTACTTCATGTCCTGGGGATACATTTGAATTATCCGCCCCAGATATTTTTTTGGCTCCTCCGCCCATGCCTGTATGTAAAGTGGGTTTGTCACGACTTGACTATTTTTATAATTTTAAAGGATGCAGTAAGACATATAATTCCCGTACACCTCATTGTGCCAATTCTGATTAAATATATTAGATCAAATTAGGCAAAACTGAGTTTTTTTATGATGGATGTATAATATTGAGAGTAGACATTATGATGACAGATAAAATAAAACCTTTGATCAAAGGTGAAAAATGTGTTGTAGCTTAAAGAGACTCTAGGCATTTTTTTTTGTTTTTTATATAAATGTATTACTTAAGTTTAATTTACTTAACCTTTTTCAGTGTAATTTTCATATTAATGTTAGTTACATGCAATTACTTTTTAGAGACCCACATCAGTTTCTCTTTTTTATGGAATCTTCCCCATCCTGCTACTATTCTGTGAGCTAAGAATACTTCAATATGGAGCTACCTTAGCTCAAAAAAATGCAGTTCTGCTGGTCACAGTTGTGCAAGATGGCACCCTGAAGGGCAGAATACATGAAGAAAAAATGAGGTCCCAGAAGATAAGAAACTGTTACTCTTTTGCAGAGTTAGTGTAATTTTATATGGAAATTACATTTATAAAACCCTTCTGGATGACTACTTTGTTGCGGTAAAGGGGCTTGTGTAGCTCAATGAAGCTGTGAGCTATATAATGTGTTACATTCTAAAGTAGGGAACCAGAGCGTACCTAGAATAACGGGCAAGTTTGGCCTTGGGGTACAAAATAAAGCAGGTCAGAGATTAGTAAAATTTTGACAACATAATTCTCTGGTCATTGTAAACACCCTTTTCCAACAGACTCAGAAGTAACTCTACCTATATCACCAGTTGGAAAATATAGAAATCCGATTGACTATATACTGTGTAGCCAAACATGGAAAAGCTCTATACAGTCAGCAAAGACAAGACCTGGGACCCTATTTAACTCACCAAATCGCAATTCCAGAAGCCCGTAAAAGAGCCTGCAAAAGGTACGGCTATTAAATTGGCCTCTTTTAGTTACCCGCAAATGATCTGCAGGTTACAGGCAGAAAAACCCTACGGGCTATCAAAATCTGAACTCCGTCCCAGCTAAGCCTTTGATCTGTCAAGCCCATAAATGTTACTTTGGCAAATTGCTATTAAATTGCTACAAGTCCTCAAGCCCGCAACTGTTTTCACACCCGTAAATGACTTGACTTGAATATTATATTTATTGATTTTTTCATATTGCATTATTTCTGGAATGCGGGTCCGTCTAAACCCATAACTACGGGTTTGAATAATTTATCATGTTCACGCCTGGAAAGGCTAAGTGGCAAAGCATGGTTTACCTATGTGGATTCTGGCCATGTCGTTGCGGCCTTTTCTAATTTAATCGCTCTTTAACTCCAGCAAGTTTCAAGCCCACAGACATACAGAATTTAATAGGGCCCCTGGAGCTGACTGTAGCTCAGACCATGAGCTTCTTATTGCAAAGTTAATAATAATATCCCCTGTGATCATGCAGTGGAAGCAAAAAAACAGATTGAAGGGACTAGATATGGAATCCCTGGAGATCTTTGGATAGAAGCTTATGACATTATCCAGAAAACATAAACAGAAAGAGTAGAGGTGCTCAACTGTGCACAAAAAATACCTCAGTGTTTTTTTTTTTCTATAGAAGCAACTTCTTTTAGCTCACTTGGGAAGAAATATCCTCAAGTATATCAGTCTGCTCTCACTCAGAAGAGTGATACAGTCCCAAAATACCAGGCAATTCTCCCTTAACAGGAGAAACAGCAAATCACAGACGCGTTTCGTCCTCTTTGGGCCTCGTCAGTGAAGTGCAGCTGTACGCCCTAAGGCACAGTGAGCAAGGAGTCCACGTCTGGTTCCCCCTATCACCCATAAGGTGAGAAAATGTAAACAAAAAGAGAAAAAGTGCTCATCTGAGAACAAAAAATACCTCAGTGGTTTTTTTCTAGAAGTCTGGTTATCTACTCAGAAAGCAGCCTCTTTTAGACACTTGTGCCTTTCACAGGGAGAAATATCCTGTAGTATATCAGTCTGGTCTCACTCAGAAGAGTGATCTAGTCCCGAAATACCAGGCAATTCTCCCTGAACAGGAGAAACAGCCAACCACAGACGCGTTTATTTCTTTTATTGAAAAGCTGAAATGGTTACAAGGATTACAATGTTTTCACAGACCAATAGATATATCATAAATAAAACATGTTCATGTACATAAAACTTAGCAGAAATGAGACAGATCATCTTAAAATGGTTTTACCAATCATAAAAGGACACTAGTACATTTTTGTACAGAATGAAATCATATCTTAAAATCAACGACACATATAAAAGACAGTTTTTCAGTAAGAACAAATTTAAAAAGGAAACATTTTCATGAAAATACAACTTTATAAAATACATCTTCAGAAAAAGACAAACTTGTATAAAAGGACAGACCCCCATTAAAAGGGAAACACATTCTCATAAAACATGAACTCTATAATACATTAAAGCTCTATCTCGTCAGAAAATACATTTCATTGAAAGCTTTCTCGGCTTTTGTCCCTTTATTCTCTGTCCCTCACCACTAGACTACTCTGTCCCTTCACCCCCGCTGTCCTTAATATACACTGTCTCTGTCCCTGCGTCTTCTTTCCTTCGATTTGTCCCTTCCTTTCACAGTGCTCTACAAAAAAATAAAACAGAGTTTAAAAGAGAAATAAAACATATTAAAAATTTACAAAGTCATCGTATTGCATGATTTTTGTTGCCATAACCCTTCTGCGTCATCACTCCATTTCTTATCACGCAAAAAGTATAAATACAATCGGCTTAAAATCATAAAAATCCCTTGTTCAACTGTTAAAATGTTCTTTTTAAATAAAACCAAGTTCCGTAATTTGCACAAAGTTTCTTTAATAGTATTTATAATTTGCCAAGCTATGGTATTCTGTTTGTTACTCTTAGTATTAAAACCCCCATATAGAATAATCTCATATCACTCCGACTTTACTTGTGACATTTTTTTCCAGATTTTTTTGGCAAAGGAACAATTTATTTAAATCAAGATAAAACCTAGGAGGGCTAAAAGCATACAGGTTTAATAAAGATAAAGACATCCAATTATACTTATAGAATATTCTCCCTGCATAAAATGCATTAAAGGCTGCTGTTTTATCTGCCTCCTCCAATTTTCTTACACAATATGCTATCGTTTTTAAAAATAAAAACTTATCAATATCCGGGAGATTTTTCCCCCCCAGCTCATGTGTCCTACAAATTTTTACCCTAGCCAACGTTTCCATTTTTGAGGACCATAAGAAGGAAAACAACATTTTTTTAAATTCTTTTGAACCATAAAGAGTTGGGGGGGGGGGAGATAAAACAATTAAAAATAATAATTGGTAATTAAATCGCATTAATTATTAAAATGTTTCCTTCAAGTGATAAATTTCTCAACTTCCAGAAATGTATTTTGACTTGAAGTTTCTTTATAACTAAAATACAGTTTTCGAAGGCAGACAATGATTTATTAAAAATATCTCCTAAAATTTTAAAATTAGTTCTTGTTGTTTCTATTGGACCTTACCACGGCTGTCACAATACCTCTTTCTTTTGTGTAGGTTAAAACGTCCCACATTAAAAACAAACTGTCTGTAATACATCTCCCAGGTATTGCACACGTCTGATCATTCCTTAATAAAATATAAATGACTTTCTTCAGTCTATTAGCTAAAATCTTGGCTAAAACCTTATAATCAAAAGTTAAAAGCCTAATAGGCCTCCAGTTTTTTATGTCTTTACAGTCTCCGTTTTTAGAAAGCAAAATCATTATTCCATTCCGCATAGAGGGTGGTAACATTTCCCTCTTCAAACAAGTTCTGCACACTAATAAAAAATATTCTTTAACAAATTCCCAACATTTCTGGTAAAATTCGCATGGAAGGCCATCCTGTCCAGTGGTTTTCCCCTTCTTAAAACTGTTGATTATGTTAAAAAGCTCATCCATATTAAGATCCTCCATTGAAATACCACCATCAACTTCATTTAAAACTGTGTGTATACCGTCTAAAATGTCATTTTTGCACTCCTCATCAACCATTTCTTCTGATATAACTCAGCATAAAACTTTACAGTGACTTTTAAAATGTGTGCTGTTTTTGAATACGTCACTCCATTATGTTCTAAAATATTAATTCCTGACTTTTTAAAAGCTTTTTTCAAAATATATCTATTACATTTTTCTTCCTCCTCCATATGTTTAACTCTGGCTTAGAAGATAATGGTCTTACCTTTCTCCTCATATTTAGTGCTTTCAATGTCTTTATCTACGATTAAACCTAGTTACTTCAAATTAAAAAGCCATTGCATCTTTTTATTTAAACAGTGATATTTTTCCTGTTTCCTTTTAGCCAATTTAATTCCACATTTAATAAAAAAGAATTTACATTTAACTTTCACCATTTCCCACCATTAAAGAATATCTTGAAAATAACAATGTTTTCTTTGTAAGGATGCATACAGTTTTTTCTTAAAACCTCCTCATTTTCTAAAAGCGACACATTAGGCTTCCAAAACCCCTTTCCTTCTGTTTCTATTTCTGAGCAATTAAAAGTAGCTTTTAATACCTTGTGGTCAGAAAATACATTAGGGATGTCAATTGCATTTAAAAATTGGGAGTGAAATAAAAAATCTATTCAGGAACATGCCTGTTGATTTCCCCAATTAAAACCATCATCGGTGGGGTGTAGCTCCTTCCATGTATCCTTTAAAAAAAAAAAAATCAGAGACAATGTTATTTAAACGTTTTAATGTTTTATCTAAAATTACTTAATCTCTTTTCCTTTCCCTCCCACCAGAATCTAAAATGCAATTAAAATCTCCCATTAAAACTGTATGATCTAGGTAAAAATGTTTGAAAAGGCTCCAATACCTGATATCTTTTTTTGTAACAGGTGGAGCATATATATATATATATATATATATATATATATATATATATATATATATATATATATATATATATATATATATATATATAAAAACTACTAAAAGATTTGCTTTAACCATTAAAACTCTGCCTGGGATAATTTCACTTACTTGCCCGATAACCCAACCTAGCTTGAAGAGAACAGCAACACCAGAACATTTGTTGTCTGTCCCTCCAGACCAGGCTGAAGGTCCACACCAATCTCTTTCAAATAGCTCATAACTTGCTTCATGTTCAATTGCGCATTAAAATTCTTTAAGTAATGTAAAAAGGCCACTCTACGTGCCTTTTAATTTCCACTTCTAACATTTATTGATAGACATTTAAAGTAGGACATCAGTCGCCAACATCAGGAGGTAGAATGGCAAACTTATTTGCATCGTCCAAACCTTTGACCGGTGCATCCATCCCTTCCTCCTCCATTGATTCTTCTGACTGATCATCCTCCACCTGATCTCTGGAAGTCGTAGGTGTTACAGCAAAGGTGAAAGAGCGGGTCCCGGACAAGTGCTCTGGTGTCCTCCTTTTCGCTTTCTCACCCTCCTTTGTATCTCTCTCCAAAACACCTCTCTTTTATGTGCTGTCCAATTCCATCTGTTCTCGTACATCTTTCCTCGCCTTTTTGGCCTTGGATCGGACCTCCTTCCTCGAACTTCTTAGGGGGGTCTCACCTCGGAATCTCCTGGGGACCCAGCATCAGTTGCCCATTCCGTAACACAGATGGAACTTGAACCAGTCATCGACTCTTCGCATGTCTCTTTATATATCCACCTGCTATCATCACCCTTGTAAGGATCAGCACTTTCATCTCCTCTGGAACGGTATCTGGGTTGTGCATGTGTGCTTCCTGGGCGATACATATGTTTCATGGGACATTTGCGGAACAGATGAGACTCGTCCCAGCAGAGGTCACATCTTCTGATCCGGACTGCTGCAATATCTACATCTGGGACACGGACACTCATCATAAGCATGACCATATGATGAAAATTTTCTGCAAAAGATTAGTTGTCCGGTGAATCTAAGGTACCCCCTATCACTTCCTAACGTAAAGAAGGCAGGGGAAGTTTTCATCCCACCGGGACTATCCGGATCTGCTTTAAAAGTCACAACATAGTGCCTCTTTCCGTTCCAACTCCCAAATTGGTTCTGGAGCGTACGGACCAACCTCACAGTCCTACAATATCTACCCAGGAAGCATTCCACTGTTGAGTCATCTACAAAGGGATTGTACATGTGTACCACAAGAAAGACTTCCTCCCTTGCGTACAACAGTTCTAACTCAATGCCCTCTAAAATTGCATTAAACTCGTTTTCTTTATACCGGTGGTATAAATTGTAACAACTCCCGCTACTGTAGAAAGCCATATCAAACAGACCTCTCCCCTGCTAATCTTGCATGCACAACACATCTTTAGGTGAAAACTCCAGCAGCTCATCCAGGATCCTCTCCACAACATATCGTACCAATACCTGGGACCTACGTTCCTCCGAGTCTAGCATACGGATGTTGTCCTTCAAGTGTGCAACTCTGACTCTGCATTTTCGCTGTGTGATTTAATGGGTGAATAAATTCAACAGGGATTACAGCCCTACACACTGGGCTGGGATCGCATCTTGGGTCGCTTGCCGCAGTCCCCCTATAGCAGCTTGGGGCTTAAGGTCCCCCCACAAGGAGGAGACTGATGCCCCAACGCCAAGGGACCTTGAGCTTGAGACACCAAGAATTGATCCAAAAGCATTCACCAACGGTTCAACCTCTATGGGCCTCGTCAGTGAAGTGCAGATGTACTTCCTATGGCACAGTGAGCAAGGAGTCCACATCTGGTTCCCCCTAACACCCTTAAGGTGAGAAGATGTAAACAAAAAGAGTAGATGTGTTCATCTGGGAACGAAAAATACCTCAGATGAGCTCTCTGAGTAGGTAACCAGACCTATAGGACAAACCTACTTCAGGTATAGTCCGTTTTCAGATTGAGCACCTCTGATTTTGTTGTTGATTATCTGGAAAACAACAACAAAGAATATCCCCAAAAGAAAGAAAACTAAGATGACAAACTGACTGTCTGATGAGGCTTTGAAAAGTAGACCAGGAAAGAAGGAAAGCTAAAGATAGTGGAGATAGGAAAAAAAAGTCCAACTAAATACAGAGGATAGCAAGAAAATACAAGAAGACCTTCTATAATGACCAATGTAAAGATATAGAAGAAGATAACAAAATGGGTAAGTCAAAAGATCTCTTTTTATGATCTCAGAGGAACCCTTCATGCCAAAGTTTGTTATTTTGCGAGTTTTCAATCTTCAATCTTAATAAGTGCTTTAGGGAAAGCACTGTGTATGTTTGACTTTAAGTCCCGAAAATCAGATCTTTTTCCTTTTGGCTTAACACCGACAAATAGTATAAACTAGCGACTTGCCCGTCAAAAAATGACGGTCAATAAAAGAAAGTGTTGAAATAGTGTTTGTCACACAATGTGAGTGTACTGTGTGCCTCAAGTAACTAAATTCCTCAAAAAGCAGAAATCTACATTACATAAAATAAGAAAAACTAAAATCACCAAAAATAAAAAATTTACATTACAGAACAAATAACTTAAGTCACAAAAAATAAAAAAGGAACATTACAGAAAATAACAAAATACATTACAACCCCCCTCACTACAAAATGTTTTAAAAAATTACACACCTGAAAATGAAGTACATATAATACATACATATAATACAATACAACACAAGTAAATACAATACAACACAATTAAATAAAATACAATACAATACAATTAAATAAAATACAATACAATTCAATTAAATAAAATAAAATACAATTCAATTAAATAAAATACAATACAATTCAATTAAATACAATACACCCCTATCTAATATACATGCCACTATTTAATATACATGCCACTATATAATGTAATATACATCCCACTATCTAATATACAATACTATCTAATAATACACCCCCTATCTATCTATCTATCTATTTATCTATCTATCTATCTATCTATCTATCTATCTATCTAATATACAATATATGCTACTAGCGACTTGCCCGTCAAAAATGACGGCAATAAAAACTGAAGCCTGGCAATGCTGTTTGCCACACAATGTAAGCCTCTCCCCCTCTACTTTACTGGCCTTGTGATGAGCGCCTTTGGCGCTCATCACAGGCCTTGCAATGAGCCCCTTTGGAGCTCATTGCGAGTCTCTCCCTCTGTCTACTTCCTCCCTCGTGTCCTATTTCCCCCCTCCTCTCCCTCCCTTGTGTCTCCTTCCACCTCGTCTACCTCCTTTGCATCTCCTGCCCCCCTGTGTTTTTACCTCCCTCTCCCTCCCGTGTCTCTAAACCCCTCCCCTGTGTCTCTTTCCCCCTTCTCCCTCCCATGCATCTCTTCCCCCCCCTGTGTCTCCCCCAACCCTCCCCTGTGTCTGTTCCCCCCTGGCCTGTGTCTCTTTCCCCCTCCCCCTGTGTCTGTTACGGCCTTCCTCGTGTCTCCATTTCCCTCCCTTGTGTATCTTCCCCCCTGCACTCTCTCCCCTGTGTCTCTTCCCCCTCCTCTCACTCCCCTGTGTCTCTTCCCCCTCCTCTTTCTGTGCCTCTTCCTCCCTGTCTCTTCCCCCTCACCCTCTGTGTCTCTCCCCACTCTGTGTCTTCCACCCTCTCCCTCTTTGCCTCTTCCCCCGCCTCTCTCTGTGTGTCTCGCCACTGTGTCTCTTCACCCCTTCCTCTGTCCCCCCCCCCTCTGTGCCTCTTTCCCCCTCTCTCTGTACCTCTTCCCCCCCTTCCCTCTGTGTCTCTTCCTCCCTTACCCGCTGTATCTCTCCCCCCTGTGTCTCTTCCCCCCTCTCCCTCTGTGCCTGTTACCCCCTGGCCTGTGTCTCTTTCCCCCTTCCCCCTGTGTCTGTTCCCCTCTCCCCCCCCCATTTCCCTCCCATGTGTATCTTCCCCCTGTTCTCCCTCCCGTGTGTCTTTTCCCCCTCTTCTACCTCCCCTGTGTCTCTTTCCCACCTATCCCTCTGTGTCTCTCCCCCCTCCCTCTGTGTCTCTCCCCCCTCCCTCTGTGTCTCTCCCCCCTCCCTCTGTGTCTCTTCCCCACTCTCCCTCTGTGCCTCTTCCCCACTCTCCCTCTGTGCCGTGCCTCTCCCCCCCCTCTTCCCCACTCTCCCTCTGTGCCTCTCCCCCACTCTCCCTCCCCTCTTCCCCACTCTCCCTCTGTGCCTTTACCCCCCCTCTTCCTCACTGGGCCGCGCTGCGCGCAAGCACGGCTTGCGCCGCGCTCTGCGCATGCGCGGCTCTGCGCAATGCGCAGCAGTTTACTCTCCCTCTGTGCCTCTACCCCCCCTCTTCCTCACTGGGCCGCGCTGCGCGCAAGCGCGGCTTGCGCCGCGCTCTGCGCATGCGCGGCTCGCGCCGCGCTCTGCGCAAGCGCGGCTCGCGCCGCGCTCTGTGTAATGCACAGAGCGCGGCTTTCGCCGCGCTCTGCGCATGCGCGGCTCGCGCCGCGCTCTGCGCAATGCGCAGCAGTTTGTAATTGTCTAACTGCGATTCGTCTGAAGCGTGACGACGAATCGCAGTTAGACAATTATAATATGTGATCCATATATATATAGCTACCCTAATTGTAAGCTACAATAAAATAATTAAGACCACTTACCTTTCAGATGTTTCTTCAGATCAGCAACCTACGGTAAAAAAGATTCAAAAAAATAATACAACACGTTTACATGAAATACCTAAACATTCTAAACATTCTAAATATTCTAAATATTATACTCACCTTTCCAGCATGTCCCGTTCCAGCATGTTACGTCCCAGCATGTCACGTCCTCCATGTTCCGTCGTCCATCTTTGCTTGTCCGGCGCTACTCCTGTAAAAAAAAACATTACATTAGTAAACATAAACCAAAGTTAAATAAACACAATCTACATTATACTTACCTTTCCGCGATGTCTCCGGCCTCCTCGTCTTCTCCGGAAGCATCCGCGCATGAAAAAAAAAAAAGCAACACACATCCGCCTTGGCGAAAGTCTCCGACGCTAATGACCTTCCTATGGAGTGTTCCAGAATAAAATTGGCAATGGCGGCTTTTGATTGGCTGAAAAGGCTGTCTATCAAATTCAGCCAATGAGAAGACCCCATTTGTGAACCAATGAAAAAAGTATACACCCCAAAATACAACGCTGATTGGATAACACACCTGTCAATCTTTATTTGAACCAATCCTAAGGCTTTATTGCCATCAGCCAATCACAATGGAATAAACCCCCACGTACTGATTGGTGAAGACATCTGCACCTTCCCATTGGCTGTAATATTGATTGATATTAACAGTATCCAATGAGAATGCGCAAATCCTTCACCAATCAGTACGTGAGGGTGTATTCCATTGTGATTGGCTATTGTCAGTGCAACCAATCAGAATGCGCAGAGGCTCCAACCAATCACCCTGTGGGGGTGTATTCCATTGTGATTGGCTGAAGGCATCTGCGCCTTGTGATTGGTTTGAATAAAGATTGACAGGTACATTATCCAATCAGAGTGGGATTTTAGGGTGTATCCCTTTGTGATTGGTTAACACATTGGCGCCTCCTGATTGGGTGAATTTGATAGACAGCGTTTTCAACCAATCAGAAGGCGCCATTGCTTATTTTCTTCCGGAAAAGTCTCCTGGGGCCTCATTAGCTTCGGGGATGTCCGGGAGTGCGGATGTAAGTATATATATATATTTTTTTTATACAGGGCATGGCAGAAGAGGATCCAGAGGAGGCCGGAGACATCGCGGGGAGGTAGGTAGAATGTAGATTATGTTTATTTTATTTTGATGTATGTGTATTAATGTTGTGTTTTTTTTAACAGGTGCCGCGCCGGAGAAGGATTAAAAGAATAAGGACGGGACATGCCGGAAAGGTGAGTAGAATATTTAGAATGTATAGAATGTATAGAATGTTTATTTTAGAACTGTAAACGTGTTGCACTATTTTTTTTTTTTTTCTGTAGGTGGCTGATCTCAATGGACATCTGCAAAGGTAAGTGGTCTTAATTATTTTATTTTAGCTTAGACTTAGATTAGTTATTATATAGATAGCATTTATTGTATGTTAGCTAGGGGTATGCGTTTTATATAGATAGCATAGTATGTATTGTAGATAGATTGTGGTATTTATTTAGATAGATTGGGGATGTATTATTATATAGATAGCATGTATATTAGATTATGCTATTTATTTAGATAGATTGTGTGATGTATATTAGATAGGGGTGTATTGTATTGTATTGTATGTATTTGTATTGTATTGTAATTGTATGTATTTGTATTGTATGTATTTGTATTATATGTATTTCCTTTTCAGGTGTGTATTTTTTTTTTCTGTAGTGAGGGAGGGTGGGTTGTAATGTTTTTTTTTTCTTTTCTGTAATGTTCCTTTTTTTCTTTTTTGTGACTTAGGTTTTTTTATTTTCTGTAATGTAGTTTATTTTTTTTGTGAGTTAGGTTTTTTATTTCATGTAATGTAGATTTTTTTGTGTGACTTTAGGCTTTTTTATTTTCTGTAATTAGAGTGGTGGGGGTTAATCATGGGGTAGGTAGGTAGTGTAGGTGTTAATAGGATAGTGTAGAGGGTGTTTAGTTGATATTTAATGTTTTATTGGGGGTGGTATAGTGCAGTATAGTGTTTATACTTAGTGTCATGATGGTCCTTGAGGACCATCATGGCACTTATGTGGTTAATGTAGTGTTGTAACAGGCCCATAATGGTGTTAATATACCCTTATGGGACTGATGGGGTTAAATAGAGGCTTATGGGGGTCTGTATTGACCCCCATGAGTGACAGGGT
This sequence comes from Discoglossus pictus, assembly GCA_027410445.1. Lineage (NCBI taxonomy): Eukaryota > Metazoa > Chordata > Amphibia > Anura > Alytidae > Discoglossus > Discoglossus pictus. The sequence goes on from CM050168.1 coordinate 42,403,075, forward strand.
TAATGAAGGGCTTATGGGGGTCTGTATTGACCCCCATGAGTGACAGGGTTAATGAGGGTTTTATGGGGGTCTGTATTGACTCCCATAATTGACAGGGTGACAGTGTATATATTTTTTCTTTTACAACGGGTCCTTTAAGGACCTTTACGGTCCTTTAAGGACCTGTAACACAGGAATTTTGAATTTTGATTGCAGCGGGGGTCCCTAATCGCGTGCAATCGGGACCCCCACTGCGATGGTTAATGTGGGGTTAATGCAGGGCTCTGAGCTTATCTGTGAAATGGAGATATTCTGTTGTAAAAAACAATTGCCAATCTGAGTAATAAGTCTCAGTATGTATGACAATAGTGCTCCAATAATATGTTTTAGAAAGGAATGGAAGAATGCCCACCCACTCAAATTAAACAGTACCCATTAGCTTCCTAATAAAACCAATGATACAAACTCTGTGAATGGATGATCAGCTTAAAAGATCCTATTATAGACCATAACATCACCTAGTATGCCTCACTAAAGGCAAACTAGGGTGCCTCACATTAGGTGTTTATATATATATATATATATATATATATATATATATATATATAGCTGATAAACTTTTAAATCTGCCTAACAGCTGTCTTGGTGCTAAACAGTGCACCTTCTTCATAGGCTAAGTAATTAGTAGTCATTATATGAATGATGCTATCACGTTTATGAAATGGGCGGGTGGAGAGAGAAGAATTAAGACTGGACAAAGGTGCCAGGCCACTGTAGTCTGGCATCCCAAAGATGTTAGGCCATTGTAACTCTGGGACCCAGAGGTGCCAGGTCACTCTAGGCATGGGATCCAGAGGCACCAGGTCACTCTAGGCTGGGGTCCCTGAGGCGCCAGGTCCCTCTAGTCTGCTGCACAAGAGGTGCAAGGTCACTCTAGGCTGGTGTCCCAGAGGCACTAGGTCACTCTAGACTGGGGTCTCAGAGGCACTAAGTCACTCTAGGTTGGGATCCCAGAGGCACCCGGTCCCTCTAGTTTGGGGTCCCAGAGGTACCAGGTCCCTGAGTCGTTAGGCCAGGGTCAAAAAGGGCGCCAGGTCACTCTAGGCTGATGACCAAAAGGTGCCAGTCCAAGGAGAGCCAGGCCACTCTTTCCTGGGACATTGAGGAAAAGGCATTGGTAATGGCAAAACAAACATTTTATTAAATGCTTCTACAGATTTATTGCATTGCAATAAGTTAAAGAGTGTGTATACTTGTTACACTTTCCTAAATGTTGCCTATTATCAAATCTATTTTTTTAGAAAAGTATATTGTAACTATGAGACTTCAGTGAGGATTTAATGCATTGTACCGAATTGCACAATATGTTAGTCTGAGAATTTCTTGAAACATTTCACTGATAAATGTTAGTTACACAACAGCCATCAGCTCTGTGAAAATCCACTAACAGTCAACATTTGAAACAAACATCTCCTCGTACCATTAAAAAGGTCACTCTGGGGATATTTCTATTGCATAATTTGCATAAAAGTGTTATGTCTTTTTTACTTTTACTGCCATTATTAGCAGAAACTGAAATGGCATTGGCTTTCTTGGGAGATGTTAATGTTAATTAAAATGAGTTTTTCTGTAGATCACTACAGGTTTGTAATCCTCTAAAGGCATTTCAGACTTACACACCTGTCCATTTCATACCTGCTTCCTTTTAATCATTCAGCAATTCTTACTCATTCAATTCTATTTGATCTAATTCATACTAAAACCAGAGAAAACTACACCCAAACTATACACTCCAGGGTGAATAATACCAATCACTACGGGACAACCAAAGCCGCAAAACCAGCCTTGTAACTCCATTGGTTTTAGCAGAGCTCGAATATTATCAGCACTACGAGAACTAATTATAGTTACACAAAATCGATATTCTATTCGACCCGTAGCTCGCAAATAAAGTCTAACCCACAAATGAAAAAAGTATCAAGTTTCTGTCAAAAATATAGTACTATAGTATAGTACTATAATATAATATAGTACTAAATAGGACTCACAGCAATTAAACATACAATACTGTACTTTAAAAGCATTGGAAGGCATGGAAACACATTAGAATTAATTGCAAATGAGACTCAAACTCGCAAATATGCAATTAAACAATATTATTTAACTGTTATTTCTGAGTAATATCGATCCTGCGACTCAAGGGGTTAATACATATCATGAAACCCACATGGACTAAAACAGATGATCGATCCGCCATCAAATTTACAATTATAAGGCATTTGCGGGCTTCTAATAGAATAGGCCCACAGTAAAGTCACTTCCTGCTTGTCAATGGTTTTTGACTTCTAGTCTTGTAAGAGTGTCCTTGGCTCACAAAATGGAGTGCTACAGGTCAAGACGACAGCCCACAGAAGGATACAGGAAGGAAGGGGGAGATTCTAGAAACTCATAGGAGTATGTGAAGTGTAATTTTAATATGAACATTACATCAAGAAGGATAGCATGAGTTAAAATATAGTATATAAAGCAACATGTACCCCAATATAGGGAAATGTCAGGCTTTAATCAGGTTGTTCGTTAGTCCTGTGATTAGCCCAATTTGTTTGTATATGTTGAATTCTCCCGTCAATTATCTGCTGTTCATATGCTTCACAATTTTCTTTATTGCCAGATGATAACACTAGTATTTCTCCTGTTAATGTAAAAAAAATACAGAGACCAATCCCCTAGGTTTTCAGGGCTCAAGTTTCTCGAGTTAGCAGCCAAGTAAATTGGGTTAGAATCATTGCCTAGGCAGAATTTGTTTGCTTTATATAAATGTTTTAACTAGATGACTTATCCTCCTCAGTGTAACTGATAAATATACACTACACTTCTAGGAAGCCCCTAGAGTAACATATTCTGACCTTCTGGATTAATCCACAGTCTTCTTATTCTCTCTCATGTTATTTGCCATAATATGACACTAGTTTCTTATTATTATGACACCGTTCTAATAAAATGTGCCTTACATCACAAAAGAGTTCAGACGAGTCTTATAACATTGGATTCACCAGTCATGGGCATAGGAGTCCAAAAAATCTAGGGGGGGGGGGGATAATTCAACTCTACTCCCAGTACAGGTAGCAGGGGGATCTATCACCGGTGCAATGCACTCTAGGGGCGCCCATTACTGTAGATCCCGCAAATACTGTTTTCATTTTCATTTAATTGTTTAAATTCTCAATGCCCCTGCCTGCAATATTCTTAAAATATATATATATAGCGGGGGGGGGGGGGGGAAGTATTTTGAAAGTTTGTCCACTGACAAAGAATTTTTCAGTCTACAATTTTAATGGTAGGTGTATTTTAACAGTGAGACACAGAATAACAAAAAAAAAAAACTGCAAGAAAAATGCACGTCAAAAAAGTTATAAATTGATTTGCAGGTCAGTGAGGGAAATAAGTATTTGACCCCTTCGACTTAGTACTTGGTGGCAAAACCCCCTATCAATCAGCAAGATTTTTGGATCTTAGGTGTCTTTTTTACAGGTAACGAGTTAAGATTAGGAGCACTCTCTTAAAGGGAATCCTTCTAATCTCAGTTTGTTACCTGTATAAAGGACACCTGTCCACAAACGCAATCAATCAGATTCCGAACTCTCCACCATGGCCAAGACCAGAGAGCTGTTCAAGGATGGAATGGGCTACAAGACCATCGCCAAGCAGCTTGGTGAGAAAGTGACAATAGTTGGTGCGATTATTCGCAAATGGAAGAAACACAAAATAACTGCCAGTCTCCCTCGGTCTGATGCTCCATGCAAGATCTCACCTCGTGGGGTTTCAATGATCATGAGAATGGTGAGGAATCAGCCCAGAACTACACAGGAGGATCTTGTTAATTATCTCAAGGCAGCTGGGACCATAGTCACCAAGAAAACAATTGGTAACACACTACGTCATGAAGGACTGAAATCCTGCAGTGCCCGCAAGGTCCCCCTGCTCAAGAAAGCACATGTACAGGCCCGTCTGAAGTTTGCCAATGAACATCTGAATGATTCAGAGGAGAACTGGGTGAAAGTGTTGTGGTCAGATGAGACCAAAATCAAGCTCTTTGGCATCAACTAAACTTACCATGTTTGGAAGAGGAATGCTGCCTATAACCCCAAGAACACCATCCCCACCGTCAAACATGGAGGTGGAAACATTATGCATTGGGGGTGTTTTTCTGCTAAGGGGACAGGACAACTGCACCACATCAAAGGGACGGGGCCATGTACCGTCAAATCTTGGGTGAGAACCTCCTTCCCTCAGCCAGGGCATTGGAAATGGGTCGTGGATGGGTATTCCAGCATGTCAATGATTCAACACACACAAAGGTAACAAAGGAGTGACTTAAGAAGAAGACCATTAAGCTCCAGACCTTACTCCCATAGAAAATCTGTGGAGGGAGTTGAAGGTTCGAGTTGCCAAACATCAAACTGCTCAAAACCTTAATGACTTGGAGAAGATCTACAAAGAGGAGTGGGACCAAATCCCTCTTGAGATGTGTGCAAACCTTGTGGCCAACTACAAGAAACATCTGACCTCTGTGATTGCCAACAAGGGTTTTGCCACCAAGTACTAAGTCGAAGGGGTCAAATACTTATTTCCCTCATTGACCTGCAAATCAATAGATAACTTTTTTGACATGCGTTTTTCTTGTTTTTTTTATTATTCTGTCTCTCACTGTTAGTTCACACCTACCATTAAAATTATAGACTGATCATTTCTTTGTCAGTGGACAAACGTTCAAAATTAGAGGGGGATCAAATACTCCCCCCCCCCCCCCACTGTATATCACATATAATAGTTGTCAAATTGCAATTTGTCGTCACACTTGCGAGCCTCGCAAAGCAAGGCAAGCTGTTGAGGCATTGAAGCATTCTGAGCTTGCAGGACTTAGGAAATGAGTGCCAAAGGCGCTCATTACCCTGCTCGCCTCGCAAAGCGAGGCGAGCAGTTGAGGCAATAAAGCACACAGGACTTAGGTTAAAATGAGCAGCCATACAGCACTCATTGCAGCCAGCGGCGCCGTCACACATGTGAGCTCGGGGAAAAAAATACAAACTTGTAATAATACGAATTTTACGGCCGGCCCGCGGAAATCAAAAGGCAAAAAACAAGAAAAATAATACAAAATAAATAAAAACACATTCACACACAGCGCATGGAGGAAAGCCAGGAATCCTGGGAGTGAGGTTGCAAGTGATTTTGAGCCTTATTTGACTTGATTTTGAGCCTTTTTAGCCAGCTAAATGAAGTTGCTCTCAGAGTGGGTTATCATCCCCATAGAACTAACCTATTAAGGTTAATTCCTTTTCTGATTGAGCATATCTGACTCTGTTTTGTTTATCTCTGGATAAGTCTTTTGAAATATATTGTGTCTTAAAGGGATATGGAAGGTTTCTTGATTTTTCTAAGTACCATATATACTCGAGTATAAGCCGACTCGAGTATAAGCAGAGGCACCTATTTTACCACAAAATAAAATGAGTGACTTGAGTATAAGCCAAAATGTGCTGTCCCCTGTGACCCCCTCTCTCGCACGTGTCTCTTCTCTTCTCCCCTCTCCCTTCCCTGTGTCTCTTCCCCCCTCCCTTATCACCCTCCTCAACCCCCCTCCTCATTCTCAAACCTCCCTCCTCAACCCCACTCCTCATCCTCAACCTCCCTCCTCATACTCAACCTCCCTCCTCATCGTCAACCTCCCTCCCATCCTCAACCCCCCCTCCTCAACTCCCTCCTCAACCTCAACCTCAACCTCCCTCCTCATCCTCCCTCCTCATCCTCCCTCCTCATCCTCAACCCCCTCCTCATCCTCCTTCCTCTGCCGGCACCCGGTATATGCTAAGGACGCGGCGTGCATGTGACGTCACATGCGCGCCGGGGTCAAGACGGAGCAGAGGCCGGAGAAGAAGCAGGTAAGTGAGGGGGAGGTATTTGGAGGGGGTTGAGGAGGGGGTTGATGAGGAGGAGGGGGTTGAGGATGAGGAGGGGGGAGGGAAAGAGACACGGGGGAGGTTAGAGAGACACAAGGAGGGTCGTTAGAGAGACACAGGGGGGTTAGAGAGACACGGGGGGGTTAGAGAGACACGGGGGTGTAGAGAGACACGGGCGGGGTTAAAGAGACACTAGACTAGGGGGAGTGACTTGAGTATAAGCCGAGGGGGCCCTTTTTAGCCTTAAAAAAAGGGCTGAAAAACTTGGCTTATACTCGAGTATATACGGTATATAATATACCTGTGCATCTAGTTACTTTTATATACTTTATTTTATTAAGAAGTGCTTATAAGCTCTGTTCTAGTGCCTACAATCATAGCAATAGTTGCTGTATGGGTCTGCCCACTGCATCATATGCAGACACAGAATCTGTGGGTCTTGGTGTGCAGTGTAGTGTCCTAGCCTAATCAAGGGCCACATTGTAGCAGCACATTGCAGAATGTTGCTGAAAGATGTTCACTGATTGGTTAGTATGAGACACTGCATAGTCAGTACTACAGAGTCTGTGTCTTCATGAACTTGTGAGGGCAGACCCAAGCAGGTAATATTTGTTTGATTTTAGGCAGTAAAAATAGAGCTTATAAGGAATTCTTAATAAAATAATGTTTATAACAGTAACAGATACACAGGTATCACATATAATAGTTGTTATCTTGCGAGTTTGTCTGTCACGCCATGTTAAAAGTTACAGAGTTGCGCATCGAAAATCGGCTAAGCGAGGAAAAAACTTAAATTTTGTCCAACAGGATCAAAACGAGGCCGAAGCCAGTAACACTTAGCAGAACAATGCAAGGCACGCGGAACTTTGAAAATAAAAGCAAAAGCACAGGGGAGTGAGAGGTGGGAGAGGCTGGAAAGAGACACAGGGCTGAGAGACGATAAGGAAAAATAAAAAGACACAGGGCAGGGAGAGGAGGGAGAAAAACAGACACATGGAAGGGAGAGGGGGAAATAGTTACAGGGGTCAGAGAGTGGGACGAGGTTCGCAATGAGCACCGAAGGCACTCAGCGCGAGGCACAAAAGTGTCAGGTTGCACAATGTCTGCAAGGAGCGCTCAATGCAGGGCTCGCTATGAGCGCCTTTGGCGCTCATCGCAAGGCCTGTAAACTACACGGGGGGAGGCTCGGGGCTCGCGTTGAGTGCCAAAGGTGCTCAGAGGGGCCAGAGCCTCGCATTGTGTGGCAAACCTCATTGCCAGGCTTAATATTTTATCGCCGTCATTTTTGATGGGCAAGCAGGTAGTATTATATACTATATAATCCAGAAATCTCTTTAAATTGATTTTATATAACTTTAGCTGAACAGAGAATCTATTAACCACATTAGTTGTAACCCCTTTATCCAACTCAGAAAATAGATTTTGAAGGAGTTACATTAGGTCCCACAAGTTTAAGAAGATCAGAGATCTGAGAAGTTACAATTTGATTCACTTTCAAAGCATTGATTTTCAGAAATAAAGATGACTTTTTCCCTTGATTCTGTTAGTCATTGATTTCCTAATCCCCGCTCAGTATCATTTGCCTTTAATTACATTATTTAAACAGATTACAAAAACAAAACAAAACAACAAAAAAACAAACAGATTCTGAACTTGTGGATAATGCTCTGCATCATCATGTAGTCATAATGTGAAAAAGCTGTAAAAAATGTGTTTTCACTATTTTAAATGTTCCAGTTTTACCTTTCCAGGACCTCCCTGCAACTGGACCATCCTTGAACAGCAGCAAATTGAATATGTTGGAATTTGCAAAGGACTTGTGATTTATGGTCCTTTTAGGTCTTGACAAAAGAAACAATCTCCAGTTTGGATTGGTAAAACAGAGAGAGAAGGCTAGGTGAGGAAAAACTGGATTTTGCACTTTGTTTTCAATTTATGAGGTTGAGCAACATTCATAAATTCAAAGCATTGATCACGCGAAATAATAGGTTTGAGAGATTTAATGGATAGTATTGGATAAATACAATGAAAAAAAATATATTTTTTTAGTTTTTTAAAAGTGGTTGTCACGATCTGCTTCTTGAAGAGGGTTCGATATGAACCCAGTTCAAACCTACCCCGGCAGAATCATGTAGTTCCTTTTCTCTGTGGCACAAAAGGTGGCTTCTGAGGAGGGCAAGGCATAGAATACTGGATACAGGTTACTAGTGGCCCATGGCAAAACCACTCCCCAAGTCAGGATACAAAACACAGAAATAGTCTCACACTGTGGATATATGAAAACTATCTCTCAACTTTATTGAATGATCAAAACAACATATTTATATTCTCCAATACCACACCCTTGTGTACATTTGTGTATGTATGGTGTCAGCCCATCTGGCTTGCAACCTTGGGCTATCAAAGCTCTTGAGATCAAATTCAACAGATATCTATAACTGGCTAGTGAAAAAACCTTTATGTTAAACTCAAGTGTTTGCTTAGGACTACTGGAAGTACATACATATGTCTTGCCCTAAGGTCTATACGTGTGAGGGTGCAATGATCTGCAGCTAACTTCTATGCAGAACATTTTTACCAATTCCACATATGTTCTATATAACATTTTCCCTCTTACAATATGTTATAACTAGGATACATAATAACCATGTACAGGCAACATATAACCACACATTAACACATAATCCCAATGCAACAATGTCATGCTCCCTTGGTCATATTCATAAATTACTGGCAATATGACAGTGGTAAATATACTTTTTATTGGCAAATGATGGGGAGATGAGTCCTATCTTTTAGATTGTGTTGGAATTGTTTTTAACACCATGATTATCAGATGTTAAAAAATTTTATAAATAGAGTTCCATTTGAATAATTTTCTGTATCCGGGTTAAACCGATTTTTAATAACAGTAAGCTATCATGACTTTTCAAAAATCGCTACTTAATTCTTTAAAAAAAATTATACAGAAAACAGAATGGGTTTATTGTGACGTCCAGGGGGCCTCAAGACTTTGATGGACTATTAGACCTTTTGGGCCCCAGGATTAACATGGATTATAGATATTATTTCTTCCTTCTCTCCCCTGACATTGTCTTCCCAGCCTGGACAGCTACATTATTATTGTGCGCCATTTTGTGCGAGTAAGCCATGTTGTTTATGGAGGGGTCCACAATAGCAGGGTGATAGGAATTATTGTATTGTTGTGTGAATTTATGATGCAACGTTGGCAACCAGGCATGTTTGGTATTTCAATGCCAAGGACTTTATCAGAGTGTATTACCAGGGTCCCTGGTATGGATGGTCTTCAGTTACATGAATGAGCTGTTTGTGGGGACAGAAGCAATCCAGCAGAATAGAGGGAGGGTGGCTGGCCAGATACATGAAAGGGTCAACATTGACGCTATGTCTACTCACAGAGGATCATCACATGTGACAGCTGAACTGAAAGTTGTCCATCCCAGGGTTCAAGTTGGCTGAGTGTCTATGAATGGTTGGCCTGGACCATTAAAATTCACACAGTGCTTGCATGTGATGTTCTGTGTAGCACAATATTATGTCACTTTCCCCTGAAGGGATACTTTTCTCTGTGCACTCGTTTTTCATCTTGATAGTAAGTAGCTTTAGGCAACAAGTAAATACCATAAATATGTTTGCTAAAAAAGGTAATTTATCAAAAGCTTGTTTTTAAAGATTTTCTAATTAGCAAGGAAAACATTCCATTGGCCACTCCATGCACAGCATTTATAGCACTATAGTAAATTAGAAACCTTGTTAATTATTTATAGTCTAAATCCCTTTACGCATGATCAAAGCTAATTGTTAAAGAGGATATGGTAACTATGGGAACTTCAGTGGTCATATAATACAATTTAACAATGGTTTTAGAAGTTCTTGATAAGTTCCACTGATAAATGGATAGAGCCCTTGTGCTACACAGATCATCAACGCAGTGCCATTCCACTATAATGACGATTTTACATTTGCAACAAATAAACCTAATCTCATACCTTAAATTGTTCACACTGGAATCATTTCATGTTGCATAATTTGCATGAAAATGTTATGGTTTTTGAATGTTTGCAGCCATCATTAGCAAAAACCAAAATGACATTGCTTTTCATGAGAGATGCTAATGTTAATTGAAATGAGTTTTACTGCAGTTTAAGGGTGTTTTCTAAACCTCTTGAGGGTCTCCTGACGTGCACATCTAACTATATCAGTCCATCTGCTTCCTTTTTCTTGTGGGACTTATTCAGAAATTGTTACTTGGTTCAGACAATCTTGTTCATACTAGAAAAGCTGTCCTTTGCCCTCTTGTCTTTAGGATTCCTATTGATTGCCTTGTCTTCAAACACAGAGGTTTGTATTGACTTGACAAGCAAGACAAGACAGTCCAAAACTGCAGAGGACACATGAGATAAGCATTAAACTAATTAGGATACAATTGATTCTGATTAACATATCTGCACTAATTGTCAAGGCTGCTAGCAACCTCAAAGTATGTTTGCAAGTCAGAAAAAAATCTTCTTCTTTTCAGCTTCAACAAACATCAGTTGTCTGACAAATATTGAATGGTTTGGATCTTTAAAACACCAGTCACCGTAGTTGACGGATGCACATCTGGAGTAGGGAGGATGGTAATCAAAAGTGAAAGGGTGAGGTTGTCTATTATATTACTATTTACTGTATGTTTAGGTAGTTATTGTATGCAATCATGCACTAATTGCACCCGCCAGTTTCAATATTGTGCTGGGATGACAGTAGTGATGATAGTTGATGATGACCCACAGGAGTCAGGACTGGGTAGAGCTAATAGACTGTCCCATAAGAGTGTTAAAGGAGGCAAGTGGGGTTATTGGAGACCCAGGCCAAAGATTGCGGCAGCTAGCAGAATAGTTGAGGTCACAAACAAAGATTCGGGGGAAAGCCTGTAGACAATGGAAATGCTATGGAAATTGTTGGTGCTTTATAAAAAAAAGAGTAAAAATAATGAGTTCTAGAAGGGATCATATAAGGAATCCGCAAGCATTAGCTTATAAATCCTCCTCAAGCAACCAGGACATTTTGTAAGCTAACCTAGCTGTCATTACCCCCCTGGACTCATGGGCTTTTGAAAATGGCAGCTGGACTTTGTTGAGCCCTAGCCAGGTAACTATGTAATCCAAGGGCTAATCTAATGGCCATAAGAGAGTTCTAAAGCCTTCCAAGACATTTCATAACAGGCTGATTTTGCACGCCTAACTTATGACCTAATTACCACTGGTCCAGGATACAGACCAAGGGCCATATTAAATTCCAAGCCAGCAGAGGCACTGGTACACCCGCAAAGCCTGCAATCTTGAAATTCGGCTGAGTTACAGAGCGATAAAATTAGCCAAGCCCTCAACAGACATGGCCGACATCCAAACCTGTAAACCATTCTTGTGTACGTTGCATTTGCGGCCGTGAACATGATGAATTACTCAAACCCGTAGTTACGGTTTTAGACGGAGCCAATCGTAAAAGAGATCGTCATCATTACATCAATGAAAAATGGTGGTTAGATTTCAATCCCTTATGGGTTTGAAGTATGAGTTACAATTGGACCCGCATTCCAGAAATAATGCAATATTAATAAATCTATAAATATTATAATCTAGTCCATGCGAGTTCCATTAAATGTATTAACACATTGATTGCCGGGATCGATATAACACTTGAAAATGTTGTGCTATTAGTTTTAATACCTAACATCACTTTCCTTTAAATTCAGAATACAGTATTGTGTTGATATTTGCATTTACAGTGCTGCGGATAGGACTTTAACCCCCTTGCAGGTCCTCTCTAGTACTCGTAGGCTTTTTGGCTCCATTTGCCGTTTACGAGTTTAAACGCCAGTGGATTTGTAGCAATTTAATAGCGATTTGCAACATAACATTTACGGGCTTGACAGATTAAAGGCTTAGTGGCAACAATTGGACCCGCATTCCAGAAATAATGCAATATTAATAAATCTATAAATATTATAATCTAGTCCATGCGAGTTCCATTAAATGTATTAACACATTGATTGCCGGGATCGATATAACACTTGAAAATGTTGTGCTATTAGTTTTAATACCTAACATCACTTTCCTTTAAATTCAGAATACAGTATTGTGTTGATATTTGCATTTACAGTGCTGCGGATAGGACTTTAACCCCCTTGCAGGTCCTCTCTAGTACTCGTAGGCTTTTTGGCTCCATTTGCCGTTTACGAGTTTAAACGCCAGTGGATTTGTAGCAATTTAATAGCGATTTGCAACATAACATTTACGGGCTTGACAGATTAAAGGCTTAGTGGCAACCTTCAAATTTAGGCAGCCTGTAGGGTTTTTCCGGCTTCAACCCGCAGATCGTTTGCATGTAGTTGAAAGAGGCCAATTTAATGGCCCTAAGTCTAGCGGGCTCCGTTACGGGCTACGAGTTTTAGCGTTGGAGGAATTTAGTAGGGCTGAAAGTGTCAGAGCATGCCAGTAGACAAGAAAATGATAAGATCACAAATAGGGGTTATATCCTAAAAAAATATCAGAAATCCATCTTAAGTGTCAACATGAAGAATCCACATTGAGTAGCTTGTAACAGCAAACCAGTACAATACCTGGTGTTAAAATTGCATTCACTGTTGCTTCAAAAGTTATTGAAAATAATTACAAAAATACAGATCTGTATAAAATATTTTAAAACATGTTCTTAAATTGTTATTGTGTTGAGCCACTGTATGGAAACAATTTACGTAGGTATATAGAAAAATAGCGGACTATTTTCCATATTTTCTTGATATTCTACTCAAGTTTTATTCAAGTTACACAACCCGCCTCCACAAGCAGGTGATGTAGTGCTGCAAGAGTTGTTGACCAGCTGCATTTTATCTAAGCTTTGCACAACATTTCCAATTAAGATATGCACTTTAAGTGTTATGTTGAAAATCCTTATTTATATAATTTTTATATCTTAATATCAAATAGCTAAGTAGACAAAGTGTAATTATATCTTACTTTGTGGAATACATTTCCTCATTTTTATTTCCCATGTACTACCAAATCCAGTAAATAGAGATCTGTATGATTAACAGAGGGAGATTTAATTAGAAAAGCTGGACAGAGGAGTAGTGATTATGAAATGTATCATTTAATCTCCTCTGTGTAGCATGTTGTTAATTAAATTTCAAGAACATTAATTTTATTCCTGTCATAGCTTTTTTCCCCACTGAGAAAGAAAACTCCTATTAACGAAAAAAAAAAAAAAAAATCTGAAGACTATTCTAGTATCAAATAGCAAACATTGAAAAAAAGATAATTAATAGTTTTATTCTTGTTTTTAAAATTTGCACTTCAATGCAGCTATTGCTTTTTTGTAATTTTAAACTACAGTTCGTGAATGTAATCTGCAAAAATGATCAATTATTATGTTTTAATGTGCTTTTAAACAATCTTGTCAGGTAGGTTTGCTTAATTTTAGTCCTGAAGGGCTGGTGTCATCATTGTTTTTAGGATATTTTGTTCTAATATAGGGTTATCAATCAGTGACTCAATTATTTGGATTTATGTACAGTGGGGGAAAACTGATTTGTCCATCGACAAAGAAATTATCAGTCTATAATTTTAATGGTAGGTGTATTTTAACAGTGAGAGACAGAATAACAAAAAAGTAAAAAACAAGAAAAACGCATGTCAAAAAAGTTATAAATTGATTTGCAGATCAATGAGGGAAATAAGTATTTGACCCCTTCAACTACTTGGTGGAAAAACCCTTGTTCAGATGTTCTTGTAGTTGGCCACCAGGTGTGCACACATCTCAGGAGGGATTTTGTCCCACTCCTCTTTGCAGATCCTCTCCAAGTCATTAAGGTTTCAAGGCTGATATTTGGCAACTCGAACCTCCAGCACACGCAACAGATTTTCTATGGGATTAAGGTCTGGAGACTGGCTCCAGAACCTTAAGGTGCTTCTTCTCGAGCCACTCCTTTGTTGCCTTGGCTGTGTGTGTTGGGTCATTGTCATGCTCGAATACTTATCCACAACCCATTTTCAATGCCCTGGCTAAAAGGAGGTTCTCACCCAAGATTTGACGGTACCTGGCCCCTCCATCATCCCTTTGATGGGGTGCAGTTGTCCTGTCCCCTTAGCAGAAAAACACACCCGAAGCATAATGTTTCCACCTCCATGTTTGATGGTGGGGGATGGTGTTCTTGGGGTTATAGGCAGCATTCCTCCTCCTCCAAACACAGGGAGTTGAGTTGATGCCAAAGAGCTCGATGTTGGTCTCATCTGACCACAACACTTTCACCCAGTTATCCTCTGAATCATTCAGATGTTCATTGGCAAACTTCAGATGGGCCTTTCAGTCCTTCACGGAGTAGTGTATTACCAATTATTTTCTTGGTGACTATGGTCCCAGCTGCCTTGAGATCATTAACAAGATCCTCCCGTGTAGTTCTGGGCTGATTCCTCACCGTTCTAATGATCATTGAAACTCCACGAGGTGAGATCTTGCATGGAGCATCAGACTGAGGGAGACTGGCAGTTATTTAGTGTTTCTTCCATTTGCTAATAATCGCACCAACTGTTGCCACCTTCTCCCCAAGCTGCTTGGGGATGGTCTTGTAGCCCATTTCAGCCTTGTGTAGGTCTACAATCTTGTCCCTGACATCCTTGGACAGCTCTTTGGTCTTGGCCACGGCGGAGAATTTTGAATCTGATTGATTAATTGCTTTTGTGGACAGGTGTCTTTTATACAGGTAACAAGCTGAGATTAGGAGCACTCCCTTTTAAAAGAGTGCTCCTAATCTCAGCTTGTTACCTGTATAAAAGACAACTGGGAGCCAGAAATCTTGCTGATTGATAGGGGATCAAATACTTATTTCCCTCACTGACCTGCAAATCAATTTATAAACTTTTTTGACATGCGTTTTTCTTGTTTTTTTTTTTGTCATTCTGTCTCTCACTGTTAAAATACACCTACCATTAAAATTATAGACTGATCTTTTCTTTGTCAGCAGACAAACATCCAAAAACAGCAGGGGATCAAATACTCCCCTACCTGTAATAATTAAAAAAATGTTTAAAAAAAAAAAAATTGGCCTGGTTCCAGTTTTTACGGATCGTAGTAGTACAAACTATTTGTTTTCATTTTGATATAACAGCATACAAATTGCAAATTTCCAGATTATGCTTAAAAACTTGCTATGAAGTCTTAAAAATCTATCCTATAAAGTCAACAGTTTTCACATTCACAGTCATAACATCACATCTTGGTGCTGAGATCATATAATCTAGATTTTATCTTCTATGCTTATGTCAATGTTTCAATGTTTGAATGCGTTGGGATTGTTGCTTGTTGTGGAATAAATAAATCCCTATCTCAGTTTCTCTCAAATTACACACTCAATAAAACAGTCCATATCAGGTTTCCATTATATCTTATTTCTATTACAAATTGGTTTGAGGCAGCTAACTGACATAGAAGGTCCCATATGAGTCTGACAGTAAACTCAGACCACTCTCTTCTATATTATAGAAAGAAGCTTACTAACTAATATGGGTGTGCTCTACAAATGTTCTCCTTTTACACATGCTCGGGTGAAGCAATGACAAAACACTAGTAAAAACCGGCTAAGGCTAGTAACAATATTCTACGAAGTGGGCCTGATTCCACTTTCCTACCCCCTAGCTCTTATAAGCCAGAGTATCCCCCAACTAAAGTATAACCAAAGGGACCCAATGACACCAAACATTAACCCTATACCTTGGGGTTTTCAACGGACCCCCATGGTGTACTTAAGTATAACTATGGGCCCTCCACTTAATATTATCCCATAGTTATACTTTGATTAGGGGATACAATGGCTCATAGGGCTTAGCTGGTAGAAGGGAGAATCCCGGGAGACCCTGGGCATATAGCAGGTAGGAAGGGGGAATCCCTGGGAATCCCCATTCTCACAGTGGGTAGGAATGGCAAAAGCCGTGATCCACAGATTCATAGACGGTAGCGTGTCATAGGTGGAGGGGTCATAAACCCCCTGAATTTGTTCTTATTATTATTTACCCCCTATCTATATAGATAGATAGGGTTAAGGGAGGATGCTAGGACTAGTGTAAGGTGTTTAACCCCCTGGGTGCTAGTCAGTTTTATAGGCTTTTTTTTCCAGGAACCACAGAATTGCTCCAGTACTTAAAAGTTCTTGGAGTTCTGAGAATGGGTTACATTGGATGTTACTGCACTAATGGAATGGAGGCCAATGTCTATTACATCATTCTATGTCGATCCTTCATCTTTGAGGGAATGGTTAGAGTTTCTGAATATATCACAATATCTGTGATAGAGTTCCTTAAAATGCCACTGAAATAAATCAGCTTTCAACTTTTAAGTAATAAATGTCAGTAAAAAACATTTCTGATTAAAAAAAATGTTGATCGTCTGTGGGAAAACTATATATGATGTAGATTACCAGAGAGTGAAACATCATGTGGAAAAATTGTTTTCCATTTTAAAAGTCCTGCAATAGTAACTGTGTTAGGAATGTTTGAAATTAGTGGTAGTTCTCAGAATAAATAATGAGCTTGATTGGCCGATGCCACTAATTAGAATGAACTGTTATTTTTCTCCTATTGCAAAGTATGTTTACAGGTTTCAAGTCCCATCACAACTTGTTTTTTTATTTATTAATGAGTACTAGTTTGGTCACAATATTTCTGTACAGTAATGTTATGTAGTAAAGGAGTTATATTGCCAAATTAGCTTTAGGTTTCTTACATGTTCTATTTTACCACTCCAAATTATAGTCCTGTAGCTGCCTCTTCTGTAATATGGCATGTGTGTGTTTTAATCCTATTACAAATTTTACTTATTTACTAGCGACTTGCCCGTCAAAAATGACATCAAGAAAATGTTAAGTGAGCCCCCTCAGAGCACCTTCAGCACTCATTGCGAGTCTCTCCTCCCCGTATAGATCACGGGCCTCAAGATGAGCGCCAAAGACCTGCAATGAAAGCTAATTTCCGACGTTGTGCAACCCGCCACTTTTGGTCCCACGTGTCTCATGTTATCCGGCTAAGTGTTACTGGCTTTGGCTAAGTGTTAAGTGTTCTGATCCTGTTTGAGAAAATGTACATGTTTTTGGCCGCCATCTATTTTCTCACTCAGCCTATTTTCGAACTCCGAAAAACGGCAATTAGGTCTCAAATTAGCTTGGAACCTCACTCACAGGCTCATTGGCTGTCCCCCTGAGTTGTGTGTGAGGTTTTTAATTAAACTTTTACATTATTTTTCTTTTTTGGGCGGTCTTACGAGTTACATGCTTGAGAAAATATTGTCCTTAGTCGCTGATTGCGTACATCGCTATGGGTGCCTTCAATCTCTTTCCATCCTCCATCGGTGGAGCATAATCGGGCAAATGACATCTCTGATGACATCTCTGATGGGACAGAGGACCTTTAGAGGGACCCAGAAAGGGCACTACTGCGAGAGCTGCAATGAGCACCTTCAGCACTCATTGCAGCAAAGTGGAGCGAGCCTCACGATGAGCACCGACGGCGATCATCTTGAGGCTGCCTTCAATCTCTAAGCCCCGCCTGCCTCGCAATGAGTTCCTTATTGCAGCCTTAGTCGTATGGGCCTTGTACGAAGGAGCGACGACAACTCGCAATAACAACTATAATATGTGATTACATAGTAGTTTTTATTTTGGTCATAAGTTAAAGCGAAATATATATATAAAATGTAAAGGGGTAATATGAGACCGATAGCCCTGATAAATTCCATGAACGTGTAAAACCGTAAGGGCGAAAAAACCCTACTGGATGTCAAAAATTTAACTCCGCGGCTCCAAATCCTTTGTTTTATCAAGTCTTTAACTGTACTTTCCAATCACGCTATTAAATTGCAACAAATTCACTGGCGTTCAAGTCCATAATCCACAAATGGAGGTAGGAGGTTAAAGTCCTATCCGTAGCACTGTAAATGCAAATATACACACACACTACTATACTTATAAGTAAAGGGAAAGTGATGTTAGGTATTAATATTAATAGCACAGCATTCTCAAACTCGCAAATCTGCAATATAAAGTACTTTTTTTAATGTTTCATTTTTGTGTTATATCGATCCCGGCAATCAATGTGTTAATACATATAATGAAACTCGTATGGACTTGAATATCATATTTACTGATTTATTAATATTGCATTATTTCTGTAATGCGGGTCTGATCGAAACTCGTAATTAAAACCCGTAAGGCTTTGAAATCTATCCTCCATTTTCCAGTGACGTAATAATAACGATCTAATTTGTAACTACGGGTTTGACTAATTGATCATGTTCACAGCCGCACATCCAACGTGTGAAAAATGGTTTATCGTCTTGCGTCTGTGGCCCGTAACGCACGACATGGTGGAATTGAATAGCTCTGTAACGCAGCCAAATTTCAAGCCTGCAGCCTTTGCTGGCTTGCAGATTCCGATATGGGCTTCAAATTTAACGGGGCTCCAGGAATGCTGTTACAGTTATTATTTTACATAAATAAAAAATATGCAAAAAGAAAGAGATGAAGGGAAGGGGAATTCAAACCTAGAACCTACAGTTCTAAAATATATGATTTAGCTTTAATAGTAAAGACATTAATAAAGCTGAAAAAAAATTAGTATTACAGTTATAGTCTGAATCTTATCTGTAAAGACTTCTGTGGGGGCTTCAGATGGCTATACAAGAGGCAAATAAAATTATAATATATAAGTCAATGCTTGACCGCTTTATAAAAAATAATTAGCTTTTCTACTGATGGTGCAGAGTGCATGCAATGAAGTCCCCAGATATATGGAGCCTCATTCAATTTGAAGGCCGCAACTAGCGGTTTACAGGCCGTATGTCTGGGTCCTGTTGCGGGCTCACAGTTGTCTCTGGTTCAGGCACTATTCAATTGAGCAAGGGCACATGTTACGGCCCGAGGCCTCAAGCCCGAAAATTGCTCATGTAGCCGCAAATTGTAAATGGACTGGCCAAGATGCCGTCCGCGGTTACAATCCAATCATGGTATAACGGAGTGTGACGCAGGTCTCGCAGCTGATACAAATCGATCTAGTCGAAGATGATTGACAGAAAGTGATAATAAAGTTGCATTCCACACGTCCATGCGTTTACTGTGTTGTAGATTCTGACAAAGTAGCACGCTGGTCCCGTAATTGGAGTTTTTTTTCAGAGAGTGAGAGAGTAGGCGAGTTCTGTGAGCAGTATATTGCAGTTTTATTTATTTACAGTGCCTTGCAAAAGTATTTAACCCTCTTGGCATTTTTTGTGTTTTGTTGCCTCACATCCTGGAATTAACATGAATTGTTTGAGGATTTGCATCATTTAATTTACAGAACATGCCCACAACTTTGAAGATGTTTTTTTTTTATTGTGAAGCAAATCCCACCTAAAGTCAATACTTTGTAGAATCACCTTTTGGGGCAATCACAGCTCCAAGTCACTTTGGATAAGTCTCTATGAGCTTGCCACATCTTACCACTTGGATTTTTGCCCATTCCTGCTCGCAAAACTGCTCCAGCGCCTTCAAGTTGGATGGTTTGCGCATGTGTACAGCAATCTTTAAATCTGACCACAGATTTTCTATTGGATTGAGGTCTGGGCTTTGACTAGGCCATTCCAACACATTTACATGATTCCCCTTAAACCACTCAAGTGTTGCTTTAGCAGTGTGTTTGGGGTCATTGTCCTGCTGGAAGGTGAACCTCCGTCCTAGCCTCAAATCACGCACAGACTGGTACAGGTTTTGCTCAAGAATATCCCTGTATTTAGCACCATCCATCTCTCCCTAAACTCCGACCAGTTTCCCAGTCCCAGCTGCTGAAAAACATCCCCACAGCATGATGCTGCCACCACCATGTTTCACTGTGGGGATGGTGTTGTTTGGGTGATGTGATGTGTTGGGTTTGCGCAAGACATCGTTTTATATGATGGCCGTAAAATTCAATTTTAGTCTCATCAGACCAGAGCACCTTCCTCCATACATTTTGGGAGTCTCCCACATGCCTTTTCTCAAACTCAAAACGTGCTATTTTGTTTTTTGCTTAAAGTAATGGCTTTCTTCTGGCCACTCTGCCATAAAGCCCAACTCTATGGAGCTTACAGCTTAATGTCGTCCTATGTACAGATACTCCAGTCTCTGCTGTGGAACCCTGCAGCTCCTCCAGGGTTACCTTAGGTCTCTGTGCTGCCTCTCTGATTAATGCCCTCCTTGCCCGGTCCGTGAGTTTTGGTGGGCGGCCGTCTCTTGTCAGGTTTGCTGTTCTGCCATGTTCTTTCCATTTGGCTATGATAGATTTGATGGTGCTCCTGGGGATCATCAAAGATTTGGATATTTTTTTATAACCTAACCCTGACTTGTACTTCTCAACAACATTGTCTCTTACTTGTTTGGAGAGTTCCTTGGTCTTCATGGCAGTGTTTGGTTAGGGGTGTCTCTTGCTTAGGTGTTGCAGCCTCTGGGGCCTTTCAAAAAAGGTGTGTATATGTAATGACAGATCATGTGACACTTAGATTGCACACAGGTGGACATCATTTCACTAATTATGCGACTTCTGTAGGTAATTGGTTGCACCAGAGCTTTTTATGGGCTTCAGAACAAAGGGAGTGCATACATACACTCATGCCAATGTTCTGTTTTCTTTTTATAAAAAATAGTTTTATTTATATATTTTTCTCATTTCACTTCACCAACTTAGGCTATTGTGTTCTGATCCATCACATAAAATTCAGTTTAACAAAACATTGAACTTAAGGATGTATTGTAACATCCCCCATCCCATCCCCCACACCTAATCCCCCAACAGTTAAAAATACCCATAATACACACATTTATTTCTTCATATATATACAGAAACACTTATTTTTATTTATCCTTATATTATTTGGGGGATTTAAATGTAAAGAGTTGAGAGGAGGGGGGAGGAGTGGAGAGGCAAGGAGGAGGAGATGAGGAGTGGAGAGGAAGAAAGAGAGGAGAGAGAGGTGGCCTTTGGGAGTAATGGTGGAGAAAAGGAGGATGTGAGCAGTGGTGGAGGAGAGGAGGAGGGAGAGGAGGTGAGGAGTGGTGGAGGAGAGGAGGAGGAGAGTGAAGACATAGAGGAGGTGGAGTAGGAGGAGGTGGAGGAAGAGGAGAGTGGTGGAGGAGGTGGAGAGTGGGGGAGAGTGGTGGAGTAGTGGAGGAGGTGGAGAGTGGAGGAACGTGGTGGAAGAGAGGTTGAGAGTGGAGAGTGGAGAGGAGGAGGTGGGTGGGTCCCCAGCCCCGCTTCCTCCACCCCGGAGGTAACACTTTGTCCACCCTCAGACCGGCTCCTTTCCTCCCCCCTTGCCTCCACCACTGCCACTGCAGCTGCCTCTGGGTCATGGGGGGATGCCTCCCCCTGCCCCCACCACCACCAAGGAGACGACAGCTGGCCACAGGGGATTGGGGCCCGATGGCTAGGTGGGGGCGGTGCTGCGCATATGTTTGTGCCTTCCCAACAGCACTCCTCAGTGGCAATCTATTGGTCCAAATGTTAACCTAATCTAGAGTGGCTACAGATTATAGGATCATGACCTATGTGATGCTGATATTTTGTATGCATATGGCTATCTCCCATCACATGGTCCATGATTCTCTTCTCTGTGGACACATAGGGTTCTGTTTAACATTTCACCAATTGATGATCACTGAGGAATGCTGTTGAGAAGAGATGTTGCAGTCCCTATATTTTTAAGGCCTTATTTTGTTGGTGTTATGCTTTTGTTTTGGGTAGAATTCAGGTCCATGAAGGTATCTTCTGCATCTGCAAGCATTGTGAAGGAAATTTATGAGATTTAAGGTTTTCCCAGTGCCTTTCAGATAAACATTAATTCAATGACACCAGCCCCCCCCCCCCCCCCCCGCACTTAACATGTAGCTCCAACAATATTAAAGCTATCATATATCCATATATGTAAGACATGATTGTTGTTAGCTTAAATGTACACTAACACTGCTATGGTGGTGGACTTGTGAAGTCTCACAATGGCATGTTACATCACATTTGTGCCACATTCCTATATCAGTAAACTAATGAACCCTAATTACTATGCAATAGGTTAATATATATAATAACAATAATAACTATATTAATAGTAATAATATCATGAGATATCATATAATAATATATATTATATATAATAATAATAATAATAATAAAAGGTTAATACACATGCAAAGTTTAATTTGTGGAGTATAAACATTCCCCTGAAGGCCTGATAAGAATATGACAGGTGATAATGTGAATTGAGTAATAGAAAAACACTTAATGAGAGGTCACCAAATAATAATGCGTATACATTTTGGAACATGGCCATCAGCATTGGCGTGGGACTTTCCAGGATGGCCCTAGCTGACATTATCCCTGATGGAGGTGAGCTGGCTGTTGCTCCACGTGCCTCTGCACAGCCTCTATGTTTGTTTGCGGCCCTTCCTGATGGGTTAGAGTAGATTAGTGTGGTGTATGTTCTCCATGGTCCCCTTTTGGATTGCTAAGTAGTGGTGGTGACGGGGCTTGTGTACCTGAATAAAGCTGTGAGCTATGACATTGAGGGCCACTGTAAGCAGGTCATAGCAGAGAGGTCAGATACACCACGGTCCACTAGAGAAGGAACTATCAACCCACTCCAGTATCTTTGGCATGCAAACCTTGTGGATAAGCACAGACAGAAACATAAGTAAGTGTGCTGCAGTCCATAGGGTCACAGAGAGTAGCACACAACAGAGGGACTGCACAACCATAAATAAAATGTTCCCCTGGTACTTGATATATGCCATGTGGCAGTGTAATTTGGCAACTATTTGTTGTCCCAATGTAGATGTAATGAGTGAGATGCATATGAGATGATCTTTGTATTTTTAGGGTCCACATTAGAGCCTCTGTGAGTGAGAAAGGGTTAATATGGCAGCCATTTTCATGTATCTGTGTTTCAATTTAATGAGGTAGTATGTCTTGCAGCATGGCTTTTCATATTGGCATATGCATGACCATTATAACCTATTAGAAAAATGTATTTTTTTTTTAAAGTATTTGATAGTTTGTAATAGTTTGTAATGCCTTCCATTGCTTTGATCATATTTTAAAGTGCATTGGTGTGTTTTTATTGTGTTTTGCAGTGTTCCAAACTAGTCTGTAAACCCTTTGTGGGTCCTATTTGTAGCCTGCTTTTAAGCTTTGGGCCACCATTTGCCATTTGAGGGCTTGATTGCGGGTGTGGTCTTGAGAGATTTTGGCAATTGAATTGCAATTCTCGATTTTAGTGATCGGGAACTCTTGCGGACGTGAAAGACCAAAGGCTGTAAGTTCCAGGTTTAACCACCACAAAGTTTTCAAGCCTGTAACACGTAAGCGATTTTCAGCCAATCGAATAGCAAATGAATATTCAGAATTTACTGTAACTTACAATTGCTCAATTGAATCAGACTCTTAGTCTGGAGCTCTTTCCAATGTATCAGAGTTTGGAGCTCAATTCTATCAATTAGAAGAACATCATGTATTTCATATATTCACACCAAAGATATATATTTAAAAAAAATGTTTTGAAAAGTTTTATATGCATTCCCACTCCTTAAATGTCAAAAAAGCTGGACAATTGCAAAAGAGGTGTTGAATTCACTGCCATAAAGTAGTTTTTCCCGCCTACAGCCCTCTACACACAAAAATAATAGAATTAGGGATATTTAGTGACATGCCTGCATGAACTGGATACATATCACTAAGTCACTATCAAGTGAAATGCCAAAATCTGTATTTGTGAGATATAGATCCTGATATTTTTAAAAGCTGCATCATCATAGTTGTTGCAGCCATTAATTACTGTTAGTCTTTTACGCCCCTTCTTTTTTTTGTCAATAAACAATTCTTTAGAATATTCAGCATTATGAATGCATGGTTTTGGAAATCTCGTGTGCCTTTGGTGGCTTATCTACATGCTTTTGTGTAATAAATGCCCTAACAAAAACCTGAAATTATGGGTTTTGTAAAGGCTGGTGATCTGTCTATTAAAGGCTTGCTAGGTTGACATTTATGGTTTGAATTTGTTTGCCCATGAAGGATAATGCAGAGCCCCAAACTGCAATTAGTAACGCAAAGGGAAAATGATTCTGCAGCAACACCATCACCTGTGTTTTAAAAGGGACTCTTTAGGACAAATATTGTTTTCTTTATCTAAATATTTTAACTGGATTAATTGATTACTCAGTATAATTACAATATACAAATGTACAAATAACTCACTTTTTAAAAGCCACTGTAGTAAGAGATTACTTTCTGGAAACTCTCCCTTCCACCCTGTTCTTCTTCATGAGACCTTTTATGTTGCACAGCTGTGAGTTAAAGCCACTCCCACAGGAGAGGGTATTTGCAATACCACTGTGACATGTTACTCAAACACACCACATGTCACTGTCTGCTTGTTAGGAGCATTAAATACTTGTAGTGAGAAGCTCCTTGCCTGTGGGAGTGGATTTTTGACACAGCTCATGACAGCTCAGATGAGGGAGTACAGGAAAAAAGGGAGAGCGTCCAGAAGATGAAAATCTTTACTCTGGACAGTTATGGGCAACAGATGGCCTGTGGGCCACATGCCACCCTCACACACTTCCCATGTAGCTCAGCCTATTTTCTGTAGTGGGAGAGTATGTCACTCTTCATAAATAAATAATTCCTTTGCCACAGGGATTTTACCATTTTGTTATGCATAAAATGTTAAGCACTGTGAGACCCTTTGAAGTAATCAGGGGACACATTAAGGCCTTTCAAGAAAAATAGTTTGCCCATGACTGGCCTTGGGGCTTCTTTGAAGAAAGCGAAGTGTAAGTTTTATATTCAAATTATACTGAGGTTAAAATTAATTTTTACCTAGTGTAAGCATTTATCTAAAAATGAAAAAAGGGTACCTTTAAGGAAAACATGAAGTGGCTTTAATGAGGTGTTTTTAAAAAGCAATAAATTAAACTTGGCTTTTGCCCATGCGGTGTACTTGGTTGTTTTTTTAGCATGCTGTTGAGCTACTTCTGACTTATTTGTGTATGTGTAGGGCCGGCTTTCAGCGGTTTCACATAACAGGTTCACTCAGATTCAAAATTGGGCCCAAAGTGTCAATATTTTGTGTGGCCACCATTATTTTCCAGCATTGCCTTAACCCTCATGGGCAAGGAGTTCACTTCATGTCCTTAGTCTGTCTGTCTTCAGCTAACTGTTTGTAGGCTTTCTTGTGCATCATCTTTAGAAGAGGCTTCCTTCTGTAATGACAGCCATGCAGACCAATTTAATGCAGTGTGCGCCGTATTGTCTAAGCACGGACAGTCTGACCCCCCCACCCCTTCAACCTCTGCAGCAATGCTGGCAGCACTCCTACATCTATTTCCCAAAGACAACCTCTGCATATGACACTGACCCGTGCACTCAACTTCTTTGGTCGACCATGGCAAAGCCTGTTCTGAATGGAACCTGTCCAGTGAAACCACTGTATGGTCTTGCTCACCGTGCTGCAACTCAGTTTCAGTGTCTTGGCAATCTTCTTATATCCTAGGCTATCTTTAAGTAGAGCAACAATTCTTTTTTTAATTCCTCAGAGAGTCCTTTGCCATGAGGTGCCATGTTGAAGTTCCAATGACCAGTATGAGAGAGTATGAGAGCGATAACACCAAATTTAACACACCTGCTCCCCATTCACACCTGAGACCTTGTAACACTAATGAGTCACATGACATCAGGGAGGGAAAATGGCTAATTGGGTCCAATTTGGACATTTCCACTTGGGGTGTACTCACTTTTGTTGCCAACGGTTTAGACATTAATGGTCTGTTGAGTAATTTTGAGGGGACAGTAAATTGACACTGTTATACAGGCTGTACACTTACTACTTTACATTGTAACAGAGTGTCATTTCTTCAGTGTTGTCACATGAAAAGATATAATAAAATATTTACAAAAATGTGAGGGCTGTACTCACTTTTGTGATATACTGTATATATATAATGTCATTTTCTTTTATTTAATATATTTTGATATTACAAGAGATGTGACAATTGTATTTATAGCTGCAATACATAAATATGTGTTTTTTTTTTAGTTTAAATATTATCAGCCTTATTAAATTGCGATTCGGCCAGTTGATTAGGGATCTACCGTATATACTCGAGTATAAGCCGAGTTTTTCAGCCCTTTTTTTAAAGCTAAAAAGGGCCCCCTCGGCTTATACTCGAGCCACTCTCCCCCCCCCCCCCCCGTGTCCCTCTAACCCCCCTGTGTCTCTAACCCCCCCGTGTCTCTCTACCCCCCGTGTCTCTTTCCCTCACCCCTCCTCATCCTCAACCCCACCATCTCATTCTAAACCCCCCTCCTCATTCTAAACTCCCTTCCTCATTCTAAACCCCCCTAAATACCTCCCTTTCTCCCTTTCCCCTCACCTGCTTCTGCTCCGCCCTCCGCTCCTTCTTGACCCGGCACGTCACATGCGCGCAACGTCATTAGCATATACCGGGTGCCGGCATTCGGTATATGCTAATGACGTGATGTCACATGCACGCCACATCATTAGCATATACCGGGTGAGGATGGGGGGGTTGAGGAGGGAGGATGAAGATGGGGGGGTTGAGGAGGGGGGTTGAGGAGTGAAGTTGAGGAGGTAGGTTGAGGATTGAGGTTGAGGAGGGGGTTGAGGATGGGGGGTTGAGGAGGGAGGATGAGGAGGGAGGTTGAGGAGGGGGTTGAGGATAAGGAGGGAGGTTGAGGATGAGGAGGGAGGTTGAGGATGAGGAGGTAGGTTGAGGAGGGGGGTTGAGGTTGAGGAGGGGAGTTGAGGAGGGGGTTAAGGATGGGGGTTTGAGGAGGGGGTTGAGGATGGGGGGATTGAAGAGGGAGGATGAGGATGGGGGGTTGAGGAGAGAGGCTGAGGAGGGGGGTTGAGGAGGGGGTTGAGGATAGGGTGTTGAGGTGGGAGGTTGAGGATGAGGAGGGAGGTTGAGGAGGGGGTTGAGGATGAGGAGGGAGGTTGAGGGTGATGAGGGGGGTTGAGGAGGGGTTTGAGGATGAGGAGGGGGGTTGAGGTTGAGGAGGGGGGGTTGAGAATGGGGGGGTTGAGGAGGGGGTTGAGGATGAGGGGGTTGAGGAGGGAGGTTGAGGTTGAGGAGGGGGGTTGAGGAGGGGGTTGAGGATGATGTGTTGAGGAGGGAGGTTGAGGATGAGGAGGGAGGTTGAGGAGGGGGTTGAGGATGAGGAGGGAGGTTGAGGATGAGGAGGGGGGTTGAGGAGGGGGTTGAGGATGAGGAGGGGGGTTGAGGTTGAGGAGGGGGGTTGAGGATGGGGGGTTGAGGAGGGGGATGAGGATAAGGGGGTTGAGGAGGGAGGTTGAGGATGAGGAGGGAGGATGATGAGGGAGGTTGAGGATGAGGAGTGGGGTTGAGGAGGGAGGTTGAGAATGAGGAGAGAGTTTGAGGAGGGTGACAAGGGAGGGGGGAAGAGACACAGGGAAGGGAGAGGGGGGAAGGGAGAGGGGAGAAGAGACACAGGAGAGAGAGGGGGGACACAGAGGGCACAAGAGGGACACAGGGGGCAGCACATTTCCCACCCTCGGCTTATACTCGAGTCACTCATTTTACCCAGTATTTTGTGGTAAAATAGGTGCCTCGGCTTATACTCGGGTTGGCTTATACTCGAGTATATACAGTATATAAGCACAGAACATATTTTTTTACAGAAGTTTTTAGTTAGTGAAGACCTTGCTTTTGCATAGAAGTTCACTAACTAAAGACTTCTGTAAAAAATATATGCTATGTGCTTATATAGAGCCCTATTCAATTGCCGGATTCCCAATTTAATAAGGCTGTTAGGCAGCAAGCAGTTGACGAACGCGCGACTTAAAAACCAAAAAAAAAAACATTACGAGACGCAGGACTTAGAAAAAAAATACGATCTAGGAAAAATACGAAGTTAACGGCCGAACCGCGAAAAACAAGAAACAGGAAAAACACAAAAAATACAACAACAAAAAAACAACAAAAACATCACACACAGCACGGGGGAACAGCCAGGACGTCTGGGAGTGAGATGGAACGCAAATTTAAGTCAATTTTCAAGAGTTTCGGCACTCGAAAATTGGCTAACCAAGAAAAAAAATGTCGGCCCAAAAAAATTAAATTGAGGCTACACAACCCTGGACTGCGCAACACACTGCCAACCGCGTACCACTTTCACACAGGAACATACAAAGTACAAAATACACTACTACAAAGGACGCCAAATACTTGTGAACCGCTTAGCAGATACACAAACAACGCTACTTTACACTCCGAACTTGCAAATCACAACATTAAACATCTACAGTAGCGCTTTACACAAATAAACTAACTGTTTGCCCCCGCGCACGCAGCCTACTTCTAATGCACAGTAGCTATAAAACTATCTCCACAGGCCAA
The DNA here is from genome assembly GCA_027410445.1 of Discoglossus pictus. NCBI lineage: Eukaryota > Metazoa > Chordata > Amphibia > Anura > Alytidae > Discoglossus > Discoglossus pictus. The sequence continues at coordinate 42,431,497 of CM050168.1, forward strand.
CAACAGCCCGACTGCTGCGGGAAAATGAAAAAAGATTGTGAGCTCTTCAGCCTATTGATTGATGAATATATTAATTACAAATAGGTAAAGTATATTAATTCATTAAGCAGCTCATTAATTGATTATTATTTACAAAAATATAGACATATATATATATATATATGTCTTTATGATGAGCGCAGAGGCTGCTCAGAGGAGCAAAAGTACATTAGACGAGAGGCTCGCAATGAGCGCCGAAGGTCCTTACAGTACAAAAACCTTCACATTGTATGGCAAACAGCATTGACATGGCTTCAAATTGTATTGCTCCGTCATTTTTGACGGGCAAGTCCTAATCTTCCCTCAGCGTCAATTCCTCACATCTCTCTCAATGTCAACATCATCACCCCTTACTCCCAAGCCCATTGTCTTGGTGTTCTACTGGACCCCGCTCTGTCTTTCATCCCTCACATACAATCACTAGCTAAATCTTGTCTTCTCCATCTAAAAAATATCTTCAGAATTCGTCACTATCTTACACAAGACACAACTAAAATCATTATACACTCTCTCATCATCTCTCGACTAGACTACTGTAACTCGCTTCTAATTGGCCTACCCACCACCCGACTATCTCCACTTCAATCCATTATGAATGCCTCTGCTAGACCCATCTTCCGTACACAACGTTCAGTGTCTGCATCACCTCTCTGTCAATTACTGCACTGGCTTCCCTTAGCCTCAATAATAAAATTTGAAATCATGACCCTAACTTACAAAGCCCTCAACAATTACGCTCCCCCTTACATCTCTGCTCTCATCTCCAAATACTCCCCCACCTGCCCTCTTTGTTCTGCTAATGACCTTCTTCTTTCTACAACTCGTGTCACCTCCTCTCACTCCCGCCTCCAGGACTTTTCTCGTACTGCCCCTAGTCTCTGGAACTCCTTGCCTCGCTCCACCAGATTATCCTCTTGCCTCTAAACATTTAAAATCTCACTTAAAACGCATCTCTTTAAAGAAGCGTATCACCTTCCACCCTAACATGCTTATCACCCCTCTCTCCCTCTTTTACCACTCACTATCCCTTAGACTGTAAGTCTGCGAGTTTCTATACTAAGTACTTTTGGAACTCCCCATGGACATTGGATTCGTAGCTCAAAGTCAGGGCTTTGCTACATGTTAATTTGTATTTTTCTTTGTCTGAACTTAATTTATGTACAGTGCTACAGAATGATGACGCGTTATAGATGAACTATAATAATAATAGTTTGTATATATATATATATATATATATACATATATATATATATATATATATATATATATACATATATATATATATATATATATATATATATATATATATATATATGTATATAAAAGTATATTTATGGTTCGGGTATATTGCAGTACAAGTGTCCCCTCTGGCTGTACATCGCCCCCTTCGCCCGTGACAGGAGTCATCTCTGGCTGGCATTGTCACTTCTCACAGTATAGGTGCCACCCATGGCCGGCATTGCCCTATCTACCAGTGCAAGTGTCACCCTTGGCAGGCATTGCTCCTTCTTCCTGCACAGGTGCCATCGGTAACAGGCATGGCCCTTTCTCCTAGCACAGGGGCCATCCCTGGCAGGCCTGGCTGATAATTGCCCCCTGGTCCTATTTTGCCCTAATTCTCCCCCAGCGAGTTCATACATGAGAAGAATCCGTCCAGAGCCTTGAATGAAGCTGCTTCGAATCTGAGAGCTCTGGATGAGGTTTCCTCCTCTGGTACTGTACGGCTAGTGCTGCTCTCTGCCCATCTTAGACCAACCCCAGTACAGAATATGAGATGTCTTGGTGGATGGGTGAGGTCCCCATTGGGGCTCAGTGACTGCAAGGGCAGCAGAGCATGGAACCACACTGTGCCAAGTCCTGGCAGAAGATCCACCTTCCTGTCAGAGCGGGGGCCTTAGGAGAGAGAAACTGTTAGTCGTGGGCTCTGGTGCACCACTGCTATCTCCGCCCCTGCTATATTAACCATCCTGCTAGAGGCAAAAGAAAATATCTGCTACCATTAAAGCAAAGTTTATTTGTAATGGTTAAAAATAAATGTTCTATTTATTTCAAAGGACCACTGCAGTTCAAGAAAATGTACTTGTGTGTCAAATATGCACCAAACTAACAATATTACCTGTATATGCAGTGGGCATAAAGCATTTTTAAGAAAATCTGAAAAATGTAAGACTCTTTATATAAGTACATGAATTAATTTTGTATTTGTTATTTCAAATCATTAGAGCTGCATTATGCGGGTGTGTTTAGTTATCAGTGAAGAGAAGGGGAGGAATGATGGGAACAGATTACTACTGTAAAGATAATTGGATAAGACTTAAATAGTCACAACGCTCATGCCCTTTCATTGGCTCAGAAACAGACACCTTGCATCATTCACTGCAACATTATTCTCCAAAAAGTAAATGCCCCTTTGACACATGCAACGTCCACCAATGTATCATGGATCTATCCAGGATAGTTTAGAAACATCAAAAATTGAATTTTTAAATAAAAAATACTAGTATTACTTTTTTTTTTGCTTAATCAGACTTAAAGTTTTTTTTTTTAATGTTTCTAAAAATATTGTACCCATTATCAATGTAAGCTTTTCATAAGAGCATGCTACATATACTATTAGACAGTTCACTGGTCATGTAAAGGATGACTCAGCAAATCAGAGTCCGGAATAGAAATATTATTTTTCCTTGATTGATTGGTTGATCATTCATTTTTTATATAGTCAGGGTAGGGTACAAAATATGTAGTAACGAAGGCTTTAGGACCACTTGCTATGGCTTTGAATAGCTGCAGTGGGTGTTCAGGGTATTAATTTTCAGTTTCAGTAGTTACAAATCATTGATGGTTGGACCCTTTATTAGTATTGGCTGGTAATGGGTGAATGTGGTTGTTGTTGAGTAATCCTAAAGTAATTTAGTCCAAAGAGCATAAATATGTAGGTAAATATTCTAAAGCTTGATTTTTCTTAAAAGCAAATAGTTGTAATAGTCCCAGGAGGCATACATTATATTTTGATGAAGGTTGTGGGTTTGAGAAGAGTTTTTGCATTTCAGCAGAACATGGCTTTCACTTATAATTGCAAGCTGTCAGCTTCTTAGCAGATGCTGGGGAAATTGGTATATATCCAAAAGTTTCAATGTTTTAATAAATCCCACACCCCTCGCCCTCCTCTACCTTACATCACTGACAGATTTAAAAACTACCCTCAAGCTTCAGACTAGCTCAAGTCAGACAAAATGGAAAGTTTCTATAAAAATTCAGTGTTTCTCTGAAAATATGTTATGCTCTAGGATCACATAGCTACTAATATTATTGTTTGTTACACACCAACACATGATTATTTTTCCTAAAATTCAGTGGCTCTTTAAGACTAGAAAAGTAGATATGTGCATGGGATATTGTAATACAGCTTTTATTTTCTGTAATATGTGCTTTAAAACACTTTTGTCCCTCCTTTTATTTTTTTCAATTAAACGAGATATCAGTGCAATCCTTAAACAGTCATAAATGTTGGTGCAGCAAATAACATGCTTCTACAGTAAAATATTTGTAGTGACATTTTTGTTTTTAACTTAAGCTCCATAAAGACAGTGAATGGAATCCCACAGGGTAGAGAATATTACTTTCAAGCTTTCTAAGGGTGAAAAATATATATATTTTTTTATACCCAGCACATTCAGTTCTGGCAGGACTCAGAATAGATGCAACTCAAAGCAGCATGTTTCACTTTAATGGTACAGCTTAACAGCTTAATCTTATTCCTTTTTGGGTTTATGGTTAGGCAGACACAGACAACAGTGAACCAGCCACATAAATAAAAGCATTTGGTATTGTAATATAAAGTGTTGTTCCTTTCCTCAAGGATGTTTTTGTTAGACAGTGAATATCTTACGGTTCTGCAATGCATTTCAGAACATTACTTACTGCATTGCAGGGTGTGACGGGACAGGTTTATTTGGACCAGAGCTGAAAGCATTACTGGTGTTCAAACTCGGTCCTGTTGGGCCGCATACAGGCCTGGATTTGGGGATATCCCTGCAGCACCTAGGTGAGACTATTGCATCTTCAGTCATCCCAATTGACTCACCTGTGCACAGAAAGGAAATCCTCAAATCCAGACTTGTGTGCGGCCCAGCAGGACCGAATTTGGACACCCCTGGGTTAGACCATGGCCTGTTGAATAAAAACTGCTTTCACACAGTGTTAAACCTAAATCCTGACATTAAGGTTGAGACTTACCGGGTTAGATCTTTTGACTTGTCTTGTTTGCTTTATCTTTCAACAACCACCAATTTCGATATGTTCCAGAATAGAGTTATAACACTTGCAACACAATCCATAGAGATCGAGGAGTACAGCCCAAAACATGCCTCCTGGCCAACCCTTCTTTATTGAACAAAAGGAACATAGATCCCATACAAGGCAAGTTTTTTGGAGTTTCCACCACCATTGCAACATAGACTCAACTGGCAACCACACAGCACCTCTTCTGGTAGTACATTAGCTTCACCTCGTACTAAGGCTGCAAACTTGTCAACCCACCATTACACAATGCCCACATGACTGGGTTTTATGTGGGCAAACCCAGAGTCAGACAGTAATTGTGTGTAGCATGAGGCGAGCTCTGTCCCTAAGGCCTCACATTGCTGAGGGTATAAATCCCCCTGGCTGCCCGTCAAAAGGTCCTTGGTCAAGTAAAGGTTTTGCCTAGAGGTTTCTAGCGGCTCTTAATGGGAAAACATACATATCTAGTGGAGTTTTTATTAAATATGGGGAACCAAGCTCTTTTGGGGTTTATATGAGAAACCATTAACCAGTGCAGTCCATTACACAGGTCCTTAGAATTAAAAGGCAAAATGATAGATAGAACTGGAATTTAAAAAGAATAGCTGTTCATGTGCTATGTGCCACCTCCGAACCATGCAGAGTAATCAAAAAATATTTAGCCAGACAGCTGCCCTGATGGAATACATATGCTAAAGAAAAGAATGTGTTTCAGAAAAAAGAATCAGACAAACGTCTGAAGAAGACATAAAAGATTTAGTGAAGTAGGTACTGTATTAACAGAATTCCTACAATTTGTGATGCCAAGGGAGCTTTTGAAATCTGTTTCAATTCTTAGAACATGTAGAAATATAATCTAGGAAGGCTTTGTAAAAACTGAAATAATATGCTGCTATAAATTATATAAAATGGAAATCTGATATGTTATTAATACCTAATTTCATAACGAGTCTGCAGTGTTATTGTATAACTAGGGAGCGGTGTATACCCAGCGGTAAAGGACATTGCTAACATCTGAGCCTTAAGCCATTCACAACATTGTATTGATACTTCTTACTATTATTACTTTTTATTCATAAAGTTCCAACATCTTCCATTGGTGTCTACAAGGGTACAATAAAGTAAAATATCCCCCAACTAATGCATTAAATAGATATAATTTCCCTTAAATTTGGACACAACTAGCCAACCAATCACAAGCTGCAACACGTATATAAACAAAGATCTAATTATGTGTATCACCAGGGCTTTAAGTACAATCTAACTTATACACCATTTATGTGTAACATATAATAAATAAGTGAGAACTAAATAAATATGTGATAAATTGGTGAATAAATACCCCCAAATCATCCAATATTGCACTCTACATGAAGGACTGTAGATATAGACAGCGTTTTCAGTAACTTTCTTAAATATTATGACAACAGCTAGCTGGCACAAAAGAGCATCTTGGTGGCACTTAGGGGCAGCCGGGTGGTACAAAGGAGCAGCTGGGCAGCACAAAGAAGAAGCTGGGTCACCACACAGCTCTACAATGCATGTCTGCATGCTAAGCATCTCTAAAGCCGGCGGTGCCCCATAGAAACCGAGCGGAGAGTCCCCTAAATCGGTCTGGGGAGAACACTGTATTCAATATACCTCACTGGTTGTTCAAGCCCGTAACCCGCAAATGGAGCCAAGAAGCCAATGAGTGCTAGAGAGGACCCACAATGGGAGTAAAGTCCAATCCATAGCACTTTAAATGCACATATACACACACTACTGTACTTTTATTGACAGGGAAAGTGATGTTAGGTCTTAAAATTAATAGCACAACATTCTCAAGCTCACAAATCGGCCCAAGAAAATACTTTATTTCATGTTTAATTTCCGTGTTATATCGATCCCAGCATTCAATGTGTTAATACATATACTGTAACTCGCATGTGATAGAATATAATATTTACGGCTTTATCAATATTGCATTATATCTGGAATGTGGGTCCAATCGTAACTTGGAATTGAACCCCGTAGGACTTTGGAAATCCCAGCTCAATTTTTCAGTGACGTAATTCTGGTGATTACTGTTTCCATTGGCTCCATCTAATCTCGTAACTACAGGTTTAACTAATTGATTACGTTCATGTCCGCGAGTCCAATGTTCAACAAATGGTTTACAGGTTTGCGTGTCAAGCCCGTAAGTCGCAGCATGTTCTAATTTAATAGCTCTGTAACTGCAAATGTCGAGCCCTCAGCCATTGCGGGTCTCACATTGCACGTACAGGCTTGGAATTTAATGTGGCTCTATGTATGCAGCGGAATTACTCTTCCATAATAATAATAAAGAAAAAGAAGACACACCACATCTAGTATGACATTATATTATCAAATAATTAGCAAAATCTGACTCCCATAAAGGGGCCACTCACATGAACACATGCTTCACAAATCCCTAAAAATACATACATTCTTGAAATAAAGGTACCTGCTTACCATCACTGGACCACTGACCGCAGCTGGACTTTGGATGACCCCAACTGTTTTGTGTACTAGCTTACTCCTGGCTCTCATCAGTGGTGTCTCAGTACGTATTCAGTAGCACTTCATGGGTTTGCTGGCTTTCAGTGTTTCCAGACATAAGTATTCATGTCGACATGTTTTGTCCCAAAACTTTGGAATTTTTCAAGAGAGGATATCCTATGAAGCTCTTGTTCATGTAAGTGGCCTCTTTGTAAAAGTCCTTTATTTAGCAAATGATTTGTGTTCTTCAACAGCTCACATTACCTAATATACAAGGGAATTTGAAGCAATAAAAAGTGCTATAACATATATTAAACTTATATAAATTAGTTATTTTCATATTAGAGCTTCCCCTTTAACATCAGTTCTGCTTAATTGAAAAGGTTAGTATTTCTCTACTGGATGTTGAATTCAATCAGGTTATAGCTCCCAGTTCATCTTTATTCCGGGGTATTCACCAGGAGGTACATTAAATATTCACCCTAATCCTCCTCCAAGATTAAGTACATGCTGTAGCTTTTATTGTAATAAATGTCACTAATCGGTCAGCCCTGCAATCTTCTTCTCAGCTGTAAAACCCATTTCCTAAGTGGATAAATACAAGTGAATATAAAACCCCTTGAGCAAAACAACAATTCTATCTCTGCCTAATTATGTAGATTCCTGTTAGGCTTGTCCGTAAGGACTCTGCTCATCTGAGATTTTTATTCTGAAATAATAAATAATGCCTCAACTTATGTTTGTAAACATTACACATTGATAAATTATCTCTAGCAATGGCACAGGGATGGAGGGAGGTGTAGGGGGAGCCATGGGTACATTTACATTGCCTCTGGGATGTGCTTCTTGAAAGAAGCAATATAGGATTTTATGCAGAGTTAGAGTTGCTGTAACATGGTTTTGTAGAATGCCAGAGGATACTATTGCATTTTTATTAATTTAAGTCTCTCACACACTTGCTTGGTATTGCAGTGTGGATTACAAATAAAACGCGTTGGTAAATGTCACTGCAAACATTCAAGAGTGAAAGCTATATTTACAAAAAACAAAAATGGTTTAATATTGTACAAACTTAAAAGGACTCCGTCACCCAAAATTACATAAATTAGAGGAATGGGCAAGTCATGAAGAAAGACTAACCAAATTAAACTTACTTACTCTATAAAAAAGGCATCTAAGAGGGGATATAATAAGAGGGGATATAATTACCTTATATAAGTATATCCAGGGTCAATACAAGGCTTTGTCAAGGGAACTTTTTGTGCCAAGAGGTTTTCGACTGTCAAGGCGACATCCTTTGAGATTAGAACTAAAAAGATTTCGCCTTAAAGGAAGAAAAGGGTTCTTCACAGTAAGGGTGGTTAATCTGTGGAATTCTCTACCAAAGGAGGTGGTGACAGCGGATTCGATAGATAACTTTAAAAAAGGGATTAGAAATATTTATTTAAATAAAAAGGGCATTAAGGGCTATCCTGGATAAATAGAGAGGGAGTATTGATCCAGGGATGAATCAGATCGCCAGTATCTGGGGTCAGGAAGGAATTTTATATTTTTTTCCCTGTTGAGACAATTGGCAAAGTTTCACTGGGTTTTTTGTTTTTTTCTGTCTGCCCTCCTTTGGATCAATTTATAATAAATCTGCGTATTGGAGATCTAAAAAGGTTGAACTTGATGGACTAAATAATTTTTTCAACCTAAATTACTATGCAACTATGTAACTAAATATGTAACTAGTATTCATTGTGTATATGTATTGTATTTTTCTCTTAACTTCTTTAAATATGGAAATGCTTGTTTTCCAATTTTTGCTATGACACTTCTGGAGGCTAAGAAAATTGTTAGAAATTGTGATTCCTTCAGCAGTTTTGGAATGGGAAGTCCTAGTAATGCTTTTTCTGTTTCTTTGGGAACATTAAATCCACACAGTGTGTTTCTTCCTATAATTGAGCAATTTTTTCGTTGCAGTCTCTAAAACGCTTACCATCCATCCATTGATGTATTTGAGATTTGTAGAGAAACAGACTAGATTTGTAAGATATATGCATGGGTTTGCACATGAGACTAAATCAAAATAATTGAACAACTTTTACTCAAGAAAACATATACCCCCAAAGGACAACTCTTGATCACTACTTACAATATACCTTTTTTATGTACTACACTACTACACTTCTGACTTAACCTTCCTAGCAGTAATCCCGAGCGAGACTCAGGGTTAATTTCCTCTTCCTAAATCAGTAATTACTGCAGGGAGGATCTGCAGAGGGCCCAGTGCTGCCGAGTTTGCCTGGGCCCCCTCATCACACCATTCCTCCTCCTTCCTCCTCCCCATCTTCCTCCTCCCAATCCTCCTCCTCCTTATCCTCCTCTTCCCCATCTTCCTCTTCCCTATCCTCCTCTTCCCTCTTTATCCTATCCTTCCTCCTTCCCCCCTCTCACGTCTTCTTACTAGCCTCCAATCAGCTCCTGCTGCTGATTGGAGCCCCGCAGCGCGTCTTATGCCTTTATCTGAAACCAGCATATGCTAATGACGTGACATCACAAGCGAGTCACGTCATTTGCATATGCTGGTTCCAGAGAAAAGCATAAGACGTCCTGAGGTGCACCGATCAGCAGCAGGAGCTGATCGGAGGCTAATAAGAAGAGAAAAGAAAGGGGGGAAGCAGGGATGATAAGGAGGGAAGAGGAGAGAGGAGGAGGATGAAAGGGGGGTGAGGGGGAAGAGGAGGATGAGGGGGAGAGAGGAGGATGAGAGGGGGAAGAGGAGGGTGAGGGGGGAATAGGAAGATGAGGAGGGAAGGGGGAAAGAGGAGGATGAGGGGGAAGAGGGGGATGAGGGGGGAAGAGGAGGATGAGGGGGAAGAGGAGGATGAGGGGGAAGAGGAGGATGAGAGGGAAGAGGAAGAGGGGGAGGAGGATGAGGAGGGAGGAAGATGAAGGGGGAGGAGGATGAGGAGGATAAGGGGGGAGGATGAGGAAGATAAGGGGGTATGAGGAGGATAAGGGTGAAAGAGGGGAAATGTCAGTATTTTAGAATGTACAGCTTTAACATTCTAAATACTGACATTATCATACTGCCATAAATATGATTATATTTATAAAAACAAACTTTCATTCATTTCTTTCCCACTCTTATCAGTTACATCTAAGTTACATCTAAGTGTTTCTTAGGAAGCATCATGACTTGTACAAAAATCTGCCATGAGAAGGGCCTTACTTGCATAACAATATATTTAAATTTATTTTTTTATTTTTAACACACCTTTTATTAGCCAGAGACTAAGAGCATGTTCTTTGTTTGATGTTGGGGGAGGAGGTGGGTTTGAAGTGGCAGGCTTTACACCACCCTGCACACTCATTGCACACTCATGTGCAGGAGGTATCAGTTCAGTATACTCTCTGCCTCTGACTGCCTGCCCACCACCAAGCTGTCTTCCTCCCTCAGGTCCTGAAAGCACCAAAATCAGCCCTCTAACTGGCTTCCTTCAATGACACAGCATGCTCTTGCTTCTCTTAATTATAGATCCCCAGAACTGACAACTAGGATTCTACCATCTCACATCTAGTTAGTAAGTAAAAGCTACTGAGTCCTGTCCTTGCCATTAAGAGTAATTATGCTTTATATTGTATGGTAATTAAGCAAGTCAGACATTTTATTAAATGTTTTATGTATGCCTGAACATCTCTATGTTTCAGCCCACTATTTCCTTTTCCATCAGAGAAAGGCTTATTTATATATGTTCTTTCCATGTGTACCTGTTGTTGTTGTTCAGACCTTTAGTCATATGTTTGTGCTATGTCTTGGCTGCTAAATTATTCAAGCAAGTATTACAACTTCTTGCCAAGCGTGGCTAGTTTTCCCATGCAGCAGTTGCTTCATTAATAAACTAAGAGCATGCTAGAGTGTAGACTTTTATATTCAAATGTGTTACTGCCTGCTGACTCTTGATGGTAATTATACCATTCTAATCATATTAAAACTCTATCAAAGGTCAATGGTCTTTTATTCCTAAGTTTTAAATATTTTCACCCACCCCTATATAAGTATATATACAAAACATCAGATGATAACCTGGAATTGTGGGAAGGACCCTCTCCCACACACCTATAAAAACCTTCTAACTCCTCCCTATCATTGCACGTTCATTACACTTCATTTCCATTTGAGTAATCGTCAGGACGTGTTCCCCCATTTTCTGATGCTTCACTTTGTTTGGCGAGTTTTTTCTGTTGGCTGTCCCCCTTTTCCACCCTTCTCTGGTCAGCTTTCTCCAGCCTGTTGAAAGCATCCTCACATACCCGCCTTCCTCCCACCCCTCTCCCTTTGTCCACATGTCAGCTAATTTCTTTGGTTTTATTTGCTGTTGTTGTTGGCAACACATGGGCTAGGGTTCCAAAAACATGTCCATGAGTCCAGGAGGCTGTGAAAGAACAACTACGGGCCATAAAGGCCCCTTGCTTGTGGGGTTCAGGGGAGTCCCACCCAGGTCCCAAAAAGAGAGTTGTGACACCTCCCTTATTGAATCAGTACAACTGCCTCATCCACTATAAGAACTCCTACCTAACTGTCATAAAGATGGTTTTTAAGTAATATTAACCAATATCCCGTAATAAATTAAAAGAACCACCAAGCTTAGTAGTTCTACATACCATATTGTCATATCTAGACGCTCCAGTAGGTATCATACAGCAATCCCCATTCCATTCTGATGGCTAGTTGCTAACCTAACATCCATCACAACTATAATTATAACTAACCCAATTAAAAAGAATGTAAAGCACTGAAGTTATCCGTTATCATCTTAGACCAATTGGATATGTTAGCTCTCTCCTACCACCATGCTAAGCTGATAAACCATAGAAATAATAATCATAATTCATAATAGATATGCTCCCCTAACAAACCCAAATTCATAGTCACTTTCCAAACCATGCAAACTTAATGAAATTGTCCATTCTATGTTTTTATTAAAGAACACATGGCTCCCACAGTTGCTACAGCCAACATCAGGCTCCAAAACTTTGCCAAATTGATCAGTCATGTGTATACTAAACGTATAATATATTTTCAGACAGTATTCATCATCCCTGCCATGGCAGATTTAAACCTTGCCAATGTGGAAACCTTACTTTCTCAGGCACCCTCTTTTCCCATCCGGGACACCTTCCATCGCAGGTAGCCATTCTTCCCTACGACAGTGCAAAGACTGATCCAGGAGCTTACTGTATATGGGATTCCTACTAATGAAACCCAAATCTGTTCTCAGCTTCAGCATGTACCGGGATGTCATCTGCTCTGCCTTCCCCCAGCTCCCCAGCTGCCGCAGAGCTAAGTCAGTTTGATTTTTCCATTAATTGGTCTATTAATAATAGACATGTTGCTGGCATTATAGCTGCTGTCTGCCAGCAGTGTCAGTCTCCACAAGTAATAAATGGGAGCCCAGGATTGGGCCCAATACATGTATACTAGTACCCTAATTAATCCTGTGGGACTTGGTAACTGTATATTACCTTTACACAATCAGTATATTCCTCCTGTAATAATTAATTATCTACTTTAAACATTGGTAGAAATTTGTATGCTACAGATGTTTGTCTCATTGTCCAATTGGTTATTATGGCACCATTTATAGAATAGAATTTGGAGGTACTGTTTGAGAAATAATACATTAAAATGGTTATCATTATTTTATTGATTTTAATTTAATTTAATTCTATTTTAAAACATTTTGGCATTGTTCACTTTCATAAACATATACATTTTTAATTAATTTTAGCCCTATTTCTAGTACATTATCCCCAATATGTCACAAATGTAATTCCAAAAGATGTAATTTTAGTGGCTCACACCAAGACTATACTCTCCAAATCACAATCAGTCCTTAACCTGCCAATACTTTTGGTTTATTATCCACTCACTATTAATTAACTTATGTTTGGTTTTTGATCACTGGATTTACCCGAAGTTTCCATTATGTGGTTTTGGCATTGTATGATGACCCAGAGATGAGGGGACAAAGTACATCCCTAACTCTCCTGTTTTAGCTGACAGGACCAATTTCGGAGTGGTGAGGTTTTGTATTTAATCTCAGCACCCAGCATGCCTCAGGATCATTTCACAGTAACTCAAGAAATCACAGGTTACAGGCTCTTATTAGCTGATTAAAAAAATAATAAAGCATTTTCCATAATTCCTTTAACTCAGTTCAATTAGTTCTATTACCTGACCAGTTTGTTTTGATTCACATGCTTTTGTCCCACCATCACACCCCTTCCTTCAGCAATAAACATTGTCCAAAAACAAAAGTGTATTAACTGTCCCATTACTAATATGATGTCAGGGTAATAAAATACCTCCCTGGGTGTGAAAGTATAAGAAATGTAACCATTTGCTCTCTTTCCTGCTTTCTATACTCTATAGGCGGTAATTAGCGAGCCATTGTGTCCCTTATCATTATCTTGCCTCTTCTGATCTAAAAATACATGAACTAACCCCGCAAGGAGGTGACAAATGACTCAATGACTCAGTAGAGGTTTGCTCAATACAGTTATGGCTGCATCATGACAATATGGAGGACTCTTCCTCCATCCCAAATTCTTGTTTCCAAAGAACAACAATGCATTCACTTTTGAAATAATATTTTTGCAGTTACTATTGTTACCAACCAACTAGTGAAGATAAAAGCTTACTATCATTACCACTACTACGTCAGATTACTCTTGTAAACATTATAACATTACTAGATACGATGGTCCTTTTAAAGAAGCTTGGCATAACAGTGGCATGTCCTAGTATGTTCTGATCACAACTTGAACATAAACTATTACAAACAGTTCTGAGTAGGCCTGCATACTCGCAGACAGGGCTCTTGGGAATCCAGGTACATAGCCAGAGCTGGAGGCCTAACATTACATATGTTATTATGATCACAAAAAAATAGCCCATGATAGTTAACACCTTCCAATCCATGGCCATGACACAATATTTTATAATGAAGTCACACTGCTACCCATAACCCATGACAATCAGACTTATACATTTTAACTTAAGAAATTATTATTATTATTATTATTATTATTGTTTATTTGTATCGCGCCAACATATTCCGTAGCACTATACATAAGTTAAGTTACAGGCAATGACAAGTTAAGGATTCACACAAAGAGTGGAGGGACCTGTCTTTGAGCTTGGAATCTGGTGTCCATAGCGTTTTCCCTAAAGCACTGCGCAGGATTGAAACTCGCAGACTTACAATCTAAAGGTTAAAGTTTGTATGTGGTACAGTAGGGAGAGAGTAGTGCTAAGCATGTTAGGGAGGAAGGTTATAGGCTTCTTTAAAGAGGTGCGTTTTTATTGATGTTTTGAAGGATTTAAGACAGGAGGATAGTCTGGTGAAGCGAGGCAAGGAGTTCCAGAGAATAGGAGCAGCGCGAGAAAAGTCCTGGAGGCGGGAGTGAGAGGAGGTGACAAGAGTGGTAGAAAGAAGAAGGTCATTAGCAGAACGAAGAGGGGGTGTGGGGGAGTATTTGGAGATGAGAGCAGAGATGTATGGGGGTGCGCTGTTGTTGAGGGCTTTATAAGTTAGGGTCAAGATTTTAAACTTTATTCTGGATGGAAGCCAGTGAACTGATTGACAAAGAGGAGCTGTCAACACTGAACGATGTGTATTGAAGATGAGTCTGGCAGAGGCATAAATGATAAATTATGGATTGAATTGGGGAGAGGCGAGTGATAGGCAGGCCGACAAGGAGCGAGTTGCAATAGTCAAGATGAGAAATGATGAGTGAGTGTATTAGAATCTTAGCAGTGTCTTGTGTAAGGTAATGGTGTATTTTGGATATGTTTTTTAGATGGAAAAGACAGGTCTTGGTTAGAGACTGTATGTGTGGGATGAAAGAGAGGGCAGGGTCCAGTAAAACCCCGAGACAACGAGCTTGGGAGGTGGGAGTGATGATGGCATTGTTGACAGAGAGAGAGATGTGAGGAATTGAAGCTGTAGTAGAGGGTGGGAAGATTAAGAGTTCAGTCTTAGACATGTTGAGTTTCAGATGGTGGGCGGACATCCAAGAGGATATACTAGAGAGGCAGTCGGAGACGTGTGCTAGAAGAGAGGGGGATAGATCTGGTGCTGAGAGGTAGATTTGGGTGTCATCTGCATAGAGATGGTACTGGAACCCAAAAGAGTTTATTAGGGTGCTGAGTGAGGATGTGTAGATGGAGAAGAGGAGGGGGCCTAGGACTGATCCTTGGGGTACGCCAATAGACAGGGGGTGAGGAGAAGAAGATGTGCCGGAGAAGGAGACGCTAAATGATCGTTCTTGGAGGTATGATGAGAACCACAAGATAGCAGTGTCTCGAATGCCGAGGGAGGAGAGAATGTGGAGTAGAAGTGAATGGTTAACTGTGTCAAAGGCGGCAGAGAGATCCAGAAGAAGCAAAATAGAAAAGTGGCCTTTAGACTTGGCTGTGAGCAGGTCATTTGTGACTTTTATGAGGGCTGTCTCAGTGGAGTGTTGGGGCTGAAAGCAGGACTGGAAAGTGTCCAGAAGAGAGTTAGAGGAGATGAAACTGGTAAGGCAGTTATAGACGAGCCGCTCCAGCAGTTTGGAAGCCAGGGGAAGTAGAGAGATAGGGCGATAGTTAGATGCAACGTCAGAATCGGATGAGGGTTTCTTGAGAGTGGGTGTAATTATGGCATGTTTTAGAAATGAAAATAACACAGCAACTCCAATGAAAACCCATAACATGGCTTGCCATAAACAAGACGGAAGACAGTTAAACATGGCACATTATATTAATATAGCTGTCACACACAAACATCTGTAGTAACATTATCCATCTTGGGCCAATATAGCAACCACAGTCCAGGTACTCAGGGGTTTGGGCATTGGTGGGAAAGAGAAGGTGATGGGCATCACACATTGCCTCATGTTTCCTTTGCTAGCAAAAATCTACAAACAGCTACGAAGGAGCCTGAGGTAGTGGAATACTCCTTGCATCTAAAGTCAGGAACAACTACCTATTGGGACCGTTTCAAGACTATGGGCCTCATTCAATTGCAAGACCGCAATGCAATGTCTAATGCAATTGTAACTCTTGCGACTGTGAAAGATCAAATGCTTGGACAGGCTGTAACATGCGATGTTAACCATCGCAAGGAATCGGAGGCTGGAGCTCGTAACCCGGTCGGAGCCCACAAAAAGACGCCAATTGAATAGCAAAATAACTTACAGGCTCCCTTACGGAGGACCGCATCTTCCAAGGGCTCAATTGAATGAGGCCCTATGTTTTCTCAGTATAGACGTAGCTACCAGAACATATTTGCTCAAAAAGCACTTGGTCACTAATCTATTTGCTCCTCAAACCAGGTTATTCCTTATTCCATCTGAGTAATACTAGCTGAAATATGCATGTGTAGACAATGCCATCACCATCATCACTAGATTGGGGCCATGCTGCTGGCTGTCCAGATCCGACATCAAGGCATGTATGTGAGTCACAGACTTTGTAAAGGTTTTTTTTTCCTTCAGGAGGACTACAGGAAATAATTTTCCTGCACTTTTGACTGAGTGTTTGCAGTTTGTCTGAGTTGGAGAAAGCCACAGAGAGACAGCAGCCTGCAGAAAACTGAAGATTACAGGCTAGTGAATGCTAATAAACCATTGAACAATTTGTTTTTGCCTCTCCAAGGTTTAGCTGGATGAAACCTGGTCAGTGAGGAAACTATTTATCGGTTAGGGTAGTGCAGTAGAAGCTCAGTCTAGTGTTTCTTTTGATATGTTTCACTTTAGTGTTATTGTAACTCTGGCTAAAATTTTAGGAAAACTTGGAAAAGTATTACAGCCTCTTGCATTATGTTTCTCCATCATAATGTTGGAAAACGAGAAGAGACTGGTAACTTGTCACTGTATATATGTATGTACATATTTATATATAGTGTGTGTATATTTATATGTGTGTGTGTACTAATGAGTATAGATGCATTGTGAGCTTATTTCCATGCACCCACCCAAGAGTGCAGTACAAACACAGAATTTCTTGAGATTGTGATCAGGAAATAAATGTATTAACTTATTCTTAGGCTTGAGAATATACTTTTTCCCCCCGATACTCTGTACAGTGAAGGGCTTCTATTGCTCTTTTTTTACCCACCATAAACTGATATATATATATATGTTATTTTTATTTATATAACATTGGATATATATATATATATATATCCAATGTTATATAAATTAAAAGAACATGGAACACCTTCATTCTCTTGCTTACATGTTGTACTTAAAAGACAGAACAGACAAAGTACCCACCTGGAACCATTTCTCATATTCGTATCACTGATGCTATTACTGAGAAAAATTTAAGATGATCCCTGACGGCAGACCAGACTGAAATGCCAGGGAAGTCTCTTCTACGTGGGACCGTTTTCCAATGACAACAGAGTCACAATGATCAGTTATTATCTTCTGATCCTTAATAAGTTCAAATGTATGTGTAAACGTTTTAGTATGGGATGCAGATCACTGTGGTCACATGTTTTCTATTGTTCAGAATATTAACCATGTTTGAATAATTAAACTTTATAATGGACAATTTTGAAAGCAAAATAAAAAAATAAAAACTAAACCAAATTTTTTTTCATTTTAACATTTATGTGCAATTATTCTTTATTTTGGGTTTTATTGTGACTTGAACCTGCCTGCTCTTTTATGAGTATGATTGCGTCTTTGCAAAACAAATTAGCTTCTAATTAGTTCTGTTAAAAGCACCTTCCACATTATGTTGATAGAAGCTTCCTCTGCATTTAAAGTCTCCTCCCACCTCAAGCAGTTGATAAATAGAAACTAAAATGGTAGAGTCTTCAATAGTATAATTTAATATAAAAGGTAATATATTATATGGTGCACTTTTCAAAATCTTGTTACCTATTTCCAAATGTAGTGCTTCAAAAGACCACACCGGCCCTTTAAGCTTGAATTGGTTGTCTATCATGTAATTAATATAACTTTTTTATCAGTTTTTATATGAAATTCTAAATTAGGTAACAGTAAAATACAGAAATAAAAGTAAAAAGTAAGACAATTTAATCTCTTCAAAGACAGCTATACAGGATCATAAGGAACATGACATAAATTAAATTCATACAAGTTACATATTTATATCAAAATGACTGGTTACCAAGTTGCAACATCAACCACTTTATGATAAGTAAGTCAGGGACTACATATGTTGTGGAGCTGTATTTTTTTACCTAAAATTGCTAAAGATATTTTTCCATATTGAACAGTTTCCAGATTGTCTGTTTAATTAATCTTTTTTTTTAGATGAGGTTTCAATTTGGAGCTAGCAGGCAGCGATGATTGTTCTAGTGGACATTCAGATTTGTATTGTTAATTTATGTTTGGTAGGGGACAATAAGTTTAATGAGCCAATTGAAATACATGCAAAGGGATTCCATATAGAGAATATCCCACAACATCTTGCATGAATTTATGATCTATCTTCCAATATTTCTTGATTGTGACACACTTTTTTTGGTGCCAACATGTAAGAATGATTCAAGAAACTTGAATTGTTGGTTAGGGGTGTCATAGTCCCTGTGTGGCGTTTGATGACAGATTCAGTTTGTATTTATCCCCAGGAATAATTGTATTGTAGATTGCAGTATAGTATTTGATTTTATTTGGTCAATGTTTTGGGGGTAGCCATGTGAGATGTAATTGATAAGGATGGAAAGGGCTTAATCAAGAATCATGTTTGGTGGAGCTAGCTCATTACTTGGTCCTGTTGTGTGATAGTTTGAGATAGTTTGAGATTAAATTGTGTTAATGTTTTCTGTATGTGTGTGAGAGTAGCGTGATGAGCTACGAAAGACATAAAGACATCTAGCCAAAGGGTTCATTTTTATAGCAACTATTCTGTCTAGTAACAAGATTTGAAAGTTTGTACATCTATTATTATTATTATCTTTATTTATATCGCGCCAACATATTCCGTAGCGCTGTACAGGGGTTGAGTACATAGCAGAATCTATCTATCAAGGTCTTCAGCGATTTGAGTTGTTATAGGAGTAATAGGATTGTTAGCTCGCTCTATATCTTGGAGTGATCAGCTGGTAGTTTAATACTTAGGAAGGAAATCTCCTGAGTAGTCCTTTGAAAAGGGAAGTTACTCTTGCATACGACTCTGGCATATCATTGACACAGTTTTTACAAAGGGATATGGCATTTCACGCAATGATAATCAAAAATAAAATGGCACCAAACTGGTTTATAAAAGATATTTGTGGGCTGTTGAGTGTTAGTACTACATTGTCCACATAAATTGACATTTTAAATTGAGTCCCAAGTATTGTGATGATCTAAATGGAGGGTATATAGCATGGATGACAGAAGGCATCCTTGGTGAGTTCCTCCTTTAATGTAGCAGAATTTTGATGTGATATGATGCTAATAGTGCACATGCGTGCAACAGAGTTTTTGTATAGTGAGTGTACAGCTATTAGTTCTTCAGCACAAAATTAAGCTTTCCAGCAGAGAGAACAAATAGGTTCAGTTTACCCTAGCCAATGTTTTGTGCTTATCAAGTAAGTTAAAAGTAGAGGGCCATATTCAATTGAGCTAATTTGAGATCCGGAAGCCCAAAAGGGGGCTTGCAAGCTATTTTGCTATTGAATTGGTGTCTTTTTGTGGCTTAAGAGTTCCGACCTTGAAAAAATGGCGCTGATCAAACTCATAACTTACAGCCTCCAGAAGCTTTTGATCTGTCACTTTCGCAAGGATAAAATCGCAAATCGCTATTCAATTGCTCCAATTCCCCAAGCCCTCAAATGTTTTCACACTTGTAAACGGCAATTGAAGGAGAAAATCCTACGAGTGCTAGAGAGGACTCGCCAGGGGGTTAAACACCTATTCATAGCACTGTAAATGCAAATAAAAAATCACTACTGCACTGTAAATAATGGGGAAAGCGATGATAGACATTAGAATTCATTGAATAACAGTCTCAAGCTCGCAAATCGGCAGGAAATGTAATTCTTTTTTATGCGTCATTTCGGGGTTAAATCGGTCTCGGGTATCAAGTTAATACATATCAGGCCACCAATATGGACTAGAACAGTATTGGCATTAATTTTCATAATTCTTTATTTTGTAAGTTTTGCGAGTCTGATCGCCTATCGGACCCCCAAACCTAATTGATTGACATGTAAGCTCCCTGTTTTACTGTCATAATAATGAAAGTCTAATTTTCTATTGGCCGATTCAAAATGGGCGGTTAAAGGCTTGCTGAATTGATCAGGTTCCCGCCCAGAATTGGTCCGAACCAGTGCATGATTTACGGTTTTGGCTTGGGGCTCGTAACTCGCCCCCCTG
This sequence comes from Discoglossus pictus, assembly GCA_027410445.1. Lineage (NCBI taxonomy): Eukaryota > Metazoa > Chordata > Amphibia > Anura > Alytidae > Discoglossus > Discoglossus pictus. The sequence continues at coordinate 42,451,693 of CM050168.1, forward strand.
CTCAATTGAATAGCATCACAATCGGAGCCTGCAACTCACTCACAGACATTAGCCTGTCTGCGATCGAGTTGCGGGCTTGCAATTGTACATGGCCCAGAGTGTTTCTTTATTGGAGAGTGAAGCATGTTAAATAAGGTTCATTAGTCGTCAGGTTGTAAAAATTACAATACTTGCTTGCACTGTAAAGGTAAAAACATTTAACTTTTAATACCTATGCAAACTTAATTGGCAACAATGAGATAACCTCCTCCTGACTAACTCTAATTATGGTGTGTCAAGGCCCCAGGTGAGTTATGGAGCTCTATGGAAAATCACGTATACCTTTTAGACCTATTGGATGCAGCTAACACTAACGTATTTGTAAGGGAGGTCCTGACACTGCTGTATGCGGCATTCTCACATTATTAAAAGAACATGTTAATTTTTACATCAATCATTTTCAAGAAAAAAAAACACTTGTATTAATGTATAAAGTCTAATTTTTAAATACTTGCTAAATACATGTGTGTTCCATATTCCCTTAACACAACATTTGTTAGAAGCGACTAAGAAATCAATTTTTGGAATGCTGCTTCTCAAGAGAGTCTGACTGCTGAAAAGAAGAAACGTAATGGAGAACAGTAATGGAAAACCAGAGAGATTTGCATATAAAATATTGAACTGAAAAACATTACCAAGAAGGCAGAACTCAGATGCCTCATGAATAAGTTATACAAGTGTTGGCTGCCACAAAATCTTTCTGTAAAGAGAAAGTGTTTGGTTTTTCCAGGAGAAAAAAGACAGAATCACAGAAAATATCAGGGATTTTAGGTCATTGTTGAAGTATAATTATTTTCTCCTGGCTCTTGTGAGCTGTCACATTAAATCTTATCCCTCATTTGTCTCTCAGTAGTTCCTCATCCATTTTACACTTCATGTACTCGGAGTAAAGAACGCATCTTGGCGTTTGGCAGGGCTTGTTTAAAATTGCATGGACTTTTATTAATGAAGAAGAGTTAGTAAAAAAAGTAAAAGGTTTTCCCATTTTTTTAAATCTCACTGTAGCTTATGAAAAGCTTCACATGTTTGTGAAGTAGGTAACAAGCCATATGCATGAAAGCATTTTTAGAGATTTTTTTTTAATTTTGTTTCCAGAATACAGATACAAAATGTAATTTCTATATTTTTTATATTTCAAGGAAATAAATCATATTTATACATTGGTTTTAAAATGACACCATCTCTGTGGCTTCTTAGATGAGAATGGAGCAATACTTTGAATTATTTTCTTTTCTAAAGGATAAAACTTTAACAGCACCAGGGTAAAAGGATAGGTGAGTGCAATATGGGCTTATTGATATTTTAGATTCTAATAAACGAACCAGATGAGTATGTTCTTGATGAGTATGGTATTGACAGGTCAGGCCCACCAATGATTTTCTGATTTGGTGTATGACCTCTAAGAGTTTCCAAAATGTACCATGAAGAATATTGAAATGTGTTGTGACGTAAGCGTTGAGTAGGAGGGTATAGCGCTTGAACATAGGGAAGCCAGCCATTAAAGAAATGCTTTGTATAAAGTTATGTTTGGGTTCACTCAATCCATTTGGAATAGATATTATTCTATTATGATCTGTTTGCATACAAGCTATAGTAGGACTAATTTAGGGCCATATTCAATTGAGCCTTCAGGAGATCCTGGAGCCCGTACGTGAGGTCGCAAGCTAATTTGATATTCGATTGTTGTCTTTTTGCGGGCTCCGAACAGCTTCCGAGTTACGGGTGTGGTAAGTGACACATACACCCGTCTAGGATGGAAATTTTCTGGAATCCACGGCTCCCAAATATTAATTATAAGTATAATGCATATCTAACTGTCTCATT